>OW026359.1:13774524-14974524 GCA_932273835.1 Sarcophaga variegata | reverse complement strand
ACATGAGTGTTATTTAATGTAATATTAAATAAATAAAATAATGCCGTAGACTCAATTTTTTTCTAACTTATAAGGTGCATATGTATGAATTTACAATCCCGAAAAATCCCGGGACAAGTTTTAAAAAATCCCGGGATTTGGGATTTGGGAATCCCGAAAATCCCGGGATTTTCTGATTCGGGATTTCCCGACTGGCATCCCTACTAGATATGTTCAGGTCAAAAAATTGTGGTTGCCCTAGAATACTTCGTCTCAGGTTCAATAACAGAGTAAAGTAAAAGTGTTCTATGGTCTCCGTTATCCTCTCTCATTATACATATCTTCTGCAGAAGACATTGTAAGGTGTACGGAACTTTGATTGTTTGTATACAGAGCGTATTGTCCCGTTATAACCGCTATGAGATGACTAAGATGGCTGCCGGTTAGTTTTATTTTTAGTCTGATTCACGAAAGTAAAAATGGTTGCAGATCAACTTTTATAAATTCCTCCGTATTTTCTGTTCTACGCGTCTTTCCACTTGCTTTACCTTTTTTACCGCGAATGTCCACGTGTCCAGGAACCATTAAGAGAATATCTAATAGAGGTATGTATACGCATATTTACACGTACAGTGGTGTCCTTATAATTAGAAACGACTTAGCAATATGTATGTTTTTTTAATTGTTTTACAGTTTTCACTGTGTACCTGGGATCAAAGGCTTTGTTTGGAGGACGTCTTACATACGTTTTTCCATCAGATTGGGACAAATTAAACTTAGATTCGTCACTCCAGAGAACTCTGTTCCAGAAACATCGTTTCTAATTATAAGGCCAGCACTGTATATTCAGGTCGCCGTAGTCTAGTAGGTAATGTGTTGGCTTATTAGACGTAAAGTCTGGGTTCGAGCCTCAGGCCAGACATCAAAACAAAATTCAAAAAGTATTTCTTCGGCGACTTCCTCTCAGCAGATTTCTGACAAAAACTCAGTAAATAAAATTGCCATGAAAACAAGTTTCTCAAAAATCTGTTGTTCGGAGTCGACTTTAAACTGTAGGTCTCACCACTCATGTATAAAATTAACACACACAACATAAGTGGTGTTAGAAACTAGGTCGTAATCCTGACTGAAGGGTTGTAATGAACAATTATGTATGCACATATGTATGTATGTATGTATGTATGTATGTATGTATGTATGTATGTATGTATGTATGTATGTATGTATGTATGTATGTATGTATGTATGTATGTATGTATGTATGTATGTATGTATGTATGTATGTATGTATGTATGTATGTATGTATGTATGTATGTATGTATGTATGTATGTATGTATGCATGTATATTCACGAAAGTAAAGACTGTTGCAGATCAGCTTTTATAAATGCTCTTGCTTTACCTTTTTTACCTCAAATATCCACGTGTCCAGGAACCATTAAGAGAATATCTAATAGAGATATGTATGCGCATATTTACACGTACGTCATAGTTAAGATTGCGAAAGCGTATCTCTGAAGGAAATATATGTGCTGATGTATACACGCTATAGTAATCTAATGATTTACGTCGCACAACGTCAGGTATTATAGCAATTATTGTGGCCTGAATAGAATTACAGTAATCGGGTAGTCGATAATGGAGAATATAAAATTCAAATGTTCCGAAAATATTCAACATCCGACTATGTGCTATGGTATGGGTTTGTCTGTGAATACCATCCACGTATACCATCATCTTCGCTGTACAGTAATCCTTCGATTTACGTCGCCTCGATTAACGTTGTTTCGATTTACGCCGTCAAATTTTTTGTTCCCTCTAACTTAAATTTGCGTCGTCATTCTATTTACGTCGCCTATTTTTGGAACCAACTGCGACGTAAATCGAGGGATTACTGTAGATGTTTGTGAAAAGCTTTCCCTTTTTCCACATAATATACTTGAGAAGTAAGGGCCTTGAGTAATTTTCCATTTGAATTTCTATTTTCTAATTATTACTAGACTAGATGACAAAGATACTCTTGCTATCGTCATTTGTTAAACAAATTAGTCATGGATAAAGTTTTCCTAAGCTTTTAAAAATAATTCAAGTTGACTAAAAATAGCATTAAAAACACTTGCTTAAATACAATAAAAAATGAAACACATTTTTTTAACTTTTTTTACTTGCATAATTTGGACAACAATTCTAAGTTTATTTTCCAGCAAATAATTTTTTTTCTATTTTTTTTTTAATTTAAAATTAATATACGAATTCATAACCATTGAATTAAAACAATAGAGCCTGTAGTTTCAAGTGTTTCGCAGTTTTTAAAATTAATCCATCATAATAATTTTTAATTTGAAAGAAAAAAGTTTTTTTTTTTTATTTTTTATAATTTTATTGTTAATTCATCATAATAAAAATTCGTTTTGTTTTTGTATACATATAGTATAATGATAAGCAAAATATAAGTGAATTGAAAATTAAAAATTAACAAAAAAAATCTACAATTCCATTTTGCCCGCCACTTTAGGGGCTAAATAATCAGTAAAACAATTGAATTTATGTTTGCTTAGCTTTCTTTGGCCTAATACATCTAATGTGACCTATAATCGCTCTTAAACATGAGGTGAAGTAGTAGGTAGTGTTTTGGCTTATTAGACGAAAAGCCAGGGTTCAAACCCCAGGTCAGACTTGAAAACAAAATACAAAAAGTATTTCTTCGGCGACTTCCTCTCAGCAGATTTCTGGCACGAACTCTGAGAGTAAATAAAATAGCCATGAAAAGTTTCTCAAAAATCTGTTGTTCGGAGTCGACTTTAAACGGTAGGTCCCACCACTCATGTATAAAATTAACACACACAACATAAGTGGTGTGAGGAACTAGGTCGTAATCCTGATTGAAGGGTTGTAATGACTAAATATGGTTGTATGAATAACTGAGTATCGATTTGTATAGCGTTAACGTTTCATACCTCCTTCCAAATGAAAGTCTGAGCTTGCCAGTGCAACAACGAGAACGACAGCAACATCATCATTTAATTTGAAATGCCTACAGAAGCTATAGAAACAATGGTTTTTGTGCTGTCAAGTTAAGGAAGTAGACTGGATTGTGATTTTTCTTCTTTGCTTCTGCTCCTCGTTAAAGAACCATGTTTCCAGTTTTTAGCAGTAGAAACTTTTGCACTGAAATTCTATCATCAAGAGCTGAAGATAGTTCTAACATAAACACCTTCGCTTGAAGAAATCATCTCAAGGTCTTGCTACCTTTCTACTCCAGTCTAAACTGCTATATTTTAACATTTACTAGACTATAGTACTCTAGTATTTTCTAGTGTAGTTTATCTGTTTTGGCCTATTTTTATCTAAGCCTTCTTCAGTTTATTTTACTCTAATCTACTCTAGCTTGTTTTAGATTACTCTACTATCTCAGGCCTGATATTGTCTATTTTATTCCAGTATAGCCTACTTAAGTCTATTATACTCTAATCTACAGTATCTGCTCTATTCAATTCTACTCTACTCAAATCTAATCTAAACTGGACTGAACTACATACTTTACTGTAATCCAATCCAGTTGTCTATTTCATTATGATCGTCTAATGTACTTTAGTCATCATTAGTCTGTTTTATTCAAGACTTTTCTAGACTGATCTAATCTTATCTGGTTGACTGCAATCCATTCTAGTCTACGCTATTTACACTCTACTCTAGGCTAATATAGTCTACAAGCCTGCTCTAGTCTACGAGCCTGCTCTAGTCTAGTTTAACCTAAGCTATCCAGTTCTAGACCAGATAAGTTCTCATGTCTGCGTCCTGCGCTACTCTGCTTTACTTTGCTCTACTTGTTCTACTCAACTTTTTTTCTATATTCGAAGTCATCTTATTTTGGTAACGGGAAGAAGTCTCTAAAAGATCAAGATTTTGGTGGGTCTTTTGTCCATATTTTGGTGAATTCTATGTCTTCTTACTACACATCATTTAATTTCTCCCATCTCTGGTATTTGGAAGCTTACGTTAATTATAAATTTTTTCTTCCTCTTTTTTTGTTATAAAAATTTCTCTCTTTTTACTACACATCATTTAAGTTCTCCCATCTCTTTTACTAGACATCATTTAAGTTTTCCCATCTCTGGTATTTGTTAAGCCATGGAAACTTTCATTAATTATAAATTTTTTCTTCCACTTTTGTTCTAAAATTTTCTGTTTCTTTTTTGTGTAGTACATTTATGTTCTCCCATCCCTGGTATTTACTAAACCATGGAGGCTTTCATTAATTATAAATTTTTTCTTCCTCATTTTTTGTTATAAAAATTTTAGTTTTCGTTATCAATAAATAATAATAATAAAAAAAAGCCAAATTAAATAAACAAATACTCGCTAATTATAATGAAAGCCATACAATTGAAATAGAAAAAATAATTTCGTGGTTTTGTTTTATTGAAACTTTAAAATAGAAAATAAAAATAATAAAACTAAGTCAGTTGGCTGACTTGACTGACTGTAATAAATTTAATTTTCACTAGCACAGACGACTCGGACTGCATAGTAATTGGATGAACACGTGCAAGAATATTGGTAATCCCATTCTTGACATCTCTGACGGAGCTATCAAGTATCATTGCTCCGTTTAGAAAAGGGAATGTTGCAAAAAAGCGCTTGCATAGTTAAATATTGGGCTGTTCGGAAAGTAATTTCGTTTTTTCCCGACACAGGATTTAACTGTTTTTTTTTTTTGCACCCAACTTCACACTTGAGCCGTATAATTTGTATACGCTTTGAGAGCTCATACAGCAAGGCTTGTTTTCTAATTAACTCTACGCAGTAGTTTTTGGTTGGTGCCCTTTTAAATATGGAGAGCGTTTTCGACATATCTTACTGTTTTACTACAGAAAGGGTAAAAACGATGTTCAAGCCAGAAAGAAATTGGCCGATGTGTATGGAGAAGGTGTGTTGACAGTACGCCAGTGCCAGTGCTAACCAGTTAGGTTAGGTTAGAGGGCGTGTACTTGTCAATTAAAACAAGTACACTACCCGGAGGTCGAATTGACCCCATTGTACAAGGTCCTAGTTTCTCACACCACTTATGTTGTGTGTGTTAATTTTATACATGAGTGGTGGGACCTACCGAACGACAGATTTTTATTTATTGAGAAACTTTTCATGGCAATTTTATTTACTCTCAGAGTTTTTGCCAGAAATCTGCTGAGAGGAAGACGCCGCAGAAATCCTTTTTGTATTTTATTTTGATGTCTGGCCTGGGGCTCGAACCCAGGCTTTTGCGTCTAATAAGCCAACACACTACCTACTAGACTACGGCGACTTCAGTGCCAGAACTAGTTCGCTAAATTTCGATCCGGCAATTTTGATGTCGAAGATGCACCACGTTCGGTAAGGCCGGTTGAAGCTGATAAAGACGCAAAAAAGGCATTAGTTGATGCGATTGCGGATTGAATTTAGCAAATTCAACAGTTTATGACCACTTGATGGATATTAAACGAAAACTGTCTTTCATTTCCACAAAAGAAAAAAACGAAATTACTCTCCGAACAACCCAATAGAATATGATAAGAGTGGAATACGATAACACACATAGACTCGCCTAATTGCTAACAATTTTTACTATAAACCGGAAATAAAAGCTACTTAATATCGCGCATAATTATTGTAGGAAATGTAAAACATTTTTCCTAAAATCATTTTGTGAACGCTTTCTTATTATTATCCATTTTTATGGATAAATTTCTTTTATTTCTATGCTCGCCTAATTTTATTATGATATTTTTTTGTGATTTCTGCCAACCATTAAGACTTTTTTGTCAATAGAGCTGCGATGTTCATTTTAATATTTTTACTGACAATTTAATTGATTGAAAACATATTGTTTAACCAGCATCTAATTTAGTTGGGCCAATTGAAATGTTTGCACACATAAAAAAGAAAAAATTAAAAAGGTTCTGAATAAACACATCACGAAGACAAAGTAATACAGGCAAAAATTATTTGAAATTTATTATCGAAGTCTCACTTAAAAATTTGTTAATTTGAAAGCCAGATTTTGTTATTTTCCCATACCAAAAAAAAAAATCCATCAAAAAAAGGGTGTTGGAAAGTTGAAGGCTTTTAACGCAACGTTTCTCTTAACAATCTAAGGGCCATTATAACAACTTGCCGTTAAACTTGGGTTTAGTTAAAGGTACCTTTAGCTAAAGGGAACTGTAAAATTACCTTTAACTTATTTTCGTTATTACAACCTACAGCTAAAATAAAGTTACCTGTTTTCAAAAATATGGCAGCGCCGGAGCAATGTCGATAAAACTGCTCGATTAAACAAGTTTTTTTAACGCAGTGGCAACGACGGGCCTTGTTTTATTTTTGTTGTATATGCTCATTTTGTTTAAATTTGAAGTTGCCATATTGAAAATAATATATTATATGGCAAGTTCAAACATAAACTTAACTTTAAAAGTTACCGGCCGGATGATCCTCCCTTTAGCTTAACGCTCACTTCTATCTTATTGGGTACCCTAAGGGCCCCAAGGGCCATTATTACAATTTGCCTTTAACTAAAGGCAGGATTTTAACGGGCAGACAATTTGTTTTTCATTATTATAAATGGACAATAAGGTAGAAGAGAGCGTTCAGCTACCTTTAATGTTAAGTTTATGTTTGAACTTGCCATATGGCAACTTCAAATATAAACAAAATAAGCAAACACAACAAAAAAAATAGAAGCTCGTTGTTGTCACTGCGTTTTAAAAAACTTGTTTAATTTGGAAAATATTACCTGCCATATTTTTGAAAAAGTTAACTTTATTTTATCTGTAGGTTGTAATAACAAAAAGAAGTTAAAGCTGACTTTAAAGTTCACTTTAGCTAAAGTTACCTTTAACTAAACACAACTTTAAAGTAAGTTATAATAATTGCCCTAAGTATCTTTGTCTTTTTTTCTGAAAAATATACTCTTCTTCAATTCCTTATTGATTTGAATAATGTTGGTTTTCCCCTCTTTTTACATTTGAATTTTATGTGTTATTTGTGTTTCTTATTGTCATTTAGCACTTATTTTTTCGTTCAGTGTAGCAAATAAAATTATTTTTATAGGCGTTAAATGGTAAAATTAATGAATTTAATAAACAACGAAAAAATGAAAAGAAAAATAGTAGAAAAAGTTGTCGATGAGAGTACGACAAAGAAAACGAAACACCGCTACTCTTTACATTGTCTGTCATTTTTATAACGAACCGCACTCTACTGTAGATATTAAGAGGTTACATTGGTTGTAAGCCGATGTTGCCAACAGTTTTAAATTGTTCATTTAAATTTAAATGTTTTATTCGATTGCAGTTGTGTAGAGCTCTAGAAGTTTATATCACCGATCCGATCAGAAAATGCATTGCTCAGTATTCTCTATGTGTTATGCTTCGGCTGCGAAATGTAGCAGGTAAACAAATTGTCGATCATTGCAGGTTAACAATTCGTAATACTTGTGACCAGATAACGTCTTTCTTCACTTACTTGTGATTTAGTGTTTACAAAATATTTCTTTGAGAAGGAAGGGCAGGAACTTGGAACTCCCGCCTTAAAACCGGTGGCACTACAACTCAATGATTATGTATTAGAATAGAGTATCGTCTAGGCGATCTTTATGGCCAATAGTTTCTTTTTTTATATTTTTTTTTCGTTTCACTTGATTTAATTAAATCACTTGTGAAATAAAAAAGAAAAAAAAACAACTTTAAGATTATATGCGCTGAGATATGGGGTATGCTGTGGAATTGGATTGTAGAAAAATGAGATGATACGAGTACATGCATGATAGATACACTTTGGAGGGGAGAGTACATAATAATAATTTAACACTTCTGACTCAATTTAATTCAATTTCAGCTCAAAGTTTTATTTCTTTCTCGTTTTTTTTTTCTTTTTTGCACATTTTAAATTCCATTATAAAGTATTATCCAAGACAATTTAGAAGAAAAGAAAAAAGAAAAGAAAAAAATAAGAGAAAATGTAATACAGCCTCCACATGTAGCCGCATTAAAGTGTGAGTCAAATAAGTCTTTCTAGGCCTGAGGTTAAAGATCTTTCAACGGCCAGCAAACAATGAGCAGAAATCCTCAAGAAGGAATTGAGTTTTAACTCATATTTTTGGATTGAAATTTAAACCCAAATTGATTAAGAAATACAAACGAAATGGAATTAAAATTTTCAGTTGAGCTGGAAACGTTGGAAAGTTTAAAACGATTTTTTTTTATGAAAGAAAAAAAGAGAAAAAATTTAAAATAAAAAACGAATTAAAAAAAATAAATAAAACGTCAAATAGCCATTAAATATGTTTCATAATTTTTAATTAAAATTAAATAAGAAAAAAAGAAAAAAAAACCAAAAAACCACAAATTTTTAAACAATTTCATGCTATCCCCGGGGGTTGGTTGTGTGTTAAAAATTCTTGTCAATTGGATACAATTGTTGTTGTATTTTAAAGATTCATTTAAACGATATTCAATAACCTAACGTAACGTTTTCATCTATAATTTCTTTTATTAACGACTTTAATAATAAAACAAACAACAATTAAAACAACAACAACACATAATAAAAACCAAAAACAAAGAAAATTCAAACCATCAGTCATTTATCGATTATTAGTTTGAGGGGAAAAAAACAAGCAAAATAGAAATTAATTTAAAAAAAAAATGGTTTATTTACGCGATAGAGAACGCAATCGTGAACGCGATCGCCTAAAAGAACAAGTCATACATGATGAGGAATTCGGTGAAGAAAATGTCGAACAAGTCGATTCGGAATGGGCTGATTTTGAAAAGTTCATTCGTGAATTACGGCAACGCCGCAGCAGTACCACATCGATGGAGGAAGAATTGCGCCATGTCCAACGACAGCCACGCATTAAGTCACAAGCGTTTTATCCTTGTCCACCACCAGCCGAGCACGGTCGAGATTCAGATTCATCCTCAGATGATGATGATCCTTTCGGTTATATTGATACGATTGTAAGCATTAAAGAAAATCTATTTTTATTTCTATTTATTATTTATTTTTAAAATTCATATATTTTTTTTAAGTAAAACAATTCGTTTCTTTAAATTTTTTTTATATTTTTCCAAATAATGTTTAACTAAAGAAAAAAAAAATAATTAAAAATTCTTGTTAAAAATAAAAGAATAGTGTTTGTGATAGTTTAAGTGGGAATAAATTATTATTATTTCTCTGTGTTTAAATGTGTAAATACTACTGCAAAAATCCGTTGGCAAGTTTAGAAAATTTAAATTCCCGTGTTGGTCAATATTCAAAACTCTCGCAATCCAAAGTGGAAATTTTATTTGGGTAAAGTAAACAGTTCAATCCATGCGTACTCAGTTACAATTCAACGTAAAGTCGGGCCGGTTACATTTTCCTAATATTTAACGTAGACGTCCGCCATCGATGCTTATTTGACATAAGTGTAGAAAAATTCTTGGATGGGCACACTTAGGCCGCATTGGGCCCATTGTGCTACCACAGTCATCCGTTATCCCCTAGTCTCGAAACTATTCGGAGCTCCTGATGAAGCGATTTAGGCTGCTAATGTCAACCCCTGACAGTTCCTCCAGATCATCCATGTAGTAAGTACCCAAATATTGGCATAGAGTCGGGCATGTACCCAGCAGATGAGGGACAGTCTCCTCTTCTGCCTCATCTCTGCAGCTTCTGCAGAAGTCGTTAGCAAGGTGTCCAAGTCCAATGCGCCTCGCATGCGCACCCATAATGCAATGCCCCGTAATGACACCGACAACTACACTGAGCGCGCCTCTTTGGAGTTTAAGTAGACTCATTGTGCGCCCCTCATCCATCCTTGGCCAGATTTTACGAGCCGTTCTACCCGTGTCCGAGGCCGCCCACCTATCGTTGACGGAATCGACGATCGCATTATCAATTATGAGCTTGCAGGTCCTCATTGCTATGCCCAGATTCGAGAACTCAGCGGTGAGCTCGATGGTCGTGCCCCGCCTGGCAAGTTCATCAGCTCTACAGTTACCCGGAATACCACTGTGCCCCGGTACCCATACGATATGGATGTCATATCGTTCCGCTATCTCGTCGAGATATCTGCGACAGCCGTACACAGTCTTGGAGTTCATCACATTAGAACTCAAAGCCTTGATAGCCGCCTGGCTATCAGAAAGTATGGTAACGCTCCGCTTGGAGACCATTCCATCCCCAATAATACTCGCCGCAGCCTGTATGGCCACCACCTCCGCCAGAAAGACACTGCAGTGGTCTGGTAGTCTTATAGACTGAGCTATTCCAATCGATTCCGAAAAAATTCCACTGCCAACCGCTCCGTTCAGCTTCGGTGCCATCGGTGTAGATTTGTACGGAGTCTCTAAACAGGTGGGTCACACCATCTTTCCAGGCCCCGTTGTCTGGAACCGATGTCCTGAATCTCTTCGTGAAGTCGTACCGCATAAGTTTAACAATTGAAAAAATTGGATTTTTTTTATTTTATATTCTGCAGCAGAAACAATCTTACCGAATACCAATCCTCACATGAATACATGTAGACAGTTCTCTTACCTCTGTTAACTCTGTCCGTTACACAAATGCATTTGTTAGGCGCTGACAAATTCTAGACTGAGGAAGAATTTTGCTTTATTCTTGTATTGATTGTTAACAGTACTACCATCTCTATCGCTATGCATTCTCACGAATCTTTAAATAATATGAGAGACTCCGCTTAACTGCATATGACTTCTGCAGACGATGTAGATCGGTTAAGAAGGATGTGAATATTGTATACTACATAACAAACATACATAATTGGTTATTACAACCAGCGTTGTCAGTATTTTTTTTTAAAAAACTTTTTATTTCTGGGAAAAAAAAAACTTTTTTTTACAAGAAAACTTATTTTCTATAAAAGTATCAACATTTTTAAAGGAAACACCTGAGACCGGTGCCCTCTATTATATTATCTATAATTATCTATAAAAATATAAATATTTCGTGTTATTGTTGAATTTCTTGAAATTTTGAATTTTTCGAAAAAACTTCTTTTGTTAGAAATCAACTTTAATGAAAAGCTTTTTCGCATGTCAAAAAACTTGGGAAAAAAGGGAAAACTTGGTAAATGGCAACGCTGATTACAACCCTTCAGACAGGATTACCACCTAGCTTCTCACACCACTTATGTTGAGGGTGTTAATTTTATCCTTGAGTTGTTGGACACCTACGGTTTAAAGTCTACTCTGAACTTTTCATGGCAATTTTTATTTACTCTCAGAGTTTTTGCCAGAAATCTACTGAGAGGAAGTCGCCGGAAAAATACTTTTTGTATTTTGTCTTTGATGCCTGGCCTGGGGCTCGAACCCAGACTTTTTTGAGAAACTTTTCGTGGCAATTTTATTTACTCTTAGGGCCATTTATTGAATGCAAGTTTAAACTCGAGATTAAGTTAATCTCCAGTTAAACTCCGAATTTACTTAATCTTGAGTTTAACCTTACGGTTAAGCAGTTAATCTCGAGTTTAAACCACCAACGTAGCTGGTTTAAACTCGAGATTAACTATGGAGAGTAGTTGACAAATTTTATCTAAAAAAAACATTTAAGTAAGGGAAAGCCGAATAAGACAAATATTTAAGTGACTATGAATTATATAAAACACAAATTGACAATAGACAGTCTTAATTTATTTATTATTTTAAGAAAAAAATTTTTACATAAAGATCAACAGTATTCAGCTTTTGTTTGTTTGTTTTTAATATATACAAAAGCAAATTGTTGTGAAACACTTTGCAAAAGTAGTAAACAGAACAAAATAAACGAAAAAAATGTTGCCATTTTTGCTTATAAGTACGGCAGCTCTACAAGGTTAATCTTCAGTTAAACTCCCATTCAAAAAATGAAAACTTAGTTAACTGAAGATTAGATTTAACTGGAGATTAACTTAATCTCGAGTTTAAACTTGCATTCAAAAAGTGGCCCTTAGAGTTTTTGCCAGAAATCTGCTGAGAGAAAGTCGCCGAAGAAATTTTTTTTTCATATTTTCGTTTTGATGTCTGACCTACGATATGAATCCGGGCTTTACGTCTAATAAGCCTACTTTAATTGCTAATGTTTCTAACGTTTCTGGTTTGAAGCAAACTTGTCATCGCTTGCTTTTTCTCGACAGTTTAATAAAAGTATCGTTCCATGATATAAGATCGATTACTAAATTAATTATAAACTTTCAAGCTGATTTTCAGGTTAAGCCTGAGAAAGTAGTACTTTAAATGCGAAGCCTTGATGCTGACTGCTTAATCGGACAAGCGAATAAGCCTCTGAGGAACCGTTTTATGTGCCGCTATGTATGCTTAAGTGTTTTTTGATTTAACAAAACTTGCACACACTCATATCGTTAGTCTCATTGGCAAATGTGTTAAGTCCCTTTTTTCAAATTTTACAGGAGACACAAAAAACATTGCGGCTTATTCAGTTTTTAAAATTTGTAAACTTTTTAAACGCAATTATTTTTACAAAATAGCTCTCTTTAAATGACCTAGGTCAAAAATTAAGAATAATTAATAATTAATATTCGTGGAGTTAGCACGTGCTGTTAATATTTTTCGTACTTTTGTGGACTTAACGTTTTTGCAAACCACAAAATTACAACAACTTTAAACTACATACTGACATTTTTTTTGTCATAAAATATGTATTTGGTACAGTGTTATCAGTTTGCATTAAAATCTCAATTTTGGAAAAAAGTGGACTTAGCGTCTTTGCGAATTATACTAACGATATTCTTTTCATTGAGCTACAATGGCATTGATACCCGCAAAAGTGAAGCTATCCTAAAATTAGATAAACTAAGAAAGAATCTTTAGTGTCAACAGGTTAAAGAAATTTTTTAGTTAATTTCTCAATGTAATCCTCTTTAGGATCGATAAACCTTTCCCAGTGGCAATCCAGCTACGATACCCTGCTTACATTAGCCAACAACTGCAGACTTTACTGCTTAATTGGGGGCATTTGTAGCGCGAATGGAATAAGTTTGAAACCATTTGAACTTTAATTCATTTATTTGGCAATATCTTAATGAAGTAGCATTTTCTTTCTCGCTAAATGTGGCCTTCTTGTTCGGTTTAGGTTTCCGTTTTTTTTCGTTGGCTTGTTTGAAATTGAAGTCGCCGTAGTCTAGTAGGTAGTGTGTTGGCTTATTAGACGTAAGGCCACGGTTCAAACCCCAGGTCAGGCATCTCAAACATACCAAAATATGAAAAAATATTTCTTAGTTAACTTCCTCTCAGCAAATTTTTAGCAAAAACTTTATTTCATTCATATGTCTGCCGGGGCTGGCTTCACAGTAATTCATTCGATAGATCCAATTTTCGGCACTGGCATCACGAATGTTGGCCTTCAAATGCTCATTTGTCTCTGGTTTGTCGGCATAACGCTTTTCTTTAACAGTTTTTTTGACAAAAAAGAAGTCAACGGTGTCAAATCCCGTTGGCGTTCAATTGGCATGTCTATTTCAGCTAATTAGAAGTCGCCGTGGTCTAGGGGGTAGTGTGTTGGCTTATTAGACGTAAAAGCCCCAGGCCAGACATCAAAATAAAAAATACAAAAAGTATTTTTTCGGCGACTTCCTCTCAGCAGATTTCTGGCAAGAACTCTGAGAGTAAATAAAATTGCCATGAAAATTTTCTCAAAAAAACTGTCGTTCGGATTCGACTTTAAACTGTAGGTCCCGCCACTCATGTATAAAATTAACCCACACAACATAAGTGGTGTGAGAAACTAGGTCCATAATACTGACTGAAGGGTTGTAATGACCAATTATGTATGTTATGTATGATTGAAATCCATTAATCAAGCTTTTTTAATGTTATGTTATGTTATGTTATGTTAATGTTATGTATGTATGTTTGAAATACATTAATCAAGCTTTTTTAGCTTAGCAAGGCTTCTACTGTGACATATTCCATAATGATAGGAAAAACATTGCCTTCTATGATTGATCTGAATTGTGTTATTTAGTGTATACATTTAAAATTTTCCTTTCTTTTACTTTTTGTTTTTTATTTTGTTGTTAATTGTTTTTCTTCTTAATAATTTTCTATTTTTAAAATTAATTTTTTTTTATTTAACAAATTTTTAATTCTCCATCAATATTATGTTATTCAGCACAATTATTTAAAAAAATAAAAATATTAAATATCCTTTCTATTTTGCTGCTTATTTATAATCAATTAACACATTTTGAAATAAATTTTTTTTGTTTACTTCCGAAATTGTTCTTGAAAAGGAAAAAAGAACGCCCAACAATTGAATTTTATTTTTTTATTTACAATAATTTTTATTGTCCGTAAACTCATTTTTTAATATGTTTTTTAAATAAATTATAACAAGTAAATAAAACAAAAATAATTATTAAAATATCTACAGCCTCTTTCCTTTAATTTGATTTTTTTTGTAAGAGAAAAACACTTTTTAACACCTTCAGTTCAAAAGGCAAGAAAAATTTGAAAGATTTCTCTGAAATAAAAAAAAAGTTTTTTTTTAACGAAATATGAATGCATAAATGACAGATGGACTGTGTGTGAATGAGTGAGTATTTAAAGAAGGGGGGCCTATTTCTGTTTAAAATCACATTATAATTGCCAACAATGAAATTGAAAATTTTCTCTCAAAGAAAATATTTCGTTGGTTTTCACATTCTCTGGTGTTTTCTTCTGTTTTTTTTTTAATTTTTATTGTATTTCGTTTAAAAGCAACAAAGTTTTGTTGGCATTAAAAAAAAGAAACACGCTCTGAGCGTAAGTAAAATGTTAATGAAAAAGAAAACCAATTTTTTTTTTGTTTCTTTTTGTTTGTGTGTTTCTGTTCTGAATAATGTGAAGGTAAAGGGCACTTTATATTATCGAATATTATTTTTATTTAATTACAATATTTACAATGTAAACAAACATATTTGAGGTGACCAGCTAGTATTTTTAACCACAGTACTAAATAAGCCCTATAGTACTAAATAAGCCCTATAGAAGGAAATTATTTTAAAATTCTTGATATTATTTCATTATTTGAATATGTTAGGACCTAGAGCATTAAAATATTTTTCAGAACCGATTGGACTGCAAAATCTGTTCTTTGAAGAGGCTTGCTTTAGATTAGGATATTTTATTCTATACAAAATAGGTGTTGAAATTTAAATGTAATGAGAACTACAATTCCGTTTGTCTAAATTTAAATTTAAATTCAAATATTTAAGATATCTCAAGTATATGGCAAACCTGTAGTTATTCTTATGGCCTAAATTGTTACATTTTCAAAAAATATTTTGAAAATAATGTTTACCGTTTATTGAAGGCTTGCCCTCAAGAAGTTTTTTATAATTTTTTTTTTATATTTTGAAACAAAAGCGAAATTCAAAATTGCATTGCAGACACCCAGACACACTACACAGTATAACAAACATTTAAAAAAAATGTTTCTTTTTGAAATTCTTTCTTTATATTTATACATTATTATAGCCATTATTATTATTTTTATTTTTTTTAAATTTATTTTTCGTTCATTTCTTTTGCGATACTTCTTGTGGTCTTGTTTTTTTCGGTTCTTGTTTTCCTTCTTTTTTTCGTTGTTTTTTTTTTTGCTTTTTCTCAATAATAATTTTCCACCATGAAGAATGAGTAAAAATGCTCAACGTATGTTTAGTTTTCGAAAAGTTTTCGCAAATATTAGAACATGTAAAAAACAAATGAAAAATTTAATGCAAAATTATTAAAAATTTTAAAAAATAAAAAGATGTGTTTTTTATATAAAACATGGCAAAAAGCTTGTGATTAAAATATAATAAATTTATATGAAAAAAGAAAAAGAATTAAAAGACAAAAAAGTGTTAAAATGCTACTTAAAATATGTTTAAAAAATGCAATTAAATAAATTTATGTAATACATACTGCTTATTAGGCCTAAATCAATAAATATTGAGAAATTATGCCTCAATGTTCATAGATTTTAGGTCAGTTGTAAAAAAAATTCAGGTTTCGAAACAAAAAATAATTTTAATTTGAAATTGCAAAAATAATCAGAATCTTATAACGGAAAATTCATCGAATGTAATAAAAATTAATTCAAAATGTGAAAAAAAATTTTATAATTTTAAAAATAAATATTTTAAAAGTATTTGAAAAATAATTAAATATATAATTATAAAATATATTAATAAAATATAATAAAATATAAAAATAAAACAAAAAAATAAATAAATAAAATAAAATAAAATAAAATAGAATTAAAAAGTAAAAGAAAAATTAAATAATTGAGCGCAAAATTCTAATTTAATAAAATACCTCGAAAAATGGGTCCTAAAAATGCATTAACTCAGTTATAAAACCCACATGTTAAAAAAATAATAATAATTAAAAAATAAATACTCAGAAAATAATTAAATTACAAATGAAATAAATTAAATTCTAAATAAAATAGATTTATTTTTGAAAACAATTTTAATAGTACAAAATAAAAATTTAATCAATAAATATTTAAATTTGTACATTACTTGCGTTATAAAAAGTCAATATAAAAAAATGTAATTAAATTATAAATTATTTGAGCTTTAAAAATCTACATTTTTTATTATAAATAAATTTACAAATTAAAAGGAAAAATAATAAAACATAATTGGTAAAACAGTCCAGTGTTGAATAATGAAAATATATTGCATTTAAAAATTTACGTTTGAAAAACAAAAAATTAATTGATTTGGAACAGTTACTCCAGTAATAAAAAAATATAATAAAAATAAAAATATTGCTTAAATTATAAAAAAACTCGTTTGGAAAAATGTGGCAAGCTTACTCTATTAAAAAATAAATAAAATAAAAATAAAATTATTGTGTTATAAAAGAAAAATTTCAATTCTAAAATAAATTTATAGTTAAAAAAATAAATCGCTTTTGAAAAAGGTGGACAAGTAAATAATGCTTAATAAAGAAATAATAAAATCGATGTTCATAATATTATAATAAATGGCTTACACGTTAAATATTAAAAAAAAGGATAAACAATAAAAGAATTTTCATATTCTGTTATAAAAAATAAAGTATTATCATAATAGGTTTCATAAAAAATATTTAAAAAAAAAATATTTTTCATAAAAAATTTTTTTTATTGAAATTTTTTTTTTAAAAAATTATATTTAACATAAAATTATAAAAAATAACAAGTATTCTTTAAAAACACTAAAAATAGTTTAAAAATTAAAATATTTGTTTTGTAAAAAAATTTTTTTATAACATATTGAATAATACAGGGTGCTTTTGAAAGGAAAATTTATTTTTTAGGGCATAGTTTAAAAACAATATAAGTAGATAATGTGATGCATCTAATTAGGATGGTATTAAAAAAAATTCTATAAATAGTTTTATGAAATCGTAGAAAATTAAAGTATAATGAATCGATTCTAATAAAAAAAAATTAATAAACCTTATAGAAGTAGTCAAGGCTAGTCACATATGCTCGTATAAAATAATTGTTAAATAGTGGATGCAAATTTTACATTAATAAAAAAATGTATACAGTGGTGGCCACGAATTTAAGACAGGACATATGACTGACTTAGTTGCGATAATATTTACAATCATGTAGTATCAAAATTGATATTCTTTATAATTCTATGTACTCTGTAATATTAAGGAAAAGTAACATTATTTTATTTCGTTTCTATTTACATTTTGTTGCTTTTTGATCATATTATTGTAAAAACGTTTATTTGAAATTGGCCACGAATTTAAGACATTTCAGAAATATCTGGTTTTTAAGTGATTTTTTTGTTGTTTTTGAAGCTAAATGGTGAGCAACGATTGTTTTATTTTATTTTATGTTGGAATACATAGAAATATTTAATTATAAATGGTCAGAGGAACTTGGAATACCGATGCCGAGCGAAAACTGATCCAACAAATAAAATTTGATGGAAAAATAATAATGGAGATATCCAAGCTGCTTAAATGTTCTAAATGCAAGATTTACAACGCGCTGGAACACATCAAGCAACATGGTACCACCAAAAATGTCGAACAGCAATCTAGAGCCCGAAAACCTACACCCTAAAGTAGCTGTTATAAACCCTTCACGACCTCAAGTAAAATAAAAAATAAAATTGCATCGGATTTTGGTATTGATATTTCGTCTAGGGCAATAAGAAGGTGTCTAAATGAGAAAAACTTGTGTGGGTGTCTTGCACAACGTAAACCACTTGTGTCAAAAAATATCAAATCGCGACTAGCATTTTGTCTTGATCTATATAATATGTAAATAAAAATTCTCAACCCAATATAGGTAGCAAAATATTATTAATTTTTCTTCATATTATTACTAAAATCTTAAGAAAAATATCATGGACCTAAAATATTTTTGATAAGATGTAAAAATTATTACAAATGTATAAATAAAATGTCGTGTGTTAAATTCGTGGCCACCACTGTATATGATTAAATAACTTTCTTGATTAACTCAAAAATACTCGAATTTATTTTAAATATCAGGATATTGATTGTTTACAGAAATCTTAGAAATTCCAATTAGGCCACAGTTAAATCAAAAAACTTAGGAAAATAAAAAAAAAATTCTTTTAAATAGAAAAAACATCTAAAAATAATTTTTTAAATAAAAAAAAATAAATCTTGTTTAAATCTACATCTACTGAAATTTATACATACACTGGCGGGCAAAAATGGATACATAATATTAACAAAATATTTTAAATCCAATATTTTTTGTAATTATTGCAGTAAGTAAGAAATTGTAAATAAAATACTGCAGCCGTTGAAATGGCCAGCACAAAGTCCGGATTTAAATCCGATCGAGAATTTGTAGGCAATTGTAAAACGAAAATTGGCACAGTATGAAAACCCTCCGAATAACCTTAACGAATTGTGGCTAAGAATTGAGGCAGAGTGGCAAAGTATAAACAGTGAAACCATCAAAAAACTGGTAGAAAGCTTACCAAAACGCATTAAATCAGTAATAAAGAATAAAGGATTATGGGCAAAATTCCGAATTTTTCATTTGAAACGAAACGATCAAAATTGGATAAATGCTACTAAATAATATTTAAGCTGTATTTTATATTTAAAAGGAAATAATATTACTGTAAAGTTTTTGTTTTAATTAGAGGATAGTCTAAATAAATGAGGATTGTGTCATATGGATTGTTTTTTTTTATTTTAATAAATAAAGTACAAATATAAAGTTTATATTTTTTTTAATATTATGTATCCATTTTTGCTCGCCAGTGTAAATATTAAATCAATGGAACACCAATTTTAAATGTATATTTTATAGGAAGAAAAAATTTTAATTTTAATTTAATTAATTTTTTTTATTTCTTTTAATTATTAATTATTAAAAATAAAATCTAAATCTAAACAAAATCATTGGAAAATAATACCTATAATTTTAGATTTATTCAATTTTACAAAATATAACTTTAAAAATAACAATAAAGTAACATATGGCAATAAAAAATAAATTTATCGATAATAAACGTATTGAAAACAATACAAAATTGTATTCAATAAATTTGAAAAATAGTCCACCGCCTTACAAACAATCTCAATAATACCAAATATAAGATTTAAAATCTAAAAAGAAATAAAAGTTATTAAGAAAACTATTTTTTTTAAATTAAAACTAATAAAGCTACTAAAAATAGTTTCCAAATAAAAACAAATCCCATTCAAAGATAATGCAAAATAACAACACAATAATAATAATAAAAATAATAAAAATAATAATGCATGTGACATATTTCAGCAATTGTTGTTAGATTATGCGCCAAATAAATTTCAAAATTTATTTCAAATAAAAAAAATAAATCAAAATAAAGAAAAACAACAAAATAAAAATACATAAATAAAACAATGTAATTTATAATTGAATTAAAAAAAACCGGAATATTTACAACAAAAGAAAAAACAAGATTTTTAGAAGTGAAAGGATCCCCTCCCTCTCTACTAAAAAAAAAAGCAAAAGAAACCAAAGGGAAAACAGAAAATGTTTTGCATGTTTAAACCAGGTGCATTTATACTGCATCATACAAAAATAAATCATAATTTTTTTAAAAAATAATTTAAAAAACAAAACAAAATTACAATAAAATTATAAAAACAAATTAGAAATTAAAAAAAAGAGAAATATTAAGAAAAAGAAAAAATTAAGGCTTTTTTTGCCTTAGCACAAGAAGGAAGGAAGGAAATAAAATTCAACTTTTTCGTTGTTGTTTTTTTTAATGTGTTTTCATCGGCAATTTTCATGTTTAAAAAAGAACCTTCGCTTAGCATCGAAGATGAATACATACGCGAATATGCCTTTGAGCCGGAGTTGTTAATCAATCGCGATGATTATTTAAAGCAGGAACGTGAGACGCCCGTAGAATCGGCTGCAGAATCTGCGGCACGGTTAGATGATACCATCGCTTCAGCGTATTCGCGTCGCATAAGTTCCGATAGTTGCAATGAGTACAAGAGCCAAGTTGAAGTTGAAATCGAGGCTTTTTATCATGTAAGTTTGTCATTTTTGTAGTTGTTGTTGTTGTCGTTGTTGTTTACTAAACTGTGAAATTATAGCTTTAGCTGTCGATATAAAGTTAATTTATAAATTTAAAAAAGTGTCTGAAGTAGGATTGTTCCTTTATGTGTAAACTTGAAATTGTTTTTAGAGAGGCGACGGTTAATAGAAAAAAACGATAAAATTCTACATATATTTGGCAGCAACTTCAGACTAAAGCACTTTGTTTTTCTAAATAAAGTAAGTGAAAGAACTTATAAACTTACTGCAGTCTGTCCACTAAAGCGGCTTCTTTATTGGGCACTTTTAAGTGTGTTCCCTGACCAAAATTAATGTTCTTAGTTCCAAGTCTATTTCATGCAATAAAGCCAAATTCGGCCACATACCATTCAATTCATAATTTCCGACATTCATGTCATTGACCTTCAAAGTGGCCACATTTGTACTTCAGTTGCTAAACAATCCATATTTCTAAATGACAGACATAATCTTTCATTAAATAGATGAAAATTTAAATGATTGGAGGTTTCGAAACCACTAAACGGATAACTCAATAAAAGAAAAAAAAAAAACTTAATTTGTTTCAAAGCAACCATCAAAGTCGTCGTAGTCTAGTAGATAGTGTGTTGGCTTCATAGACGGAGTGCTTGAGAATTAAAGCCTATGCTCTGATATCGCAAATAAAATGAAATATGAAAACATATTTCTTTCGGCAACTTTCTCTTGGGCACAAACTCTGTGAGTAATTGAAATTACAATGAAAAGTTTCTTAAATCTGTCGTTCAGAGTCGAAAAGCACTCATAGATAAAATTAACAAAAACAAAGTGCGGGGATGGGTAAAGCTAGGTTTTAATCCTGACTGAAAGTTCTATAACCAATTGGTCCGCCAAATAACTTTTTTTTTTGAAAATGCTTAAAAAAAGCCAACTGAATATTTTCTCAAATTTCTCTTTTTATTTGAAAGTACAATCCTTCCGGTTAATAATGGAAAATAATTTCATTCAAATGGCTGCCTCGGCTGGCCATGCAGTAGCCTACACGATCGGTCCAATTTTTAAGCACATTATCGATTGTGTGCAACTGTATTTCACCAATGGCTTCACGAATATTGTCCTTTAAAGCGTCAATTGTCTCTGGCTTGTCGGCGTAACACTTATCTTTGACGGCACCCCACAAATAATAGTCCAACGGTGTCAAAACGCAGCTCCGAGGTGGCCAAACGATATCAGCTCTGCGGCTGATAATGCGATCTTCAAAAACAGGGCGCAAAACATCGAGTGTAGCTTCGGCTGTGTGGCACGTAGCGCCGTCCTGTTGAAACCAAATGTTGCCAATATCCTCCTCTTCAATTTTTGTGAACAAAAATTCGTTCAACATGGCCCGTTAACGATCGCCATAGACTGTAACGGCCACTCCTTGCTAATTTTCGAAGAAAAATGGCCCAATTATGCCTCTGGACCAAAATCCGCACCAAACAGTGACTCGTTTTGGGTGCGTCGGCTTTTCAATGTATGCGTGCGGGTTTTCTGTGCCCCAAATGCGACAATTTTGCTTGTTTACATACCCGCCAAGATCAAAATGAGTTTCATCTGAAAAGATGATTTTTTTTTGCCAAAATCGGCATCTTCTGGTGTAGGCTACTGCATGGTCAGCCGAGGCAGCCATTTGAATGAAATTATTTTCCATTATTAACCGGAAGGATTGTACTTTCAAATAAAAAAAGAAATTTTGAGAAAAATTCAATAGTTTTTTTTAAGCATTTTAAAAGTTATTTGGCGGACCCTTTAGTAGAAGTACTCTTGGATGTTGTATTTTTTTTGTGCTAATTTTATATTTAAATATAAAACCTTTTAATAGAATTAATTTGTAACAAAGCGGTTGGCAATATGGTTTTTAAAAATAAATCAATTCCTTAACTAAATGCTTATTTTTTTATTAAACTTATTATTTATTAAAATTGCATAAGGAAGAAAGCCTATGCTTAGATATTGTGGGTACATGGCAATGCGATTGTATGTCTGTTAGTGAAACTTTTTGGTGAAAAAATTGTACTCAGATTTGAAATACTTAATTAAAGTTGATTGCAATTGAACATATTGATTGTCAGTGACGAAAGTTGTTTCTTAAAAGCTTGGCTTATAATATCATCAAGGATTGCGAAGTTCCTTTTTATTTTTTTTTAGTAATATTTTAGGTAAATCCCTATAACTGTTGGCAATGCGATTTGTTTAAAATTAATGCAGTTTTTATATTTGATTTTTAATTTTATTCTGTTTTATTTTACACGTGAAACACTTTTAATAATAATTTTAAGAATTTCGTAAAGCCAACCTACCTCTTCATAATGAAATGAAAGTAGAAATTTATTTTTATTAAATTAAATTAATTTAAATATATGTACTTGCTTGCTTGTATGTGTATTGTTGCAATAGATAAAAGAACAAAATTTAATAATGCCTTCTTAAAATACTTGAAAAATACTTATTCAGTCTTTATTTCTTAATATTTGGTTGTGGTTGTTGTTATTGTTGTTGTTCTTTGTATTTGTATGTCACTGCCATTGCTAGCGTAGGTCTTGGATGTCCCCGAATAATTTGGTTTTGTTTTTCTTCGAAATTCGAAATATTTTATAGACGAAATGCCAACACACATTTATTCAAACATATTTTCGAATAAACAGTGGAAATGCATTCGAGACAAATAATATTAAAGAATCAAAAAAAAAAAAAAAACAACCGTCTGCTATAGAAAAAGGAACTTTGCCAAGAAGAAAAAAAAAATTAAAAAAAAAAAAAATAGAAAATAGAAAATAAAACATATGCAGGCAGGCAGACAAATGAGTAAAATAATAAATTTATTGCAAAATTATTGTAAATAAAATCAAAATAAAATAATAAACGAATTACATACTCTTACACACAGTGTAATCCCATTTAAATTTGGTATTTTTTTTTCTTTTGTGTTTATTGCAAATAAAATCATTTTTATTACAATAATAACAAATAATGAAAGGGGACTTTGATTGGGTGTTAATTGAATTACTTATTGATTTACTTTATAAATGATTTTTTTTCTTCTTCTTCTATAAATATTAAATTATAAAATATTAATATTAAATTATCGTTTAAGAACAAACAGTTTTTTGGGAAATAAGTGTGACTTGCCACAAATTATCGCATTTAAAAATTACTAATTTCGTGAAAAATTATAGTAATATCGTTAATTAAAGATTGTAATTGGCAACGCGATTACCAAAAATCTCCTTAATAAATAATCTTTTAAAACATTGATATTAGAAAGGAAAAAAACACAGGTTTAGTCAAATTCCAACTTCCAACTTCCATTATTCTTCAGAGAGATCCAGCATTCCATAGGACCTAACTTATTGAGATGATATTCCAATTAATAATGTAACGTTATAAAATCTATTCCAATCAATGCTGTCACATATCAATTAAAGACACAGGTCCTACTAAACGTGTAGCGTATTTCAATCCTCGACTGTTTGCAAAGGCCCACTCTCGATCTATTAACCGGGGAATATATTTTTGTTAAACTGCATCATCCGTTCAAAATATTACGGCAAATTTACAAGACGAAAAATTTCATCATCCTCATTCCAGAAGTACATTGTGTATGAGGAAATATTTCGTCATTGACCAGTTAACAGGTTAAAGAATTCTGCGAACTCTTTCCTGGGCAGTCCATCGGTAGTTTCATGGCCAGAAGTGTTGAAATTACCCGGAATCCATATGAGATACTCGCCGCATCGATAATCCATGCAATTTTCGACCAATCGCGAAATGGTTGAATACGAAGTGCACAGCTGATAGCTCTCTGTAGGTTTATTACAGCTCGTACTAAAATTGCCTGAATCTTAGCTTAAAAGATATTTGACTATTTGACCAAGTAAGATTCAGAATGCTTCCTACAACACTCTTGTATCGAGAGTTGCAAGCGAATTACATCTTCAAAGCACTGCTCATAGCATACTCCTTTACAAATACATACGTATAGAGGGCATATTCCTATTATAACCTCAATGGTCACAGTTCGGCAGCAAAGTAGATTGTAATTATACAAATCAGTCTATAAAAACATCCTGGTTTGATTTCTAATCATTTTTATGCAAATGATTACCGGATTACGACAATAATTTAAGAAAAATATCATGGCCGTAGCAAAGTCTAGTTTTACAGACGTTGACACTTTCAGTAATGATACCAAGAAAAGTAATAAATGCTGTGCGGTGGGGTAGAAAAACGATATTGACACTGATTTCTATTGTCAAAATTTAACCATATTGAACTGAATACAATATTAAAAAGATTTCAAAAGCAATTTTAATTACAAATAATTTAATTTGTTTTACAAAAAAAATTTACGCTTTTTGGCTTTCTTTAAAAAACAAATTTTAATTGGCAATGCGCTTTTTAAATTTTTTTGAAATATTGAAATCGTGTATTCTTTAAACCTTGATTTGTTGCTGCTACATTTATCTACATAGGCTCACCATGTGCGTATACGTAATATATGATAACGAATATTATTATTCATACGCACTTGTATAATTAAGCATATGATGATTCAAATAAGCGGACCTTAAAGTTGTTTTTATCATAAATAAAACATAATTGTAATGTAAACAAAATATAATATATACATACACTGGTGGCCAAAACTAAAGCAACTGACATTACACTTTGATATTTTAGCAAATATGTTCCGCAAAAAAAGGTTAAAACTGGATGTTTTTTGGTTTTTATGTTTACACATTATTCAGACTAAACGTAAATGCAAAAAAATTATAATCAATTTGCTTAAAATATTGCTTTTCTTTCAAAATAACGAAATAACCATAAAATTCTAGTGGTCAAAACTAAAGCAACTTTCGTACTTCTGTAACAAAACTTAAAAATTAAATTAATAGTCAATAGCGTAACCCTTATTTTTAATGACGTCAGCACATCTACGGGGTGTTGAATCAATTAGCCTCTTAATTTGATCTTTAGAAATGCTGTTCCATGCATTCTGGATACGATTAAAAATGGGGTGTTTATTTGTCCCTAAATCCCTTTTTATTTTGCGGTCAACTATGCTCCAAAGGTTTTCAATAGGGTTAAGGTCTATCGATTAACCTAGCCACCCGAGAACACTTACTTTTGATTGGCTCAACCATCCCTTAACAAATTTTGAAGCATGATTTGGGTCATTGTCATGTTGGAAAACCCAAACCAGTGGCATGTTCTCTTCTGCGTATGGCAGCATTACCTTATCCAACAGATCTTTATAAACAAATCGATCCATTTTCTCAATAATTTGATAAATTGGTCCAACTCCATCGTATGAAAAACAGCCCCACACTATTATTGAGCCTCCACCATCTTTTACCGTTCCTTTACAATATTGCGGTTTAAGTCGTTCATTTTTTAATCGTATCCAGAACGCATGGAACAGCATTTCTAAAGATCAAATTAAGAGGCTAATTGATTCAACACCCCGTAGATGTGCTGACGTCATTAAAAATAAGGGTTACGCTATTGACTATTAATTTAATTTTTAAGTTTTGTTACAGAAGTACGAAAGTTGCTTTAGTTTTGACCACTAGAATTTTATGGTTATTTCGTTATTTTGAAAGAAAAGCAATATTTTAAGCAAATTGATTATAATTTTTTTGCATTTACGTTTAGTCTGAATAATGTGTAAACATAAAAACCAAAAAACATCCAGTTTTAACCTTTTTTTGCGGAACATATTTGCTAAAATATCAAAGTGTAATGTCAGTTGCTTTAGTTTTGGCCACCAGTGTATGTACATAGTTACAACAAAAACAAACACACATAATATTGGTAATATATTTTTAAATATTATATACATTGTAATAATGAGATTAAAATGGCAACAAAAAAAAAAACAATTTAAAAAAGGAAAAGAAAAGAATTTTAACAAAATCAATGAAAATAAAAGAGGAAGAAATTAAAACCAAAACAAAAATAAACCTTAAAATACCTTGAAACTCATAATCTAGAAAACCCACAGTAGAAAAAAATACAATAAAATTTACATGCAATAGCTATCATATATACAGACATACCTACATACATACATATGTACACATATCGTGTAAATATTCATTGCTTAATACCACACACAAAAATAAAGGAAGTAATTAATAACGCTTGTAATTGTATACAAAAGCTGGCCATTATATTAGAGTGTTTTTAATTGTCAATTATACATCCTCCCTTTCAATTGCAATTACACTGGCTTTACCATAAATCACATGGATTTTGTTTTGTTATTCTTTTTTCAACTATTTGAACAACATGTGTGAGAGTTTTTATGCATTATTTACACTTGAGTATTTGTTGTTGGCATTTGCAGTAAAATGAAAACAAAAACAAAACAAAGCCTTAAAAACAAAGATCAACGTCATCTTTGTCATTTTTGTCACTTGTTCTCTTCTTCTTTCCGTTTCTATAATTGTAGCTCTCCGTCTCTCACTCTTTGTAGTGTACTGAGTATAAATACAAATTTTGTTGTACCAGCTGTATTTGTTATTTGAAATGTTTGTTGCTCTTTTTTTCCTGAACTATTTTTAAATACAATACATATGTTTATTTCTATTGTTTTATTGTTGTTTTATATACTATGTATGTATGTATAGGGTGGGAAATTTAAAAGTTTAATTTTAAAAATGCAATAAAACCAAAACGATTTGATATTTTGGAAATTTTTTTTATTTTCTTTTTTGCTGTGAAGTTCAATTGTTCTGCTTAGAAATGGAATATTATTTCATTCATATGTCTGCCGGAGCTGGCTTCACAGTAATTCATTCGATTGGACCAATTATCGGCACTGGCATCACTATAATTGGTTGGCCTTCAAATGCTCATTTGTCTCTGGTTTGTCGGCATAACAATTTTCTTTAACGGCGCGCCATAAAATATAAGCCAAAGGTATCAAATCCCGGCTTCCTGGCGTTCAATTGGCATGACCATTTCAGCTAATTAGAAGTCGCCGTGGTCTAGTAGGTAGTGTGTTGGCTTATTAGACGAAAAGCCAGGGTTCGAACCCCAGGCCAGACATCAAAATAAAATACAAAAAGTATTTCTTCGGCGTCTTCCTCTCAGCAGATTTCTGGCAAAAACTCTGAAAGTAAATAAAATTGCCATGAAAAGTTTCTCAAAAATCTGTCGTTCGGAGTCGACTTTAAACTGTAGGTCCCGCCACTCATGTATAAAATTAACACACACAACATAAGTGGTGTGAGAAACTAGGTCATAATCCTGACTGAAGGGTTGTAATGACCAATTATGTATGTATGTAGGTACACTGAGCGCCAAAAGTGAGTAAACACACTGAAATAATTCATTTTCTTAGGATAGCGCCAAAAGTAAATGAGAATAGTCGAATAAATTTCCAAAAATAAAAACGTTTATTTATTGCTTATAAAATGTTAAAACAAAAACAACAATTCATGATAAAGGAACTTTTTTTTTATACTTAAGAACAAAACTGTTTTATACTTAAGAACAAAAGTGTTGATTCACTTATGGCGCTCACTGTATGTATGTATTTCAGCTAATTAAAGGACCATTAAACGCTGGAAGCAATAAATCAATTTAGGCATGAGATGTGTGGCAAGTTGCATTATCCTGTTGAAACCAAACATAGTTCTCATCAATGCCATGAAGAGCGGGTACAAAAAAATCGGTTATCATAGTGCGATAAGTGTCTCCATTGACCGTAATGGTTGCGCTGTCCTCATTTTCAAAGAAATATGGTTTAAGGATGCCTCCGCTCCACAAGTTGCACTAAACAGTCACTCGTAATGGATATATTGGCTTCTGTAAGATCACGTGTGAATTTTCTGAGCCCCAAATACGGCAATTTTGCTTATTAACGTACGCACCAAGATGAAATTAAAATTCATTCGAAACGATTGTTTTTTTTTTTTTTTGCAAAATCGACTTCATCGTGCAGTTTCTCGTCGGCCCAATAAATCCTCAAGCGTTGCTCAAGCGTAAATCGATTCATTATGTTCAGTGGAGATAATATACTGAATTTTGTGACAGAATACAATGCCATATGTATGTATTGCCAGATTCGAAATAATCAATGGTTCAAATTTAAACCGATAGATGGACCACCCTATGTTATTGAGTGTGTACGTGTGTGTGAGTGTGTTTTTATTTATTTATTTTAGTCTACATTTCAAAATGAAATGCATTATTCGCTAATTTGTTTTACAGTGTCTCTTTATTTATTTGTTGTTGTTTTTGTTTGGCCTTACACTGCCAAAAATAAGTTTCCTTATGTTATAATTAACCAATATGCCGATGAATTTCGAAGTAAACATTAATAAAGTAATATAGAGAATTTTATATAAAAAAGAAATAACTTTTTAGAGTTGAAATCTTTTTTAATCTCTAAGTTTTAAAAAAAAAATATTTTCGAAAACGAACCCATAATAAATTAATATTTTATTTATTTTTATTAAAGAGTAATAAAAGCAATTTTACATCTGTTCGTTATCCAAGAATACATACATACAGTGGTAGCCACGAATTTAAGACAGGACATATGACTGACTTAGTTGCGATAATATTTACAATCATGTAGTATCAAAATTGATATTCTTTATACTTCTATGTACTCTGTAATATTAAGAAAAAGTACCATTATTTTATTTTGTTTCTTTTTACATTTTGTTGCTTTTTGATCATATTATTGTAAAAACGTTTATTTGAAACTGGCCACGAATTTAAGACATTTCGGAAGTAGCTGGTTTTTAGGTGATTTGTTGGTGTTTTTTATAGCTAAACGGTGAGCAACGATTGTTTTATTTTATTTTATGTTGGAATACATCGAAATATTTAAATAGAAATGGCCAGAGGTACTTGGAATTCCGATTCCGAGCGAAAACTGATCCAACAACTAAAATTTGATTTAAAAGTAGTAATGGAGATATCCAAGCTGCTTAAATGTTCTAGAAGCACGATTTACAACGCGCTGAAACATATCAAGCAGCATGATACCACCAAAAATGTCAAACAGCAACCTAGAGCCCGAAAAACTACACCCTAAAGTAGCTGCTAATAATCCTCTCACGAGCTCAAGTAAAATAAAAATAAAATTGCATCAGATTTTGGTATTGATATTTCGTCTAGGGCAATAAGAAGACGTCTAAATGAGAAAAATTTGCGTGAGTGTATTGCACAACGTAAACCACTTGTGTCAAAAAAAAAAAATATCAAATCCCGACTAGCGTTTTCGAGAGAACATCTCAATAAACCGATAATATTTTGGAAAAATATACTTTGGACCGACGAGTCGAAGTTTTGCCGCTTCGGCTCTGATGGGAAGCAGTACGTATGTCGCCCTCCAAACCTAGATCATCACCCAAAGTACACTCTTAAAACGGTCAAACATGGTGGTGGCAATGTGATGGTGTGGGCAGCATTTTTCTGGCATGGTGTAGGTCCCATTTACAAGATTAATACTAAAATGGATCAGCACGTTTACAAAAACATTCTAACAGACACTATACTACCATTCGCTGAAGACAACATGCCCCTAATAAGGAAATTTATGCATGATAATGACCCTAAGCACACCTCACGTCTAGTGAAGAGTTGCTTAGAGGAAAACAATATCATTGTTTTAAAGTGCCAGTTCAACCCCGGACCTCAAATCAATTGAGAATTTGTGGAATGAGGTTGAGGAACATGTACGAGCAGTAAAACCAAAAAATTTAAACAACTTGTGGGAAGAAATCCAAAAAGCTTGGTATGCGATTCCAAAGCAATATTGTATGGCATTAGTCGAAACTTTACCCAGGAGATGTGCTGCTGTGATCCAAAATAAAGGATTTCCAACCAAATACTTGGATTTTTTTTATGAAGCTGAGCTTTATTTTAGTGAATTTAATTTTATTTCGCCTATGTCTTAAATTCATGACCAGGATAAAATTTGTGTTGATCTATATAATATGTAAATAAAAATTCGTAACCAAATATAGGTTGCAAAATATTATTAATTTTTCTTCCTAATATTAATAAATTTTTTTTTTTATAAGATGTAAAAATTATCTCAAATATATAAGTAAAATGTCGTGTCTTAAATTCGTGGCCACCACTGTATGTATGTATGTATGTATGTTGAATTGTTAAAACAGCAACAAAAAAAATTAAAAAAGAAATAATTTAAGCGTAAAATTTCAAGGAAATTAAACACGAAATAATTTCTACTGACCAATATTTTTTTCCTTTACATTAACATAGAAGGTGTAGTAGAAAGAAATCAAAAAAATAATTGTTTTAGATAATTAAACCCTATTTTGGTTTGTAAAAACGTTAGAAAGAGAAATAAAGTGAGGAATTCAAAACATGCGGCACATATTTTATAGACGACTTGTGTCCTATACGGCATTTTATAGGCTATTTATCTCTATTCTTGTATATTTAGAGTTAACGACAGAGTATAATTTTTGTACCAACATCCATACGCTTTTTTTTCACGCCGAGAAGGGGTAAATGTACCTAACCGCACCATAGAGGAAGTCGTCACATCCTCCGTGTGTGGGGCCCTCACCCACTAAATCCCCCCTCGTCTCATGGACTTGTTGCGCCCACTCCGGAACTACGGTGGTATTACTTCGGAGTGGAGTCCCTTTGGCTCTTTGGCCCCTGCATGTTCATATCCGCGTCCGGATTGCGTGTCGAAAGTTGAAGAGACATCTAAGTGTCTCCACTATTCCTTTCCTCCAGATCCTTGCTTCGAATTTCGCTTGACACGTGTGCCAGTTTTATCTATTCCGGCGTACCCACATGTTCTGCATCCTCAAGATCCCTCTTCTTCAGTTTTAGAATCCTCTCCACGTAATTCGCCACTGAGGTCCAATTCTCCCTACTCGCGGTCATAACCCCGCCAATGTTACCGCGCGTGATCGTCCCAACTATCGACGTCAGTGCAGAGCGATAGCTCTGCCAGCGTGCACACTCGAAAACGGTGTGCTCTGCGTCATCAATTATCTCCCCTTCCTCGTAAAGACAGTAAGGTGAGGCGGTCTTGCCCATTCTGTGCAGATATTTCCTAAAATATCCGTGACCCGATAACATCTGTGTAACGTAGTAATTTATCTCTCCAAATTTCCGACCAATCCATGGCCTTATGTCTGGAATAAGTCTCGCCGTCCATCTTCCTCTATCTTCTTCGTTCCATCGTTGTTGCCATACGCTTCATTTGTGAAAAGGAAGTCTTGCTTTTTTTCTTCATTAATTTAAAACAAACAAAAAATTGCTACTGAAACACATTGATTGCTCATCGAAGCTTATCTGGAACTCAAAGAAATATCGCTTGAGCGTTTCAAAATATGAGAAACATAAAACATTAGCTTATGAACGTGAAAATGTTTGCTGGGTAATATTTATTTTTCTTAAGAAATATTTTCAATAATTTTTTTTCTTATTGAATTATTATTAAATAATTTAAAAAAATAAAATAAAAACATTATTTAAATAAAAAATTTAATTTTTTAGATGTATGGCCGTTATACCAAAGATTTAGGAGAATTTGCCAAAGATGAAGCCAGAAAACTTAAATTGCTCGAAAAGCGACGAAAATTGGAGGACAAACAGAGGAATAAGGTAAGAGTTACAAAAATATTTACAATTTTTCTTTTTAAATCCTTTTTTCATTTCTAACACTTTTTATATTAACAAACTGCTGAAAAACTGCTTAAGAAAGGCAAACAATAAAAAAATAAATAAATTTAAAAAACTAACCAAAAGTAAACAATATTTTTAAGGTAAAAGAAAAACAAATTATTTCTTTCCATTATTACGTATATTTTATTAATAAAAAAAAAACGCGAATCAAAATTCAGTTTCCTTACCTTACCTTACCCTGCCAAATGTCGTGCATTTATAGTCACAAATGATATTAAAAATTTAGAAAAAAAAATAAAAAGAGTAGAGTATGGCATCATTTATACTATACAGTTGTATTTATAATTTTTTTTTTAAATTATTTTCATTCATTTAATTTTATTTTTCATTTAAAAACACACAGGCGTACATATTTTAATTGTTTGGGTTTCTTCTTATAACAGTGTTGACATGTAGCGATTTTAAAAAGCAAATTTATGTACTCCCATTAACGCTGTGCCTTAAAAATATTGAAGAAAGTTTAAGAAAAATGTTGCCAACTCTGGTTGGTCTTTGATCGGTTTTAAAATACCTCATGTTATAGTATTGACAAGATCGCTTATTATTGATGGTCTGTTAAACTGGCGGTAGCACATTATTCCCTCTTGGTACACTTCTATTCTATCTGAGGATTTCCAAACTCTGAATGAAATTATTTACACCGCGTGTAAACGTTGTCTTGGGAGATGATGTCACAATCGAATTCCAAACATAGAAGACTGGTTCTCCATATTGAGCGCTCTGGAGACTCTGTGGAAGTCACCGACGATTGTACACTCGTTAAAATAGGGCTTAATTCTAATATAACTCTCAGTCGTCCTGACTACTTTGGTGGTCAGGTGCTTCAGTAATGAGCATAAATCACGCTGTGAAACAGTTCCTAAGTCATGAATCTCCAACTACTAGCTTTTGTATGCCTTCTAGCAACCAGAGAGCAATCAAATATCTTTCGGGTGTACCGTTTAGGATTAAACTAGTTGACCACGACGTTCTTCATCAACTTTTGGGGCAGTTATCTGTCACTCCTACTGAATACATATCCTCCTACCTCTTTTATCACTGTCTATTAGACAAAAGTATTCATTGCCCGCTGATAGGGCTGAGAAAGAATCTTGCTTTAGTGCCAGACTTATCTGGTCTAAATTGGATCGAAGGTGAAATAAATAACTTTTTAAATTTCTGTCCCTTTACGTATTCTGTACAGGTGTTTGACATCAAGACAAAATACAAAAAGTAGTCGGCGACTTCCTCTCAGCGGATTTCTGGCAAAGAGAGTAAATAAAATTGCCATGAAAAGTTTCTCAAAAATCTGTCGTTCGGAGTCGACTTTAAACTGTAGGTCCCGCCACTCATGTATAAAATTAACACACACAACATAAGCGGTGTGAGAAACTAGGTCGTAATCCTGACTGAAGGATGACCAATTATGTATGTATGTATGTATGTATGTACATGTGTTTGCGTAATATAGGTAGGCATGCAGAGAGATTTCACTTACATGCAAATGTCTTCTCCAGATCTTCTATCAGTTCGCTACCATTTTCTCGATAGTCTAACGGAGCTGTCTTATCGGATCAATCACTAAATTAAACTTTTAGGCTGTTGTTCAGCCTGATTCCAAGGGAGGATTGCTTTAAAACCGATGCTCTTATGCTGACTGTCAAGAGCGGTAATTAGACCTTGTCAGTTACACTCGGAGCATTCCCTGCCTCCAACTCCTATTCTAACGTCGATATTAATGGAGGATTGGTGTGTTTTACTCTCACATTTGGCCAAAACAGTTGTTCGATTTGATGACGCTAAAAAACGCTAAAAAGCGTTTTTACATTTTAAATAAAATCGCTACATTCGTTAATAAACCGCTACAATGCTATTTAACAATTCTCTTAAGCATTATCAGAGTAACTTGCACACACACATACACTCTCTTTCTCTCTATCTAACTATAGTTTCCTCTCTTAACTGTATCTCTTCTTAACTGTGTTTTTAAATTTTTTTTGTTTTGTTTTCGTATTGAATTGAATTGATTTAAATTAAAACAAATTGATTATAAAGTAGCAGAACTGGGAAATATTTTCAGGAACTCTTAGGTAAACGTAAATCCCGTGCATTTAAAGTAACATCATGGATATGGAAACACACATTTGCCCGCCTGGGCGAGGATTGGGTATTTTTAGCATTATTGGGCATCATAATGGCATTGCTATCGTATGTCATGGACAAGGGCATATCGATATGCACAAATGGTACGTAGTAACAGCGACTTCTTTACTTTTTAGACGACATATTTTATGTTTTTAATTTCGAATTTTGAATTTCTGTTTTCCAGCCCGGGTTTGGCTATATCGCGATTTAACATCACAGCCTATTGCTCAATATTTTGCTTGGGTTTCATTGCCCGTTTGTTTAATTCTATTCTCAGCCGGTTTTGTGCATCTAATAGCGCCGCAAAGTATAGGTAAGTGTTGCCAGCATGTACATTTACTTTTTTTCTTCTATGCATTCAATCAATTTAATACTAAATGTAGAGATAATTTGTAGTTGCATGTAGTTTTAGCAAAAAAAAACTTAATCAAACATAAGAAATGAATAATTTACTAAATTTCTTTACTTACTTACTTTACTTTAATGGTTATTAACTTTGTTTTCCTCTTGATTTCATTTACTAACTTCAAAATGTTAATAATTTTATTTATTTAATCGAATTTTTATTTAAATAAACTGACCTCTGTAACACAGAGTTGCCATAAATTAATAATAATCAAAAACTGGCCCTTGGAATATCATTAATAATCTCACAAATTATTTATTTATTATGTTATTTTTATTTATTACACTACAATTACAAATTATACTCCAAGTATTATGACTTTTAAAAAGATCGCAACACCCGAAACCGAATCATTTATGCTGACAGACTAGCTGACTGTAGTTACGAGTCTAGCAGGGAATTCTCTTTGTTGACATTTCCACCGTGTCCAATTCGGTGCATTTACGGAACTCAAACATAATCTTAGGTTAGGTCAACAGATCGCTGCAGTAAAATGTTGGCGTTGTAAACCTAAAAGAGGAATAAAAGATAAAATCGGTGAAATTGTAAAATAAAACTGGAAGAGTTCTCTGTGAAAAGACGGTCTTGCTGGATTGTAAACGATAAATGGCACTATTAGTCAAACAGGAGAAGTCGGCAACCTCATCTTCATCGTTGAAAGTCATAAAAAATCTTCTGTTAAACGTACTTTCGAAAACGAGCAGAGACAGAGAATGTATCTACGTCGTCTTCCTTACGTCTATATCCTTATATCGTTTAGTCAGGCTTTCTATCACTATCATTCGAAGAAATCTGGAGGACATATGGCCTCTTAGGAGTGTAGTTCGAACCAGTATTCCAAATATTCCGATACTAATGTTTGCATGCAAAAAATCCCTTTTAAATGTCTAACCTACTGCATAATTGATGTGTCTGTTTCCATTATTTTAAGTTTTAATTCTTTTCCTTTTGTCGTTAAAATTCAAAAATATCGTTATCTCATCCCTCTTACGTATGTATATACAGGTTCCGGTATACCCGAAATGAAAACAATATTACGTGGTGTGGCCTTAAAGGAATATTTAACATTTAAAACATTAGTGGCCAAAATTGTTGGTTTAACGGCAACTTTGGGCAGTGGTATGCCATTAGGAAAGGAAGTAAGTATTTAAATTGGTGAAACGCGATCCAATCATTCAATCATCATACTCTTAATAGCATAATTGTTATCATTCCTATGTAATATTTTCATATTATAGGGTCCATTCGTACATATAGCCAGTATAGTAGCACAATTATTAAGTAAGCTAGTGACATCATTCCAAGGCATCTATGAAAATGAATCGCGCAATTCAGAAATGTTGGCAGCCGCATGTGCGGTCGGTGTGGGTGCCTGTTTTGCAGCACCGGTGGGCGGTAAGTTTTTCAAATTTATTTCAATTCAATTAATCGTTTTTCTAAAGTAACTTTCCGTTGACATCGTTAAAGGTGTCTTATTTAGCATAGAGGTAACTACGACATATTTTGCGGTGCGTAATTATTGGCGTGGTTTTTTTGCGGCCGTTTGCGGTGCTACGGTATTTCGTTTATTGGCCGTTTGGTTTCAAAATGCCGACACCGTAAGGGCGGTATTTCTAACCAATTTTACCACCGAATTTCCATTTGATCCTCAAGAATTATTTGTGTTCGCTTTAATGGGGTGAGTAGTTTCAACAATTTTTGAAATTTTTAACCTTCATTTATTGTTTTTTCTCTCTTTCTTTTGAATTTTAGTGTTGTTTGCGGTTTGGGCGGTGCTGCCTATGTTTGGGTCCATCGCCGTTATGTATTATTTATGCGCTCAAATAAAAAAATGAATAAATTTCTGCAGAAAAAGTAAGTAAAATAATAGTAATTAAAGAGAGAAATAACTCAATTGACTAATTATAGAAAAAGTTACTTATTGAATAGTAATACAATATATTAATAATCGATAACGCTAAGTTTCGATAGATGGAAGTATAATATATATAAATAGATCGTGAATTTTAATGGAAAATCTTACATCATACTTTTTTAAATGAGGTTATCGATATATATCGATAACATTAATATTGAATAAGCGAAATTATATAAAAAAATTATTAAATATTACGTATTTCAGACGGAAAATATATCGATTAGTTTTATCTATTTTAATAGATCGCTATCGATTATTGTAATTCTTAAATTTACTACTAATCTAATGCATGTAGAAACTGTTGCATCACACTTTTTTAAATAAAGTTATCGATTTTCCAAATTTATTAGAGAATATTTATCGATAGCGTTAAAATTTTATAAAAAATACAATTTTAATAATGAAATTCGATAGATATTCCCTCGAAAAACTACATCGATAAGCTTTACACATTAAAGTTACTATCGATAACTGTAATTTACTAGTAATCGATAACTGTAATATACCATTTAATTTACCATTTAATTTGTATAGATAACATAGTATCATACTTTTGCTTAATAAATCTATAGATTTTCAAAATTTCTTGAAAAAATTTATCGATATTATCGGAAATTGTATCAACAGAAGATACCATAGATAAATTATAGGCTTTAATTATCGATAAATTTAAATTTTAACGTTGAACATTTATCGGTTTTTAAAGTTTATATCGAAATTTTGTTAATAATGGAGATTATCGATAAATATTTACAATATTTTAATTGAATGTTTATTTCATATTACAGCCGTTTTTTATATCCCGGTTTCTTGGCCTTAGTGGTATCGACTTTATCGTTTCCCTTGGGAACTGGCCAATTTATAGCCGGTGAACTGGGTACCCACGAACAGGTCACCCAATTGTTTAGCAATTTCACATGGTCGCAGGATTATTTAACGGTGGAACAGGCAGCCATTGTTATGCACTGGAAGACAATCTATACAAATGTTTTTATAAATTTAGCCTGTTATGTGCTCTTTACGGTAAGCCCCTACAGAATTTTACATCATTTCCAAAGACAAAAAACCTAAACTTTGTTTTTTTTTTAAATCGGTTTTCAGTTCCTATTTTCCATTGTGGCTTCGACCATTCCTGTGCCGTCTGGTATTTTTATACCCGTATTTAAAATTGGCGCCGGTCTGGGACGTTTAACTGGTGAAAGCATGCACTTATGGTTTCCACAGGGTGTACGCTATGGCGGCAGACTATCGCCTATAATACCGGGTGGTTATGCTGTAGTGGGTGCGGCCGCTTTTTCGGGTGCTGTTACCCATACCGTTTCTGTGGCTGTAATCGTATTTGAAATGACTGGCCAAATAACCCATGTAGTGCCAGTAATGATAGCAGTTTTAATATCGAATGCCATAGCCGCTCTTCTACAACCGTCCATGTACGATAGCATTATTCTTATAAAAAAACTGCCTTATCTGCCGGATCTATTGCCATCCTCTTCGGGCATGTACAGCATATATGTGGAGGACTTTATGGTGCGTGATGTTAAATACATTTGGCAGGGCATTACATATCAAAAGCTAAAGGAAGTGCTAAAAGCGAATAAAACCCTACGTTCTCTGCCTTTGGTCGACAGTCCCGATAACATGATTCTTTTGGGTTCAGTACAACGTTACGAACTAATCAAAATGATTGAGAAACATATTGGCCGTGAAAAGCGCATGGAAGTGGCTCAAAAGTGGCAAAAAGAGGCAGAGGAAAGAGCACGTGAAGAAGAACGTAAAAGACAAGAAGCCGAACAAATGATGAGACGTCCATCACGTTTTGAGGTCTTACCGGCACCCGATATTATTAGCCTTAGACAAATAGCCAACGATGAAATGTTACCGCCCAAAAAGAAACAGGAATCTTTGAATAACACCCTACAGCCGCGTAAATCCATTTTGAAAAAGACAAATTCATTTAATCTTAAGGCTTTCGCTCCTACCTCATTACATAGTCCGAATATAACGCCATATACTACCATAACTGGTACCGAGTATCGCATACGTAATGCCTTTGAGGCCATCTTTAAGAAATCGACCACCTTGCAAGATGTTCAACCCACTGATCCAGAGGGTGGCACCATATCAGCTGCTACCAGTGCTGGTGACATGGCACCACCAGGCACGTCCTCTGTACAGAGGGCACCTAGTACTCCCGGTATTTCAAAAAAAGTTCAATTGGTGAGTGAAATATGAATATTTTAATTTATATTTTGGATTTAAATATGCATGTGTATTTGGTTTGGTTTTTGTGTTAATTAATAATTACTGTTACTAACAACTTATTTAAAATATTTAAATATTTTATTATTGTGTTTACACATTTTTTTTTTTTCAAATTAATTTAATTACACATAAAAGCATGCACAAAAGTCATCTGAGGCTTCAGATGATGCCAGCGAAAATATGGTAAATGTTAAACAATTATTAACGAAAAAATTATTCTTTTTCTATTTAAATTCAGTCAGTTTTTATTCTTATTTTTTATGATTTTATTCACCTCAATCCATGACCAAAAATGACTGTTGTTTGCTGACAAACACGGTTAATTCAAATTCTACAAATTGACTTTCGAAGTAAAGTTTTTTTTTACCCATTCGTTTTGAAAGAATCATTTCCTTTGCAATTTTAGATTTTTTTTATGTAAACTAATTTGCTGTCGATTACAAGTGAGTTATCACAAAAAATAAATTTCAATCAATACTGCCCCTAAAATATTCCAGGAGAATCAGCTGCAACACGTTCAGAATTCTGGCGAAAGTTAAAATATTAACGAGATGAGTTAAGCAAAGCAACCCGTTTCTACGACAAACGGATCTCTGATCCGGAACGAGCAGAGAAAGCTGTATCAACCAGAAGTTTTTTTCCCCAGGGAAATACTTCCGCGCACAGTAGTGCTGTTACAATAACAACAATGCGACTAATACGAGTCGCACTCAAACAATCTTAAAGTTCTAATAGAACGATGTAGCCTTCCAGCGTTCACAGATGCCAGGTTAGCCCAGAGAATATCAATTCGGTAACCTGCATTAGGTCGCTGTAGTCCAGTAGGTAGTGTGTTGACTTATTAAACTTAAAGCCAGGGTTCAAACCGCAGGTCAGACATCAAAATGAAATACAAAAATAATATTTCTTCGGCGACTTCCTCTCGACAGATTTCTGGCAAGAACTCTGAGAGTAAATAAAAATTGCCATGAAAAGTTTCTCAAAAATCTGCCTTTCGGAGCTGAGTTAAAACTGTAGGTCCCAACACTCATGTATAAAATTAACACACACAACATAAGTGGTGTGAGAAACTAGGTCATAATCCTGACTGAAGGGTTGTAATGATCAATTCTGTTATGTATGTAACCTGCCGAATTCGTTTGGCTACAACAAAGATAAGCCGACAACATCTGCTGGGTTATAACAAAGGTCTGTTCTCCATTCCATCTAAGCCGTGCGTTTCTTTAAAGGTCGCAATCTTTCACACTTTTATGTAAGGACAAAGGGACTCCGTTTGCTAGCCTGTCAGCGACTAATTTTCCACTATTGTCCGCGTAATAAGGGTAACACTTGTAATCTCTCAACATCTCATTAGGAGATGTACGCCATCAAGTAATTGAAATGCCAAATAAACATTACCCAAGCCCTACAGAGCTGCTTAACTATTCTTAAGAGGTGGAATATCTTCAGTATAAAGATTTATCTTAACCAGTTTATTGCCTGTAAAGTGTTGAAACTTCGGCCCTTGAGACCGAAGCTAATTTTCTTGTACATTCCCCTTTTATAGTAGAACCAACAGATTCCCAATACTACACTTTTCAGTACAATTTTTTTCTACATTGTTAGGATGTTAACATGAATCTCTTGTCAATAACTCTGCTATACTGCGTAACATAGTCTTTAACTTCAATTTTGTATTGAAATAAAATGAAACATTTTCCTTTTTGACAAAGTTTCGATAACTTGCATTTTCTTTTACAAAATATTTCGGAAATCAATCCATATCACTATCTATTACACGCATTTTTATTTGTTTTTCCTTTCTCATCATCATCGATTGATTCCATTTTAGTATTGTTAACAGTTTATAAAGTTTAAAAGAAAAAAAGTTTAATTGCAATATAAAATATTTGCAAGCAAGTGCCACCCGATACTCAAACAAAACATGAGAAACCAATCGTTAATCACATTAGTCATGCCAATGCCAATCCTTTCCTTTCGAAATGGAGAAGAGCACGTATACGCGATCATTCCAAGGCCAAGAAATATAATATTTCTGAAACTGTTCCTACAGCAGTAGAGGAATTAGTGTCATTAAAATCAATACTAAGGAACTCAGAAATAAGCAAAGATGCCTATTATCATAATCTTAGCGAGGCTGAATTCGATGCTAAAGTTATCGAAAACACTCAAGAGAATAAAATCAATAAACCTACGATAAAAAGCATTTTGAAAAAACATGACAATTTGAAAGTCATTTTGAAACAAGCTCAGCCCCCTGATAAACAGGAAATGCCATCAAAACCGAGCACGCCATCGCCAAATCATTTGGGCTTTGCAGAAATTGTTTGTGAATTGAAAAAACTTAAACAGGAAACTGAAAATGAACCAACTGATAAGGATAACGCTAACGATGGCACCTTAGTTAAAGAAAAACAGACAAATTTATTAAAAACTAAAGATTCATTAGAGTTAGAGGATGCCGACAATAAATGCGAAGAGGTATGCTGATTACTATTGATTGATTACCGTTTTGTTATCGAATGTCGATAAATTTTGAAAATGTTAAGAGTATTTTATGAATTTTTGTTTTTTGTTCTGTGCATTTTGTTCTTAATGCATGCTGCAGCCGAAAAAGGAAAATAATTTGTTTGATAGTCAGGATTTAAACAATCGTGATTTAAATCATCATGATCATAATGAAGACAATGATTTAAGTGATCATGAAAATGAAACGGTAGGTGGTTTGTTAACAATAACTAAAGCCTTTTGCATCTTTCTAAACAACTGTTTGAAATGATGGCATTATTAGTAACCATCCTTATAAATATGTATCATATTATATTTTCTAATCTATATTGTATGTTCTCTCTCTCTCTTTCTCTTTCTTTTTTATATATATTTCTATGTCTCTCTAACTGTATTTTATCTGATCTGTATTATTGTTTATAAGCAGTCTTATAAAGCCAGTATAAAAAAAGTACAAAAAAGTGTACAATTGGTATGTGGGTTAAACAATGAAATTTTTTAACAATTTGACATTTTTACAGTTTCGTTAGCATACTTTTAGGCCGTCAGTAAATAATAATCACTGTCAGAAGTATGCTAAAACAATTTACTGTAAAAATGTAAACCTTAAATTAACAATTTTTCAAAAACTGTTTAAAAATGAAATTTTTTAAATATTTTTTAGCCCCGTGAACGTGTTATCGATATGTCACCCGAGGATCAAAAGAAATGGGAAATGGAAGAAATGCAAAAACCCACCGATTTAGAAAAGGCAAATGTCCATATTGATCCCTCACCATTTCAGTTGGTTGAACGCACCTCTATTCTCAAGGTCCATTCTCTATTCTCCATGGTGGGCATTAATCATGCGTATGTAACAAAAATTGGTCGTTTAGTCGGTGTTGTCGGTCTCAAAGAGGTAAGATTTATAATTTGTATATCGTAGTCTTAAAACAGGTAAAAAACAGGTAATAATATTAAACAGATTATATGATTTTGCGAGAGAAAAAAACGAAACTAATGATAAAATTTAATTGAAAGATTAATTTCAATAGAAAATCGACTGATGTCATAAGTTAGCATCGTAAATACATAATTGAAACCTATACTAATGACATCAGTATCGATAATTCAATATTTTTATAGCAAATTTTAGTCCATACATAGTATATACATATATATATATATACATACATATACATATATATATAGAATTTTTCATATGAAAAAGATACACCACAAATATCGATAAACATTTCGTGAATTTAATTATTTGTATAATATTCGTCGATAATTTAATTTTATTTATGGTAATCAAACCTATTTGTCAATTTTCAATGAATCCAAGTTATCGATAAATTTTATAAAAGATATGTATATGAATGTATATCTAAATTCAAAATTTAGTCTACAATAGTCCGGCTGGGATGTGTTCCAGATCCTTGTCAGCGATCTAATCTGGCAGAGCCTTGTAATGAAACCAATAACTTATCTCAGGCTGGCCTTATCTAAGCCCAGCAGCAAACCTGGTCTATCACTGTATATAGCAGGCCATAGATTCCTAGACACAACATCTCGATCCATCCCCCCCAACGCCTCTGCTCTTCCTTCCTAACCCATCCAGTAACGAGGGCGAAGGAGTGGCCCTCAGAAAGTAAACCGAATCTAGCGAGAGCATCTGCCGTCTCATTGCCGAGTGTCAGAATCCAGCATAGACGGATTAGATCTGGTCGAAAGTTCCTTAAAGAATCTTTGAACTCACGAACAAGCCGTGATTACACCAGACCGACGCAATATCCCCTCGGGCAGCCTGACTGTCAACTAAGATTATATCAACCATAAGTAATAACCGGTCTAATAATCGCCAGATAGATCCAGCGAATGGCCCTAGGCGGAAGATCCCAGCTCATACGAGGGTGCAGTTACTCTTACCCTTTTGGTGGAACATGCGAAAAGGAAAAGATTTCGTCTCGTCTTGCGTTGTGATGCCAATGCTCATCACACCCAATCTGGAAGTGCAGACATACTAAATATTAGGGGGGAGCCGATTTTGGATTTAATTATTCTCAATGGGCTTAATATAAGTAACGTCGGTAATGTGCCAATTTGTAGACATCGTGTTAGGGAAGTTGTAGTTGATATTACGCTCTCTAACATGGATAGGTTTCTTCTCGGATCACCAACTGACAACCTTCAGTATTAAACTATCTAGTGGCTTTCCGAAGCCTTATAGGAAACCGAGAAGAACAGTCTGGATCAAATTTGAGAAGGCTGTGGATGAGGAACTCGGGGCCCTTAGGGTTCATTCCACTCCTGGCATCAATGATCGAGTTGGACCTTCGACGGACATTTTGTTGTCGTATTACAGAGAAGCTTGTCCCCTTACTTACCCGGTAAAAGGAATCAGCCAGCCTGGTGGAACGCAGAACTTCAAAAACTCCGCTGGAGGAGGCTCTTTAACAAGGCTAAAAGATCGGGCGAAGATGTTGACTGGCATGCATGCATATAGATCCAGTTTTAAGGAGTATAAAAGGGAAATTAAGCGCTCATAAAGGACAACCTGGCTGAGTTTCTGCGTAATTTGCTTAAACAAAGCCTGTCACATCGTGAAAGCGCTCTCAAAAAACTTACCCCTAATGTAAGCATGTTGCAACGTACTCAACAGAGCCCAGTTCATGTTTGACCTAGATCCACAAGGCTGGCTGGTTCATTTTACCAGGTAAGTAAGGGGACGAGCTTCTCTGTAATAAGACAAGAAAATGTCCGTCGAAGATCCAACTCGATCATTGATGCCAGGAGTGGAATGAACCCTAAGGGCCCCGAGTTCCTCATCCACAGCCTTCTCAAATTTGATCCAGTCGGTTCTTATCGGTTTCCTATAAGGCTTCTGAAAGCCACTAGATAGGTTAATACTGAAGGTTATCATTTGGTGATCCAAGAAGAACCTATCCATTGTAAAAGAGCGTAATATCAACTACAACTTTCCTAACAAGATATCTAAAAATCGGTATATTACCGACGTTACTTATATGAATCCCATTAAGAATAATAAGAATGCAAAATCGACTCACCCCTAATATTTACTATGTCTGCACTTCCCTATTGGGTGTGATGAGCATTGGCATCACAACCGAGGACGAGATGATTGCCCCTATTGCCGTTCTCAACTCAACTCAGTTTGGTCGTCTGCCAGTCAACCCAACTTTCACTCAACCAAATTATTTTTTGATATTGCGGAACTCAACGTTTTTTAGTTGTAATTGTTATGGTGTTGCCGGTATGAAATTTCAATTTCATGTTGGTAACACCATGAAATTTATTTGGAAATCAACTTTTTGTGGAAATAAAAGTAAATTAAAAATGGATTTAAGTGAGGATTTATTTTACGAAGATGAGAATCATGACGCTAATATAAATGTTCTTCGCTATACGTAGGAAAATACGCGATGATCCCAATACTCTTGAACTACCCAGCGCGAAGTAAGAAATGTCCAAAATTATTAACAAATGATTATAACAAGTGATTTTTTTTATAGATTTATTAGCTATTTTCGACTGAACAAAGAAGCATTTTGTTATGTCCTGAATGAAATTAAGGACCACTTAAAGAAACCTGTGCATATGGCAGCTATACCACCGATATTAAAGCTGTGCGCTGTACTTCGATTTTTGGCTGACGGAAACTATCAAAAGTGCAATTGAAATGACTTCTATGTTGGAGTAGCTCAATCCATAATGTCACTTATTTTAAAGGAAGTGTTACCAGCAATAGATGATCGCATTTGTAGAAAATGGATAAAAACACAAATGATCGAAGACGAAATAAATGCTTCCAAAGTATGGTTTTTTGAAATATGTGTTTTCCCGGAGTATTGGGCTGTGTTGGATGTGTTTTTATTATTAGAAATTTTTTAATACTAGCTTTGTGGTGAATCCAAACCTATAAGGAGTAAAAATTCTAATAAGATGTCTATTTACAATATTTTAGATGCTATATACATACACGTTGCCATTCGGAGGGGGTTCTTGTAAGTGGACCCAAGCTATTCAATTCTATGAAAAGTCCTTCTCATGCTTCCTTGCACTGATTTTTGGTCATCCCAAATTTTTGCTTTCATTTGTGGGCGGAAATAAATTTTGCTAAATAGCTGATGTTTTTTTCTATCGTATAGCGAAAACTCAATGTCATTATCTCTTATAGTTTCCGAGTTATGAGCAAAATTGTAAAAGTGTTTAACAAAAAACACTTCCTGCTGAATTCTGTTGGCCTGGTATGGCCAGAAAATTTTTGAACGAAAAATTTGAAAATATTTTCGACATACACACACACACACGCACATGTACAATCGTATAACAATTTTACCTTTGTGCGAATATCTCGGAAACTATAAGAGATAATGACAATCGGTTTTCACCATGCGACTGGAAAAAACATCAGCTTTCCAACAACAAAAAACTTCACCCCCAAATATTAAATACCGCCTGAAATATAAGGCATTATAGATAAGAATTCAGTATATTTCTTAGAAGGCGTGGCATTTGTGGGCGGAAATAAATTTTGCTAAATAGCTGATGCTTTTTTCTATCGTATAGCGAAAACTCAATGTCATTATCTCTTATAGTTTCCGAGTTATAAGCAAAATTGTAAAAGTGTTTAACAAAAAAACACTTCCTGCTGAATTCTGTTGGCCTGGTATTGCCAGAAAATTTTTGAACGAAAAATTTGAAAATATTTTCGACATACACACACACACACGCACATGTACAATCGTATAACAATTTTACATTTGTGCGAATATCTCGGAAACTATAAGAGATAATGACAATCGGTTTTCACCATGCGACTGGAAAAAACATCAGCTTTCCAACAACAAAAAACTTCACCCCCAAATATTAAATACCGCCTGAAATATAAGGCATTATATATAAGAATTCAGTATATTTCTTAGAAGGCGTGGCATTTGTGGGCGGAAATAAATTTTGCTAAATAGCTGATGTTTTTTTCTATCGTATAGCGAAAACTCAATGTCATTATCTCTTATAGTTTCCGAGTTATGAGCAAAATTGTAAAAGTGTTTAACAAAAAACACTTCCTGCTGAATTCTGTTGGCCTGGTATTGGCGGAAATTTTTTAACGAAAAATTTGAAAATATTTTCGTCATACACACACACATACGCACATGCACAATCGTATAACAATTTTACATTTGTGCGAATATCTCGGAAACTATAAGAGATAATGACAATCGGTTTTCACCATGCGACTGGAAAAACATCAGCTTTCCAACAATAAATAAATTCACCCCCAAATATTAAATACCGCCTGAAATATAAGGCATTATATATAAGAATTCAGTATATTTCTTAGAAGGCGTGGCATTTGTGGGCGGAAATAAATTTTGCTAAATAGCTGATGTTTTTTTCTATCGTATAGCGAAAACTCAATGTCATTATCTCTTATAGTTTCCGAGTTATGAGCAAAATTGTAAAAGTGTTTAACAAAAAACACTTCCTGCTGAATTCTGTTGGCCTGGTATTGGCGGAAATTTTTTAACGAAAAATTTGAAAATATTTTCGTCATACACACACACATACGCACATGCACAATCGTATAACAATTTTACATTTGTGCGAATATCTCGGAAACTATAAGAGATAATGACAATCGGTTTTCACCATGCGACTGGAAAAACATCAGCTTTCCAACAATAAATAAATTCACCCCCAAATATTAAATACCGCCTGAAATATAAGGCATTATAGATAAGAATTCAGTATATTTCTTAGAAGGCGTGGCATTTGTGGGCGGAAATAAATTTTGCTAAATAGCTGATGTTTTTTTCTATCGTATAGCGAAAACTCAATGTCATTATCTCTTATAGTTTCCGAGTTATGAGCAAAATTGTAAAAGTGTTTAACAAAAAACACTTCCTGCTGAATTCTGTTGGCCTGGTATGGCCAGAAAATTTTTGAACGAAAAATTTGAAAATATTTTCGACATACACACACACACACACGCACATGTACAATCGTATAACAATTTTACATTTGTGCGAATATCTCGGAAACTATAAGAGATAATGACAATCGGTTTTCACCATGCGACTGGAAAAAACATCAGCTTTCCAACAATAAAAAAATTTGCCCCCAAATATTAAATACCGCCTGAAATATAAGGCATTATATATAAGAATTCAGTATATTTCTTAGAAGGCGTGGCATTTGTGGGCGGAAATAAATTTTGCTAAATAGGTGATGTTTTTTTCTATCGTATAGCGAAAACTCAATGTCATTATCTCTTATAGTTTCCGAGTTATGAGCAAAATTGTAAAAGTGTTTAACAAAAAACACTTCCTGCTGAATTCTGTTGGCCTGGTATGGCCAGAAAATTTTTAAACGAAAAATTTGAAAATATTTTCGACATACACACACACACACGCACATGTACAATCGTATAACAATTTTACATTTGTGCGAATATCTCGGAAACTATAAGAGATAATGACAATCGGTTTTCACCATGCGACTGGAAAAAACATCAGCTTTCCAACAATAAATAAATTCACCCCCAAATATTAAATACCGCCTGAAATATAAGGCATTATAGATAAGAATTCAGTATATTTCTTAGAAGGCGTGGCATTTGTGGGCGGAAATAAATTTTGCTAAATAGCTGATGTTTTTTTCTATCGTGTAGCGAAAACTCAATGTCATTATCTCTTATAGTTTCCGAGTTATGAGCAAAATTGTAAAAGTGTTTAACAAAAAACACTTCCTGCTGAATTCTGTTGGCCTGGTATGGCCAGAAAATTTTTGAACGAAAAATTTGAAAATATTTTCGACATACACACACACACACACGCACATGTACAATCGTATAACAATTTTACATTTGTGCGAATATCTCGGAAACTATAAGAGATAATGACAATCGGTTTTCACCATGCGACTGGAAAAAACATCAGCTTTCCAACAACAAAAAACTTCACCCCCAAATATTAAATACCGCCTGAAATATAAGGCATTATAGATAAGAATTCAGTATATTTCTTAGAAGGCGTGGCATTTGTGGGCGGAAATAAATTTTGCTAAATAGCTGATGCTTTTTTCTATCGTATAGCGAAAACTCAATGTCATTATCTCTTATAGTTTCCGAGTTATAAGCAAAATTGTAAAAGTGTTTAACAAAAAAACACTTCCTGCTGAATTCTGTTGGCCTGGTATTGCCAGAAAATTTTTGAACGAAAAATTTGAAAATATTTTCGACATACACACACACACACACGCACATGTACAATCGTATAACAATTTTACATTTGTGCGAATATCTCGGAAACTATAAGAGATAATGACAATCGGTTTTCACCATGCGACTGGAAAAAACATCAGCTTTCCAACAACAAAAAACTTCACCCCCAAATATTAAATACCGCCTGAAATATAAGGCATTATATATAAGAATTCAGTATATTTCTTAGAAGGCGTGGCATTTGTGGGCGGAAATAAATTTTGCTAAATAGCTGATGTTTTTTTCTATCGTATAGCGAAAACTCAATGTCATTATCTCTTATAGTTTCCGAGTTATGAGCAAAATTGTAAAAGTGTTTAACAAAAAACACTTCCTGCTGAATTCTGTTGGCCTGGTATGGCCAGAAAATTTTTGAACGAAAAATTTGAAAATATTTTCGACATACACACACACACACGCACATGTACAATCGTATAACAATTTTACATTTGTGCGAATATCTCGGAAACTATAAGAGATAATGACAATCGGTTTTCACCATGCGACTGGAAAAAACATCAGCTTTCCAACAACAAAAAACTTCACCCCCAAATATTAAATACCGCCTGAAATATAAGGCATTATATATAAGAATTCAGTATATTTCTTAGAAGGCGTGGCATTTGTGGGCGGAAATAAATTTTGCTAAATAGCTGATGTTTTTTTCTATCGTGTAGCGAAAACTCAATGTCATTATCTCTTATAGTTTCCGAGTTATGAGCAAAATTGTACAAGTGTTTAACAAAAAACACTTCCTGCTGAATTCTGTTGGCCTGGTATTGGCAGAAAATTTTTGAACGAAAAATTTGAAAATATTTTCGACATACACACACACACACGCACATGTACAATCGTATAACAATTTTACATTTGTGCGAATATCTCGGGAACTATAAGAGATAATGACAATCGGTTTTCACCATGCGACTGGAAAAAACATCAGCTTTCCAACAACAAAAAACTTCACCCCCAAATATTAAATACCGCCTGAAATATAAGGCATTATAGATAAGAATTCAGTATATTTCTTAGAAGGCGTGGCATTTGTGGGCGGAAATAAATTTTGCTAAATAGCTGATGTTTTTTTCTATCGTATAGCGAAAACTCAATGTCATTATCTCTTATAGTTTCCGAGTTATGAGCAAAATTGTAAAAGTGTTTAACAAAAAACACTTCCTGCTGAATTCTGTTGGCCTGGTATGGCCAGAAAATTTTTAAACGAAAAATTTGAAAATATTTTCGACATACACACACACACGCACATGTACAATCGTATAACAATTTTACATTTGTGCGAATATCTCGGAAACTATAAGAGATAATGACAATCGGTTTTCACCATGCGACTGGAAAAAACATCAGCTTTCCAACAATAAAAAAATTCAACCCCAAATATTAAATACCGCCTGAAATATAAGGCATTATAGATAAGAATTTAGTATATTTCTTAGAAGGCGTGGCATTTGTGGGCGGAAATAAATTTTGCTAAATAGCTGATGTTTTTTTCTATCGTATAGCGAAAACTCAATGTCATTATCTCTTATAGTTTCCGAGTTATGAGCAAAATTGTAAAAGTATTTAACAAAAAACACTTCCTGCTGAATTCTGTTGGCCTGGTATGGCCAGAAAATTTTTGAACGAAAAATTTGAAAATATTTTCGACATACACACACACACACGCACATGTACAATCGTATAACAATTTTACATTTGTGCGAATATCTCGGAAATTATAAGAGATAATGACAATCGGTTTTCACCATGCGACTGGAAAAAACATCAGCTTTCCAACAATAAAAAAATTTGCCCCCAAATATTAAATACCGCCTGAAATATAAGGCATTATAGATAAGAATTCAGTATATTTCTTAGAAGGCGTGGCATTTATGGGCGGAAATAAATTTTGCTAAATAGGTGATGTTTTTTTCTATCGTATAGCGAAATCTCAATGTCATTATCTCTTATAGTTTCCGAGTTATGAGCAAAATTGTAAAAGTGTTTAACAAAAAACACTTCCTGCTGAATTCTGTTGGCCTGGTATGGCCAGAAAATTTTTGAACGAAAAATTTGAAAATATTTTCGACATACACACACACACACACGCACATGTACAATCGTATAACAATTTTACATTTGTGCGAATATCTCGGAAACTATAAGAGATAATGACAATCGGTTTTCACCATGCGACTGGAAAAAACATCAGCTTTCCAACAATAAAAAAATTTGCCCCCAAATATTAAATACCGCCTGAAATATAATTCATTATATATAAGAATTCAGTATATTTCTTAGAAGGCGTGGCATTTGTGGGCGGAAATAAATTTTGCTAAATAGGTGATGTTTTTTTCTATCGTATAGCGAAATCTCAATGTCATTATCTCTTATAGTTTCCGAGTTATGAGCAAAATTGTAAAAGTGTTTAACAAAAAACACTTCCTGCTGAATTCTGTTGGCCTGGTATGGCCAGAAAATTTTTAAACGAAAAATTTGAAAATATTTTCGACATACACACACACACACGCACATGTACAATCGTATAACAATTTTACATTTGTGCGAATATCTCGGAAACTATAAGAGATAATGACAATCGGTTTTCACCATGCGACTGGAAAAAACATCAGCTTTCCAACAACAAAAAACTTCACCCCCAAATATTAAATACCGCCTGAAATATAAGGCATTATAGATAAGAATTCAGTATATTTCTTAGAAGGCGTGGCATTTGTGGGCGGAAATAAACTTTGCTAAATAGCTGATGCTTTTTTCTATCGTATAGCGAAAACTCAATGTCATTATCTCTTATAGTTTCCGAGTTATAAGCAAAATTGTAAAAGTGTTTAACAAAAAAACACTTCCTGCTGAATTCTGTTGGCCTGGTATTGCCAGAAAATTTTTGAACGAAAAATTTGAAAATATTTTCGACATACACACACACACACACGCACATGTACAATCGTATAACAATTTTACATTTGTGCGAATATCTCGGAAACTATAAGAGATAATGACAATCGGTTTTCACCATGCGACTGGAAAAAACATCAGCTTTCCAACAACAAAAAACTTCACCCCCAAATATTAAATACCGCCTGAAATATAAGGCATTATATATAAGAATTCAGTATATTTCTTAGAAGGCGTGGCATTTGTGGGCGGAAATAAATTTTGCTAAATAGCTGATGTTTTTTTCTATCGTATAGCGAAAACTCAATGTCATTATCTCTTATAGTTTCCGAGTTATAAGCAAAATTGTAAAAGTGTTTAACAAAAAAACACTTCCTGCTGAATTCTGTTGGCCTGGTATTGCCAGAAAATTTTTGAACGAAAAATTTGAAAATATTTTCGACATACACACACACACACACGCACATGTACAATCGTATAACAATTTTACATTTGTGCGAATATCTCGGAAACTATAAGAGATAATGACAATCGGTTTTCACCATGCGACTGGAAAAAACATCAGCTTTCCAACAACAAAAAACTTCACCCCCAAATATTAAATACCGCCTGAAATATAAGGCATTATATATAAGAATTCAGTATATTTCTTAGAAGGCGTGGCATTTGTGGGCGGAAATAAATTTTGCTAAATAGCTGATGTTTTTTTCTATCGTATAGCGAAAACTCAATGTCGTTATCTCTTATAGTTTCCGAGTTATGAGCAAAATTGTAAAAGTGTTTAACAAAAAACACTTCCTGCTGAATTCTGTTGGCCTGGTATGGCCAGAAAATTTTTGAACGAAAAATTTGAAAATATTTTCGACATACACACACACACACGCACATGTACAATCGTATAACAATTTTACATTTGTGCGAATATCTCGGAAACTATAAGAGATAATGACAATCGGTTTTCACCATGCGACTGGAAAAAACATCAGCTTTCCAACAACAAAAAACTTCACCCCCAAATATTAAATACCGCCTGAAATATAAGGCATTATATATAAGAATTCAGTATATTTCTTAGAAGGCGTGGCATTTGTGGGCGGAAATAAATTTTGCTAAATATCTGATGCTTTTTTCTATCGTATAGCGAAAACTCAATGTCATTATCTCTTATAGTTTCCGAGTTATAAGCAAAATTGTAAAAGTGTTTAACAAAAAAACACTTCCTGCTGAATTCTGTTGGCCTGGTATTGCCAGAAAATTTTTGAACGAAAAATTTGAAAATATTTTCGACATACACACACACACACACGCACATGTACAATCGTATAACAATTTTACATTTGTGCGAATATCTCGGAAACTATAAGAGATAATGACAATCGGTTTTCACCATGCGACTGGAAAAAACATCAGCTTTCCAACAACAAAAAACTTCACCCCCAAATATTAAATACCGCCTGAAATATAAGGCATTATAGATAAGAATTTAGTATATTTCTTAGAAGGCGTGGCATTTGTGGGCGGAAATAAATTTTGCTAAATAGCTGATGTTTTTTTCTATCGTGTAGCGAAAACTCAATGTCATTATCTCTTATAGTTTCCGAGTTATGAGCAAAATTGTACAAGTGTTTAACAAAAAACACTTCCTGCTGAATTCTGTTGGCCTGGTATTGGCAGAAAATTTTTGAACGAAAAATTTGAAAATATTTTCGACATACACACACACACACGCACATGTACAATCGTATAACAATTTTACATTTGTGCGAATATCTCGGAAACTATAAGAGATAATGACAATCGGTTTTCACCATGCGACTGGAAAAAACATCAGCTTTCCAACAACAAAAAACTTCACCCCCAAATATTAAATACCGCCTGAAATATAAGGCATTATAGATAAGAATTCAGTATATTTCTTAGAAGGCGTGACATTTGTGGGCGGAAATAAACTTTGCTAAATAGCTGATGCTTTTTTCTATCGTATAGCGAAAACTCAATGTCATTATCTCTTATAGTTTCCGAGTTATGAGCAAAATTGTAAAAGTATTTAACAAAAAACACTTCCTGCTGAATTCTGTTGGCCTGGTATGGCCAGAAAATTTTTGAACGAAAAATTTGAAAATATTTTCGACATACACACACACACACGCACATGTACAATCGTATAACAATTTTACATTTGTGCGAATATCTCGGAAATTATAAGAGATAATGACAATCGGTTTTCACCATGCGACTGGAAAAAACATCAGCTTTCCAACAATAAAAAAATTTGCCCCCAAATATTAAATACCGCCTGAAATATAAGGCATTATAGATAAGAATTCAGTATATTTCTTAGAAGGCGTGGCATTTATGGGCGGAAATAAATTTTGCTAAATAGGTGATGTTTTTTTCTATCGTATAGCGAAATCTCAATGTCATTATCTCTTATAGTTTCCGAGTTATGAGCAAAATTGTAAAAGTATTTAACAAAAAACACTTCCTGCTGAATTCTGTTGGCCTGGTATGGCCAGAAAATTTTTAAACGAAAAATTTGAAAATATTTTCGACATACACACACACACACACGCACATGTACAATCGTATAACAATTTTACATTTGTGCGAATATCTCGGAAACTATAAGAGATAATGACAATCGGTTTTCACCATGCGACTGGAAAAAACATCAGCTTTCCAACAACAAAAAACTTCACCCCCAAATATTAAATACCGCCTGAAATATAAGGCATTATATATAAGAATTCAGTATATTTCTTAGAAGGCGTGGCATTTGTGGGCGGAAATAAATTTTGCTAAATAGCTGATGTTTTTTTCTATCGTATAGCGAAAACTCAATGTCGTTATCTCTTATAGTTTCCGAGTTATGAGCAAAATTGTAAAAGTGTTTAACAAAAAACACTTCCTGCTGAATTCTGTTGGCCTGGTATTGGCGGAAATTTTTTAACGAAAAATTTGAAAATATTTTCGTCATACACACACACATACGCACATGCACAATCGTATAACAATTTTACATTTGTGCGAATATCTCGGAAACTATAAGAGATAATGACAATCGGTTTTCACCATGCGACTGGAAAAACATCAGCTTTCCAACAATAAATAAATTCACCCCCAAATATTAAATACCGCCTGAAATATAAGGCATTATAGATAAGAATTCAGTATATTTCTTAGAAGGCGTGGCATTTGTGGGCGGAAATAAATTTTGCTAAATAGCTGATGTTTTTTTCTATCGTGTAGCGAAAACTCAATGTCATTATCTCTTATAGTTTCCGAGTTATGAGCAAAATTGTAAAAGTGTTTAACAAAAAACACTTCCTGCTGAATTCTGTTGGCCTGGTATGGCCAGAAAATTTTTGAACGAAAAATTTGAAAATATTTTCGACATACACACACACACACACGCACATGTACAATCGTATAACAATTTTACATTTGTGCGAATATCTCGGAAACTATAAGAGATAATGACAATCGGTTTTCACCATGCGACTGGAAAAAACATCAGCTTTCCAACAATAAAAAAATTTGCCCCCAAATATTAAATACCGCCTGAAATATAAGGCATTATATATAAGAATTCAGTATATTTCTTAGAAGGCGTGGCATTTGTGGGCGGAAATAAATTTTGCTAAATAGGTGATGTTTTTTTCTATCGTATAGCGAAATCTCAATGTCATTATCTCTTATAGTTTCCGAGTTATGAGCAAAATTGTAAAAGTGTTTAACAAAAAACACTTCCTGCTGAATTCTGTTGGCCTGGTATGGCCAGAAAATTTTTGAACGAAAAATTTGAAAATATTTTCGACATACACACACACACACGCACATGTACAATCGTATAACAATTTTACATTTGTGCGAATATCTCGGAAACTATAAGAGATAATGACAATCGGTTTTCACCATGCGACTGGAAAAAACATCAGCTTTCCAACAACAAAAAACTTCACCCCCAAATATTAAATACCGCCTGAAATATAAGGCATTATATATAAGAATTCAGTATATTTCTTAGAAGGCGTGGCATTTGTGGGCGGAAATAAATTTTGCTAAATAGCTGATGCTTTTTTCTATCGTATAGCGAAAACTCAATGTCATTATCTCTTATAGTTTCCGAGTTATAAGCAAAATTGTAAAAGTGTTTAACAAAAAAACACTTCCTGCTGAATTCTGTTGGCCTGGTATTGCCAGAAAATTTTTGAACGAAAAATTTGAAAATATTTTCGACATACACACACACACACACGCACATGTACAATCGTATAACAATTTTACATTTGTGCGAATATCTCGGAAACTATAAGAGATAATGACAATCGGTTTTCACCATGCGACTGGAAAAAACATCAGCTTTCCAACAACAAAAAACTTCACCCCCAAATATTAAATACCGCCTGAAATATAAGGCATTATAGATAAGAATTTAGTATATTTCTTAGAAGGCGTGGCATTTGTGGGCGGAAATAAATTTTGCTAAATAGCTGATGTTTTTTTCTATCGTGTAGCGAAAACTCAATGTCATTATCTCTTATAGTTTCCGAGTTATGAGCAAAATTGTACAAGTGTTTAACAAAAAACACTTCCTGCTGAATTCTGTTGGCCTGGTATTGGCAGAAAATTTTTGAACGAAAAATTTGAAAATATTTTCGACATACACACACACACACGCACATGTACAATCGTATAACAATTTTACATTTGTGCGAATATCTCGGGAACTATAAGAGATAATGACAATCGGTTTTCACCATGCGACTGGAAAAAACATCAGCTTTCCAACAACAAAAAACTTCACCCCCAAATATTAAATACCGCCTGAAATATAAGGCATTATAGATAAGAATTTAGTATATTTCTTAGAAGGCGTGGCATTTGTGGGCGGAAATAAATTTTGCTAAATAGCTGATGTTTTTTTCTATCGTGTAGCGAAAACTCAATGTCATTATCTCTTATAGTTTCCGAGTTATGAGCAAAATTGTACAAGTGTTTAACAAAAAACACTTCCTGCTGAATTCTGTTGGCCTGGTATTGGCAGAAAATTTTTGAACGAAAAATTTGAAAATATTTTCGACATACACACACACACACGCACATGTACAATCGTATAACAATTTTACATTTGTGCGAATATCTCGGAAACTATAAGAGATAATGACAATCGGTTTTCACCATGCGACTGGAAAAAACATCAGCTTTCCAACAATAAAAAAATTCAACCCCAAATATTAAATACCGCCTGAAATATAAGGCATTATAGATAAGAATTTAGTATATTTCTTAGAAGGCGTGGCATTTGTGGGCGGAAATAAATTTTGCTAAATAGCTGATGTTTTTTTCTATCGTATAGCGAAAACTCAATGTCATTATCTCTTATAGTTTCCGAGTTATGAGCAAAATTGTAAAAGTGTTTAACAAAAAACACTTCCTGCTGAATTCTGTTGGCCTGGTATGGCCAGAAAATTTTTAAACGAAAAATTTGAAAATATTTTCGACATACACACACACACACGCACATGTACAATCGTATAACAATTTTACATTTGTGCGAATATCTCGGAAACTATAAGAGATAATGACAATCGGTTTTCACCATGCGACTGGAAAAAACATCAGCTTTCCAACAACAAAAAACTTCACCCCCAAATATTAAATACCGCCTGAAATATAAGGCATTATATATAAGAATTCAGTATATTTCTTAGAAGGCGTGGCATTTGTGGGCGGAAATAAATTTTGCTAAATAGCTGATGTTTTTTTCTATCGTATAGCGAAAACTCAATGTCATTATCTCTTATAGTTTCCGAGTTATGAGCAAAATTGTAAAAGTGTTTAACAAAAAACACTTCCTGCTGAATTCTGTTGGCCTGGTATTGGCGGAAATTTTTTAACGAAAAATTTGAAAATATTTTCGTCATACACACACACATACGCACATGCACAATCGTATAACAATTTTACATTTGTGCGAATATCTCGGAAACTATAAGAGATAATGACAATCGGTTTTCACCATGCGACTGGAAAAACATCAGCTTTCCAACAATAAATAAATTCACCCCCAAATATTAAATACCGCCTGAAATATAAGGCATTATAGATAAGAATTCAGTATATTTCTTAGAAGGCGTGGCATTTGTGGGCGGAAATAAATTTTGCTAAATAGCTGATGTTTTTTTCTATCGTGTAGCGAAAACTCAATGTCATTATCTCTTATAGTTTCCGAGTTATGAGCAAAATTGTAAAAGTGTTTAACAAAAAACACTTCCTGCTGAATTCTGTTGGCCTGGTATGGCCAGAAAATTTTTGAACGAAAAATTTGAAAATATTTTCGACATACACACACACACACACGCACATGTACAATCGTATAACAATTTTACATTTGTGCGAATATCTCGGAAACTATAAGAGATAATGACAATCGGTTTTCACCATGCGACTGGAAAAAACATCAGCTTTCCAACAATAAAAAAATTTGCCCCCAAATATTAAATACCGCCTGAAATATAAGGCATTATATATAAGAATTCAGTATATTTCTTAGAAGGCGTGGCATTTGTGGGCGGAAATAAATTTTGCTAAATAGGTGATGTTTTTTTCTATCGTATAGCGAAATCTCAATGTCATTATCTCTTATAGTTTCCGAGTTATGAGCAAAATTGTAAAAGTGTTTAACAAAAAACACTTCCTGCTGAATTCTGTTGGCCTGGTATGGCCAGAAAATTTTTAAACGAAAAATTTGAAAATATTTTCGACATACACACACACACACGCACATGTACAATCGTATAACAATTTTACATTTGTGCGAATATCTCGGAAACTATAAGAGATAATGACAATCGGTTTTCACCATGCGACTGGAAAAAACATCAGCTTTCCAACAACAAAAAACTTCACCCCCAAATATTAAATACCGCCTAAAATATAAGGCATTATATATAAGAATTCAGTATATTTCTTAGAAGGCGTGGCATTTGTGGGCGGAAATAAATTTTGCTAAATAGCTGATGTTTTTTTCTATCGTACAGCGAAAACTCAATGTCATTATCTCTTATAGTTTCCGAGTTATGAGCAAAATTGTAAAAGTGTTTAACAAAAAACACTTCCTGCTGAATTCTGTTGGCCTGGTATGGCCAGAAAATTTTTAAACGAAAAATTTGAAAATATTTTCGACATACACACACACACGCACATGTACAATCGTATAACAATTTTACATTTGTGCGAATATCTCGGAAACTATAAGAGATAATGACAATCGGTTTTCACCATGCGACTGGAAAAAACATCAGCTTTCCAACAACAAAAAACTTCACCCCCAAATATTAAATACCGCCTGAAATATAAGGCATTATAGATAAGAATTCAGTATATTTCTTAGAAGGCGTGGCATTTGTGGGCGGAAATAAATTTTGCTAAATAGCTGATGTTTTTTTCTATCGTATAGCGAAAACTCAATGTCATTATCTCTTATAGTTTCCGAGTTATGAGCAAAATTGTAAAAGTGTTTAACAAAAAACACTTCCTGCTGAATTCTGTTGGCCTGGTATGGCCAGAAAATTTTTAAACGAAAAATTTGAAAATATTTTCGACATACACACACACACGCACATGTACAATCGTATAACAATTTTACATTTGTGCGAATATCTCGGAAACTATAAGAGATAATGACAATCGGTTTTCACCATGCGACTGGAAAAAACATCAGCTTTCCAACAATAAAAAAATTCAACCCCAAATATTAAATACCGCCTGAAATATAAGGCATTATAGATAAGAATTTAGTATATTTCTTAGAAGGCGTGGCATTTGTGGGCGGAAATAAATTTTGCTAAATAGCTGATGTTTTTTTCTATCGTATAGCGAAAACTCAATGTCATTATCTCTTATAGTTTCCGAGTTATGAGCAAAATTGTAAAAGTGTTTAACAAAAAACACTTCCTGCTGAATTCTGTTGGCCTGGTATGGCCAGAAAATTTTTAAACGAAAAATTTGAAAATATTTTCGACATACACACACACACACGCACATGTACAATCGTATAACAATTTTACATTTGTGCGAATATCTCGGAAACTATAAGAGATAATGACAATCGGTTTTCACCATGCGACTGGAAAAAACATCAGCTTTCCAACAACAAAAAACTTCACCCCCAAATATTAAATACCGCCTGAAATATAAGGCATTATATATAAGAATTCAGTATATTTCTTAGAAGGCGTGGCATTTGTGGGCGGAAATAAATTTTGCTAAATAGCTGATGTTTTTTTCTATCGTATAGCGAAAACTCAATGTCATTATCTCTTATAGTTTCCGAGTTATGAGCAAAATTGTAAAAGTGTTTAACAAAAAACACTTCCTGCTGAATTCTGTTGGCCTGGTATTGGCGGAAATTTTTTAACGAAAAATTTGAAAATATTTTCGTCATACACACACACATACGCACATGCACAATCGTATAACAATTTTACATTTGTGCGAATATCTCGGAAACTATAAGAGATAATGACAATCGGTTTTCACCATGCGACTGGAAAAACATCAGCTTTCCAACAATAAATAAATTCACCCCCAAATATTAAATACCGCCTGAAATATAAGGCATTATAGATAAGAATTCAGTATATTTCTTAGAAGGCGTGGCATTTGTGGGCGGAAATAAATTTTGCTAAATAGCTGATGTTTTTTTCTATCGTGTAGCGAAAACTCAATGTCATTATCTCTTATAGTTTCCGAGTTATGAGCAAAATTGTAAAAGTGTTTAACAAAAAACACTTCCTGCTGAATTCTGTTGGCCTGGTATGGCCAGAAAATTTTTGAACGAAAAATTTGAAAATATTTTCGACATACACACACACACACACGCACATGTACAATCGTATAACAATTTTACATTTGTGCGAATATCTCGGAAACTATAAGAGATAATGACAATCGGTTTTCACCATGCGACTGGAAAAAACATCAGCTTTCCAACAATAAAAAAATTTGCCCCCAAATATTAAATACCGCCTGAAATATAAGGCATTATATATAAGAATTCAGTATATTTCTTAGAAGGCGTGGCATTTGTGGGCGGAAATAAATTTTGCTAAATAGGTGATGTTTTTTTCTATCGTATAGCGAAATCTCAATGTCATTATCTCTTATAGTTTCCGAGTTATGAGCAAAATTGTAAAAGTGTTTAACAAAAAACACTTCCTGCTGAATTCTGTTGGCCTGGTATGGCCAGAAAATTTTTAAACGAAAAATTTGAAAATATTTTCGACATACACACACACACACGCACATGTACAATCGTATAACAATTTTACATTTGTGCGAATATCTCGGAAACTATAAGAGATAATGACAATCGGTTTTCACCATGCGACTGGAAAAAACATCAGCTTTCCAACAACAAAAAACTTCACCCCCAAATATTAAATACCGCCTGAAATATAAGGCATTATATATAAGAATTCAGTATATTTCTTAGAAGGCGTGGCATTTGTGGGCGGAAATAAATTTTGCTAAATAGCTGATGTTTTTTTCTATCGTATAGCGAAAACTCAATGTCATTATCTCTTATAGTTTCCGAGTTATGAGCAAAATTGTAAAAGTGTTTAACAAAAAACACTTCCTGCTGAATTCTGTTGGCCTGGTATGGCCAGAAAATTTTTAAACGAAAAATTTGAAAATATTTTCGACATACACACACACACGCACATGTACAATCGTATAACAATTTTACATTTGTGCGAATATCTCGGAAACTATAAGAGATAATGACAATCGGTTTTCACCATGCGACTGGAAAAAACATCAGCTTTCCAACAATAAAAAAATTCAACCCCAAATATTAAATACCGCCTGAAATATAAGGCATTATAGATAAGAATTTAGTATATTTCTTAGAAGGCGTGGCATTTGTGGGCGGAAATAAATTTTGCTAAATAGCTGATGTTTTTTTCTATCGTATAGCGAAAACTCAATGTCATTATCTCTTATAGTTTCCGAGTTATGAGCAAAATTGTAAAAGTATTTAACAAAAAACACTTCCTGCTGAATTCTGTTGGCCTGGTATTGGCAGAAAATTTTTGAACGAAAAATTTGAAAATATTTTCGACATACACACACACACACACGCACATGTACAATCGTATAACAATTTTACATTTGTGCGAATATCTCGGAAACTATAAGAGATAATGACAATCGGTTTTCACCATGCGACTGGAAAAAACATCAGCTTTCCAACAACAAAAAACTTCACCCCCAAATATTAAATACCGCCTGAAATATAAGGCATTATAGATAAGAATTTAGTATATTTCTTAGAAGGCGTGGCATTTGTGGGCGGAAATAAATTTTGCTAAATAGCTGATGTTTTTTTCTATCGTATAGCGAAAACTCAATGTCATTATCTCTTATAGTTTCCGAGTTATGAGCAAAATTGTAAAAGTGTTTAACAAAAAACACTTCCTGCTGAATTCTGTTGGCCTGGTATGGCCAGAAAATTTTTGAACGAAAAATTTGAAAATATTTTCGACATACACACACACACACGCACATGTACAATCGTATAACAATTTTACATTTGTGCGAATATCTCGGGAACTATAAGAGATAATGACAATCGGTTTTCACCATGCGACTGGAAAAAACATCAGCTTTCCAACAACAAAAAACTTCATCCCCAAATATTAAATACCGCCTGAAATATAAGGCATTATAGATAAGAATTTAGTATATTTCTTAGAAGGCGTGGCATTTGTGGGCGGAAATAAATTTTGCTAAATAGCTGATGTTTTTTTCTATCGTGTAGCGAAAACTCAATGTCATTATCTCTTATAGTTTCCGAGTTATGAGCAAAATTGTACAAGTGTTTAACAAAAAACACTTCCTGCTGAATTCTGTTGGCCTGGTATTGGCAGAAAATTTTTGAACGAAAAATTTGAAAATATTTTCGACATACACACACACACACGCACATGTACAATCGTATAACAATTTTACATTTGTGCGAATATCTCGGGAACTATAAGAGATAATGACAATCGGTTTTCACCATGCGACTGGAAAAAACATCAGCTTTCCAACAACAAAAAACTTCACCCCCAAATACTAAATACCGCCTGAAATATAAGGCATTATAGATAAGAATTTAGTATATTTCTTAGAAGGCGTGGCATTTGTGGGCGGAAATAAATTTTGCTAAATAGCTGATGTTTTTTTCTATCGTGTAGCGAAAACTCAATGTCATTATCTCTTATAGTTTCCGAGTTATGAGCAAAATTGTAAAAGTGTTTAACAAAAAACACTTCCTGCTGAATTCTGTTGGCCTGGTATGGCCAGAAAATTTTTAAACGAAAAATTTGAAAATATTTTCGACATACACACACACACGCACATGTACAATCGTATAACAATTTTACATTTGTGCGAATATCTCGGAAACTATAAGAGATAATGACAATCGGTTTTCACCATGCGACTGGAAAAAACATCAGCTTTCCAACAATAAAAAAATTCAACCCCAAATATTAAATACCGCCTGAAATATAAGGCATTATAGATAAGAATTTAGTATATTTCTTAGAAGGCGTGGCATTTGTGGGCGGAAATAAATTTTGCTAAATAGCTGATGTTTTTTTCTATCGTATAGCGAAAACTCAATGTCATTATCTCTTATAGTTTCCGAGTTATGAGCAAAATTGTAAAAGTATTTAACAAAAAACACTTCCTGCTGAATTCTGTTGGCCTGGTATGGCCAGAAAATTTTTGAACGAAAAATTTGAAAATATTTTCGACATACACACACACACACGCACATGTACAATCGTATAACAATTTTACATTTGTGCGAATATCTCGGAAACTATAAGAGATAATGACAATCGGTTTTCACCATGCGACTGGAAAAAACATCAGCTTTCCAACAATAAAAAAATTTGCCCCCAAATATTAAATACCGCCTGAAATATAAGGCATTATAGATAAGAATTTAGTATATTTCTTAGAAGGCGTGGCATTTATGGGCGGAAATAAATTTTGCTAAATAGCTGATGTTTTTTTCTATCGTATAGCGAAAACTCAATGTCATTATCTCTTATAGTTTCCGAGTTATGAGCAAAATTGTAAAAGTGTTTAACAAAAAACACTTCCTGCTGAATTCTGTTGGCCTGGTATGGCCAGAAAATTTTTAAACGAAAAATTTGAAAATATTTTCGACATACACACACACACACGCACATGTACAATCGTATAACAATTTTACATTTGTGCGAATATCTCGGAAAATATAAGAGATAATGACAATCGGTTTTCACCATGCGACTGGAAAAAACATCAGCTTTCCAACAATAAAAAAATTCAACCCCAAATATTAAATACCGCCTGAAATATAAGGCATTATAGATAAGAATTTAGTATATTTCTTAGAAGGCGTGGCATTTGTGGGCGGAAATAAATTTTGCTAAATAGCTGATGTTTTTTTCTATCGTATAGCGAAAACTCAATGTCATTATCTCTTATAGTTTCCGAGTTATGAGCAAAATTGTAAAAGTATTTAACAAAAAACACTTCCTGCTGAATTCTGTTGGCCTGTATGGCCAGAAAATTTTTAAACGAAAAATTTGAAAATATTTTCGACATACACACACACACACGCACATGTACAATCGTATAACAATTTTACATTTGTGCGAATATCTCGGAAACTATAAGAGATAATGACAATCGGTTTTCACCATGCGACTGGAAAAAACATCAGCTTTCCAACAATAAAAAACTTCACCCCAAAATATTAAATGAAATCAAGTTTTTGTGGAAATAAAAGTAAATTAAAAATGGATTTAAGTGAGGATTTATTTTACGAAGATGAGAATCATGACGCTAATATAAATGTTCTTCGCTATACGTAGGAAAATACGCGATGATTTTTAAACTACCCAGCGCGAAGTAAGAAATGTCCAAAATTAGTAACAAATGATTATAACAAGTTATTTTTTTTTATAGATTTATTAGCTATTTTCGACTGAACAAAGAAGCATTTTGTTATGTCCTGAATGAAATTAAGGACCACTTAAAGAAACCTGTGCATATGGCTGCTATACCACCGATATTAAAGCTGTGCGCTGTACTTCGATTTTTGGCTGACGTTGATAGCTTCCGTCAGTGCATTTGAAATGACTTCTATGTTGGAGTAGCTCAATCCATAATGTCACTTATTTTAAAGGAAGTGTTACCAGCAATAGAGGATCGCATTTGTAGAAAATGGATAAAAACACAAATGATCGAAGACGAAATAAATGCTTCCAAAGTATGGTTTTTTGAAATATGTGGATTTCCCGGAGTATTGGACTGTGTTGGATGTGTTTTTATTATTATTATTATTTTTTAATACTAATTTAATACTTTGTAGTGAATCCAAACCTATAAGGAGTAAAAATTCTAATAAGATGTCTATTTACAATATTTTAAATTCTCTATACTTACACGTTGCCATTCGGAGGGGGTTCTTGTAAGTGGACCCAAGCTATTCAATTCTATAAAAAGTCCATCTCATGCTTCCTTGCACTGATTTTTGGTCATCCCAAATTTTTGCTTTCCTTTAGAAATTTCTGGATTATTTTATGTTATTTTCAATTTCCTGCGTATTAAAGATTTAATTAATTATTTTAAGCAGAAAAAAACTTACGATTTTTCCATTTTTATTTTTTTTTCTATTATTTTTAACCTGTAATAAAGGTGATTAACAAATCCAACTTATACCAAAATACAGGTTCTTACCTTATCACTTGTATTGAGATCAAGTAACCTATAAACAGGATCGCTCCAACCTAGAATCCTATCCAAAAGGATCCAAGGTTCCTGGATAGGATTGATGTCAACTTCAGGGCTGCGCGGGGTAGTTAGTGCAGATTAATCTGGACCGCTTTCAGCCTCCTCTTTGCAGTTGCCTCGTTTTCACAGTCCACGACCTTAATGCCTTTGGATCATCTGATGGAGGATATGTGGGCACTACGTTTCTCCATCGTAAACTCAATTGGTCCCCACCTGTCGATAAAACCCAATTGAAGGGAAGGGTTAGTTCTAAGGCTCCTCTGTTTTTCGGACGCTTTTACCAGGAAAGAGGCACATCGTCAGATCTATTTCTCTTTATCGCTTTCAGCCAAACGCTCTTCTTCTTGAATAAAGGATTAGCGATAGTTTCTACTGCCTTTCCACTATCCACAGAAGAAGGAAGGAACACCAGCACCCTTGCTCTTCACTGTAGGTTTGAGGGATCGAGAAGTCTTCTTTACCCCAGTTGGGTGCCAAACCTTTTAATCCCTTGCTTGCGACTTTAGATGTTGAAGCAATTGCTTCCACACACTTATCCGTACGCAAGGGACTTTCCTTCGTCCAAGTGTCAGCAGCTACTGAAAGGACACCACCCGGGTATTAGGTTACATACCGCGAAACAATGCCCTTGTGTCGAGGCAGCATCTTCTGCTCCTTAACAATCCACGTTGCAGTTTGCCAAACTCTTCAACACAGTGTTAGCTCTGTGATATGAATTCCTCTCCTTATGTAATGCGGGACATTTCCACCCATGTTGTCAGACGAATCAGTAGCACTACATAGTTGGAAGCATCCTGTTTGACGAGAGTATTTCTGGAAATAAGATTGTATTGAGTTGTATGTCTACAACGGTGTATAAATCTAATCTGAATCTATAAATTGAAATTTACCATAAAATCAAATTCAGCATAAACAATTTTACAATCTTACATTTTTCCTTTAAAATCTATCAATAGTTTGAATTTATTTACAGTAAATGTATCGAATTAAATAAATTTTATACAATATTAATATAATTCTTACCTTTTCAGCTACGTAAAGCAATCGAGGATATCAACAGCAACAGTTTTGTTGTTCAAAATCAGCCAAAAGACAATGATCCAACCGATGTTGAAAAATTGGCAGCAGAAAAACCTCTACTGCCACAGGATTGCAGTGATAAACAGGTCAATATAACTGTAACCTCTATGGATTCAGCACTATCGAATTCAGACAATTGTTCTGACATTGAAATGGAAAATATCCAACATAAAATCCATCCAACACCACCACCTACCCGACGAAATCATTCACCATCACCACCATCATCCATTCGTAATCATTCACCTTCACCACCACTCGCATCTTCACCTCTTAGTTCAGATGATAATTTAAGTCCAAAGTCTTCTACCAAGGATTAGACAAATAAACTAAAAAATAAAAGAAAAAAGTGATCAAGAAACATGCGCTGAGGATTGATTAAATAATTCTTAGCGTAATTTTTTAAAAATAAATTAAATTTTTTCTATACGTAATATTGTGTAATTAAAAGATAAATTAATTAATATAGTAAGTAAACATGTACATACATATGTACGCATGTATGTGTAAAATGTCAAATTTGTATTTTTTTTAATACGAAAACAATAACAATAAACGACTGTAATGAAAAGAATAGAAAAATAAAGTAATTATTTTTATGAATTACTTTGTAAATGTTTAATTTATTAAAATAAAAATTAAACACATGTCATATACATACTATTATATATGGCCTATATGTATATCTACCATAAACTCCATTGTTATCCACAATTCAAAAGAAATAAATTTAATTTATTAAGTCTTCGCAATAATTGCGTAAAGTTTATAAAAATAAAAATGTATATTACAAAAGAAATTCAATGAACTTGTAAAAATAAAACTATTAAATCAATTTATGACGTATATATTAAATAAGTATCATATAAATTCATAAGTAATACATACATAGATAAATTTTAATATTTAAAGAAATAAAAAAAACCCTATTTTATTTAAATATACATACATACATACGTATTAAGTTAGTCCTTAATTTATTAAAATACCAGATAAAATGATAAACTAAAGAATTTGTATAATTATATTATTGTACACAGTAAATTGTAAAAAAAATAAAGAAAATTAAAAAAAAAAAAAATTAATAATATTTTGTACAATATCAATCAATTTCATTAGGAATTAAAGAAATAAAATTTCTTCTGAAAATTTTATATTAACGTAAATAAGGTCAGAGAAGTTATCGATATTTCTATATAGAATATCATCTAACATTTTGGATTAAAAATCTTGCCGGCCTGTGTTACCCATGATTAATTTTAACCAAAAGTGACGAAACCTACAGTTTAACGTCGAATCCGAACTTCGAATTGAGAAGCGTTTTCATGGCAACTAATTTACACTGTCAAAGCTTTTGCCATGCTTGCACATAAAAATAATTTCTATTAGAAAATCTATTGATAACCCCCACTATATTTCTTTGAAAATCTGTCACTACCGTTTGTTGGCACGATTTTGAATGGCAATCGAACTTTATTCGTGTTACCAAACCTAAATTAATAGTTGTTTCAAAATGTTATTTTTACACGTAAAATTTTATAGTCAGTTGCTACTTGTACTACTAATTTATTGCCTTTTTTTTTTGCAACTGTTATAAAATATTTAAAGATAATTGGGCAATTCACACAAACCTTTGTATCGTTGTATTCATTGTATTGTTGGACGCATATATAACAGTGTATGATTATTGTTGATAATATTCATAAAAAAATCCGATACACTTATACATTTTTTTCACATGTTTTTGGAAGTTGTATTGGTTTCGTGCTATCAGTTTATGTAAATGCCAGTAATCAAGAAGAAGAATAAAAAACACAAAATATTTTCTATGTAACTTGAGTCAACAATTAACATTTAAAAATTATAATTTTTCGCACAGATAATTAATTAATTTACTTTTTTCCGTAATATTTTTCATTTTGTTGCTTGAAAATCAAATTATGAATACTAGTCTTCTTCTTCTTATCGTTTTTTGACGTTTGGAATACGAAATACACAATACAGCATAGCGTTGAGTGTTCACAAACAAAAAGTGTATTCAATACAACATACTCGATACAAAATTGTGTGAATTGGCCAAATGTACATAATACAATTCACACAAGCCTTTGTTCATTGTATTGTTGGAAGAACATACAACAGTGTATGATTGTTGTTGATATTTTTAATATAAAAATACGATACACTTATACACATTTTTTCCATTGGTCAATTCACACAAGCCGTTGTATCGTTGTATTCATTGTATTGTTGGAAGAACATACAAGAGTGTATGATTGTTGTTGATATTTTTCATATAAAAATCCGATACACTTATACACATTTTTTCCATATGTTTTTAAAAGTTGTATTGATTTTGTGCTATCAAATTTTGTGAATGAAAAAAATGTGTATATGTTTTCATATGTTTTTAAAAAGTAGTGTTGGTTTCGGGCTATCAAATTGTTTAAATGCCACGAGATACACAATACAGCATAGCATTGAGCGTTCACAAACAAACAAATGTATTCAATACAACATACACGATACAAAGTCGTGTGAATTGCACACATATGTTTTTAAAAGTTGTATTGGTTTCGTGCTATTAAATTGTGTGAATGAAAAAAATGTGTATATGTTTTCATGTTTTAAAAAAATTGTGTTGGTTTCGGGCTATCAAATTGTTTGAATGCCACGAAATACACAATACAGCATAGCATTGAGCGTTCACAAACAAACAAATGTACTCAATACAACATACACGATACAAAGTCGTGTGAATCGCCCAAATATGTATGTTGTATGTCATCACAAGTCAACGGCATTAATATAAAAACAAGTCAACATCAATAGCATTTTATTAGAAAATACCAATTTAATGCCAATGTGGACAACGATATATGTATGTATCAGAGATCAGCAATGAACCATTTTTTGGCATTCATAAGCACTCATGAACTTTTAAGTATAAGTGCGTCGATAAGATTGAAATTTAACTACTCTGATTCATTAATACTCACTACAACGTTGATTTATAAGTACAGGTTGCAATGAGTATGCGTACAATTTTGACATCAAACTCATACCATTCGGAATATGTTTGATTCATAAGCCTACTCATTTAGATTCATAACCTTAGATAAATACTTATAAATGATCCAAGTGACTCGAATCATTCATCAAAATTTATAGTCTTAGTTGTTAGGCATTTACAATAAAAGAAAATAGACACACAAGCAAAAAAGCCAGAGCAGCAAGCAGATCAAACACACAACCTGCTAGGAAGTATTTTAGTGTTCGTACGCGAATCACACTAATTTTGTGACGCGTGTATATGTTGAATTAAGGAAAGTCGAAATCAATCATCATACGTGTTGTTAAGTATGTATACGATGAGTACTTCAAACTATGAATATGAGTAGAGGTTCCATGACATTAAGAAAAGTATGAATGCGTTAAAGTATCAGAAATTATGAGTATAATTCGATTCTACTCACCTTTTTGAATACTCATTGCTGATCTCTGGTACATATGTACATATCAGTACTTATACGCATTCATTCTTTTCATAAAACCTCAACTCATATTCATACATAGTTTGAAGTACTCATCGTATTCATACTTAGCAACACGTATGATGTTGTTGATTGATCACAAAATAAGTATGATTCGCGTACAAACACTAAAATACTCACTAGAAGATTGTGTGTTTGCTGTTTGTTTTTGCTTATGTGTCTTTTTTTGTGAATGCAACAATAACTAATAATGTATGTAATTTTTCTTATGAATCTAAATGAATCAAACATATTTCGAATGGTATGAGTTTGATGTCAACGTAGTACGCATACTTATTGCAACCTGTCTTTATAAATCAAGGTTGTAGTGAGTATGAATGAATCAGAGTAGTTAAATTTCACTATTGTTGACTTACTTATATACTTAAAACTTCATGAGTGCTTATGAATAGCCAAAAAACGATTCATTGCTGACCTCTGGGAGATATAATTCTTTTTCTTACAACATATATAAACAAAAATTAGTCATATACATACATACATAGCATGTAGTACGGCGGTTAAGGTTTGCAAATAAACTTCAATTAAAGTAGTCTCTTGGAAAAAAGAAAAATGTATTGCACTTGGCAACTGACTGACAATCATAACTTTCAGAATATCTTTGAAAAGAAGAAAAAAATTTTTTTATCTGCACAAATTTTTTTCTTTCCATAGATTATAAACCGTAATCGATTGAAAAGCTTTTGATATATATATGATATACTAGTCTGCCGTGGTCTAGTAGGTAGTGTGTTGGCTTATTAGACGAAAAGCCAGGGTTCGAGCCCCAGACCAGACATCAAAATAAAATACAAAAAGTATTTCTTCGGCGACTTCCTCTCAGCAGATTTCTGGCAAAAACTCTGAGAGTAAATAAAATTGCCATGAAGTTTCTCAAAAATCTGTCGTTCGGAGTCGACTTTAAACTTGTAGGTCCCGCCACTCATGTATAAAATTAACACACACAACATAAGTGGTGTGAGAAACTAGGTCGTAATCTTGACTGATGACCAATTATGTTATGTTATGTTATATGAAATATTTAAAGTAAATTTAAACTTGTAATACTCACATAAATAGCTATTTCGTAACCTCCAATTCACCAATTTCTAACGTCATGTTTCCCTTGTAGTTTCGCACTTACTCTTCTGTTATTTACATATCTCAAGTGTATTGCCGAAAGAACTTTTCGCCGGAGCAGTTTCACTCATAACCACGTGACTGTTTAGTAGAATTTTCTCACCTGATATTTTGTTTGTTCATTCTTCACAGAAATAAATTACAGCACAATATTTTAAGATATTTTTTTTTGCACTTTATTGAGTTTTTCTCTTTGTATTTGTATTTGTTTTTTATTTTCATTTTCTTGTTTTCATATATAGATTTTATAACTTTTTTTGTCTGTTTTTCTTGACGTTTTTAGTTCGTTTTTTTAATTTAAATTTTCGTGTTTTCTTTTAATTATTCATATATTTTTTAAGGTATAAAACAATATATATATATACTTTATATTTAAAGATATTCTTTGTTTGTTTTTGTTTTTCCTTTGTAATCAATAATAATGTTTAAACAATTTCAGATTTTTAGATTCTTCTTTTTTCTTTGAAGTGAGTGTTCTTATTTTAAAAACTCAAGAGAGTAAAACAAAGACGGTTGCAAAAATTTCGTTACAAATTCAACACTCGTATTGCTTGCTTTAAAATATTATGTTAAATTTAAATTAGAAAACATTAAAAAAATCTTAAAAAAAAGTCGGAGAATTTTGCAATCACAAGACAATATTTTCAAATTTCATTTGTTACAAAAACAAAAACTATTCGTTCTTTTATATTTTTTTTTTTCTTTTAAATAAAAAGTTTCGTTACGAAACGTATTGGATTTTATTTCTTCTTTCTTTGTTATTTTTCTCTTTTCTTTACTCGTGGATTTTGTTGTGTAGTCATGTGTTTTTTCACATTTTTATTTGGTGAATGGGTTTATATGTTGAGATTTAAAGGCTTAATCAAAATTAAAAGGATTAAAATTTAACGTTTAAATTATATTTGTATGTAGGCTTGAAGAACAACAACTTATACTCAGTCAAAAGCTATTTGTTTTCATTTTAAATTCGAATTTAAAATCAATAAGTAATATTTTGAATTTCAAGCAGTAAAGTATTTTCGCATTGTATTTGTAACTAAAACTCAATTGTTTTACTTACAATTAAACAATAAAAATTTTGACTGAGCTGATGGCCTTAGCAGCTAGTGCTCTTTAACTAAATATAATCCTTGGATTTAATCCCTTGGATTTATATGAATAAATAATAATAATAATAATAAATTTGACTGAGTATAAGAGTAGAACGCGTTCATTTTTATTATTTTCCTTCCTAAGAAAATTTTAGTTATTTTTTGACATTCAAATTTAAATGTTTTCTTTAGTTAATATATTTTTTCTATTAATTTTATTTTAATTAAAGAAATCAAGTTTTAATGGAAGTGTTTCTTTAATTAAATATTTTGTATGTAAAAAAAAGAAAAATTATTTCTTTAACTTTTTTTTTAATTTAATTTTTTAATTGTAAAAGCAATTTCAAAGAAAATAAAATAATAGGACTTTTTAATAGTTAGTGAGAGAAGTAATATTTTAAATTAGTTTTGGTTTTCATGATTAATTTTTAGTTGATTTCTTATTTCCGCAAAAGGAAAACTTTTTAAAAAAGTTTGTATTGTTTTTAACCATGGCACAAATTCTAATTTCATTAATTAGTTAATGAGTTACAAAGTAGTAGGTAGTACGTACTATATAGGTTTTTTTCTTTTTATTTTTTTTTTAATATTTATTTAACTTTTTTTTTTTAATTATTACTTGAGTTTGTCTTTTCTGGTCAAAGTGTTGTTTCTCGTTCTTACTACAAGTTTTAAAGTTTAACAAATAATTTGTGCTTTAAAAAAAAAAAAAGAAAAAAAGAAAAAGAATTCAATGATTAAAAACGAATTAATAAAAAGCACCATATCACAAGTTGGCATTTAAAAAATTCATCTTTCAAATTAAAAACAAAAATTGTAAGAAAACTAAAGTATGAAATTTACAAATTAAAGCCTCTCCAATAAATTATTAAAATTTTTTAAGTAATTATGTTAGTAAAACACATCCCCCCCTTCTTATTGTTCTTTAATTCTTGCTTTAATTCGTATTAGAAAATGAAAATTTCCGAGCTTATAAGGGTGGGTGGGTATGTGTTTAATTGTAATATTCGAAAACTGTGTTAGTTTTTTTATATTATTATTAAATGAAGTAATTGTTTCATTTTTATCCTTCTAGAGGTGGTGTTTGGCTTTTGTTATGTTATTTCATGTTATTATTATGATTTTTAATTAAAATTTAATTTTTACTCCTCCTTTTTAGCTGCGTGTGTGTATCATCATTTATATTGAAGTATAAAAAATAGTATTTATTTGTAGTTCTTTTTAAGTTTTAAAGATTCTTATGAATTTACAAAATAATTTTTAATTTTTTGCTTTAAAAATTAAAGAATTTTTCAATGAAAAAAAAAATCAATCAAAAAAAAAAATAAATTAATAACAATTTCTCAAAATTATAATCAGTTTAATTATCTAAAGCGTTGTGTATTTATGAAAGAAAAATTGAGAATCTAATCACAACTGTTTAGGCAATTAAATCCGAATGTAATGCACGCAAAAATGCCATTTGGATTCAATAACACGATTTATAAAATTAACGACTACAGATTTCAATTTGAAATTAAGAAAGAAAATTGTACATATTGTACATACTAATATATTTGAATAAAAAAAAAACCAATTTCAGTTAAAAAACTTACCAGTTGTCAAAAAAAAAGTTATTACAGATGGCATTTACAAACTTATGGCTAGAATATCGATGTCATCCAAACTACAGTTGCATTGGCAGTTGCCAAAAATGATATAAATACAGTAGGACCTTGATTATCCGTGATGGTCGGGATCGGAAGCATTCCGGATAATCGATTTTCCCGGTTAATTGAGTACCAATTTTGGCTAGTTTTTTAATAGATATTTTTATTAGTTAATAAATGAATATGTACATATTTATATAAAAACTAAATAATTCAAGGATTTTATAAACATACATACATGTTTCAAAAATATAAAAAAACCGCAATTCTCAAATTTCTAAATTAAGCTGAACAGGTTTACATGTATGCTTCTGACTCATCGTATACTAAAGGGGGAATTCCCTTTTTCGCTTGTTTGTCCAAAATAATAGAAAACATTTTTCGCTTATCACGGATAATAGAGGTAATCACGGTTAAACGATGCAGAAAAATTTAAATCGATCCAAAATAAAATTAGGTAGGTAGGTAGGTAGTAAATAAAATTAAGTCGATGCAAAAAATTTTCTTGTTCCATCCCGGGTAATTGATGTTGCCGGATTATCGAATCACGGATAATCAAGGTCCTACTGTAGTTAATACACATGGTAACTGAAAGTTAACACTTTAAATTGGTTTACAATTTTTCGGCAACTTCAAATTTACTGTTGCCAATTGGCAAAGTGACTGAAATTTGGTTACCATCCATAATCGAGTCTTAAAATTTTAAAATTTCACTTGTAAAGAATCCTACACGAAACGAAGCAAACAATTCGGCCTTATACTTAAGCGAGTGCAAGTTTCCAGCACGTTTTAAAGCATAAGAAATTGATCGTTATATACAATTACAGCACATTATTGAATCCAATTCATTTATTTATATTATGTTCATATTTTTGCAAATTAAAATATGATGAAAAATATGATCAAGAGGATCTATAATTTAACAATTTAAAACTTTATATTAATAATTATCCTTTTTTTGTAACAAAATTTGCATTTTGATGACGTATTAGGTAGCTAACAGCAGACGTCATCAAAAGTCTTACATAATATTTTAATAAATAACATAAATTTGTTCAATTTTGAATTCAGGAATTTCATTTGTTGCTTTATTAAGCATTTTTTTTTTATTTATAAATTTTCGTTCTTGCTTGCTTTTGTTTGTTTGTTTGTTTGTTTTTTCTTATGTAAAAAGAAAACAAAGTTTTATTTTTTGTAATAATAAATATAATAATGAGAATATGTATGATCTTTTTTTTATATAGATTTGTATGTTTAATTAAAGATTTATTTTTTTTTTATTTTTTATAATAACATCACATTAATCAATCACTTATTTTTTTTATTTTTATTTTAACAAAAAGGAGTTTTCAAACATATTATGTTTCACATTATGATTTTCTAACTCTTGTTTTTTTGCTTAAGGTTGGCGTATAGTATTATTTCACAAATTAAAAATAAAATTTTAAATATAAAATATAATTTAAATGTCGACGAGTGTTTTATAACCTTTGGATGTTAAGGTTATTTAAAAGAAAGAAATTGTATTCTGGTATTATGTTTGTTTTGTTGTATTGTATTGTTTATAAATAAAATCTTTTTATAAAAAAAAAACAATAATAATGGCATAATTCTTTTAAGGCTGAATCGAGGAATATCAGAGTTTACCTTAAAAAGAATTTCAAGCCTTCTTTAGGTTTTGGGTGGGTATAGCTTTCTTTACAATATTTTTTTCTTCTTTTTTTTCATAATTTTCTTCATTTTTGCTTAACAATATTTATTAAAGGAAGTAAATTAAACTGCTAAAAAATATTCTTTTGTTATAACTAAAGAGTAAGGAAAACCAATTATTTCTTTTTTTTTCTAGAGCAAAAGAAATTTTTATAAGTATATTTGAAAATATAGAAAAGAAAAATTACAATTTGAAAGCATTGTTTTAGAGAACAGGAACATAATTTCAATTATATAATTTCTTAATTAATTTTGTAGAATTTACAATTAAATAATTTAATAAAAAATAAATAAATTGGAAAATTATTTTCAAATATATAAAAAAGGAGTTTTAAAGAGTACTAAACTAGTGAATAGTAAACATTTCTTTGCTCTAAAAGGCTAGGCAATTAAAAGGCACGCCTACAATTGGAAGAATTCAATTTCCAGAATCCATTTTCAATAATCAGAACACGTGAAGCTTTATTTTAAGGCACCTAAAAAATTCCTTTAAAAAAAAGGAGACAGAATTGTGTGATGTACATAAATAATCGCTTCTTGGTGTACATATTTCAAATCAATTGATAGGTAAACCAATTGGTATTACTTTACATAGTAAAACCCTAGTGCTAGCTAAATTATTTGAAAATATCTTTCGAAGTAGCCACAAATTTGGTAAAAGTTTTTTCTTCTTTTTAATATAATAACATAGGGAAAGAAAAGGTTTTCTTTTTACAGTTCTAAGGAGGCGTTAAATTAAAAAATATTAATTTTATGTTTTCTTTTTTTAACTTAAGCTACCAATTGTCTGTGGACGAGTTTATAGATGACAAAAGGATGTCAAAAGGTTTTAATATACGCGGATAAAATCGGATTATAATTATAATCCGATTATCCCCTTTAAATGTTTGAAAGCTTAAGAAATGTAGAAAGTTCTAATCTTGGGAGCTAAGAGAATAAATTTTTAATTTAAAGCTAGTACAAGCCAAAGAGATCAAATATTATAAAATAAACTTTTTAATGGTGCCTATAAAATATATTTTTAAAATTAAATGGAATTTAAACAAACCATATATACAATTATATGGAAGGTTTTATAATAATCTGTATAGGCCCGGCAGTTGAAAACTGTAATTCTTCTTTCAACTTTTTCTCAACAAAACAAATTATGCTTTAAATGATATAAAAATGTATGTTTTACACATTAAAAAAAATCTATTTATAATCAAACGATAGTATCTCTTAATCCTTAAAATTAAAGCGTTCGCTGCTATAGTCTGCTGTTATTTTCTAGACATTGTCATGCTGGTTTTAGACAATAAATACTTTTTAATAAGAAGCTTAAGCCTACTTCATATAGGCTTATAGAAGTATTTTTTGAATACTTCTTGTTTTAAATTGCGCTTTATTTATCTTGTTTCCTTAATTCTTAATTCTTATGCAATTGATAACCGCCTTTGTTAATTAATTTTGAAATCAACTCAAAATCATAAATATAAAGCCATTAACTGTTTAGGATGTTAAAGCTGTTCAAAAGGCTTTACTTGTTAATAAAATTTTTCAAGCTTTAAACAACCTTATTAGATAAGAAAAAAAAGGTTTTAAATTGAGACAAATTTACAGCCTTTAATTATAATTTAAAAGCTTTATTTGTTTGAAATAAATCAGCAAAAAAAAAAAAACAATAAATGGAAATCTAAAGTAATCTTATCTTAGAATAGATTTCTCTGTAACAACCAATAAATATTCTTTATAAACTAAATCAAACCATTTATTCCATTTTTTGAAAGTGAAATTAAAGAAAATAGTCATGTAAAATGATTAGATGATGAGATGTTCTTGAAGACGATGGATGATTGGATGGATGAATGAATGATTTGAATGAATGTGATGTTTTTATGATTGAAAAGAAAGGAAATTGAAATGAAAATAAAAACATCTGCATTTTCTTTTTTTTCGTTTTTTGTATTTTTTTTTTTTTTTTTTGGGTTATCATTCTCTTTTTTTCGTAACGTTTTATTCGACAAAATATATGTATATATATATGTACATATATATATAGATTTTTTTCTTTCTAAACAATAGAAACAATTCAATTAAAGCTTTTTAAAACAAGAGCTTTTCTTCAGTTGCTTAAGTGATATTTTAACAAAAGCTTTCCACCTAAAGCTTTATCTCTTTAAAACTCCTTTCTTTTAAATTTATTTGTTGTTTGTTGATGTTGTTTTTTTCTTGTTTTTTTTTTTTAACAATTATATAAAGATAAATTTAATTAAATTAATTAATTAATTTTTTTTTTCAGATAAAAAAAAAGAAAGAAAAACATTTTCAATATGTGTATAAAAAAAAAGACAGTATTATAGATAGATAGTAGAGTGTAGAAAATAAAAGTTGTTACGGAAATCTGCAAGTGTTTTTTTTTTGTTTTTGTTTTTGTTTTTTCTGTAGGAAATCGTATTCTTAATCTAAGAGTAGAAGATATTCAAATTAATTCACTCTTATACGCTGACTTCTCCACACATTTAGCCACTTGCTGTAGCCTGTTGTTGGCAATATTCATTGGAATTATTTATTAAAAGATCATTGCCATTACGTTGCAATTGTTGATGATAGTGGGTAGGCGGATAGGGATTGGGTGGTGACGAGGACAAATTACCAGCGTTTATGTTCGAATTATGAATACGTTGCATGCGCCTCTGTAACAGTAAACTTTCACTTGGTGGTGACAAACCAATGCTTAAAGGTGTCGAATTGTAGTCCGTATTATTAAGGTATGCGATAGGGAAACGACCAGAGCCTATGCGTTGAGGATTAACACGATACAGCGGCTGCATTTGAGGTTGCTGGGAAAAACAACGACGCTGCTGAAAAGCCTGTTGTTGTGTTGGCGATGAATTTTGCATATTGCAACTGCGTACCGAAGAATACAGGCAGTCATTGCGCCAATTGCGTATTTCATTCGACGAATTCGGAGATGATTTCAAAGATTTTCCTTCGTTATCGGAAGGTGGAGAGCCGCTACTGCTACCACCACTATTATGGCGAATATTATTATGTTGTTGGTGGTAATAGTTGGGCAACATATAAGGATTGGAACGTGGTAAAGGATTTGACGACTGTTGCTGCTGCTGCTGCTGCTGTTGCTTTTGCTGAGTACCGCTGTGGGAGAAACTACCCAAATAATTACGATTGCCATAATTGGCTCCATTATTAGGACGATATTTACGATAAGATTGATTGTCTAAATTTTTGAAATTCTTTTGTTGCTCCTCTTGTTGATTACTATTGTTGTTGCGTTGACGCCAATTTTCTATAGGCTGCTGCTGTTGTTGTTGTTGATTTCGTTGATTAGCAGTTATGTAGCGCTTCTGGGTATCCTGATTATACTTTGAATACTGCCTGTTATTAAAGTTGTTGTTATAAATGAAAGGCTTATTGAATACATCCAGTTTTTCTTCATTTTCAGCATATAAATCATAATTTTCATCGTAGTCTTCCTCCTTATCTTCAGCAGCAAAATACACCGAGCGTGGCTCAGCTGTGGGAGATTGAACTTTTCCTAAAGAGGGTTCTTGTTGCTGTTTTGGCATTTTCAAAATCGAAGCTTGCGGAGTAGACGTTAAAATTATGTCGTTTTCTTTCTTCTTTTCATCATCATCATCATCATCATCATTATCATTCTTAGTTAGGCTATTTGCTTGTGGTGGGCATTTAATTACATTAATGATAGGTACATTAACTGGTACGGCATCGTTTTGCTGCTCCTTTAAAGCTTCATTTTCGTTATCATCCTCATCTTCCTCATTCAGAACATTATTTTCGTTATTAATATGCTTAAAACTGTTATCACCCTTAATTTCTTGGCCATAATCATTGTGTGGTTCTCTATTATGGTCGTTATTATTTTCATTATCTTTAAGATTATCATCATTTCTATTGATTTCATCAATTTTATTATGATTATTGCCAGTCTCATCATTTACATCAGGTAGCATTTCTTTTAAATCACTAATACTTTTCAATATTTCGACAGTTTCTTGTTTCATCTTCTTCTCCTCCTTCTCCTCCTCATTTTCTTCTTTATCTAATTGATTTTGTTCGTCATTTTTACAATAATCTTGTACAATGTTATTTTCCTTCAATTCGGTTAGGGTTATATTACAATCTACTTCATCATCGTCATCGTTGTCATAATTGTCATCTTCAGAATTACAATCGTTATGATTATTAACAAATTTTTCATTTTCATCATAATCTGGATTATATTCATCATCGGATTCTATAATCCAAGAACTCTTATAGATGATACCGGAATCCTCATGCAAGTTTATATCCGGTTCGGGTAAAACAATTGAAGTGTTTTCCTGCTGCAACTGCTGATGCTGATGGTAAGTGTCCTCCTCCTCTTCGTCTTCCTCATCAACATCATCGTAGTCGCCGTCGTTGTCATAATCATCTAAATCACGCCAATAAGTATGATAACTATTATCACCACCATCATCCTCATCATCACGATCTTCTGCAATGTCCTGCATAACATCTTCATTGTAGTACGAACGCCAATTTTTAGATTCCGTAACATCGCCGTTATGTTCAGTATTTTCATTAATACGTGCAGAGTTCTCTAGTACTTCATCATCTTCGTCTTCGTCGTGTATATTTAACATGGAAAAGCCACCAGAGCGTGAACCAGCGGAAGTATTTAAAATGGAAGAGTTATTAAGTGAACGTAGTCCGCCGCCAGGGCCGCCATTAACATTTGCTCCTCCATTACTACCGTGAGTGCTGCCATATTTATTAATTGATTGTCGGGTCGATAAAGTACTAGGACGTCCGTAAGTCGAACGATTGCGGCTAGCGGGGACGCCAGCTAACAAAGGTTTGGAATTTGTTGAACGATTCTTTTTGAATGTAGAAAAATCATGATTCTGATCAACGCCATTTTGTGAGGGCTGATATATATTGGGACGTTCTTTCATATAGTCGTAACGCATAGAGAAATGCTGTAATATTACACGTTTCACAGCCATAGCAGATTCAGCAAATTGCGAAATTTCACGAGCCGATTGATTGCTAAAGATCATTAAAAACAACAACAACATGTGAATAATTAATTTAAAGCACAAAATTTATATTTATTCAATAACGCAAGAAATAAATCATTTCGTAACATTAAAATCTGTACACTTACCGTCTTATATTGCCAGGAGTTCTTAAAGCTTTGCGCCTATGTTCCATTAGTTTACTATCTAAAGGTTCACTTTCTGATATTTTAATCCAGGGATGTTTTAATACTGCCGCAGCGCTTAAGCGTTTTGGGGCCTCCTTAATCAACAGGCCACGTATTAAATCTTTGGCCTCTTCACTGATATCACTCCAATCCGATTCGGGAAAACAAAAATGGCCTGTTAATCAGAAGAAATTAGAAAATGTTAGAAATTTAATAACTTTTTAGAGCGATTAAAATACAATACCTTCTTGAATAGACTCAAATAAAAGCTCTTGACAAGTGCGACAATTTTCGCCACGATTCCAGCCACAATCTTGCTCGCAATTGCCCGAAAATGGTGGATAACCGCACAGCAATATATAGGCTATGACACCCAAAGACCATAAATCACAACGTTTATCATAATAATTGGCTTCGCCCACAAATAACTCAACAACTTCTGGTGCCATAAATTCGGCACTGCCAACCTAATGATGAGATGAGAAAGTAAAATATATGTAATGTGCGTTAAGGATTAATTGCATGCGACAGCTATGTACTTACCGGTGTTAAAAGCTGTGGTGTAGCCGCTGGCGATGATATATCTGTGGTAAATTTAATGCCAGAACCCAAATCAAAGTCACATATCTTGATGGGACACAATTTATCGGGATAGACACATAAAATATTCTCTGGTTTGAGATCACGATGAGCTATACCCTTCTTGTGAAGGAAATCCAAACCAGAAGCGATTTCCTTAATAATTTGGGCAGCCTCATGTTCCGAAAAACAAATATGCTCTTGAATGCGTGCCAATAAAGGACCACCATTAATTTTTTCAAAAACTAAATAAAACTTTTCATCATCTTCGAAAAATTCAATCAATTGCAAAATACCAGGATGACCCTGACAATGATGGAATGTTTCCACTTCGCGAAAAACGCGAGCACGAGCATGACCGGGAATTTTATCAATTACTTTAACGGCATATTCTAAATCGGTATAGATATTAACACAGGTCTGAACCGAAGCATAAGCGCCTTCGCCCAATATTTCGCCCGTTAACTTGTATAACTCTAAAAAGAGAGAAATTAAATTAAAAAAAAAAAAAAATTGTTAATTTGATTGGCGATAAAAAAAAAAGAAGAAAAATCTTTTATTTCGCACCTTGAAATGTAGAAGAGTGTAAAGAAGACGATGTACGCTTCTTTTTGCGTCTTTTCTTTTGCATCTCTTCCTTATGGCGATTAAAAGTGGCTTGACGCTCGGTTTCGGTCATTTTTAAAGCCTCACTAGACTCGTTACCGGACACATCTTCGCTGCTATAGCGTGTAAGTTCATTATGGCCACCTGAAATATATAAAATAAAAGAAATTTAAACAAAATAAATTTAAAATGTATCGAAATACGGCGTACGTAATAAATTATAGTAAATACTGTATGGTTTTTGTTGGTTGCTGCAAACATGATAAGGAAGAAAACAAATATATGCGCATTAGAAGAGTAGAAAATATATTTAATAAACAAAAAAAAAACAACAAAAAAAAAGAATAAGTGAAAGACCCACACCCATACTACTCCTCTTATAAGAATTTTAAACGAGTCACGCTTTTTCACAACCAATAAGAATATTTTTTTTTCTTTTTGTAAACAAAAACAATAAAAAAAAAAAACAATTTATGTTTCTATGTCTAGATAGATATGTACATGTTTGTTTTCGCATTCGGAAGGAAGGAAATGCGTTGACCGGTTAATCATTAAATTTTCATAGAAAAACAAAAAAAATGGCATATTTTTAGAAAAATGTTTCATTTTTTTTATTTTAAACCCAATATCCCCATATCCATAGTACAAACATTTTATCTGAGAACGAAATGCATAACAAATACCTTACGACCGACACAGACCCCCCCCCATACTTTTTTTTAACGAATTTATATTTGAGTACCGTTTATTACTCAGTAATAAATATCGGTGGTGGTCGGTCGGCTGTACAGATGGTGTGGTGGTAGGTATGTGGTTTGTTTATTTTCAATGCACTTTTTTTATATTTTTATTTAAATTATTACTTTTTTTATTGTACCCTAACCCATATTGCATATATAAACTGCGCAATTTGTTCTTTTTTAATTGAATATTATTACAGATGTAATAAGATACATTTAATTTATTTTTATTATTTGTAGGTTGATTTAAAAAGAATAAAAAACAAAACAGAATAAAAAACAAAAACAAACATATTCTTAAGATCACAATAAAAGTATTTGTTTTTGATTCCATGGTAGTACATGTATAGTATAGTAAAATAGAATACAATTACTTTCACTTGAAACTCTTTGCTATTTAATACTGTCTTACATCAAACGAACACCACAGAGGCATTAGCTGTTATGCAGCGGCCACCTGAACCACAATGAGTAGCGAAGTAAAATCGATTTATGGCTGTGAATCGCAAAGTGCCACAAAAGCTGACTTAAAACCATATAAACATTCATGAACTACAGCCTTAGAAAAAATCTTTGCATCTTTTGAGCAAACATTAGAAGCAATAGGCGTCTAGAGAACATATGTAGATCCAGGAAATGGAGCTGGTTCCGAAGACGCACACAGTACAACACAGTACACGTGATTGAGCCACAGTGTAGTTGAAGAAAACGAAGACCCAGCCACACATGCAGACGTTAAGTTGGTACACCGGACAAGCAAAGCTTAATAAAACGTTCAACGAACTGATGCGCTGGAAAAAGATAAATAGCGAAGGACCTACAACACTTGTGGACACGCAATTAAGTCACTTTGCAGCATTTGTCATTTTTGTAAAAATTAAAAAGATTTAAGAAAAGTGGAAACAAAAACAACTAATATCTATTAATTTCATATGCTTAATAATTAATTAACAACAAAAAGCTTAAATAGTTATTCATTATAAAAAATGTTTTGGTACGGAGTTGATATCAGACTTAAAATTTAAGTGGACACATAATTAAGTTATCTGAAAAAAAAAAAAAAAAAAAATATTGAAAATTAAATTTAATTGCTTTATTTTTCCCCCAAACTATTTTGAACCTTTAATATTTTGTGGGGTACCCTTTTTGGCGTATTATTTCAGTACATTTTTGTGGCATTGAGTTGATTAAATTACGATATTGCTCAGGACTAATGTTATTCCATTCTGCCTGGATAAGCTGCCAAAGTGCTTGTCTGCTGCTAGGTTTTTTGGCTGTAACTGCTCGTTTTACGATCCCCCAAAGATTTTCAATAGGATTCTTTGAGTTGGCCAATCAAGAACCCTTATTTTTTTCTCAGCAAACCAAGCTTTAACTACCCGAGATGTATGCTTCGGGTCGTTATCATGCTGAAATATCCACGCTAGTGGTAATTCGTCCTCATAATCTGTAGTCAAATTGTTCAATAGGATGTATTTATACATTTCCGCAGTCATTTTCCCATCGATTCTTACCAGTGCACCAGCGCCGGATGAGGTAAAACAACCCCAAACCATTACCGACGAACCTCCATGCTTTACGGTTTTTTTTTTTTTGTGTACTTTGGGTCTAATTGTGTATTGACAGGACGTCTTACATAGGTTCTGTGATCGTTTCCAAAGATATTAAACTTGGACTCTTCACTCCATACGACTAATTTCCAAAATTTTTCGTCTTTATGGAGGTGGGTTTTGGCAAACCGCATGCATGAATAACTTAATTGTATGTCCACAAGTGTATGTTTCTTGTAGAAACCAAAAATATCAAAATTCGAATTGCAATATTTCGAAATTAGAAATTTTTTTTAATGATTCTGATATTTGATTTCTTTTTTCATTGCATAAGCAGCAAAAGGTTATTTATAAAAGCTAGTCAGTCGTCAGTCAATTAAATAAATTTTGAAAGAACACCAAAGTATTTTATAAACAGTTGAACGAATTTTTCAATTATTTTAAACAAAAGAAAGTTAATTGTACTTGTGGTGGTGGTTTAACAAAAAAAAAATTACAAGATTTATTTTAAATAAAAATTAATTACGCTGCTATACACAACAACAAATATAAACAAAAAAGAAAAATACAATGAAAATCAATTTTGATGGTCAAAAAGGATGAATGTTCGAACAGATAAATTGTATTAATCGTACGAATGCCATTCCTAAACCATATTATCAAAAGTTTACGTGCACCACAGCACCATAATACTTCAGCCGATAGGCTAGTCTGCTGGCCTGCTAATGACGCACATGAAAAGTTCATTTTAAATTATATTTTTTTTTAACTATAAATTTTTACAGACGTGTTCGAAACAATAAGAACACCTAAAGCGAAACAAAATTTCTTTTTAAAAAAATTTTTGAGAAAGATTTGAAAATATGGCTTTTTATTATTTATATTGTACACATCTTTAGCTTTTAAAAAATACTTAAAGTTATGTTTTAACTCATCTAATTTTTTTATATTGCCAATAATGTTGAACTAAGTCGAAAATCAGGTGTTCGAAAAAATAAGAACAAATCATATTGGTCCCACTTACATTCCTCACATGTGAAAAAAAGTCTAAAGTCTTGTTACAAATATAATTGTTGAGATGCCTTTGATCATTTTTTGTGCAGAATATTGACTTATTTTGGTGAAAAATTCTTCTAAAATGAAAAAAAAGCAAGTATTGCTCTATCGAACAACGTAAGATAATAAAAAAAATTGCTCAGCGAAGGTAAATGTGTGCTTTCATAAGGGAACAGCTTGGAATTTCCAACGTAGCGATAACAAATGCCAGGAACTGGTCACTGAAGATCGAAAGTCGCGGTAGGCGCAGGAAAACTAACAAAAGGCATTATAATGCGACCACACGGATCGTTAAAAAGCACCCCTCTATAACGTCTTTACAGATAAGAAACGAATTAAACCTCCCAATTGCTACAACGACGATAAGAAAACGTTTTATTGCAGTCAATTTGAAAGTACAAAGTCCTGGAAAAGTACCATTGTTGAAAAAAATACATCTAAAGAACGGACTTCTGTTTGCCAAAAAGTTTATCGATGAGCCTGACACTGTTTGACGTAATATCTTATGGACCGATGAAAAAAAAACAATTCTACCACGGTAAAGATAAATAGTACGTTAGACGCCCTCCTAATCAACAATTCAATGACAAGTACACTATAAAAGCTATAAATCATGGCGGTTTCAGGCTCATGCTATGGGGGTGCTTTGGGTAGAACGGCGTTGGATCTCTAGTTCATATCGTTGGGAAGATGGATGCCACCTATTACGTTCAAAATATTTTAGAAGCCGTAATGTTGCCTTACGTTGAAGAGGAAATGCCTTTGCGATGGGTCTTCAGCAAGACAACGACTCGAAGCATACCTCAAAGAAAGCAAAGCGTTGCTTCCAGGACAATAATATCCATGTTATGGATTGGCTGGCACAATCGCTGGACCTAAATCCAATTGATCATCTTTGGATTGATGTAAAGAAAGGTGTTAGAAATGCAAGGCCCAAAAATATGGAGAAACTTTGATTTGTAGCGAAGAATACACGGGAAAATATTCTACTCCACAGATGTCAGACTTTGATAGTTTCTATGAGGTCCAAATGTGCCGAAGTAATAATTAATCGCGGAGGGGCTAATTCATATTAACTACTTACAAACAAATAATACTAATCTGTAAATTTAATAAACGTTAAAACTGAAATTATTACCAATTTTCCAATTTGTTCTTATTTTTTCGAACACCTGATTTTCGACTTAGTTCAACATTATTGGCAGTATAAAAAAAATTAGATGAGTTAAAACATGACTTTAAGTATTTTTAAAAAGCTAAAGATGTCTACAATAAAAATAATAAAAAGCCATATTTTCAAATCTTTCTCAAAAATTTTTTTAAAACGAAATTTTGTTTCGCTTTGGATGTTCTTATTATTTCGAACACGTCTGTATGTCTGTACCTCTCCAAACAAACAGTACATGTGAAAAGAGGGATTTGTATAAAAAAAAAAAAGTGGAAAAAAGAATTTGTTTTTCCCATTTCAAATATTTATTAATATTATATTGTATACACAACTTTATTGCTATTTTCTATTGTTTTTTTGCAGTGTCTACTAAATTTATTTAAGTGGCCTTAACTAAAAGTCGACTGATTACACATTTTGCTGAATTGTGTGAATTGTGTGCTGCGACTGTGAAGGTTTTCTAGTGAAAGGCAGGCGTTGGTCTATCATTTTGGGGGCAGTACAATAACAAAAAAAAAAGAAAAAAAAAATCCAAGATTAAATTTTATTTTTCACAACTTTTTTTTTCTTTTTTCTCCCTTATTGGGTCTGGTCTACTAGTGTAATCAATTATTTATTATTATTTGTTTTCTTTAAAATAAATTATCAAGCATGTTTTGTTTGTATTTTAAAGAAGTTTTTTTTTTATTATTTTTAATTTTTATTAATAGTTTTAATGATTACGTTCGCACTTATCGCTGCTGTACACAACAACATTACAACATACACCATTTGCAAAAGAAAATTTGCAAAATAGAGTTCGCAAAAGAACAAACTGCTGCCATTTATTGTACCATCAATATGTCAAAAAAAAACCAACTTCGAAAACAAAATCACATTATTTGATGTTAAAAACTTTCATAAATTTCAAAAATCAAAAATTGAAAGTTCGAAAAATAAAATCAATTTGCAAAATTTGAAAGGTATGCTGGTGATTTGCATAGTCAAACAATTCGTCATTGAATTACTGAATATTATTCTTAAAATCATTCTATTAGAAAAAATATGCATATAATTATAATTTAAAATACTTTTAAGGTTATATTAAACTAAATTACAGTGTTGTTATGATTAAAATTATTTCCTTTTCCAAAATAAATAATTTTCGAAAATTCGAAGTTAAGTTCGAATATTCGAAGTTAAGTTCGAATATTCGAAAGTAAGTTCGTAAAAACAAAACGTTACTTCTATTTACAGGAAAAGTATCAAATACCGATAAGAAATCAAAACTAGTAAGCAAATTTAAATTCGAATAATTGTTACTATTTTGAATTCAAAATATTTAAGTATAATGGCAATTTAAAGGCTGTTTCAATGTTGCCTTAGGTTGATTCAGGCTCCTAATATAGTCAAAATCACTTTAAATAATAATTCTGCTTGAATAAAAAAAGTTCGAAAATTCAAATTTAAATTCAAAATAACGAAGTTTATTTTTATTTACTAAAGGTCAAATTTAGATATATGTTTCTATTTTTATAATGGATATTCAATATTATTGGCAATGACAAGTAATAATACTAAGTGTCAAACGTATTCATTTCTTTCGTTCTCATTTCTGTTTTTTCGTTTGTTTATAAATTTAATTTTCTGAAGAAAATTAAGACATTCGTGTACTTATTAAGAATTTTAATTGTATTTTGTAAATAGTGTCTTTAATAACCCTTTTTTATTAAAATGTGTACATATTATCTCCTGTTTTTCTTTTCTCATTTTCATTTTTCCGTACGGCAGCCACAATCATGGTTGCCTTTAAAAAAAAAAAAAAAAAGTTCATTGTATTGTTTAGAATGCAGCTCACAAAGTTCTGCGAGCAATAATTGCATTGCCTTTCTAATAGTGCTGATAATAAATAATAATAAAAATATAAACGTTTTTTTTTACAATCAATTGTTTGCTTATTATTGTTGAAAAAGTTCTAAAAGCCATTTAAACCAACCAGCTAAAAATAAACTTTGTACGCGAATACATTTCTTTATATTGATAGGCTCTTACAAGCCACACCATCATTATAGTGCAATAGCAGAGAAGAGCAACATATTCGATTATGATACAAAAACAACAACAGTCAACAACAACAAACTATGAAAATATATGAAAAAAAAACATAAAAAATAAATACAAAAGTATACAACAATAAAACAAAAAGAATATACATATGTAAAGTTAGTTGTTATTTTATTATATTTTCTACTTTTTTTAATTTTTTTTGTAGCGATAAATTTGCATAGAGTGTCAAGGAACTAAAATTATAGTGTGCAGTTGTTGTTGCTGATTATAGAGAATAAAATAGAAACAATGGACGCATCGCATCCATCACACAAAAGCTCAGTCATTAGACTACAACTCATGCTTGGTTGCAGAAAAACAATTTTTTTTATTGCCGACCGTCTTTAAATATAGAAAACATAAGAAAAGTGAGTCCACTTTATTCCAAATATTTAATTTTTCAATCGAATTTAATAAAACAAATGTCTCTAGATGTCTATGGCCTGCTGTGGACAATAGGAGAACAGGTTGGCTGCTGGGCTTGGATGAGGCCAGCTTAAGGTTGGTTGTCGGTTTTATCACGGGGCACTGCGAGATTAGGTCGCTGACGGGGATCTGCAACAGATCCCAGCCGGACTATTGCAGGACATGTTGAGATGAGGAGGAGTTGGAGACTATCGAACACCTCCTTTGTAACTGCCCAGCCCTTGGTAGATTGAGATTGAGGACCCTTGGCAGGGCCTTCTTTGAGTGTTTGAATTTTGTGTCGAGAGCCAACATCAAGGCTCTCCATAGATTCATTAGTGACTTGGGCTGATTGAGAGGCGCTAGGGCTTCAACAGTGTAGTCGCGGCCTGCCCTTCTTGTTATGGCTTATCTGTGTAATTCCTCCACTTCCCATTCTCCCCTTTCCTACATCCTCTCCTTTTTAATCCCTCCATTCTCCTTCCCTCTGTAAGGACGTTGAACAATGGGTCAATTCGACCTCCGGGTCTTGTCTTTACTGGCAAGTACACGTCCTCTAACCTAACCTAACCTAATAAAACAAAAGTGAATTTTTGTTTTAAATATGCCCCCCCCCCTTAACAACGTTCGAAAAATACTTTTCCTTGATTTCGAAAACTTAAATTGCTTTAGAAGTTCAAAAATTAATTTTGAAAAATTCACTTATTCGTTTCAATTTCGATAATAGAATACAATTTCAATTTATGGCTGCTTCCGGAATGGCTCTAAACATGGAGATAGTACGGGAGTTAGCACCTACATACATACACTTGTGGACATACAATTAAGTTATTCATGCATGCGGTTTGCCAAAACCCTTCTCCGTAAAGGCGAAAAATTTTGGAAATTAGTCGTATGGAGTGAAGAGTCCAAGTTTAATATCTTTGGAGACGATGACAGAACCTATGTAAGACGTCCTGTCAATACACAATTAGACCGAAAGTACACCAAAAAATCCGTAAAGCATGGAGGTTCGTCAGTAATGGTTTGGGGTTGTTTTACCTCATCCGGCGTTGGTGCACTGGTAAGAATCGATGGGAAAATGACTGCGGAAATGTATAAATACATACTATTGAACAATTTGACTACAGATTGTGAGGACGAATTACCACTAGCGTGGATATTTCAGCATGATAACGACCCGAAGCATACATCTCGGGTAGTTAAAGCTTGGTTTGCTGAGGAAAAAATAAGCGTTCTTGATTGGCCAGCTCAAAGAAACCTATTGAAAATCTTTGGGGGATAGTAAAACGAGCAGTTGCAGGCAAAAAACCTAGCAGCAGAAAAGCACTTTGGCAGCTTATCCAGGCAGAATGGAATAACATTAGTCCTGAGCAATATCGTGTATCGTATCAAAATGTACTGAAATAATACGCCAAAAAGGGTATCCCACAAAATATTAAAGGTTCAAAATAGTTTGGGGGAAAAATAAAGCAATTAAATTAAATTTTCAATATTTTTTTTTTCCAGATGACTTAATTATGTGTCCACTTAAATTTTAAGTCTGATATCAACTCTGTACCAAAACATTTTTTATAATGAATAACTATTTAAGTTTTTGTTGTTAATTAATTATTAAGCATATGAAATTAATAAATATTAGTTGTTTTTGTTTCCATTTTTCTTAAATCTTTTTAATTTTTACAAAAATGACAAAGGCTGCAAAGTGACTTAATTGCGTGTCCACAAGTGTATATAAAAAAGGCCTGTCGCCTACCATGGAAATGCATAGGTAGGGTGATTAAAGAAAATGAAAAAGTGAAAGGAGTCGAATAGTGCTAAAGTTTTGTACGATAGAAATCTTATCGAAAAGGAAATATTATTTGCTTAGGTTCTATTTTCATAACTTCAGTATAAAATTCCATCATAAAAATAAATGCAAAACAATGATGCTCTTCATTCTATTCCTGCGTTTCCATTTAGATTTCTTGAATTCAATCTTTTTCTTAATTTTTTTTTTTTAAAAATACTTTTGTTATAAAAAATGATAATTTATTGTTTTTGTATGTTCCAATTAGTAAGTGAATCTTAAAAAAAATGAATTATAAATATTTCGAAATTCGTAGAAATGCGTAAAAAAATTTAATATTAGAAAAACGAAATTTGCAAGAAAAACAAAAAATCTTTTCTAACGAATTTTATATTTTTTTTTTTGTTTTTTTTTTCGAACAGTATGATACCAATACTACTTTATTGCGTTATTTCACTATAGCCCAGTTCACAATCTTGGGCATTTAGATGGTAAATTTATACCATTGTAAATATTTGCCGTTAATTGTGAACGGTCTTTTTTATTTCACTTTGCAACACTTATTGCAAACTTCTCAACACAGCTGAATATCAACAAAAAAAATATTTCTACTTTATTCCTTAAAAAGTGCAGTTGTGCAAAAGAACAAATAATAGAAATAATAATAATAATAATTTTATTTATTTCGTCCTCTGTCCATTTTTTATTCTGCTTTTCTCTTTTAATTCGTTTTTATGTTGTACGTTTCCATTTTTGTTTGACTCTCTTTTTCAATGTTTTTCTTTTATATGATCAGCTGTTCATTTGCAAGTATGGCATTTGCAGTATGGCAAATATAAAATACGGTTTTGAGTGTGGGATATTTGCCAAACCGTGGCAAGGGTATCTCTGTGTATTTTGTTAGTGTATGGTAAAAGAAATACCCAACATTTGCAAACGCCATGATACCAGACCATTTGCCCAAGATTGTGAACTGCGCTTATGTATTTATAAACTATTATTACTTTTTCTTTTTTTCTTTTTTTTTTTTTTGCATTTGTTATCTTAAGTAGTTTTTATCTAAAAATTTATTTAATTTAACGCAGCAAAAAAACAAACTTAACATTGGTTTTTTTTTTTGCCAAGAATATAGAATAAAAGAATAAAAACCAAAAACCTTCAATTTTGTTAGACAAACAAACAAAAAAAATTCAAACTTTTTATTTAAAGTTGTACGTTTTTTATTTTATTTTATTTTATTTGTTGTTATTTATATTTCACATTCTGCGAATTTATTTTCATTTTTTTTTTGTTTGGTTTTACAATATTTTTCTCCTTTTTTTTTAAACCAAAGTGCTAATATGTAAACTTTTTTTTTTATTTTTTTTTGTTGCTAATTTGTAAACATTTTGTTAAAAAAAACACCATTAAATAATATAAACAACAATAAATTAAAAAAAAATATATATAATGGATAAGGAGAAGAAAATTTATGAAGTAGATTTGATAGCCGGCATTTTGCCGGCTTATTTATTTGTTTGTTTGCACGCCCTGCGCAATTAAAGAAATTTTTATGTATGAATTCGAGTTTTTTAAACTGGCATGATGTTCTAAAGTAAATAAATATTATATAATCAAAGAAATAGAACAAATATAATCGAAATTATTTATAAATTTCTAAACATGTTGAAATTTTCAATTTCATCATATGAAATCATAATTAATTTCTCATTAAACTTAAAGAAGAGAAAAAAAAATGACAGAAAATATAATTTCTTTTTCTCAATGACAGACACAACAAATAATCATTTTCTTTTCGAATGAATTAAAAAACAAAAATGACAAATTTTTTCTTTTTTGAATTATCATCGCCCTCCTCATATCGATCATTGAGGTTGGGGTGATGATGCTGATCGTGTGTCAGGCACACGTTTTTCACTTTCCATTTTGAAAGTAAAACTGGGATCTGCTATACAGAAAACAAAATCAAAAAAGAAAAATACCAACACAAGCATTTTCTAAAGAAAACCTATCATTTATTTATTGTATAAGAAAAAAAAAACACGTTTCTTAGAAAATATAAATAATATTGTATTTTTGTATAGTTCTTTTATTCTTTGTCTTTTGACAAAGAAATGAAGAAAAAAGAGCAGATATTCTTTTAAATGAAACAATTTGCATTGCTCAGTTTAGTTTAGGTTCTTTTTTTGTAATTAATTTCTAATAAATCCTTTGTTTTTTCTTATTTACTTAATTTATCATTTGATAAACTAAATATGTATTGTTCAAAAGAAAATCATTTATACAATAAACAATAGTTTATAGAGTTGTTTGAAATTCATTAGAGGATTTCAAAATGATTGATTTATTTATAATATTATCATTCTTTATTTAAATTTATTTAAATAGCACACGGCTATTAGCAAGCAACATTATTCGATTCCGATTCTACATGCCTCGTGCCTCTGCTAAATCTGCACGAGTTTCATTTGGTTCGTGCTCCCTAACCACAGAATCTGATAGTGGACTTGAAGCAATTTCTATTATTTTCTTCAACTCTAAAATTCTTAATCTGGCGCAAGAAAAATGTTTCTTTCCCAATTCTCGATCATCCCACCCCTTTGGTTCGAAAATTCAATTTTCATTTCATAGAAATATTTTAGCTCATCAGAAGTGTGAAATCTTAAAACACGGCTCCTAGTATGTTCATGGCCCTGAGCTTCTACATACGATGATTTCGAGTACAAAGTGACCCTATTTTCCTTTTCTACTTCATTTACTTATATTGCTCAGATAATGTCATAGTAATCTCGAGGTAATCACATACATAACGTACATAAAGCTGGAGGTCCACACCACGCGTTTTCGCGTCAATTTCATACCTTCTTCGTATTCTACGCTTCAAGTTACATGCAACGCTTTTTACGAGCCAATGTTTGTTTTGATTTAAACAAATTAAAACAAAACAACATGTCGAAATCAGCTGTTTCGTACGCGCGCCGCTTGTGATGCTTACAAAAGTAGAAAGTAGATTTACTTTTCGCGTTCTATGCGTCATGGCATCCTACGCTTTAGTGCGTGTAACTTGCACCAAATTCTTGCACATTAATTCTACTTTTTTGACAGCCGCATAGAATGCGAAAACGCGTAGAAAGCGTGGTGTGGACCTCCAGCTTAAGTGCTCGAATGCCGAGCTGAGCGCCAAATATTATTGCTACGTACCGCCGACAGTACCATATGTCCAAGTTTAATTGACATAAATTGTATGGTCTTACAACCTTACACTCGTGAATTATGGCCCAGATTCTCCTCCGGTTTAATATTCGCGAGCTTCTCCACGGATTCGGAATATTTTGTTCTGGGTGCGACCCTACACAATGTTAATGAAACTTCATTCTAACCTATGTATGTGGCTTCCATATTACGTCATAGAAATATCAGGGAGAGAATTATATCAGCCAATCGATCTGTCTTCAATTGTATGTATTAGCAGAGTTGATTAAACTGATAAACCAAATTATAGTTACGCCTTAATGATTGAAACCAGAAGGGAGAGCAATTTAATTCTTCAAATTGAATTGAAACAGCAAAAGAGAAAGAAGAATAGATCAGTTTTATATAATACAACAGCAAAAGTCTTACGAGAAAACATTCAAGCAGACATCACTAAATTGTTATTGTTTTCATTATAAAATTCTCTCTTTTACTCTCTTCATTTTATAATTACATTTTAAAGTATTCTAGCGCGCTGTAAGAATGAATTTACAAACCGCATATACAGTGGTGGCCACACATTTAAGTCACGACATATGACTGACTATTTGTAATAATTTTTACAACCCTGTAATATTAAGAAAAAGTAACTTTTTTTTTTTATCATATTATTGTAAAGATTTGTATTTGAAACTAGTCACGAATTTAAGACATTTCAGAAATACCTGGTTTTTAAGTGATTTTTTGGTGTTTTTTTAAGGCTAAACGGTGAGAAACGAATGATTTATTTTATTTTATGTTGGAATACATCGAAATATTTAATTAGAAATGGCCAGAGGTACTTGAAATTCCGATGCCGAGCGAAAATCTAATGGAAAACAGTAATGGAGACATCCAAGCTGTTTAAATGTTCTAGATGCAAGATTTACAACACATCGAGCAACATGGTACCACCAAAAATGTCAAACAGCAACCTAGAGCCCGAAAACTACATCCTAAAGTAGCTGCTAATAATCCTTTCACGAGCTCAAGTAAAATAAGAAATAAAATTGCATCAGATTTTGGTATTGATATTTCGTCTAAGACAATAAAAAGACGTCTAAAGCCTACTTTACACGGTCCCACAAGTAATATGATCTGTCAAAATTTTGTGTAGAAGAGTACGGATGTGATCGTCTAAACGTACTATGTAATGAAACACAATCACACGTTGAGAGAAAATACGGATGAAAAGTTTGACAGTCGTATGGCTCTCTTCATTTTTTAAAATGATTCAAAAAAACAAGCAAGTCGCATTAGATCAGGAATGTATTTTTATGTAAACACATAGAAAAAAAGTGTAACAGCTGTTTTCATTTTACTTTGTTATTGTCTTATACCGATCATGTAAACGCAAAAAATATAAATCGTACGACTTTTATTTTCTTTTTTGTCATACGGATGGAATTTCATTTTACTTTTTCATTAGACTTTACGTACGTAAAGTTTTACCGTGTGAAGTGGGCTTAAATGAGAAAAACTTCCGTGAGTGTATTGCATAACGTAAACCACTTGTGTCAAAAAAAAAAAAAAAAAAAAAAATATCAAATCCCGACTAGCGTTTTCGAGAGAACATCTCAATAAACCGATGGATTATATTTTGGAAAAATATACTTTGGAGCGACTAGTCGAAGTTTTGCTGCTAAAATTTTTTCAAATATGTATATAAGTACAATATCGTGTCTTAAATTCGTGGCCACCACTGTATGTATGTATATGTATGTGTGCACATGAGCACATTCAACATTCATATGCACGTTTGATTAATCACCCTCTCTTATTCTCTTCTGTTCGGTTTAAATAAAACTTAAAAGAAAAAAAAAAATATCATAAAGGGTGAAGAATGAATATTTTATAGCTGAATTCGACCTTAAATACAATATTGAAAATGTTGTTGTTGTTATTATTTTTATAACATTTTTATTTATAAAAACACAACACCTGAATTTTAAATTAATTGTTATTATTGTTGTTATTTATAATATTGAATGTGTTTTATTTATTTTTTATGGCTTTATTTTTACATTGTTATGCGTTTTTATTTTTAATGTGTTCGTTCTTTCATCCTATTTTCTTATGTTTTTTCTTTCTTTTGTTTTCAATTAGTCTATCATATGCACGCTCTTTGTTTACACACTATATTCCGGTATTATTTGTGCTCTTACGGTTAATTGTTTATTGTTGTTCTCGGAGATTTTCTCTTGCGTTTTAATTTATAGAAATTTAAAATTAACTTTAATTTTTTTTTTGTTTTAACAATAAAAAATATCATCCATTTTAATTTATTTAAATCTTTTAATTATTTATAACTTGTGTTAAAAAAATTAAGACAAAAAAAAAACAAAAAAACGTGCTAGACTCTCATATCAATTGTCCTTGATTGTTTCACAAAAAAAATGTTTATTTTGTTTGCTTCTTTCTATCTCCCTCTCTCTCTATTAATCTTCATTTTTGTTTTGTTTAATTTTATTAGAAAAAAATATAAATATATCTTATTATTGTTTTATTTTAATCACTGTTTTTGTTGCTGTTTATTTTATATGTTTTATAATGCAAAGAGAAAAAATAAAAGTTCTTCCTCTATAACATTGCCTTTGTTTAATAAATACTTTTGTTGTTTTGTTGTTTTATTTTGATTTTGTTTTTGCATATAAAAACATTTCTTTATAGGAAGAGGAAGAAGCTTGACAATAATAATAACAGCCGTAGCAATAACAACAACAACAACATCTGCAACAAAATTACGGCATGCAGGCAATCTGTTAAAATTGCTATTATTTGTAGCCATTTAAAAAGAGTACAAAACAAAAATTCATTGTTTAGGAATTGAAAATTACGGTTTATAAAACGCAATAGTAAATGAGGGGGAAGGGGGGTTATTGTATGTATGTATGTATGTATTAATTCGTGTACATTGCTATGTACATATGTATAAAATACCATTTTACACGTTGTTATTGCGTGTAACAGCAATATTGAATTGCAAGAAAAAGGAAATATTCATTCGAAAATTTGGAACTTCAATAAATGTATGTAAAAAAATTAATCAAAAGTTACAGATAAAGTGTGAATCGGAATTTGTCAATTTTAACTATTACGACTCATTATGGCGTATTCCGAAGTTGGATTTGCACCGTCATCTTGTATATAAAACTAGCGCAACAGGCTTTCAATGCTAATTTATCGATCAAAATTTTCTGTAGCGCTGAAGGAAGCTCTTTTCCCATTCAGTGGTTGTGTCCGCCGTGTTTCGGATAATTTCCGAAATACCGTTGTAAATATTTGTAATATTGGTCGAAAATTACTACGAAAGGATCGACTCGCCTGCAACTAATCCAAAGCAACGCGGCCATTTGATTAAATGGTCCAAACTAAATCATGAAATAAAAGTTTAAACAAATTTATGGTTTAATTTGTGTTTTAACTTTACTTTCGAAACTGAAAAATTGATATCCATACACAGAGTTTGACAAACAAACTCGAACCTGGTAGTAAGTATGCGCTTACCACTATGAAGTTGTATTTTATAAGGAAAAATAAATAAATTTTATATTTTTAAATGTATAATAATCAATCATTCCTATTGAAAAATATGCATCTACATTACGAGTAAATAAATATCGTATTTCAATACTTTATGTAATTAATGTGCTCCGTTTTTATATCAAGAAATATTTGAAAACGACCTCTCCCCCTATAAACCTAAGAATTGAGACGTTATTATGTGATTTTGATTGTTATGGGCTTGTCAACCACACCACCATAACGATAACGAGTAGTAATAAAATAAGCAAAATTTTACTTAAAAATTCATAAATTCTTAATTATGAAAGCAAAATAAATACATAAACAAAAAAAGAAATATTTACCAATCATATTGTTTTTGTTGTTTTAGTGATTTTATTGCTCGTCTTTTAAACGAAGAAAAAAAGCAACCAAATTTCTTTGAAATTGTGTAGAAAAAGAATTTTTTTCGCCAATGCTGTTGTAATTATGTTTTGTTATTGCATTTGTTTTTGCGACTGAGATAATAGCGGTGTTTTTTTATTTTGTTTTTGTTTGAGATTTATTTCTTTTTATTGCTCTCTCTATCTCTCTCCGCAATATGGCTGGTTGACCGGTGATTTTAAGTTTGATTGGATGGTGTTGGTGGCTGCTGGTTATAATTAATTTAAATTTTTAACCCAATTTGATAAAAAAAAAAAAAAAAAATTATTTCGAAATTTTAAAACGCAAAAACTTTTGACGTCGAACAAACACGATGTGAAAGAAAAGACGACACTGTAGTCGAAAAAGAAAATAAAGAACATCGACGGTGATAGCGGCAGCTCGTATAACACGAAATCATCACTTTAACGATTTTTGTTATTGTTTAATCACACACAAACTAAAATAATATTACACATATGTATGTACATGTTCTCTATTTTCTTCTTTTAACATAAAACGCACTTAAACACGTTCAATTACCATAAAAATAAAATGAGAGATTAAAATAAAAAAAGGAAAAATTCACTTCACTTTAAAAAAACGTGTGAATATTTTATTAGCAATCAAAATATGACGTAGAAAACGACGAATTTCGCTATTTTTTTTTCTTTTTTTATTTCACAAAACAAAATAAAACATTTTTAAAATAATGCTCACTTTAAAAGCCCAAGTGGCCGATTTGTTACACAAAAAATAAGTTACATTCGTAACGGGACACAAATGGTCAAATTAAATTGAATAAAATTCCAAAAACCGCGTGTTTTTCTTTAATACCACGACATACAGACGACGTCCCTAAAACGAAAAAAATCCAATCGTGTTTCGTTACTCGCACGAGAGGAGTACTAAATTAAAAGTGTCCGTATTCGTTCTTAGTATATTTTAGAATGATTGAAATAGAAAAATAAAGAAATGAATAGAGCAAAACACCTTCACTTTTCCCCACCAGTGCCTTCCAAACAAAAACTCACTGTATCAAAACAAAAAAACAAAATAACAACAACTTTGTACATTAAAGTCGACATAGAAAAAAAAAACAGTAAAGCACAGGCTGGGAATCATTTTGTAGTAGTATTAGTGTAACTATTTATTTGCAGTCATAATCAAGTCATACAGCAGCCGGTGACTAGCCAAACTTAGCCAGTCTACGAAAAATAAAAAAATTATAAAACAATAACAATTAAAAAAGACAAAAACAAAAACAAATAAACACATAGTTGATACAAAAAGTATTAAAAAACCATGCGGTAATACGAAGATTTTATAGAATGTTATGCAAAAGAAAGAATTTCTTGTTTACATAGAATGAGAGTCTGATAAGAATATTAAGCAACAGCTGATTAGAGATATACAGTGGTTCACACATTATTTCGTGTGTTCAGAAATCTGTATAGCTAATTTGACTTTACTTTGAATGATTAGTTGTTATTGTAATAAAAACAAATCATATAAGTTCGCTCGTATCTTTTAACGTAATAAAATGTAACTAAATTAACTACAGAAAAATAAGACTGCGCACAACTGTATGTGGACTGAAGGAAAATAATTGTATTCAAAGCACAGACGTGTTTGTTTAGTATTTTGTTTGAAAATATTTGAATTTCTTTTTACTAAAAGAATATAGAATTAAATAGGATAAGAAAAGCAGAGACTTTCGTCTGATGCACTAAATCGGGTATAATTTATAATAAATTATTCCTTCTCAATAAAAAATAATTCTGATGTAAAATAGTAAATTAAAATAGGTATTAAACAATGAAAATATATTTTTTTTCTTTGCTACACTGCAAGTTAAAACTATGAAATAAATACAACAAATACCCTTAAAAACACTATTAGAAAAGAAAGTATGACAAATACATATGTATATGTACAATGTATGAATATATTTCTCTATCGCTGCCATACTTATTACCTTCTTATGCATGTGTGTGTGTGTGTATGTGTTGGCTGTTTAATGATCTGCTAGTTAACATTGCGAGACATCGCATTTATGTTAGAGGTGAGGCTAGGCTATTCCATACTCATACTTTTGTGCTTGTGGAATAGAAAGAGAAAAAAATAACCTGTTTGGAGGGTTAACAAATCTGTGTGTGACGTCAAATGTTAAAAAAAATTCAAAACATTGAAAATAAAAATGGAAAATTACAAAATGTTTGGCTAGGTAAAAAGAAATATTACACCTTTTTAGCTGTAAATATGTATGTATTACATTTTATATATAAAGACGGACAAGCATGACACTGTTCTAAACCATAATTTGAATGAATTTGAATTTAAAATTTTTAATTTATTATAAATTTTAAAGCTTTATACATGATTAATCAAAAAGTATTTCCTATATATTCAATTAAAAAGTTATTATCATTTTTTTAATTACAAAAACCTACTTCATACTTGTTCTTGCTTTTTTTTTTTTTGTCTTAAAGAAGAAATACAACTTTGTAATCAAACACTAACAGAACATTTAATTCAAAAGCAAAAAATGTCAACAACACTACACACCATTTGACTAATAACAGAAATCACTTGAAGACAAGAAAAACAATAATAACCAAACCATATAGAACATTGCAAACAAGAGAAAATTAAGAAAGAGAGCTAGAGAGAGCCACCACATAAGCTCCATACAAGAGAGAACGATTGCTGTTATTACATGAAAGAAGAACAAGATATAAATGTGTAAAAAACACAGAAACTGGGAGAAGAGTGTTGTATTTTTATTTTTGTTTCTAATATATTAAACATTATGGTTGTTTCCGCACACGACTAACAGAGCAACACATGCAAACATACCATTGAAAAATTAGACTATAAAAGCAATACAAATGATAAGTATGTGCTATTGATTTAGCTAAACAATTTTACACATATGTATGTACATGTGTATATATGCACGTACATCTCAATAGAGGGAGTGTGAGGAGTAGAGAGTCAATAAGAGAGAGCATGAGTGAGAGATTAGCACTCCAAAGAGAGTATCAAGCATAGAAATAAACAAAAACAGAAAAAAGACCGGTACAAACACGCAATATTTTGATGTGAATATGTATGTACATTGTACATACATACACATGTACTTTTCTCTATCGGTATTTGTTTTATATGTGCATATGTACATAGATGTGTATATAAAAAAACAAACCAAAGAAAACAAAAAAAAAAAACAGAAAAAACAACAATGAAAATATCACGTAGGCCTCTCCTTAAAACGAAAATAAAAAAACCAACTAAAAAACACCAACAATAATCTTTAAAACCGAAATAAAAATTGAAAAGATAAAGGGCTAGAAAACAAAATGTGTGTACATAATAATAAAAACAAACAAGCCAATTAAATATAAAATAAAAGAGTTACAAAAACAACAACAATATTTAATAAGCAAATCAAAATGTACGATTAAAATGCAGAGTTAAAAAGTGGGGAACAAACAAAAATATCGTACGATTTTTAACACAATTTTTTTTTTATTATTATTATTGGAACAAGAGAAAATTAACACAGCATTGGAAAAAATATGAGTGTGCAGTAACAAAAATAATAACAAACAAATAAAAATGCACACAAACAACTATCAACCAGTGTTGTCAATTATTATAGTAGCAACGAGCTCAAATGTCCCCTTTTTTTATAAATTATTTAAAATTTTTTTTTAATAAAATTAAATACATATGTATATTCATTAATTTAATTCGTATTCCTTTGCCTGAGTATGAAAGTATGACATGCATCTGAAAATTACATTGATGGACACGTAATTAAAAACCAAATTTGAAGTAAAAGGCCTATAATAAAAATAAATAATTGTTCCTTATGCGCCAGAAAACTGTTTGGTTGTTAAAAATTATAATCATTTTCGAAGAATATGGGTCTTGAAAATATAGTGAAAACACTTAAATTTCGTCAGTACTATATTTACACGAACAAGGCCGTTAGAAGAGTCGGTACTTTTTGGTTACAAACTAAAATAAAAAGATATTGGGTTATCCATTCAGTACTTTCAAAACTGCTGCCTGTTGTCAAATATCGTTCACAGCGATATTTTCATTTACGAATATAATAAGAACAACGTGTAAAAATATACTAAAAAGATGACTACTTAAACGTGGTCACTTTTCGAGCATGGCGGAGTGATAATGGCCTCCATAACCGGCCTGCTATGCAAGGAATTAGCAATTATATAAAGAAAAAGTTACAAATCAGGACAATCTTGTGTAACAACGCATTTGTGCAAATATCGCTTCTGTCAGAAAGCGAGTGGTGGATGATTCGGATCTTTCGGTCCCACAGCGCTCTCGGGAATTTGTCCTACTTTTTGATGTATTTTTATTTTGAGTTTTCAGCCAAATCGGAAACAATTTTAAACCCAAACGTTTTCGTAACAAAAGTTGCTTCGCTCAAAATCATATATAGGTATATGTATTTCCAAAAAATAATAGCCCGTTAGGGTTACCAAAAATTGTCACAAAAGTACTCATGCGAATAGTAAAAACTGTAATCAAGAGCAAAGCTTAAATTGTTTTACAGATTTATAATAATCATAAATTAAACAATTTAATTAATTTCAATTCCTATACAATTTCCGTAAAAACAACAAAAACTTGTTTCAAAAATCTTAAAAAAAAAAACCAAAAAGATTAAAATGTTTAACAAGATTATGACGCATTTTACTGCTGCTCTGGCAACACAATTAAAATAAAAATGCAAGAAAAATAAAGAAGAATGAGAAAGAATATACAAAACCATGATAAAGCGGCACTAAACGAATGAACGCAGCAAACGAACGAACGTATAAACTCGATAACAACAACATCCGTCGTACTGAATGTTCTTGTTGTTTTCATCATTTTATTGATTTTATTCTAAAAAAAAAAAAGACAAAAACAAATAAAAAATCTTGTTATTGCTACTGTTGCAGTTGGATATTGGAGGCAGTGTAGTTGTAATAAGAATAGTGTTTTATATATACATATGTTTAAACGTATGCCTGTATGCATTTTTTATTTTGATGTGCATGTATTTTATAAAACTCTTGTGTGTTGTTATTGTTTTTGCAAAAGTGCAATAAACGTCATCAAGGTCATAATAAGAGCGACCGCGTACATGAACAAAATTACAAAGTCAGTTGAAATCGTTGCTGTTGCTGTAGCTGCTACTGATATCAAGAGACACAAGAGAACAAAAAATACAAACAATATTCTGATATTTTACAACATAAAAACGACAGCTACTATACTGCTGCAACTGCAACTCTAGCGACCATAATAACGAGTATGTCAACAAAAACAAAAACAACAACAACACTTAATGAAATTTAAAACGCGGTCATTTGAGTTTGTTTACATTTCATAATGAAATAAATATTGCATTTTCTAAATGGTATTGGATTTTCTTATTTGAAAACTGAACAATAATTTTTTTCTGCTTAGAAAATGTTTTAGGTTTGTATGCAGGTGCACATTTCATTTTTGTTTTGTTTTTTTTAATGAGTCATCTCAATTGTTTATATTTTTAAGAAATATTTCCATTCATCTTTTTTAATCCCAATTATTGTTTTTATACATATATATTCTACGGCAACTTTGGCCATTTTTCTTATTCTGATCAGGTTTACTTGTCGACTATTATTTTTTACCTTATCGTTCACCGCCTGCCTCTATCCCAAAATGAATCTTTTTGGCAACTTTGACATCTTAACGACACGTCAGTGTCTTTGGTGAGCGATGAAATTTTGTCTGTGTCTTCTCTCTCTCTCTCTCTCTCTCTTGATTGTTTTTTCGAAAACGCATGATTGATTTTCTTACTTGTTTTTATTTAAAGATCTGATCTTATCTTTTAATTCAATAATTTTATTGTGATTGCATCATTTATTTAATTTCTGTCTAAGAAATTTATTCTGCAAAAACAACGAAACAAGAATTACACTACCGAAGGTGTTTATTTTTAAACAGGGTGTCTTGTGTCTGCGCTTTTGTAGCTGAAGCTGCATTTTCTAATGGCGCCTAACTTGTTCTTTTTTTACGAAGTTTTCGCAATGTGGGATTTCTTTTTATAAAATACTGTAATGAATAATAACTCACAATGTTGAGGTGAAAAGCTGGACCGCAATGCTGACTAAATTAAAATTGAGGTTCAAAGGTCAATCTGCTAAATTATGTAAATTATTTAATCGGTAACAACCGTTATTGGAATGACGAAAGATGAAATGATTTTTTTCTTCCTAGAATTACAAAATTTTGTTTTGCCTACAGTTTTTACCACTTTTTGTGTATAAATTTGAAATTTTCGAGACAAATAAATAATTCTCCTAGTGTTCTGTCTTCCATGCAGAAAAAACTAACCCAGAAGGTTTCTTTCTGAACAATCTAGCTTTTATTGGGTATAATTTTAACTGTTATCTATGTAGATGTATTTTTAGTTTATTATATTGTATTAAAATAAATAATTTTTAAAATTTTTTTGTTTAATTATTTGAGAAAGAAATATTTTTTTAGAAAAATTAAAAATTAGACCCCCACCTAAATGTTATATGGTGCGGTGGTGGCATTTTTTGTGCTCTAGTTTTGCCCGCGTACTTTTGCATTTTTCTACACATACACACAATTATTTTAAAACAATTTTTGTAGTCCGTATATTAGTTTATTTTTTTAATTTCATTTGATTTTTTGGCACGCTTTAGGTTTTCTTGTGAAAACTTTGCGATGGTTTGAAAAATAAAAGCAACAACAAATAAATTGAAATTTTAAATGAAATGAATATACCTACATACATCATGCGTTATTTCGATTTCACATTATTTTACTCTTTTATGTTTCTTTTTTCATGGTTTCGTTCTTCCGGCTAAATAACGAAAAATGTATTTTCTAGAACATATTCAATTTTGAATAGAAAAACCAAAAAGAAACAAAAACGTTTTTGTTTAAATGGTTAATGGAAATTATTTACAATTATTATGTGTATGCAGGTATAGATGAATGCATATGTATGTACCGTATGTATGTAGGCAGGTCAGTTTATTTATTAACAACAAAAAATACACCCTAAATATTAACAATTGTTTGTGTGTGTGTGTATTGTATTTAAAAGAAATTATGGCTTGACTTTTGTTAAACATTTTTTGATATAGGTACCTACACCACACTTACATATTATTTTATTGTATTTATTTCATAAGAATTGTTGTGTTGAGGGTTTTTCTTTTTTATTGAACTTTAAAGATAAAGAAATTTTTAATTATTTATAGTACTTCACATAGGTACGAGTTGTTTACGAGCTTATTATCTTATTTTGCCAAAAAATATTTCTAAATAAATGTTTTTGTGTTTTGTAAATAACCAAAACAAAAAACAGCCTAACCAGTTGTTTATTTGGGTTAGAACGTTAAAAATATTAATCATAGGTATAAACAGTAAACAATGTTGAAGGTAAAGTAATAAAAAAAACCATTAATTTTCATACGGAGAATTTTATTATGTAATTTGTATCTCCATAATGTAGTTGATACAGTCACCGCCTATCTTTAGCGAATAGAAATTTCCCATTATAACAACGCTAGGCCGCACTCATCAATTAAAATTCTGGGATTTGGGAGTTTCTTACAGTACAAGTGTCAGACAATTATCACGGATATCGCCAATTATTTGGTATTAGTTATGTAAGCTAAACATTTGGTACACGTTAAGGGCCAATGCTGTTTTTATAAGCTGAAAACGAAACGATGTGTCCTCTGTGAACACCATCCAGTACCTACACATATCAAATATGAAAAGGCCATAGCCTATGGAAAATGGGATGTCGGTAAAATTATGCAACATGCAGAGGAAACATGCTGCCCAACTATGCATATAGAAGATTATCATGCTGCTTCGTCAATAGGGGCTAGTGCAGAAGTAAAATTTGATCCTTAAATAAAACAACAGAAGAAATTTGTGAGTTTCAGTCTGCCACTGTCCACAAGGAACTAACTATGAGCGCATTTGCTAGGGAATTTCTTTACAAATTTGAGAAGAAAAAAAGATGTGGGAAGACAATCCTAACAGCCAATAAAGAATTAAAAATTAGCGTCTGTAACAAACAGGCGCAGAAAAGTAAGGCACGGAGATATTAGCTAACAGCTAATAACACTAACACCAATGCCTTTGAAAATGATTACAAAATGATGATACTCATTGTATTCAAATGCTTACGTTTCTGCATATAGTGGACAGAAATATAATCCGCGATCAGCATATGCCCAACGCATATATATATATATATATACAGATAATATTAGGTTGTTCCAAATCCAAATGGATTAAGAAAAATCTTAGTCGTTTTTCAACAACTACTGTAGTAGATGAGACTAGTTAAAACAATTTGCCAAACACTGTGTTTTTACTTCTCCTTTGCTAATATTAAAAAGTTGTAATTTTAATACATTTGGACTCTGATCAGAAAACCAATAGTATTAAGGAAACGTAAACTTGGCATCACTATTGCTGAGTGCACAGTAAACAGTGTCGTACACTCGATGTTTGATCTTTACTAAATTAGCATAAAAACATTAAATTATCAATTCATTGCCTGTATTGTAATTTTGAATTATACTCATTAAATATTAAAAGTTGAAATAAATGTTTATATTTGTATTAATTAAAATAAGGAAAAAGATTTAATATTTACCTGAAGATTGACTGCAGCTGTTGACTGGTGTTGTATCGTCGGTATTATTAGAACAGTGTAATGTTGTTGTTCCTGCAACTTTAGCTGTTCCCTCCATACCACCTGCAACAACAACAACACCATCAGCTGAAGATGAAATTGAGTCTGTTGCTGAGGTATTTTCTTCAATTATACGTTCAACCATTTTGGAATATTTTTTTTCGTTCTTGATTTTACACAAAATATGTTAAATTTATAGTTCTTTCTTGTAAGCGTTTTTTATAGTTTTTCTTTTTACAGAGAAAACCGCTAAACAAACTTATTACTTTAGAATCTTCCGGTAAAGATACGAGCGTAGAAAAGACGAATTAACGTATACAAAACAAAACGAAAAAAAGTAAGTAAAACACCACAATCAAATGTGGTACACAAACAAACTGCACTTAGTAGTTATTGAATTTTCTCTTTTAAGCTTTCTTTTGTTTTCTTATTTCTCTTCAAGTGTTTGTTCCTTCTTTCTTGTTTTCTGCTTTTCGTTCAAGAGTTATTAGCGACGTTATAATTGTCTTTGCTTGTTGATTTGTTTTGCTTTTTTAATTGAAATACGTTTTTTTTTGTTTTTAAATAAAAAGAAAGGAAATGCAACACTGCCCTTTTGTCTTGTTTTGCTTTTTTACCTTTCTCCAATAGACAAATAAAAATTTGATTTTCCTTCCTTTTCTTTCTCACGTTGAATAAACTTTATCGAATGCACTTAATTTTTAAACGCACTGTCTTCTCTCAAATTACTGCAGCTGTTGTTGTTTGCTTCGTTTTATTTTCTTTTTTACTGCTTTTTCAAAATGGTGGCCTTTCAGAGCAGCTTTTTTCTTCTGCTTTTTCCTTCTTTTTTAGCACAGTTTTTTACTTTTCGCCTAATCAGATTTTATTTTGTTTGTAATTTAATAAAACTTTGCACTTTTTCTTACAGAATATTAGTTTACTTTTGTGAATTTAATTTAAGAATTATTAAACTTTTGTTTGTTTAGTTTTTATGTTGAAAATGTAGGTGTTAAATCGAATCGCTTTAATTACACACTTTGTATAACAAAAAAAAAATACGTTGACGTTTACTTCACTTCTCTCTGTTGACGTTGACGGTAAACAGCATTCAAATTGCGCAGCATTTAAACACAATGAATTTTGTAAAAGTCCTAACCTTAAAATTCATAGAACTTTTTCAATAAACAACTAATTGTTCTTGTAATGCAATCCAGAATTAATGGAACTTTCCTTTCCTGTTTTTAGCTTTACTAGCGTTTGACCGCTACTGCTTACGTTGCTGCTGCAACAGTGTTTTTGCTTTTCATTAAGAAGGTTGCAGCAATAGTTTTTGATGCTGCTCTGTTCCAAGGAATTCTATTTATAGTAAATGAATTTTCCTTCCTTTTTCTTCTTCAGTTTTCCACTCCGTGGATTGTTTATTGATGTTCCAATAATCTATTGCAATTCATAAGATTTATTTTGTTTTATTGGTGTTTTCTAGTTATTGATTGACTGATTGGTTGGTTGGTTAGCTATTTTTTGCATTTCTAATCACATAGAATTAGTTTTTCAGTGAGGGGATTAAAAAGAAATTGCTTCCTTTTTTCCTTGCCTTATTGTTGGTTGCTGTAGTATAAATAATATGAAAAAAAGCTGCTGCTGCTGTCGAGTACAAGTTGGTTGGTTGACGTAGTCGTTGCTGGTTGATTTTTTTGTTGGATTTATCTGCGTTGTAACTTAAAAAAAAACATTCGCTAAAAGTAGCGGACAAAAGCCGTTTTCTTTGCGTTTTTTCGCTGTTGTTAATTGCTTTTTTCTTTAGCTACCGCTCCATCTTTCACGCAATCCAGTTGATGATGAAATTCCGACTGAACTGAATCGACAACTACAGCCGATTAATTTAGTTAAGCGTCGTTAAAAACGAATGGGGCGGCTTACCATCGTGTTCCATTTTCTAATGATGACGCCGTTGCTTTAAAGCGCAACAAAAACGCTGAATTTTTTAAACAAAAAACGCTTAATACGCGGGCTAAACGTTCAATGTTTAACACACTTTTACAAACACAACCACTTACAAATTCAAAAATTAAAATTAAAAGAATAAAAATTTATCACTGATTAGGAATTTTTTCTAAACTGCGTTGCTAAAGTCGTGGTTGTCTTCTTGACGTAGATACTCTTGAAAATCAAAATTGGTTTCAATTTGTGTAGAACTCGTGTCACAAATTTTGACAAGCAGCAATTTAAAGAAAATGAATACGAATATCGAACGTGTAACTACGCAAACTTTTATTGCATGTAACGTAACAAAACCCTTCCCTCCATTTTTCTTTCCACACATTTTTCACATGTGTTGTGTCTATTTATACTAAAGAAACATTACATCTAGACAAATCATCATATATTCATCTATTAACAATTAATCGTAAAAATTCAAATGATTCCTCAGCCAGACATGGAGAAAATATCGACGACCTGCTAAAACTACTGACCCTGAAGTTTTTTATAAAAAAAGAAAACTATTTGACAACACTGGTTTGGAACACACACATTCCTTTTCCATGTTCAGTAAAATATCCTAAATCTACAGAAAAACCCTTTACACTGGCAACTCTTTTGTTTGTTACAACTTGTAAATAAAGACTTTCTTGTGGTTTGTGATTTTGTTAACAGGGTGTGTGATGTAAATATGAAAGTGCAATAATTAACCACAATGGATAGAAGGAAATATATTGAATTTGATTAAGGAAACTTTAAAATCCAACATTTTTTAATTTAAAAAATTAATTTCGTACATTAACAATAAATAAATGTACTAACAGAGCTAAGCCGCCCCTCGCACGTTATAAGGCTTAGCACCTTACTCTGGCATAGATTATATGGAATCCTACAACTAACTCCAGGTTGTCTGTTACAACAATCAGTAACTACTATTTGAACAGGATCCCTGATCCTCCAAAATCTCTAAAAATATACGCCAATGCCTGGAAATTGTATTACAAAAGGCTTATATGGATTTGGACATTATGGATATCAAATACCTTTATTGACTTCTGAATTATTGCACTGTTGTGTTACAGACATAAGGTACGACTATCCTTATGAAAATTAAATCAATAGCTCAGTAGCAGAATATTTCTTAAGAATTTCGTTCAGGCAGACTCTCATAAATTCTCTCGTGAATATCATATCACCGTCTAAGCTTCTTTCCTGGGAAATGACAAGTTTTTAGATGGTTTTAATCACAGGTAGGGAAAGTACCCAGAATATGGTTTTGAAGTTCAAAAATATTAGTCGATTCAAAAGGTAAATCGCTTTAAAACAAGTGAAACTTATTTCGATTTGACTTTTCCAAACTTGCATTTGTTACGGAAGGAATCATTGCTTAATTAACTAATTTCGAAAGCTGGGTTGTAGTAGACCACAATTCATTTACATTTCCTATCGTATAAGATGGGGTAAGAACTCTAAGAAAGCAAAGATTTTTGTTGATAAAATATCATTCCATTAATTTAAGAATAAATTTATTGCAAACTAAGCATTCTAATTCATTTTATTTTTCTTGTATTGTGTATCCTTTTCCTATTTAGCCAATAAATACTTGTAGGCAATAAACATGGACGTGCTGCTCCACCCTAAAAACCAATCCAAAAGGAAGAACGAACTTTAAGAATCGGACAAACCAACAACCACAAAAACTTTCTTATTGATCATGCGCCTTTAATGTATCCAACATTGCTGCACATTCTTAAGGATACAACTAACTTGTCCTTATAACATTTCACAAGTGTTGGCTTTACGTTCAAAACGTAAACTTTCCTCACAACACTTCGCAACAGTTACATCACATCTTCACACAACGCGACAAGATATCCTCCAGCAAATATACAAATGACACATCAACGACAGCGACGGCGTCTGCAGTCTTGACTGGCAAAAAATCACGCAAATCCCTTAAATCTTTATTGTCGTCGGACAGTGCCTCCGCATTAAGCAAAACCAGTTCGAATCGCGTGCCCAAATGTGCTCGTTGCCGTAATCATGGTTGGATATCGGAATTGCGTGGTCACAAGAAACAGTGCACGTACAAGAATTGTCATTGTGCCAAGTGTGTGTTAATCTTCGAAAGACAACGTATAATGGCAGCTCAGGTAGGAATTCTAACAACCCGTCCAAGTAAAATTCAATAAATATGATGTGTTATACGAGAAAATACCGCCTAGTATTTTAAAGCTTTTTAAAAATGTTTAGACTCGCTAGCATTTAGTGAAACAATATTTAATGCCTTTAATGGACCATGTTGGAGGATACCTCTGGATCTGTTTTGTTAGAGTTTAAGACTCAAAATATGGACGATCTGGCATCGAGTGTTAGACCCTCGAAGTTATGCATACCAGCACATTTCAGTGTAAAAATAGCGATATTTAGACATTGACGCTTAGTATGGGACGGAATCTCCTAAGCAGATAGAAACGTTTTGCTTTTCACGTCGACGAGGTTTCCTATTGCTCTCTTAACTACCCTCGAAGTTATGCATGCCAGAGCATTCTAGTTTAAAAATAACATTGACGCTCTAGTAAGGAATTTACTTTTGGAAATTTTTGCAATTTTGTGACCGAACCTACCCCTTAAAGAGGATGTTCCTTTTCTCTTAAAGAATGCCCTGAAATATAAACGATTTACAATCTCCATAAATAGGACATCAGTATCAAACCTTTTAAGCCTTTTCCAGAGCACATTGTAAACAAGAAATTGTTTAATAGAGCTTTCATAAAAGGAAATATAAAGTTTCTATATAAGTTGACAGGGAATATAGTTGTCGAAGAGCTTTCTTACCCGTTGTTCTCTAAAATACTGGTAGTTTCCTTACAATCGCAAAATAAAGAAAACACCATCCATTGAATAGAATCTAAACAACAGAGAGTCATTACGCCAGCATTTGTATTGCTTAGTAAACACTACCCGCTTCGTATTAGATTTTCATTGCCCCTCCTAGGAGCACATAGCTTCTACAAAGCGTCGGCATCTTAAACGGTTTGCTGATGTTATTTTCGCATTTTCCGTTTAAAAGTTCGTACAGTTGTTGGCTGTCTTTGTATATTGCATCTACAGACCATAACTTCTTAAGTCTCCTGTAGCATCATTGTAGTGATGTGATCGGGTGATTTCTTCTTTATTAACTACGTTTTATTTTCTTTAGAATGGGTTTCCCAATGGTTAATATTTACAAATCCGTCTTGCTAATGGAACAGAATATGTCGATTGAATCATTTGTTGATGAATTGCCTTGGCTGGGGATTTTTCGTCTTTGGAAAATTCTAATAACGTTAGTCGAATATTTTAAAACTAGAAGGTCATGAGTTAACGAAAAGACCATTAGACCAGATCTTATAATCATCTTTATCTTATAATAATGTTATACGTTTAAGCGGTAGCCTTTAATATGACTTTCAAACACTCAGGGGAAGGCCCCTAGTTATACATTGCAATGAGTTGGAAATAGGAAAGTAGGTTAATGGAAGAAGGAAAGAGGACTTTGTGGTTATGTGGTAGATTTCGATCTGATTATAAGCGATAGGAAAAGCTTCTATATAAGCTGAATTCCTAACATGGATAATACAGCTAAAGAATCAATTCTCTCTGTAATGCGCTGCACGATCCAATCGACCTTGAACTGATGTGTGCTACGAAACGTTCATGTGCAAATATAGAATAACAAAAGGAATTGCAGATGAAACAACACCTAGCGTTACCACTGAACCCGAATGTCTTTGCATTTACAAAAATTGTATTTAAAGTCTCCAGATTAAAGGGATAATTCCAACATCTGTTTGGTGTTATTGTTTCATTTCCTATAAATATTAATTTCAAATACATATAAAATTAAGAAAAATTAACTTTTTACACCCGAAGACCACAGTCATCATCACCACCACAGTTATTCACTTAAATAAACAGCCAGTAGTGGCGGTGTTTGAAAGGCTGATGCAGTACAGACATTAAATCAAAACAAAATAAACAATAAAAGAAAGTAAAAAAAGAAAGGAAAGTGATGAATACATTTCCATCATCGCAGACCATTAAAAAGCCTCCAAAAGACCAACAAGTTAAACAGAAAGTATTAACTCATCCGTCTTCAGTAAACTCCTCTTGCAAGGTTTGTTTGCACAAGTGTTACCAAAACAGTATAACATTCCCAGGCAAATAAAAGCGAAGGGAAAGTTCAGGGGTCATGTTACAAATAAATAAAACAAATAAAGAATAATATTGCCTTAAAGGAAATAAGATGAGCGTGATGAATAAATGCCACCCACCACAACATATTAATTTCAATTGCCTGCATTTAGTTTTCCATTTCATTTAATCATTCATATTCTTCAACCATTTCAGGTGGCCCTTAAGCGCCAACAGGCTGTTGAAGATGCCATAGCTTTACGTTTGGTGGCCACTAAGACAGGCCAAAACATGGACTGTCTACCTCCAGGCAATATTTTCGATTTGGTGAAAATCTAAAAGATTTGAAAAGTTCGAATGACAGACAACAGCAAGAAACTGTTGAAGATTTAAGTTTGCCCAGCAAACAAATTGAAAGTTCACCAAAACTTTCCACAAATCTGGTCACAGCCACTACCACCACCACTCCCACTACGCCTACTGCAACTGCCACTACACTAGAAACTTTCAGTGCTACTACAACGGTTAAAGAAACATCCAAAGTATCACAAAATACCATCGATATGTTGGCTCAACTGTTTCCACAACGTAAACGTTCAGTTTTGGAATTGGTCCTGAAACGTTGCGATTCGGATTTGGTTAAAGCAATTGAAAATATTTCATCGTCTACCTCTCAAGCTGAAACGGCCATGGAAACATCTATTCTTGCCAGCTCAAATGCTATGAAGAGTGCTTTTAAACCCGTCGACAGTTCAGGCAATATGGTAAGTTTCTGCATCACTCACTGCAACATTAAGAGGATTGTGAATAATTTCTTGTATTGCTTTCATTTTCACAACACGCGAAGCCTTTAACTTTAAGCCAAACTTTATGCTCTACAGCCACTGCTTATCCCAAATGGTTTGTGCCTCTTACATTTCCCATTACTTTTCAGGGTCATTTGGCTCCTGCACTGCCACCCGCAACTTTGCCACCGCTAACTTCACGTTGTACGCTACCAAATTGTGCTTGTCTAGAGGGTTATCAATTCAATTGTTCGTAAAAATATTTCAAAAGTGTTCATAAATATAAAAAAAAAATAATAAAAATTATAATAAAAGTTTAAAAATTGACTTTTTCTATGGTATAGTGTGTCGAAGTCGCCGTGGTCTAGTAGGTAGTGTGTTGGCTTATTGGACGAAAAGCCAGGGTTCGAGCCCCAGGCCAGATATCAAAATAAAATACAAAAAGTATTTCTTCGGCGTCTTCCTCTCAGCAGATTTCTGGCAAAAACTCTGAGAGTAAATAAAATTGCCATGAAAAGTTGCTCAAAAAATCTGTCGTTCGGAGTCGACTTTAAACTGTAGGTCCCGCCACTCATGTATATAATTAACACACACAACATAAGTGGTGTGAGAAACTAGGTCGTAATCCTGACTGAAGGGTTATAATGACCAATTATGTATGTGTATAGAGTGTGTTAGGTTAAATTTTCTCTTGTTGGTTTCAAGTAGCGTTGTAGGGTATTAAAATAATATTGTAACCATGCATTATATAATGAGAAAATTTCAATATTCCTTAAATTCTTAATATTCCTTTGCTTTGTTTCAGCTTCATTGATGAAGTAGATAATTGGCCTACTGTAGCAGATTCTAGCAATGAGGAACTCAGCTTATTTAGTCCTACTTTTCAGACAAACCTAAAGACAAATTACGCGTACATGTCACAGTTGCAGTCTGAGTTCTTGTATCCTGGCGAAATGCTGAATAATCACAGAAATTTGAAAAAAAAGCTCCTAAAATTATTCTAGTTAATGATTTTAATCCATTAGTCTCCAGTGGCAACTTAAGTTGCCAGCAGAGGTTGCCTTAGTTTTTATGCTCCGAGAGGAAATTGAGTGTGAAAAACAAAACGGTAACCGTGAGAAAAAAAATTAATTCGGGCATTCATGGGTTAATAGAAAATCATGGTCAAAGTTATGGAAACTTACATATGTAACGTACGTTAACGTAAGAGCGTGTGTGTGGTTATAGAAGCGTTAAAAACGTTACATCTGTCAACGAAGATGTAAATAAAAACGAAATAGAATACTACAAAGCAAAACACACACACACGAACATAACACAATGACATTTACAGACATTTGCACGAAGTCAGCTGTTCAGAACAGTGATGAGTGTTGTTAATGTAATGCAAATTTAAAAAAGTACCTATTCGGCCCTTATTGGAAAATGATTTATTTGCTTCTTAAGTTTTATGTTATTATAAATATTTATTCTTGTAATATTATAGAATATAACAGTTTTGGTTTAATCCGAGTCAATATTTATCGAATTTACATATAAGTAAACAGTCAAATATTGTTCTATTCAAAGAGATTTTTGTTTTTTTATATTAAATTTCAATACGATACCCCACCAGCCAGAATAATAATAATAAAACAACACTCTTATAAGTCTTTATTCACATTAAAATCATAACAATATATATTTAAAAATTTTAAAGATTAAACAGACTTATGTACAAATATGAAATTACCAAAAAGGACATTTGTGCTACATTGCCACTTAAACTAAATATTATTTATTTATTTTGTTTCAAAGTTTTTTATACAATCATAATAATAATAAAGAAAAATAATTTTTAAAAATTCAAGTTTTGTATGAATAAGCATACATACAATAAACCCATCACTCATGTTCAAATGTAAGGTAAAAATGTTAGGGAATACCATGGTATAAGAAATATAGTGAGAATGAAACTACCTTCTATATTTCTTATACCACAGGGAATACTGTTTTATACAGATCGTTCTGTCTTGTCAACGAAACAGTATATTTCTTCATATGCTAAAAACGAACGTACGATAAGTGAACGTTTCGCTAATCGTGGCTTAAGTTTAAATTAAATATTCTTTCGCGAATCCAAAAATTTCAAAAGTTTATCAATGTCAATTTCTTTGTCATAACGTTTTATTTTTAACAATATTTCTAAATGGCGATTAGTCATTTTGCTTCTACGTTGATTTTTTATTTGTGCCATCGTAGAAAATGACGACTCACAAATATATGTGGTGGAAAACATAGAAAAAGTGTACAGTGCTAAATCCCTACAGGCAGCGTATCTATTTCGACAAATATTTTTCCAAAAATCGAGGCCACTTCCCATTGGTATTAATAAATCCTGCCGTAGTTGTAATATTTCTTCTGCAATATTTAGTGGGACATTTTTCAAATCACAATCAAATGGGTTATTGAAGACATCTATTGCCCATTCTAATTCAAAAATATCCTTGAATCTCATTTTAAAATTGTCTATCAAGTTACTAATTTCAGTACTAAATAATTGAAGTTTTGTTTGATTTGGGTGTAATATGTATATTTCGTTTAGTTTTGGAAAATTGTCTAATACATGGGAATCGAGTTGTTCTTTTAAGAGGCTTAGTTTCTTAGAAAATTGATAAACAGCTTGAAATAACTCACAAATAGTTTTGTTTTTGCCTCGAAGAATAAGATTTAAGCCATTAATTTGAAGCGTTATATCTGTTAGAAATGCCAAGTCCAACAGAAATTCTGTTGAATTCAAATCATTTAAAATTTCTACATCCTTTTCAGTACCCTGAGTACGTAAATAGTAGGTTATCTCCGCCCTAAGGTTAAAAAGCCTCTCCAGAGATTTTCCACGACTTAGCCATCTAACATCTGAAAATAAAACTTCGTCTTCATAATCATCATTTACTTCTTTTAAAAAATCTATCAGCTTCCTTTGGGTTAGTCCTTTATGTCCACCTTTAAGACGGTTTATGATTTTAACTGCAATTTTCATCGCATCATTTAGTCCCAGTGCCTTAGCAAAAAGAGCTTGCTGATGAATAATGCAATGATATGTGGGTACATTTATTTCCGCCTTATTTAAACGGTCCACAAAGCCATTACACAATCCAACCATAGCTGCTGTACCATCCGTGCATATGGAAGATATTTTGTTTTTACCTACTACGTTTAATACATTTTCGTCAAATGAATGATATATCGCTTCTCCTGTAGCATCTCCACTAAAGGAATGAAGCCTTAAAATTGCTTCGAAGTGGTTAAAATATTCGTCTACAGCTCGTACACATATTATCATTTGTTTTGTGTTGCAAATATCATGGCCTTCGTCAAAACATACAGATATATATTTAGCATTTTTCAATCTTTCATTAGTTTCCGTTTCTATAAAAAGGCCAATATCTTCCGTTCTCCTCGTTATAGAACGAGCAGATAATGACAATTCCTTAACAATTTGGTATATATTTTGACCTGCATCTCCAAAAATGGGGAGCACTAATTGACACATGTCTTTAAAATATTCGCCATCTTCAAAAGGACGACCTTTTTTTGCCAATTCTAAAGCTATGGCATATGTTGCTTTTCTTGGTTGGTTGCTAGAAATTGGACTTATATCTTCATTTAACTTAATTAACTTAATATTATTTTTAGCTTTAAAATCCCGCATTAACTTTTTAAACAAATCTTCCCGTTTGCTGCCTGTTACTAAATGAAGATCAGTATGACAACTTGTATAATGCCGTTTTAATGAGTATTCACACTTTTTTTTTATTATTTGTCCACATGCTAAACACTGAGCTTCCTTCAATATATTTAAAGCAAATAGAAATTCTGTTTCCCAGTTTTTAAGCCACATCTTAGTTCAATTTTCCTTTGGAAATACAATGCTTTTTTAAAACAGCGGCCTTTCAAAGCAGCTTTTTTTCCTCTTTTGTTTTCTTCTGCTTTTTCCTTTTTTAGCACAAATTTTTCTTTTCGCCTTTTTGTGTGTAATTTAATAAAAATTTGCACTTTTTCTTACAGCATATTAGTTTGTTTTTGTAAATTTAATTTAAGAAATATTAAACTTTTGTTGGTTTGTTTAGTTTTTATGCTGAAAATTTAGATGTTAAATCGAATCGCTTTAATTACACACACTTTGTATAAAAAAATATGTTTACTTCACTTCTCTTTGTTGGCGTTGTTCTTCTTGTAAAGCAATCAATGCAATCCTGAATTAATGGAACTAAAACTTTTCTATGTTTTTAGATATACTAGCGTCTGACGCTACTGCTTACGTGCGTACGTTGTTGCTGCTCTGCTCCAGGGAATTCTGTTATAGCCAATGAATTTTCCTTCTTTAGTTTTCCACTCCGTAGATTGTTTTTTGATGTTCCAAGAATCTAATGCCTCCTTTTTTCCTTGGTTTATTGTTGGTTGTTGTATTGCAAATAAAAAACAAAAAAGCCGTTGCTGCTGTCGAGTTGGTTGGTTGACATAGTCGTTGCTGGATTTATCTGAGTTGTAACTTAAATATAAAATATTTGCTAAAAGTAGTGAATAAAAGCTGCTTTCTTTGCGTTTTTCGCTGTTGTTGATGCTTTTTCTTTAGCTAAACTGAATTGACAGCAGTCGATTACTTTAGTTAGACGTCGTTAAAAACGAATGAGGCGGCTTGCCACCATGTTGCATTTTCTAATGATAACGCCGTTACTTTTGAGCGCAACATAAGCGCTAAATTGATTAATAAAAAAAAAAACGCTTTTCTAGGGATTAAACGTTCAATTTTTAACACACTTTTACCAATTTTATTTAAAAAAACCGCTGATTATGGTATTTTCTAAATTCTGCTGCTAAATTTGTTGTTTTCTCGATTGTTTTCAATATACGTAGAGCTCGGGTCACATTGAATTCTGACAAGCAGCATGATTAAAAATATTGAAAACGAATATTGAACATTTAACTACACAAATTTTCGTGTCCATTTTTATTGATAGCAACGTACGACTTTCTCCCCATTTTTCTTTCCACACATTTTTCACGTGTGTTGTGTCATTTTTTTACTGTTTATTAAAAAACACTGAATCTGGACAAATTAAAATAATTAATCGTAAAAATTCAAATTATTAGTTCGAATGCCTTTCAATTTGACCTGACAATACGATACAATATTGAATGAGCTTTGCCCGACATGGAGAAAATACCGAGGACCTTTTAAAACTATTGACAGCGGCTTAACGCTGATGTTATTTATAAAAAAAAAAAAAAAACTATTTGACAATACTGGTTGGAAAAAAGTTCAAAACATCACACCACAACGTTATTACAATCCGCACGTTATACTCCCATGTTCAGTAAAATATCCTAAATCTACAAGAATGACCCCTTACACTGGCAACTCTTTTCTTTCTTATACTTGAGAATAAAGACTTTCTTGTGGTTTGTGATTTTGTTAACAGGGTGTGTGACGTAAATTTGAAAATGCAATAATTAACCACAATGGATATAAGAAAATACATTGAATTTGATTAAGGAAACTTTAAAATCCAATATTTTTGAATTTAAAAAATTAAATTCGTACATTAACAGACCTAAGCCTAACAGACCTAAGCCGCACCTTGCACATAATAAAGCTTAGAACCTAACTCTCTGGCATAGATTATATGGTCCCCTACAACTAACTCAAGGTTATCCGTTACCCTGATCCTCCAAAATCTCTAAAAAATTACACCAATGGCGGGAAATTGTATTACAAAGCTCTTATATGGATTTGGACATTATGGATATCAAATACCTTTATTGACTTCTGAATTATTGCACTGTTGTAAATCAATTAAATCAGTAGCTCAGTAGCAGAATAGTTCTTGAAAATTTCGTTCAAGGAGACTGTCATAAATTCTCTCGTGAATGTGATATCACCGTCTAAGCTTGTTTTCTGGAAAATGACAAATTTATAGATAGTTTTCATCACAGGTAGGGAAAGTACACAGGCGATGGTTTTGAAGTCGAAAAATATAAGTCGATTCAATAGGTAAATTGCTTTAAAACAAATGAAACTTATTTTGATTTGGCTTTTCCAAACTTGTATTTCTTACGGAGGGGATCACTGCTTAATTAACTAATTTCGAAAGCTGGCTTGTAGTAGACTATAATTCATTTCCGTTTCTTGCCATGTAAGATGGGCTAAAAACTCTAAGAAAGCAAAGATTTTTGTTGATAAAATATCATTCCATTAATTTAAGAATAAATTTATTGCAAACTAAGCATTCTAATTCATTTTATTTTTCTTGTATTGTGTATCCTTTTCCTATTTAGCCAATAAACACTTGAAGGCAATAAACATGGCCCTGCTGTTTCCACCCTAAAAACCAATCCAAAAAGAAGGACGAACTTTATGAATCGGACAAACCAACAACCACAAAAACTTTCTTACTGATCATGCGCCTACAGTGTATCCAACACTTCACTTTTAAGGATACAAAACTTACTTGTCCTTGGGAACAAGAGCAATTCATTTGTAACGTTTCACAAGTGTTGGCTTTCCGTTCAAAAAGCAAACTTTTCCCACATAACTCGCAACAGTTACATCAAATCTTTGAACGGCGTTAAACGTATTTATCTGTGGTAACGTTTACGCACATAACAAGATGTCCCCCAGCAAAGATACAAATGACACATCAACGACAGCGACGGCTACTGCAGTCTTGACTGGCAAAAAATCACGCAAATCCCTTAAATCTTTATTGTCGTCGGACAGTGCCTCCGCGTTAAGCAAAACCAGTTCGAATCGCGTGCCCAAATGTGCTCGTTGCCGTAATCATGGTTGGATATCGGAATTGCGTGGTCACAAGAAACAGTGCACGTACAAGAATTGTCGTTGTGCCAAGTGTGTGTTAATCTTCGAAAGACAACGTATAATGGCAGCTCAGGTAGGAATTCTAACAACCCGTACAATTAAAATTCAATAAATACGATTTGCTATACGAGAAAATACCGCCTGGTATTTTAAAGCTTTTTAAAAATGTTTAGACTCGCTAGCATTTAGTGAAACAATATTTAATGCTTTTAATGGACCATGTTTGAGGATAACTCCGGATCTGTTTTGTTAGAGTCAAGACTCAAAATATGGGCGATCTAGCATCGAGTGGTAGATTCTCGAAGTTATACATGCCAAAGCATTCTGGTGTAAAAATAGCGATATTTAGACATTGACGCCTAGTAAGGAACGGAATCTCCTTAGCAGATAGAAACGTCTTTACTGTTTACGTCGACGAGGTTTCCTATCCGTTACTCTCTAAGATACTGGTAGTTTCCAAAAAATTGCAAAATAAAGAAAACACCATCCATTCAGTACAATCTGATGTTCCAAACCATGGTTGCCGCAGATAACTGTAGTCCCATTAAGCTTTTAACAAGTCGTCCCTAGATACTGGCATTTTCGTTCTCTTTGCAGCGGCAGACTATCTATCAATGAAAATTTGAAGTATTTGTTCAAAAATAGTTGTGGGATGTAGTAGTTCCAGGGGCATACTTAGACTCTTGTTTCGGAATTTTAAACACTGTGCTATACGAAATGACATTTTACTTTACGAATAAAACTGCTCGAGATTAAAAAAGCTTCAAAGCTCTTTGAAAGAAGCAAATTAGCAGCCGACAGCAAACCATACATCAAAGCATACTCTTTTGCGCCCGTAAGATAAGTAGTTTAACTTACTTTCTACCTACAATACGTTTAAGGCGTGATCCAACCGCGGTTCCATACGTCGTTGAGCTGTTCAAAATTACAGTTTTATTGCCATTGCGAAACTCTATAAAAAAGCCGCAGATTAAACGTTACTGGGGCGAATCATCTTGAAAAGCGGTGCGGCGTAATAAACAGCCATTACGATAGCACTCGTAATGCTTAGTAAACACTTCCCGCTTCATATTAGATTTTCACTGCCCCTCTTAGGAGCACATACATAACTACTACAAATCATCTCCATCTTAAATGGTTTGCTGATGTTATTTCCACATCTTCCCTTTATAAGATCGTACTGTTGTTAGCAATCATGGACTCCAGTTGTTGTTTGACAGGCCGTAGCCTCTTAAGTCCTGAAAATTCTACCAAAGCATCATTCTAGCGATCTACCTTTGTCAACTACGTTTTAATTTCTTTAGTATGGGTTTCGCAATGATTATATTTTAGAGATCCGTCTTGGTAATGGAACAGAATATGTCGATTGAAGCATTTGTTGATAAATTGCCTTCGGTGGGGATATTGGATCTTCGAAAATTTTTAAAAAGTTGGTCGAATATTTTAGAACCAGAAGGTCATGAACGAAAAGACCATCAGACCAGATTTTATAACCATCTTTATGAAATATTATACGTATAAGCGGTAGCTTTTAATGTGACTTTCCAACACTCAGGGGATGGCCCCTATTTATTATACATTGCAATGAGTTGGAACTGGAAAGTAGGCTAATGGAGGAAGGAAAGAGGGATTTGTGGTTATTAGATTTCGATCTGTTTATATGCGACAGGAAAAACTTCTACAGGAAGTGAGTTCCTAATACGGATAGTGCGGGTTAAGGATCAATTCTTTCTGTAATGCGTTGTACGATCCAATCGACCTTGAACTGATGTGCGCTACGTGACATGTGCGTACAAATATAAAATAACAAAAGGAATTGCAGATGAAACAACACCTAGCGCTACCACTGAACCCGAACTGTCCTGATGGAATCCCATGTATAACAACTCGAACGTTTCATTGAATGGAGGACAAATGTCATTGCATTTACAAAAATTGTATTTAAAGTCTCCAGATTAACGGGATAATTCCAAAATCTGTTTGGTGTTATTGTTTCATTTCCTATCAATATTAATTTCAAATAAAAATAAAATCAAGAAAAACTAACTTTTACACCCGAAATCCAACCACCATCACCACCACAGTTATTCACTTAAGTAAACAGCCAGTAGTGGCGGTGTTTGAAAGGCAGATGTAGTACAGACATTAAATCAAAACAAAATAAACAATAAAAGAAAGTAAAAAAAGAAAGGAAAGTGATGAATACATTTCCATCATCGCAGACCATTAAAAAGCCTCCAAAAGACCAACAAGTTAAACAGAAACTATTAACTCCTCCGCCTTCAGTAAACTTCGCTTGCAAGGTTTGTTTGCACAAGTGTTACCAAAGCAGTATAACATTCCTAGACAAATAAAAGCGAAGGGAAAATTCAGGGGTCATGTTACAAATAAATAAAACAAATAATGAATAATATTGCCTTAAAGGAAATAAGATGAGCGTGATGAATAAATGCCACCCACCACAACATATTAATTTCAATTGCCTGCATTTAGTTTTCCATTTCATTTAATCATTAGTATTCTTCAACTATTTCAGGTGGCCCTTAAGCGCCAACAGGCTGTAGAAGATGCCATAGCTTTACGTTTGGTGGCCACTAAGACAGGCCAAAACATGGACTGTCTACCTCCAGGCAATATTTTCGATTTGGCTGAAAACCTAAAAGATTTGAAAAGTTCGAATGACAAACAACAGCAAGAAACTGTTGAAGATTTAAGTTTGCCCAGCAAACAAATTGAAAGTTCACTAAAACTTTCCACAAATCTGGTCACAGACACTACCACCACCACTGCCACTACGCCTACTGCAATTGCAACTACACTACAAACTTTCAGTGCTACTACAACGGTTAAAGAAACCTCCAAAGTATCACAAAATGCCATCGATATGTTGGCTCAACTGTTCCCACAACGTAAACGTTCAGTTTTGGAATTGGTCCTGAAACGATGCGATTCGGATTTGGTTAAAGCAATTGAAAATATTTCATCATCTGCCTCTCAAGTTGAAACGGACATGGAAACATCTGTTCTTGCCAGCTCAAATGCTATGAAGAGTGCTTTTAAACCCGTCTACAGTTCAGGCAATATGGTAAGTTTCTGCATCACTCACTGCAACATTAAGAGGATTGTGAATAATTTCTTGTATTGCTTTTATTTTCACAGCACGCGAAGCCTTTAACTTTAAGCCAAACTTTATGCTCTACAGCCACTGCTTATCCCAAATGGTTTGTGCCTCTTACATTTCCCATTACTTTTCAGGGTCATTTGGCTCCTGCATTGCCACCCGCAACTTTGCCACCGCTAACTTCACGTTGTACGCTACCAAATTGTGCTTGTCTAGAGGGTTATCAATTCAATTGTTCGTAAGAATATTTCAAGTGTTCATAAATATAAAAAATAATAATAAAAATTATAATAAAAGTTTAAAAATTGACTTTTTCTATGTTATGGAGTGTGTTAGGTTAAATCATCTATTGTTGGTTCAAGTGTCGTTGTAGAATATTAAAATAATATTGTAACCATGCATTATATAATGAGAAAATCTCAATACTCCTTAAATTCTTAATATTCCTTTGCTTTGTTTCAGTTTCATTGATGAAGTTTTCTTCTAGTAAATAAGATAATAGGTCTACTGTAGCAGGTTCTAGGTAAACAGAGTTACCAAATGTGAAAATATATTGAGTTACTGTAGTCTAGTACCGAGGTTACTCAACTCATCTGGTCCTGCTCTCAGAATCTTGTAATAAGTTTACGAAATTCTTTTCGGACAAGCGTGAAGACAAATTACGAGTACTTGTCTTTGATCACAGTTGCGGTTTAAGTTCTTGTATCCTGATGAAATGCTGAATAATTGCAGAAATTAGCAAAAAAAAGGTCCAAAAATTCTAGTGAATGCTAACATACTTTTATATACATTCGTTTGCCTCGCCAGGCCATCCATTCGTATCGAATCGGCCAGTTGATCGCACAAGCGATGATTAGATGCACTGCATGAGAAGGGCCATTCCCTGAGTGTTGGTGGAGAAAAATTTTGAAGCGATCTTAGCAATCTACCGATTTAATTTTTGATCAAGTTATTCCGATTTCGCTCAACGTAATCTCAGCAATCTTCTTCAGTTGTACGCGACCTACCAATTTTTTTTTTTGAAAATATAAAACTAAACTCTGCTTTTTTAAGTCGTTTGCATAAACTATTCTAACCTCGAAATGCAAAATATTTAAATAAACACACGTTAACCCTGTTTTCCCATTCATTTCTTTTTACACGGCACACTATGTGGCATTTACCCTGAAAAGCTGGCCAAAAAGGCAAAAATGAATTTAAAGAAATTTAAGAAACTGAGAATGCAGTTCGATAGATAACAAAATTCTGCATTATATAGTGAATTTTCACGACATTAGGTTGAGATTTGTAGATTTGAGACGATGTCAAAGTCAGGAAAGTGAAGAAAATTAATGCATTTTTGGTGTTTTTTTGAAATTGTAATAGGCTTATATGACATTTTTTTGTGGCTAAACGAATAGAGGTTTTATATTGATTTTTTTTATTTGAAAGGTATGAATAACTGCTACTTTCAGTTTTTTTTATATATATATATCTCATATATTAATGTTAAAACTATTCGTTCAAAATTTAAAAATAATAAAAATTTCACATTTTTTTACCATACCCAAAAAAAAGATAAGGATTTTAAAGGTGAAAGTAGTTTTTAGTAGTTTAATATTATATACCACAAGAAAATATGAATGAATGTAATAAAGCCATAGGCAATAAAGCCATATGGCGTACGAATTATGCGAGGAAATTCAATAGAAGCGATACCAATCGAGAAGTCCTGAATAGGTTACTTTTAAGCAGTGACCCTTTTATAAGCTGCAGTACACAAAAATCGCGAAGGAATAGAAAAGCATTTTCATCAGGTACTATTAAATTGCTCCTTTCTGACATTGATAATGAAAATGATAACGATTTTAACGATTGTAGTTAGTTTCACTTTTTAAGTATTTTTAAGTTAAGTATTAAATAATGTAAAATAAATATTATAAATAAATATTAATTATCATAGAAGTTTAAAAACTTAATTACATATGTATATCGACTATTATAACAATATGAGATGTATGTATGTTTGATTTTCTTAATGGACCGTAGTAGTGGTACCTAGGGGCACTTATGATCCGATCATAATAAAATCAGCTAAAATGATTCACATTCATATTAAACATGTTCATGTCGAATTTCATCGAGGTAATAAAATGTTTAAGCCAATTATAATTGTTAAAGATATTTTTTTAAGGGGCCCTATTTTGGACCAAGGGGCAATTATGGACCGATCATAACAAAATTTGGTAATATGATTTAGATTTACAAAATACACGTTCATTCCGAATTTCATCACGATACCGATGTTTTTAATCCATTTATAAGCGCAAACGTGAATTCCTAAAGAGGACTTTATATGGGGACCAGGGTCAAATGTGATCCAATTTTCACCAAACTCATAAAACACTTCTATTAATTTTGGCCAGGTTTTCAGGCAAAATGCCACATAGTGCGGCATATAGTCTTTCGGCCATTTTTTCAGTTCCGTGATTTTATTTCGTTTTGTTTTTTATTACATTGTTGTAATTGTAATTGTTTAATCATTTGTATTTGTATCGTATGTAACGAGTACTCGTACTTGTACATTTATTTGATTCTCTTATGAGAGTCGTACATAACGCTATTTATCTATTGGCTTAAGCCTACAATGATTGATTACTTTAATGACATGGCCAGAATATATTCTCTGTAGTAAAACCAAAAAAAAAAAAATACAAAAAGAGGGGTTGTTGAGGTGCTCATCATATACGATACGTTTATATAAGCTTAATAATGATGATAATAATGAATTTAATTGTTATTACAATATTTTGATAAGTATGTTGTGCAGTATGTTTTGCTTATGCATGTGTGTATGGAGAGAGTACTTATGTATTTGTTTCTTGTTGTTGCAAACTATGCAATGCTTGTGTATATCCCCATTTGCATATGTATGGGAGTGTAAGTTTATCAGTGTCGTATTTGCAAAGGAATGTTTTGATATTACTTTTTCACCTTATTTGAATTGTTCGTAGACATTGTGTGCAAAAAGAGGAAAAGAAAAAAGAAGAAATGGTGGTGAATTGAGACATTTTAAGGCCGCTTGTGCTGACGTATTTGTTAATTGAAATTAAAAAAATGATATGAAATCAGTTTTTTAATCAGTAAGAAAATCGAAATTATTAATTGCAATGGATTATAAATGTCATATTATGATTTATTTCACATACAAACCATCGTAGTACACAATCAAAGATACCCGAAATTATTCAAAGTATCACTACTAACTCAGCGCAAAATCAATGATCGGCGATATTACCTGAGACTATTTCAACTCGGCTATCTTATAAACCAAAGAGAACTTCCTTACAGATTGATTGTCATGGACTTTAATCACTAAAATTGTAAATGCTCGAAGAAATTGAAGAAACAATTTCGTTTTTCTATATATCGCATCATTAAACTTTATCTATTGAGGTTTTATTCATGAATTTTTTTCTTTATTTTTTATATTAAAAATAACGAAATTGTTTTCGGTTTTTGCCTTTCCTTATAAGCCAATAATTATTTGCAGAAAAGTAAGTGAATAAGGAAATTCACAAACAAAAAAAAAAAAATAAAATAAAAATAATCGCTTTCATTCATTGTGTCTAAATTGCAAGAAAAATAAAAACTGAAAAGGTTCGCAAAAACTAATCAGGATCATAGGACTAAAGCAGATTATCTCGATTCTCTTATTCAGAGCCCTTTTTTTCCTTATTTACTATCTTTAAGTTTTACGTAAGTAAACAGATGATTAGCCTCCTGCAGCAGGTTCTATATGATAAGGTTGTCAACTATCGTTGTTGTAAAGTAACGTCCCGTGTGAATATACATTAATTAGGATGCAGCATGTGGTTTTTTGGGAGTAATGGATGAAGTAAAACTGCGTACATACATATTTGGTCATTACAACCCTTTAGTCAGGATTACGACCTAGTTTCTCACACCACATATGTACGCTGTACAGTTTAAAGTCGACTCTAAACGACAGATTTTTGAGAAACTACTCACAGCAAATTTTATTTTTACTCCCAAGAGTTTTTTTTTGCCAGAAATCTGCTGAGAAGATGTCGCCGAAGAAATATTTTGTCATATTTCGTTTAGTTGGAGATGCCTGATCTGAGGTTTGAATCGTGGCCTTATGTCTAATAGGCCAACACACTACCTACTAGACCACAGCGATTTCGAAGTAAAACTACTGATTATTTAAATTAGGTGAACTCAGAGCGGTCATAATCTATCTCTTACTTGAAATCAGCTAACAAATTTCCATATAGTGCCTTCAGAGACCTTTTTGGTAGCCGTCAATCTGCGGGGAATTGTGGTGGCTGCTCCATTATCCGACTAGGGTGCAGTGGACTAATTATTTGCTCATCTGACATAATTTATTTACTGAAGGCCTTAACGACCTAAGCTTCTTTTACAATCAGTGGGTAATTATATTCACTATACCTCATAAATAAATAGAGGAATGCTTGGGCAATTTCCAAAACGAAAATTAATGGAATTATGGTCGAACCAACTGATCCACACATCTAGCCTTGCATACACAATCTAAAAATTCAAAAGTGTTTAAAATTAAAGAAAATTCAAGAAAGTTCGCATTATATCTGTTAGTACAGTCGAACATGTTATCTAGTTAGGCCCAAATAATACGTAAAGAATTGTGAATTACCTTCTAGTGCTATTACAGGTTAATATATAGCACCTTAACTATCGCATACACTAGTGTAACCATATATCTTCACACAGATAGCACGATTCGAATGATTAACAACAATTAGAAGCATTTGATCAAAGACCAAAATACCGACAAAAACAAACTTTTTCAAGAACACCAACATCATGGCCCCAACTGCTCATAAAACTAGTAGTCGGTCGGATTTAAAAGAGAGTTAAAACGACACCATTTCAAATTTTTGAAGAGTATCATATATTATGTGTACCAGCAGGCTATATAAAAAAGGGCTTTAATTAAAAATGAAAAAAAAACAATTTTTTGTAAAGAAAAAGGGGATTTTGATGTGAAAAATATATGACCACTACAGTTATTCACAAAGTTTACGTAGTAAACGAAGGGCGTTATCAATTGTAATGCAAGTATGAAACGCGTTTAGTATACAAATCCTACCAAAAAACCAACCCCATTATGAACCCATAGTTTTGAACCTGTACAGACAGACATTATATGAGTATTTTTGTTGTAGCAGTTGTATGCATGCGTATATTCTTTATTATTCTTATTATCAAATATACTATCATTGGACAATATTTCAGTAGTCGTCGATCGACAATTATCGGTTGTTCGTTGTTGTTATCATTATTTTTAAATAGACATCGTCTAATACGATAAATATGAATCGTTTGTACACTTCTAATTCATATTTCCTATGCTCTATAACTCTGACTTTAGAATTACACTGTTTCCTACAGAATTTACAATGTTAGAAATATTGTTTTTCTAGTTCGAAATTGTTACAATACAATTATCAAAAAATTGAAAATAAATATTTGTATGTATTAATGTTGTATAAAGCGGGTATGCAGCTTCATAAAAACATGTTCTTTATGAAACGTGATTAAATAAATTTAAGGCTACTATCATACAATGGTTCTGTAGATCTCCTATTAGAACCGATGACTTCCATAACCGATAACAGAAATAACATTAATTGCAGCTATCAGAGCAATTATCTCTAAATATTCAATAATCATAAAATTTTCTATAGAAAATTTGTCGATAACTTGCTTTTTCTATAGAAAATGTGTCGATGACTTGCATTTTATAGAGAAATTTTGTGTATGACTTGTATGTTATATAGAAATTTTGTCGATTACTTGCCTTTTCTATAGAAAATTTGTCGATGACTTGCCTTTTCTACAGGAAATTTGTCAATAACTTGCATTTTCTATAGAAAATTTGTCGATAACTTGCTTTTTCTATAGAAAATTTGTCGATGACTTGCATTTTATATAGAAATTCTGTGTATGACTTGTATGTTATGTAGAAATTGTGTCGATAACTTGCATTTTCTATAGAAAATGTGTCGATAACTTGCATTTTATATAGAAATTTTTTCGATAACTTGCATTTTCTATTGTAGAAAATTCTAGAATTATAGGGTTGCCAGTTATCGTTTCGTATAAGCAACGCATTCTCTAAAAATGTATTAAGTTGTTGCATTAAATTAACCCACTTTATGGTTAATGAAGTTATTTTTTTTTAAGAGACGGTATTCAACGAGATCGTGATGAAAAATCACTTGAACCAGCAGCCTGTATGCTGTAAAAGAACGTCTGCTACAAACGCAATAGAAGCAACTTTTGCAGCACAACAATCCTGTAATTGCCGTCTCAGGCAAGCATTTACTATTGAAGTAAGCAACGAGCAGAAGCAAATGGTGTAATCGTTATATTTTGGGTAAATTGGTGAATTATTTAGACATTCTTTAACAATCGCTATCGTATCATTTCGAATTTTTGGTCGTTATTATTTAAGTATGTTTGTATGTATGTATGTACATATCTGAAAGGAATATGAACGTACATACGATTCGTTTATAGTTTTAGTACTTTAGGCGATTACGGCGATGGTAGCGGCTATGATAATAATGGTTGATGATGATGATGATGATGATGGTTGGGTTGATATACAATTTTAGTTCACTTTTAAATAATGCCATTAATAAAGATATCAATTACCTGGCAAACATACTATCAAAATTTGATTTGATTAATTGTATTGAAACAATAATAATAAAAACAATATAACAATATAACAATTTAATAATAATAATAATTTCATTATTATTAGAAAATCTGATTTTAGTATCAATTAGACCATACAAGCGTATGGTTAGGTGGTCAAAAACTAAAAAAAAAAAAATAAAAAAACTTATACCATATAAAATAGCAATAGAAAATAAAGAAAAAAAGCAAAGCAAAAACTGACTTAAAATGGACACTTTAAAATCCAATAAGTCAGCATTTTCCATTGATAATATTTTAGAACAAAAATATACAAATAAATTAATGCCAATAAGTGTTACAACCTCTTTACCTATGATGGATACCTCCTTAGCCACAACATCACCTGTCTATAGTGCGAAAACGCTGCCATCTCCTAGTAATGAAACAATTAATTCATCAAATCTAACGTCTACAACCGATTCAAAACAATATACCGCTTTTAAAGATCGCACTTTAAAAACCAATTCCCATTCGCCCGTTACCAGTAACACAGCTACAACTTTACCTTTACTCAGCCATAACTCAACAAATACAGCACCAGCGGCACCACCACCACTACCTGTTCTTCATTTCGATCATGTTTATGATCCAACTGCTTCGCTATTCTATCAACAAGTTTTGAATCTGCAAAAAAATTCCGCCTTTTTAATGCCACATTTTCAAGTAGCCGCGGCAGCTGCAGCGGCGGTAGCCGCTAGAGGAACACCGTCGGTTTATTGTGAAGCGCCGTATAATCAGTTTATGGATTGTGAAGGTGAGTGAATGAGTGAGTCATTGTGAATGTTGTCTGGAACGATTATCATTAAAATTGCAAAGTTTTATTTGGCATTAATCGCTGATAAGACCAATCGATTACTTATGTTTCACAATTTCTTGAAAATGTATTCTAAAAATAATTCGAAATTCTAAAACAAAATTTCGGGAAATTTTACCCAACATAACCCAAATTAAATATCTTGGGGATTTACCCTTGAAAGTTTTTTTAATTCTTAATATCAAACGTTCAAAAAGTGCCTTCAAGATGTGCGATATCATAGAAATCCTATTTTATGCCCAAATATTTTCTTGATAATCAATCAGAAGAGCTTCTACTCACATGTGGACGGATGTTTAGGAGTAGCTCTAGGTAGAGGGAATCAAAAATTGCCAATTCAAACCAAATAGTGTTATTTAAGAAGCGTTTTTAATTGCCACTGATTTAACGAGAAACACTGTAGGAATATCAAGCAGCGCCACAGCTTGAGGCAAATTAGTACACTAAACCTAAGCCGTATCACCCTTGGGCCTGCTTAAAGACTTGATTAATAAAAATGAAACAACGGTGGGGCAAATGTTTTGTGACAGCTTTAGGCTCCTTAAGTGAACAAAAAGGGACAAGAGAAATAAAATTTTTGTGTAAAATTGAAGGATTTTTAAGTTATGCAGTTGTTGTCCTATATGCAACGTTTAAATTTTTAAAATCATGACAGACCATTTTCTCATAAAGGGGAATTTTAATATTCAAAAAGTAAAGACTTAGAAATATTTTAGTGAAGAGCAATGATTTCTGCGACAACCTACGTTTTTATTTAATAATAGGTAGTGCTTAGTCTAGAGAAAGTTTAAATTAATACCTAAAGTTGTCATTTACATAAACTAGAAGATTTTTCTTTGCGTTTATGTTTCACGATTTTTTCTCTACTTGAGCGAAATATACAACGGAAATAAAGGGACTTGTTCCTGCAAATCACATATTTTTAATGCATGCTATGCATTACAGAAAGAATTCACTCTTTAGCCATGCTATTCTTATGTGGAACTGTCTTCCTGCAGAAATTGTTCATGTCACCTATAACATGCACATACACTACTTTCTACCCTTCGTCCCATAAGCCGTTTTTGTAGTCCAATACAATGCACGAATAGGGGGTAACCCCTAAGTGTTGGTCATATTACAAAAACGTGAAACTTCGACCAGACTTTTCTGAATTGAAAACCAGAAGCCGTTGTTTTAAGTTGTTGCGAAATTCATTTTGAGGCATTATAAAAAAATTTTTTAAATTTCTTTTTAAATAACAATTTTTCAATTAAATTATTATTACTATATTACGTTTGATATATTATTAGGCCATAAAAAAATAAAAACTTAATGCTAAAATTATAAAATTTCTAGCTAAAAGCTAAAATTCAACCTTATCGTTAAAAATGTTTTCTTTTATATAAAAAAGTATGATAATTACTAAATTTGTACTAAACCTTGCAAATTGACATTATGGCAACACTGATGCTGCAAAAGTGCAACTATTCAAAGAGATTTTATTTGCATATTCACCAATGCAGAGAGCCAAATCGTCAAACATTTTACTCACAAACATAGGTGTGTGTGTGCACATTTTTACTCTCCACTACCGCAATAACTTCATCAACTGTTTGTTTTGTGTGGAACAATCTTTTCTTACACTGCATTAGAAAGCATTTTACACTTTATCGTATCCATTATCTAATAAAAATTCTATTAATTACGTTGTAAAATGATTGATTAACGGATAATAACAAAAGTGATGATTATAGATATTTAAACGAAAATAAAAACAAATTACATACATATGTACATACACACACATATTGTACAATTGCATTTTATTTGAACAAGAAAGACAACAAACGAAAAAAAAACAATAAAGTACCATAATAAACAAGTGTTAGTGGCGCCAGCAAGTAAACGCCATTAACTCCAATAACAACAACAACACATTACAGAGAACAAATGCATTCATAGAGAAAGTAACGGGCCTCTCACCAATAATGTCCAATGTAAACAAAAAACCTAACCCTTTTCGTTGTTTTGTTTTGTTTACATTATGAAATGTGTAACAGATTTGTTTCGAATGATAAAAAAAGCTCAAACAGTGGGAAATAACATGAAAAAAAATTTAGAAACAATATTAGAAATATCCGATTTTGTATTTAATAACATATTTGACGTATTACTGAAGATGTTTCCAGAAATGAACACCAATAAAATGAATATACGCGGAATATTTTACAATTTTATTCGATTCAAGTTTAAATACTATCCAGGCGACTGAAAACGAGAACAGTTTTGATTCTAATTCTAAAGGAATTTCACTGAATTTCCCAGTGTTCATACAATCATGGAAGGTGTCGAACATTCTGGACGCCCAGTTGAGGTCTGCACACCTAAAGCAATTGAATGAAATCGTGGTATGATGTTGATCGTTCGGTGATTGAAAACGCAAGAGTTTATCGAAGCATCTTAGGCATCTTATGTGCTTCAGTGTTTTCAATTTAGGATGATGGTTAAGTATCAGATGGCCCTCCTCAAGGTGGCTACCGCCATCTAATAATCGACTACAAATGCAATTGCTGGACCTTTGGACTAAACTTGAATACATCACAACACACCGGAGACCAGGCAGCTGTTAGGTTTTTTCCCAAGGCTAATCAACTTCAAAGAAGGTAAATATGGGTTTGACAGTCCATAAAGCCACTGTGAACGTTTTTTGTGATACAAAAGTTTTAAAAGGACAAACCAATTGATGATTGAGGTTATGTAAAGTAATTGGAAAGATTTAATGAGGATTTAAAAACAAATACGACCGCCTTTGGCCAAAAAAAAAATAGTGTTTTGCAACAGAACAATGCAAGTTTGCATGCACTTAAGAGCAATTGCCACTGCAAGTTTTCTGACCTGTTCCCAGGATTTAGTCGTAAGTGACTCCAAGCTTAATGTCATCTCACAAAGAAATCTATTCTGATTACTGCAGTATTATTCAGACTGAAATAATGGCTATACCATATCCAAGATTATCCAGGAATGCTTAAAGTTTATAAATTCAGCAGTTACCCTTAAAAGGGTCCTGAACACAGTGATATTGGTGATAACAACAAAGCCGGCGCCCTTGCAAAGCCTGGTACAATAGAAATTAATTCATACGTGAGATTGGCATTCACGTGCAACTTACACAAAATTCAGTCATTTGCAAAGGAAAAAATGGGATAATGAAATCGCGTCCAGGAAACTAAAGCGATTTAGACCAATGTGGACTAAACCAGACCAGACTCCCAAGCCATAGCAATTACAACGAGACACAATCACTAACGACGAAGAAGGAGAAAACACCACACTTAGGAATCTGAGAGAAGTCGCCGTAGTCTAGTAGGTAGTATGTTGGCTTATTAGACGTAAAGCCAGGGTTCGAGCCCCAGGCCAGACATCAAGACAAAATACAAAAAGTATTTCTTCGGCGACTTCCTCTCAGCAGATTTCTGGCAAAAACTCTGACAGTAAATAAAAATTGCCATGAAAAAGTTTCTCGTTCGGAGTCGACTTTAAACTGTATAGTAGGTCCCACCACTCATGTATAAAATTAACACACACAACATAAGTGGCGTGAGAAACTAGGACGTTGTACAAGGGGTCAATTCGACCTCCGGGTACTGTACACGTCCTCTAACCTAACCTAACCTAGGAATCTGAGATCAAAGATTGTTGAAAGAACGTGTCCAGCCAAAGGTGATTTTTATGGAACCACACCTTCATAAAGCTATCGGAACATTTGAGAGAAGTCAACCAGAAGTTATAATTTTGTTGTTAACAGGTGTCAATATTACAACGGGACTTTATGGGATCCAAATAATGTATGCTTATTGTGGCGGTTGCAAATTTAGTCTAACCTAACCTATAAAGAAATTTTAATTGATTTTACTCATACGTTCAATTGATTAGGTTTTGGGTATAAAACAATAAAAAAATTTTAATAATTATTAAAACATATCTGTTAATTATTTTCTTTCGTATAATTAATAAGGGAGTGGGGGGCTGTAAGAGATATACTTTTTCATTGAATACGTACCTATAATAATATTTTCTATTCAATTAATTAACATTGTTATCTAACAAATAATTATTTACGTACAATGTACTATGTAAAGGAAACATTTAGCTTTAAATATATACTTAAATAACGTTTATTAATATCATTATTAATTGATAATAAATTATACAAAAAAAAATCAATTTTATGACAAGGTAATACAAAAATCCTTAATAAATTCAAATAAATTTAATGGTATAACGGCGTACAGAGGGTCATGTGTTCTATTTTCAGTTTATTTTTGTTTTATCACAACAAAAACAAAATGACAGCAATTTAATTCAATTTAATATATTTCTTCAAAATACAATATGTATTGCACATATATACACCACTTTAATAAGCCATTATTTCAAGTGTTTTGCACTACACTGTCACTATACTATGCGTACAACAAAGGCATTCGAAATATTAACACACGCACACACATAATAGACAACACTCTACCCCTTTTGCAGGGTTTCAATTATATTAAATAAATAGAAGAGTGCAAAAGAGAGCGAGAGCGCACGAGCGAGAGAAATTGAAAAGAGGTGTGTGCTTATTTAATTGATGACTTCTTTTGCCAGCAACCAATCACAAACGAGCAATAGATAAACAAAGCGATATTTTAGGAAACACAGAATGCAAGGTTGTAAATTACAGTAGATTGTAAGGGGTATTTCATTTTGTATAAAAATATTTCTAATTTTCATCGATGTAATTAATATACATGGAATTTTTAAAGGTTTTAATTATTGTCATTAATTACATGCATACATAATTATAAATATATAATAAATTGTGAAATAGTTTCGATAATTATCAATTTATAATTAAAATAAATTATTTAATCCCTTTTCGTACAGTATTTATTTATTTGTTATATTGGTATTACGAAATCTATTTTTGATTGATGGTTTAATATTTATTTATTTTATTATTTTGTTTATTCATTATTTATGAAATGAATGGAAAATTACAGTATACATGTACATATGTACATATTTTCATTTAAATACAAATGTTTAAAGCATGTGCCAAAATTTTAAATCACAATTAATTTTAACATTTAAAACTAACCATTTCCGGGACATATTTTCTACAGTATGACGTAATTAATAATAGGCTTTTTTAATTTGATATGTAAATTATTATCAAAAATAACAATTCAATTATCAATGTCTCTGTGCAGACCTAATTTATGTACCTATGTCTGGCATTTAAATTAGATGCGATTAAATTGGCAACCACCTGAAATAGCAAAGCTGACTTGGGTCATGCAATGCTCAACCATCGCAAAAGTTTTATGAAAGTCTGAATTCTATTCAAATCGGGTTTGGCTAGACTAGATCTCTATATGTACGAGAGATCATTATAATATAATCGGGTAATGCACAGTGGTGTTGTCGAGCCGGAACGTTCCGGAACGTCGTTCCGGTACTTCCTTTTTGGACAGGAACGGGTTCCGGAACTAAAGATGATATCTGATAACGACAATTGGCTGAAGTTTTGAAAAAAAAATTAAAAAGAATTGCTGATTTCTTTTCTAATTTTTGACGAATTTTTATATGTATTTTTATATACAAAGGTTTTTGAACCGAACCCGAACCGGAACAAAAACCGGAACGAACCAGCTTGTTTTTCCGAACCGTGAACCGGAGCCGGAACGCATTCCGATAAAAAAAAAATTAGCACAACACCACTGGTAATGCAAATTCTGGTAATGTAATTCTAAAAGCATCTGTTTTCATGATTGTCACTATCCTTATAATGTGTTTAAGACGGTATTAACTAAAAAGTCACCAATAAAAGGTGAAGTTTCACAGAAGTGGCTAAATTAAAATTGACAACCAGGTAAGAAATAAACAACAGAGAAGATTCGTGTTGGAGTCAAAGAAGAACAGAAAGAAAAATCTAAAAATTGGGAGAGACGAATAAAATTTGAAATCACCATCCATCCAGCTGATGCCAAAATCAAAGTAATAACGTCAGAAGCCGCAACAGAAATCAACGTTCAAAACTATTGGGCTAGAATCTTGAATCTTTCCACACAAGGGCTAGGATAGTCAGTTCCAGGCACCCCCACACTATTGCCAATCCTGTATAAAGAAAGAATGCCTATAATCCACAAGCTGGACATCGTCCTCAAATCACAATGCCTCGTTAACAAACCTATCAGAATCCTTATAGTATCTCCAACCAAATTTAAATTTAATAGGAATTCCGTTCTGGAATAGTGCAGACAGGGACGTAGTAATATGGAGATTTTACAATCTCTCCTAAACTGTCAAGACGTGTCCACTTCTTGCCTGATTTCCTGATAGATCGGTGCATAAAATAGTATACGTTCTCAACACATTTGCAATCGCCACAATGTTCCGGAATCCAGCACTAGGTTAGAGGACGTGTACTTGTCAATTAAGACAAGTACAGTAACCGGAGGTCTAATTGTCCCATTGTACTTCAATCCAGCACTAAACTAAATGAAATAAAACACCACTGTATTGGGACTCCATTCTTGTATAAAAGAGAACTTTTATAATTTTCTAGATCAGAAACTTATTTCGCACAATAAAGTCTTAGGTTAAAGTGGACCTATACCCAAAACTCCAAATTCTTTTATTGTTTTCTATATTAAAGGCCTATTTGTGAAAGAATTTTTAAAATTAATTACAAAAAATAATAAATTTCTAACTTCTGTTTACAGCCTTTCCCTCTAACGCCTCGGCCGCAGCAGCGCTTTATTGTAATGCAACCTATCCTGCTTTCTATATGCCCGGTTTCGGTGTTAAGCGCAAAGGAGGACAAATACGTTTCACATCTCAACAAACTAAAAATCTAGAAACACGTTTTGCCTCTTCCAAATACCTATCGCCCGAAGAACGTCGTCATTTGGCTTTGCAACTTAAACTAACCGATCGTCAAGTAAAAACCTGGTTTCAAAATCGTCGTGCCAAATGGCGTCGGGCTAATCAAACCAAAAGAGCGCATAATTACATGCAAACACAATTGGTAATGCCACAACAAATCGCAGCCACTGGAGGTAGTAATGGTGTTATTAAATCAACCCATACCATCAGTTCGAGTTCGAGTAACAGCAGCATTGGTCAACAACAGTTGACGCAGGAGGAGAAACAATTTCTATCGGAAAATGATGAGAGCGATGGTGAAAGTGAAAATGAAGATATTTACGTACAGGATCGACCAAGATCAGAATGATCCGGAGTGATAAATGCCAGTAATTAGAATAATGGTAATAGTTTTAAATAGCGTGTACTATGTTAAGCTAAGCTACATATATATATTGATAGGCTGTATTTAAGCAATTATTTATGCAGTATTTTTAAGAATTGAAAATGAAATAAAGACAAAATGACAAATGTTATTATGGAAACCATAAGTCTATTATCAAATTACTTAATCTATCAATTTTCATAAGCTAAGGAGTATTTAACACCAATACAAACAGGACAAGTGCAAATCACTATGGTTGACATTATCTGTTCGAATGAGTGCTTCTTCGCGGAAGAGCAGGCGGTTCTTGTAAATCCCACTAGTTTAGGTTAGGTTAGGTTAGGTCGGAGTGGTAGCTCTGATATGATGAGCACGCGTAGCGACCCGTTGTGATGACACACGTGAACAGTCTCTGCACTGACCAAGTTCTACCAAGACCAGGGAGAGGAAGCGGTTGGTCAGCGTAAGGGCGGCACATCAAAAGCACGACACTAACCCACGCTGAAAAACCAGCCAGAAAGTTTGATAAACGAAGCTATATCTTTGACATCGATGGATGATAGCTCCGTCAAGCTGACAAGAAATGAAGAGTCAAATAACCTATATCTACGCCTAGCAAGAGACAGGCACTGACAAAGGAAGTGGATAAACAGTCTCCTCTTCCTCAGCGGATCTGCATCCACGGCAGAAGTCGTTAAATGGAAGCCGCATCCTTTCCGCGTGTCTATCCATAACACAATGACCTGTAAGCACGGCCACTATGAGATGATGATGCTTCGACCAAGCCCAAGTAACTGGTTGGTACGCCTTCTATCCATCAGGAGCCATGTGAGTCTAGCGGTGGAGCAGAACTCCTCATTGACCCAGGATATGTTGGCGTCTCGAAAGAATTTCCGCGCAATGGCCTACTTGACCGAGGCAAGTGGCATACCCAAGTCTATTGAAGAGGATTCTGAAAGGAGTGTACCAGCTCTGGCGAGCTCGTCGGCCCTGCAGTTTCCCGGAATGTTACTGTGCACGGGGACAAAGACCAGTGAGACACTGATGCGCCTAGAAAGTAGGTCGAGCCAGCGGCTTGTGGAGTTATCCACAATACTTGACAGAGATCTTATGGCGGCTTGACTGTCAGAGATGACCGAAACGAAAACAAAAAACATGTTGGTCGCTACTGGTTTGGATAGAAAAAGAAAAAAATATTTTTTAAAATTTTTTTTTTTTTCATTAATTTTTCTTTTTTTTTAAAGTGTGAATTTTATTCACCAGTTGTGGTGAGCTTTTTTTTTTTTTACAAAATGTGGTGAATTTTTCCCGGTGTGGTGAATAAAATCGAAATTCACAAAAATGCCGTTATTCGAAATGGGTACTGTGTTACCATAAATCCATGTACTGTATATTGTGATTTGGACGGTGTGTGTCTAGAATAAGTAATTTTCACATCTGTTAGTGGAGGCATTCACCGATATGTCTGGTTACTGCATTTAAACATTAAAGCATTAAAACAATGTTGCCATAAAATTCTAAAAAATTAAAATTAGAAAACTGCATACAAAAAATAATTAAATTTTAATTATTTTGTAAATAAATTTTTGAATAATTTCTTACTTTTATATTCTATTCCCAAAATGCTTTTTTTTTTGCAAATTGGAAATTAATTCTTTGTCGAAATATTTATAAATTTTTGTGCTTTTTTGTTCGATCTAAATAAAGCTTGTAAAATTTGAATCGGATTTAAATTTAACCATCAGGAAAAATTATTAAAGAATTCATTCATTTTTTTTCTTTTTCAAAAACTGGTTACACAAGTTAGTTTCCTGGCAACATTTCAGTTTCATTGAAATGATTTGATTTGCGCTTTTCAACTATAAATGGGGTTAGGCAGGCTAATGGTAAAGGTCTTAAGCCCCTGTTAGCCAGGGGCTAACAACGTATGTATTTTAGATTACGAAAAGCAATGAGAATGCTGAATGAACCGTTTCGTCGACATTTTTTATTAAACCTTACGTTTCGAATCAACTGGTTTTGTTTTGTATATATTATATGAGAAACATGTGTTAGTTTTTCTATTCCAGTCCGTACGGTAAGTATAATAAATAAATATATTTTTAAAAAACTACCATTTGATGCAAAAAGGTACTCTTTCAGTTATAGTTCAGTACTATTTTAAAATTTCAATTTTGCAACACTGTATCACAATTTTCTTTTATTTTTTATTTCCACAGCTGGTAATAGCCGCACGTGCAAAATGGAAGTGCTCTGAATAGCAAAACATCACTAATATATAGACATTTATCAACACTGCTAAAAAGATAGAACTCAATTTAGTAATGGGAGGTGATCAGTGTTGCCACGAAAATAAAATATTGCAACCAACATTTGTGAAAAAAATCACCAAATAAGAAAAAAATTATAACCAAAATTAAATTCGCAGACTTTTATTTTTTTTTTTCAAATTTAAATTATAATTAATAAAAAAAGAAACAAAAAATAACAGAATAAAACTTTAATTTTACTAATTAATTCATTTTAACAAACAAAACATAAGCGCTTTATATAAGAAAAAAAAAACGAAACCAGGAAAAATCTACACATCATCTATACATTGACCAAAGGAGAGTAATAACTTTTTTTTTAAGAATCGGGCAAGAACCTTACACAGACGGCTAGAAAAGATTTGCAACTAGTGAACTTAGAAAGATTTCAAAATTTCCTAAGAAACTTGCTCCGTTTTATAAATACTGAAATTTCTAAGGGAATCAATGTCAGGAACTACGTGTTAAAAATATTGTTACATCTGCATATTTTTTTGGTTTGCATAAAAATGCATCCCTGAGTTTACGTTCCCACACATCAGGTCTAATTCTTTAATTTTTGTTCAATTTTCTTTTGAACTTCCGTTTACGTTCACAAAGAATGGTCAACTTCATACGGATTGTAATCAATAAAAAGAAAGGGAGGGTGGATATACTTGGCGGTATGATCAAATTTGTACCACTTTCCATTCTCTTATCCCTCCTCTGATAAAATCTGGAGACTTGGCGAGTCAAACTTGAAGGTTGTGACTCAGAATAGATAAAAAAGCATCGTTATATTTTGTCAAAGAGCGCCAAACGATTGCCAAATTTTCATCAGCGTTTGTTCTGAATTTTGTACACCCCGATTACATATTAAGATTACATGGTACAATGCATTCTCTTCATGTCGTACAACTTGGATTATCGTCTAAGTGTTCCTTAAATAATTGAACAACTTTTAAGGTTTTTGTAGCGGAATGAAAAGCTACATTACATTAACATAGCTTTTGAAAATGTCAGAACGCAGTCCATAGGACATAAATTTTGTATAATACTTATTTCTTTACCATATATTTAATCTTATATTGATTAAAGGCCTGATAGACTCTGCTGCCATGGTTTTAGATGACAGACCTTAACAGAATATCAATGTTGGCACATTTAGTGTTGCTAATTGCTTAAAATAATAAGCCTTCGAATAGTATATGTAATAAATAAAATTTCCAGTGGGGAAGACTGAGCTTAATTAAAAATTATACAAAACTTACCTGTGGGTCACTTTAGTATACAAAAATATTTATACTTTACATATTCCACATAAATTCAAATTTTTGTATTACGTATGTAGATGATTTAGAAGGCATTTTGCACGATTTATTTAATTTAATTTTTAAAATATCATCTGCAAAAAAGAAAGAGAAATAATTGTAGTATGCATTACTCTTTAAAAATATTATTACTCTATAAATTTAAAACTATAATATTAGAAACTTATAAAATTAGGTATTAAAAATAACGTTATTTTAGCCCACCGTGTTTACTTTATTTATTTATATCCAAATTTAACGTTTACCAACACTTAATTTACTAAACCATATGAAGTGACATTTATTTGTCTTGTCGTGTTTTTTATTATTTTAATATTTGTTTAACGAATTATTACAAAACTATTTTAAATAATGCATAGAAAACTTGAGATCTAATACGGCTTTAAAGAAATTTCAAACCAAATTCATTAAATATAAAAAGCGGATGATAATTAATAGGTGAACAAATAAAAAATATAGGGTAAGTGGTGTCGTTACTAACCCCATAGAAAATCTAATAGCAATAAAACAAAACAAATCAATGAGTATGAGAAAATTGAGACCCAGTAAATCACAAACTATTCGCAAAAACAACTCAAAAGCAAAAAATGAAAAGAAATTAATATTAATGTGTAGCCAAAGAGAGTGATTTGATTTGATTTGAAGAAAAAGACTTGTAAAGTGAAAGCTTACTTAAAAGAAAAAAATGTAAAGAAGATTATATTTAATGAAATGAAATCAACTGTCGTTAAATAAATAGTTTTGTTTAGTTTTGGTTTAAATTAAAATAATTGCTCATCATGCTTCACGTGATAAGAATTGTGGTTTGATTTTAATTTAAGAATGACATCTCCTGACTCAACTTTAGTTACTATAGCAACAACAACAAATATACCTATAATAAGTATAGTATAATTACAACATAATTAAAAAAATATCAACAACGACGGCAACAATTATGATGGACTCTACTAATCCATCTTCATCCTTACTGAGGCAACGTCATAACATGGTTAGTGAAATGGTAACATAAGTGGACCCAATACTTTCTTCCTCTCTTGCTCGCACGTCCTGTCTCTAGTGTAAAATAAATTGTTTAAGTGTTGTTTGTTGTTAATTTTCAACCATTTGAAAGCGTCATATTACATGTGTTTTTATTTTTGTTTCTCTTGATAAACAAAATCCCCGTTCAAATAATAGTTATTATCGTTGTTATTGTAGTTATAGATCGTTGCCTCTATTACTCTACAAGAGTTTCGTTTTGTAAAAATGGTTTCTAAACTTGGATCAAATAATAGATCATATTTTGGTTAGTTTATAGGGTATTACTTCTGTTTAATATACTGCCAATCGAAATTATTTACATAGTCATCATTCTAGTGCCTTTTTTTGTTTGTTTATCAAAAATGTTCAATTAAATAATTCTAAATGGTGATAATAATTTTGAGATAATATAAAATTTTAAAAGCAAATACAAATACGTATTGTACAACTTGCTCGCTGGATAACATGACGCGTGTTTTAAATTTTTACAGAATTTTTATATTTAAAGTTCTTATACAGCGACCGACGCTGCTGATTAGGAAGTGACAATATTTTATTGCCTAATCGTGCTATGAATTGTATGCAGTGGCTCACCTCAGTTCTACTGGTTTGATAGGGTATTTTTTAATGAATAAATTTGTAAAATTATGTAATTTAAATATTATATTGTTATACCCATGCACCATTTACAACGTTTTCAAAATTTAAATTTAGATTCGAAAATAAATTTATAAATCAAGTTTTAGAGCCACAACTTCTGTTTCAAACCTTTGCATATTTGGTAAATAATAATATAAAAATGTTTTGGAAAATACTTTAGGTTTACATGGCCATTTACCCTCCTACATTTGTATTCATTTTGAAACGTACTAACAGCAATTATTTAAAAATAATTTTGTTTTAGAATGATGTCTTAAATTTAAATATAGAAAATCCAGTCTAAAACAATGTTTAGTTGCCTATATACATTAATATTACTTTTGTGAATAATTAAAAAATTTGTTTCATATCTCACAACAAAGTTTTGATGTAATCAGTTTTAGAATAACTTTTTTTTAACTAGTTTAACTAATAACTGATAGATAGTTTAAGTAATAACATCAGCTTATAATCAATTTAACATTTATTTAAAACTTAAGAAACTAATCCGCCAAATGCTTTTCTTTATTGTTAAAAATTTAATAAAAACAATTAAAAATTCTTATCATTTTGATACGTTTTGCAAGGCAAGTTTCTTATCTTATCTAATATCCGTATTAAAAATAACGTATTTTTGATTTTCTTCATTTTTTTCGTTCTTTTTTTTATCATTCAACAGAATCACGAACAGCAAAACCTACAGACAGCTGCTGAACTTCGGGCAGACAGCATGTTTAATAATTTATTTAGTAAAGACGAAGAAGAAGAAACGTATAAACAAACCACACTACACAGTCGTCTTACTTACATTGAGCGTCAAAAGTACGGCAATAATTTCGATACTTATCCCCCGAAAAGAAACTCAAACTCAAAGAGACTACAAGAGCAATACCAAAGACAACAGCAGAATAACTCCTTATCAACGAGTAATATTTTACAAACAACAGCCCTGAAACGAGCAATGTCATCTCGTAACTCACCATATAGAAATACAAACACAATCAGAGCTTATACGAAACGTACATCGGCAAAGAGAAGTTTTAGCGAGAGTTCAGCTGAAAAATTGAACAGGTATACGACAAGTGATAGCAGTACAAGTCAAGACGAGGATGAACTAATGATGAGTACCTCGGAGAAACGTAAAATAACACGCAGAAGCTTAAGCAGTGGTCTACATAAATACCAGCATCATCCAGCACAACAACGAAGTCAACGACACTCGCAATATCTTGATTATGGTGCGGCTGCAGATGATGATCGCAGTGTTGTGGATTGTTCAACAATATTTGGTAAACATTCTCAATATGTTAGTGATATGATTGATATTGGTATTAGAGTTATATTAGTGGTTGTGTTTAGGTAAGTAATTAATGCAATTTAATTCATAATTCATTACAATTATGTATTCATGCACATATTGTATGTATATAGTGCTAGTAGATAGCATTTCAATAATTTGTCAGATTAAAAACACTAGAAAAACAAAAGCTTGCTTAAGCAGCTAGGAGAGTTTTTAATTGTGTATTTTTAGTAACAGAAGCAATGTCACATACATACATATGTATTATAAATTATCTCCAGAAGTCCAGAAGTAAATTAAATTGTTAATAATTTATTCCATTTCATTTCATTTGACAGTAAATTAGAAACGCAAACAGCATTCAAACGTATTATTCACTCGGAAGAAATGTGGATGTATAAAAATCCACGTACTAAGGATTATGTGTCACCGCTATCTCTTTTGTTGGCCGTGACACTTGGTCCCTTCTTTGTGACATTGATCCATTTGGCTTTAACAAAGGATCGAAGAGATTTTAGAGCGGCCAGCTGGGCTTGGACTTTAATTTTAGGCTTGAATGGTTTGACTACCAGTCTATTAAAAATCAGTGTCGGTCGCCCTAGACCAGATTTTTTCTATCGTTGTTTTCCCGATGGCATAATGCAGTTGACACACAATGGCACTGTGGGCGATAATATATTGGATTTGTTTAATTGCACTGGCAGTCTAAGAGATATAAATGAAGGACGTAAAAGTTTTCCCAGTGGTCACTCGTCTTGTAAGTAAATTTTCTTATTTTCCATCATTAAAATTGTCTTCTAAGATAATATGGTTTTGTTTTCAGTTGCTTTTGCTGGTTTTGGTTTTATTACCTACTATGTAGGTGCCAAATTGCATGCTTTCAATTATCGCGGGCGTGGTGAAACTTGGCGTTTGTGTATTTCTATGACACCCTTAATATTGGCAGCTTTAATTGCTGTTAGTCGTACATGTGATTATCATCATCATTGGGAAGATGTTACCATTGGCAGTTTGATTGGTTTGTTTGTCTCCTACTACATTTACAGGCAGTATTATCCATCCATATTTTCACCACACTGTCATCGACCACATGCGCGTGGCATGCTATCAAGTAATAAAACAATAAATGAGCATACAGTACAGCCACGCAGTCGTAGACGTTTACAGTCATATAAACGTGTGCCTAGTGAAGAGTGCGGAGAGGGTAGTCTTTTGTGTGAGGGCCAAAACGAAAGTTTTTCAGCTGACATCGATAAGCGGCCATTATTAAACGAACAAAAGACCGAAAACAAGTGGTTTTAATGAAGATGAATTTGTTATTTGTAATCTTAGTTAATTTTATTTCTTTTTTGTTAATTAATGCAAGTACCGAGCATTCGAGCAGTTAGCAGTATGAGTTTTCGTCTGACTGTTTCTATTTTTCTTTTTTTTAAATTGAGTAACTGTATGTATTTTATTATTTCCATTAGTTGTAAGTATAGTTGTATAAAAATTATATTTTTTAAGCACTTTTATAGCAAAATATTCCCTATTTCTTCACATACACAGAGTAAAGATTCTATTAATTATTACACCAGAAGCTTGTAAATCACACCTAATAAGTTTTCGTCAAATGGTAAGACATTTAATGTCATTGAATGTACATTTATAGTCAAGTTAGTTATTATTATTATTATTATTAGATTCTAGTAAATTAAATTATATGTTAATTCTTATCATTTTTACAAAATATTAAAATGAAATAAAACTAAAGATACAATTAATATACAATGTATTATAACTTCATTCTTTCTTTATTTGAAATAAAGTTTAGCGAAAATAAATCAACTGTTTCAATATCTTTGTTATCTATTATTAGTAGAGAGAATGTAAATCCATTTATGGGAATTATTGAATATCTGTAACCCTACAGCGTTTTGTGTGACATTGTTGTCTATACAGCCTTAGCATATGCTACATATTTTGAATATAAATTTATATTTATTAAAGCACGCAATGATAGGCTTTACAGTAAATGGACTAATAATTAATGCGGAAGAAAATGTAGTACCGGTATGTCGGTAAGCCAATGGGCTCAGCTAATTAAGGTGAAAATTACTTATTCTAACACACACCGGTTAATTCCCCCATAGACAGTACTTTGTTATATGGTAATATAGTATATATTTCGAGTAACGGCACATTGATGAATTTGAATTTTATTCACTACACCGGACAAATTCATCACACTTTGCATAAATTCACCACCCGAGAAACTCACCAAGTCCAACCGTCAAACAAACAACAACACCAGCCACTCCAGGGACACACACCACCACCACATATCATCGTCGGCATCCACCCACCCTAGGCCACAGGCCACACACAACAAACACCCGAGACGCCACACCTCAGACACACACCAACCACACCACCAACAAACGTCGTAAACGCCTTCCACCCCACCCTCCCACACACAACTACCACCCAACAATATAACATACACACAACAACAACAAAGAATCAAACTCCGCATAAAACTTTCTTAAACGAAATGTTATTTATATAAATCGAATACGAAAAAAGCATGTGCGAATTAAAATACAGAAAGGGGTGATGATTGACTTTGGATGAACCCGAAATGAAACTCGACTACATACATAAGCTTGTTTGTTATGAATTGTTTCCACGACAATCGGATGGAATGAACCTACTACGCTCTGGGATGACCCGAACACGGAAGTTTTTTCCCAAGGTGAGTGAGCAAAATATTGTCGCCACTTTTTGCCTCTGTGTTTGTTACCTTTATTTAAACAGCCGGCATGTTGTTCAGTATACCATAACGATGCTATTAATCAGGAACAACAAACACATCATATTAGTGAGGACTGGTGTCACTTAAAGAGATGCTCTGGACTAACCCACTCACCGTGAATGGACAGTTAACTCAGTTAACTGCTGTAGTGGACAATCTAATACTGACTGACATGGAACACGGAAGAGGCACAACGAAAACTGAGACGTGTCATGCTGAGAACGAAAACATGGCTGGATGCCCACGGCCTGGATCTGGCCATGCATAAAAAGGAATTACTGCTGATCACTGGTCGTCATATCCCCTTGCAAGTGGACATGAGTATAGGTGACGGGGTAATTAGGACCAAGAGCTCGGTGAAATATCTGGGAATAAGGCTGGATCCCAGACTAACATTTTCACATCAGATTCAGTACTCGGCTAACAAGGCCCAGAAGATAGTTGGACAGCTCAGTAGATTAATGGCGAACATTGGAGGCCCGCTACCGGCGAGACGGAGACTCCTGATGGAGGTTGGAAACAGGATTATGCTTTATGGGAGCGAAATTTGGGCCGAAACACTGGATGTTAAGAAGCGGACAAACGCACTGGTAGCGGTACGGTATCCGCTCCAGACGTAGTGGTGATAGCGTGTATTATGGCTGTGGATCTGCTGGCAGCGGAGCGGATGGAGATTTATAAGGCGAAATCGGCTGGAAGTCACATAACCGCTCATTTCAGGGAAAACACCATTTCAAAATGGCAACAACGATGGAACGAGGAAGATAGAGGAAGATGGACGGCGAGACTTATTCCAGACATAAGGCCATAGATTGGTCGGAAATTTGGAGAGGTAAATTACTACGTTACACAGATGTTATCGGGTCACGGATATTTTAGGAAATATCTGCACAGAATGGGAAAGACCGTCTCACCTTACTGTCTTTACGAGGAAGGAGAGATAATTGATGACGCAGAGCACACCGTTTTCGAGTGTGCACGCTGGCAGAGCTATCGCTCTGCACTGACGTCGATAGTTGGGACGATCACGCCCGGTAACATTGTCGGGGTTATGACCGCGAGTAGGGAAAATTGGACCTCAGTGGCGAATTACGTGGAGAGGATTCTAAAACTGAAGAAGAGCGATCTTGAGGCTGCGGAACATGTGGGCACGCCGGAATAGATGAATCTGGCACACGTGTCAAGCGAAATTCGAAGCAGGGACCTGGAGGAAACGAATAGTGGAGACACATAGATGTCTCTTCAACTTTCGACACGCAATCCGGACGCGGATATGAACATGCAGGGGCCAAAGAGCCAAAGGGACTCCACTCCGAAGTAATACCACCGTAGTTCCGGAGTGGGCACAACAAGTCCATGAGACGAGGGGGGGATTTAGTGGGTGAGGGCCCCACACACGGAGGATGTGACGACTTCCTCTATGGTGCGGTTAGGTACATTTACCCCTTCTCGGCGTGAAAAAAAAAAAAAAGTACTGACTGACATAATAGGACGATGGTGATTTCAACACGCCTCACGCAAGCTGGCAGTTCTCCTCCTCTCCAAGGATCAATACCTGTCCGTCCAAATCGATGAGTCAGAGAATTTGCATCGATAAACGAGTCCTCTGCCACTAGAGCCACCAACGACAACCCAGCAAACCGATAAAAGAAGAACATCGACGTAGTAAGTGGTTAGAGAGACCACCTGAACCAAAAAAATTATGGAAAACAATTAAAAATCTCTCTCTCTCTCTCTCTCTGGTTAAAAAGTAGAAATGGAATTCAATAACAAGCAACGAAACACACAGAGGCGAAAAGGTCACAGGTTTCGGCAGATAATTTGTTGAACAATAAAGCAGAACAAAGAAAAAAGACCAATTTTAAGAAGGATCAGAAAGAAGCCTACATAGAGAACCAATCCGGCCGAAGTTCAGTACTCGATCTCTAACTTCAAACTCTCTAAAGTCTTGGGGACCTGATGGTATTTATATCAATTGTTCATGCTAAAGGAACTGGGAGCTAATGAATGCATTGTGTTTTCTAGCCAAACTGTTCAATTTGTCGTCCATAACCTGGTTATACCGGGCATTTGGTATAACCGATCCGTAAGCCATACAAACCAACGACCAATGGAGAGCCTCTTTCTGCCCAATCTCCTTATTATCCACTAGTGATAAAAATTCTGGAAACCCTACTGCTGCCAGCCTTTAAGCAACACTTCCCTTTAGCCATTCACCAACATGGCTTTAGGGAGTCACGTAAGCACAACGACAGTCCTAACTAAAATCACTGCTCGGATAGCCAACGGTCTTAACCAACAACGACGGTGTCAACGCACTATTGTGGCGGGCCCTTGACATCTCTAAGCCTCGGCCTTTGACATCGTCGATCACCCATTTCTTATGAGAGATATCCTAACACTCCACCCTGCCCAACAACGTGAAGCACTGACTGTTAATTAATTATCTGGGAGGTCGAAATGTCTGACTCCCTGGCTTAAGTCAGAATTACAGTTTGGCTTCTCACATCATCCATGTTGTTTGTGTTCGTTAATTTTATCCATGGCAATAGAGTAGCAGAGACCTCTCTCGTACGACAAAACTAATACTCTACAAGAGGCTCATCCTACCTGTGCTTCTTTATAGCGCAGAGGCATGGACCCTATTAAGCACTGATGCAGCAGCCTTGAGAGTGTTCGAGAGAAAAGTCCTACGTAAGATCTTCGGTCCAGTGCGAGTTGGCAATGATTTCCGCATCCGATCCAACAGTGAGCTGTATGAGCTCCTCAACGACATAGACGTTGTGCAGCGTATTAACATCCAGCGGCTGCGATGTCTCGGCCAAGTCGTTCGAATGGAGGAGGATGCTCCAGCGAGACGGGTATTTGATGCGGGAATCTGTGGAAGTCAGCGAAGAGGATGACCTTGTATAAGTATGGAAGAACCAAATCGAGGAAGCCCTGCCATCGTTTGGTGTGACCTACTGGCATAGGCGCGCTAGAAGCAGAGGCGCATTGGAAGGATGTGTTGCGGCAGGCCGAAATCCGTTAATCGGGTTGTTAATGGCCAATTAAGTAAGTAAGTAATTTTATCCATGAATTTACGGATCTACAATTTTAAGTCGAATTTAAACAACAGATTTGAGAAGTTTTTTCATGGCAACTACTTTTTTCTTTATTTCTTTAACTCACGATGATAGAGAGCAGAGTTTTGAACTCTCAAAACTCTAGACTAGTGTCCCATCGGAGATACTAACAAAAAAATTTTGGTAATTTTTCACTTATTGTGAATAGCAAAACTATAAAAGGGGCAGTTAGTAGTTATAAAAGGACGACGAATACAATACAAAGTGATTTATTATTGAAGGTAAAGGGTGTTTTTTATAGAGGTATAGAACTTTAAGTTGGCATTACTTTTCAAGATGGCGACCGATTTAACAGCTGTCAAGTGATTTATTCTCAGTTTGGTTTGGCAATTCATCATGAATAGACTCACGCCTGAACAACGCTTGCAAATAGTGCAATTTTATTTCGATTAACCATGGAACGTTTTCGCACCACGTTTACTCTTATTGATAACTCGCAACCCCAGAGATGCTGTACGGTGCGTACAGAAGAAGCTATTGCTGCTGTAGAGCGTAGCATTGAGGAAGACCCGAATGAGTCCATCCGCCATCGAACACAGGAATTGGATCTGTGTCCATCCACTTTATGGAAGATTTTGCGGAAGGATCTTGGTTTGCGTGCTTACAAAATCCAACTCGTGCAAGAATTGAAGCCAAACGAGCATCAAGTAAGGCGTAGATTCGTCGAATGGGCCCAAAACGAGATTACCGTTGTTCCCGATTTTCATAAGCGAATTTTGTTTAGCGATGAAGCGCACTTCTGGTTGAATAGTTACGTCAACAAACAAAACTGCCGCATTTGGAGTGAAGGTAATCCTCAAGTGTATGTGGAAACACCGTTACATCCAGAAAAACTGACTGTTTGGTGCGCTTTATGGGCTGGTGGAATCATTGGTCCGTACTTTTTCAAAAACGATGGTGGCCAGAACGTTGCAGTCAATGGTGATCGGTATAGAGCCATGATTACTAACTTTTTCATTCCTGAATTGAATAACCATGATGTCCAGGAGATGTGGTTTTAACAAGACGGCGCAACATGTCACACAGCTCGTGCCACAATAGATTTATTGAAAGACACGTTTGGTGACCGCCTAATTTCACGTTTTGGACCTGTGAATTGGCCTCCAAGATCTTGTGATTTAACACCGCTAGACTACTTTCTGTGAGGCTATGTAAAGTCATTGGTCTATGCGGTAAAGCCACAAACGCTTCACCATTTGGAAGACAACATTCGCCGTATTATTGCCGATATACGGCCACAAATGTTGGAAAAAGTCATCGAAAATTGGACGTCCAGATTGGAATACACCCGCGCCAGCCGTGGCGGTCATATGCCGGAAATCATATTTAAAATGTAATGCCACAAGATTATCTTTCGGATAAATAAAATTCATGTCAATCGAATAATCCATCGTTGTTTTATTGCAACTTAAAGTTCTATACCTCTATAAAAAACACCTTTTATAATTGAATTTTCATAATATTTTGTAATTTCTCATATAAATCATAATTAAATTTTAAATTTTACTTTAATATGAGTATTTCAAATGTTGAAATAATACTTAAAAATTTCTATGTTTGTTTTGAATACGCTATTAATCTTATCGTGTTCTCACATATTTATTTTTATTGCATCTTATCAATAATGAAATAGAAATAAAAAATTATTTCAAAATAATAAAACAAATAATATTTTAGCATTTTCTAAAAGGTGTTGTTAAAAAGGGAAATGCTTTGTGTTTGTCAATCAATAAATAGCGTTAAAATCACATGAGGTGGCTTTGGTGATTGTCGTGGTCTAGCAGGCTTACTAGACGAGTGCACGTGAGTTCGAACCTTAGCTCTAACATTTCGAAAAAAAGTAATAAAACAATGTTTTCTTTCGCTGGAAAAGCTTTCAAAAAAAACCTTTCGTTCAAAGTCGACTGCAGGCTATTATAGGTTCCGCCACTTATAGATAAAATGAACACACACAACATGGGTGGTGTGGTAAAAACCTGACTAGAGGGTTTTATAATGGCCAATTAAGTAAGTAAGATAGACGGCGGAGAGAGAGAAATGTCTGACTCCCTGTTGTAAGGAAGCGCGTCAACAACTGACAAAATAGCCAAGAAAAATATGATAAATTCTAAAATATAAACTAAAAGAGAATAAAAAATTCCAAAACATAACAATTTTGGTTTTTTTAAACCAGTTTCCATGAGGCAAACCAGCAAGGCCCTATTGTGTGTCCGATATAAATGACAGGCGCTCTGACCTGATCCCTGATTCGATCGACACAAACAAGGTAACGCCTCCCAAAGGAGAGACATTGTTTAACTTATAGTCTGGACCTCTTCCTACCTATCTTTTCTGTCTCTATGACACAGTACGTCATCAAATACTGCTAGAAACCAGCAAGGCCCTATTGTGTGTCTGCTGTAAAAGACAGGCTCTGACCTGATTCCTGATTCGATCGACAGAAAGAAGCTAACGCCTCCCAATGGAGAGACATTGTTTAACTTATAGTCCTACCTATCTTTTCTGTCTCTATGACACAGTACGTCATCAAATACTGCCTGCAAATGCAAATTAATGGAACACGCAGGCCAGTCACAGACCAGGATGGCTAGTCCATATAACATTGCAAAGAAAAATCTGAATCAAAATACAAAATATGTATGTATGTGAGGTGGTCTGGAAACAATTTGTTGAGACCCTCTAAGCCCCTTATAGGAACGATGGCAGTTACACTCAGCCACAAAAGTATACATACGGTTAACAAATTTCAGAAATTTTCAATCCGTTTTCGTTGACAATCTTTATAATTGTCTGACAACTTTCCTCGATTTTAAGACGGTCTTTTGCATTGGTTCAGAAATTTGTGAAATTTGTTAATCGGATGTATACTTTTGTGGGCCTGTGCAGGGCCAAAATTCAGTTCAATTTCAGCAAAACCTTAAAACCGAGGAAACTATAAAGATTTTCAACGAAAACGGATTGGTTAAAAAATTTCTGAAATTTGTTAACCGTATGTATACTTTAGTAACTGTGCGTATGTGAATGTGTTCAAATTCACGAACAAATAATGGATTCGTTTTTTACTACACCTTACATTTAAAAATCTAACACTAATCAAAAGAATTATTGTTAATCATGATATGACATTGGACAGAATTTTCTGTGTCCGATTTCATTTGGTGTTCTTAAGAAATAACTGATTACAACACCACATACATATCTGAAGTGGTGTGATGGTGGTTTTTTTTTCACCAATAACGAGGTTCAGACTTAGTTTTTGTAATATTTCGAAATAAAGTTCTTGCTTAAGTAAGATATGTACTAGTTATGGGAATAATAGGGCAACACATGCTAATGTTCGAAATTCTTAGAAGTTTTATAAAACCCTGCAAGAATTATACTCTTACTAACCCCATTGCAAACAAGTGTCATTTATAAATGTTGACTAATAAATAAATAAAGGGTGTTTTTTATAGAGGTATAGAACTTTAAGTTGCAATAAAACAACGATGGATTATTCGATTGACATGAATTTTATTTATCCGAGAGATAATCTTGTGGCATTACATTTTAAATATGATTTCCGGCATATGACCGCCACGGCTGGCGCGGGTGTATTCCAATCTGGACGTCCAATTTTCGATGACTTTTTCCAACATTTGTGGCCGTATATCGGCAATAATACGGCGAATGTTGTCTTCCAAATGGTCAAGCGTTTGTGGCTTTACCGCATAGACCAATGACTTTACATAGCCCCACAGAAAGTAGTCTAGCGGTGTTAAATCACAAGATCTTGGAGGCCAATTCACAGGTCCAAAACGTGAAATTAGGCGGTCACCAATCGTGTCTTTCAATAAATCTATTGTGGCACGAGCTGTGTGACATGTTGCGCCGTCTTGTTGAAACCACATCTCCTGGACATCATGGTTATTCAATTCAGGAATGAAAAAGTTTGTAATCATGGATGGACACAGATCCAATTCCTGTGCTCGATGGCGGATGAACTCATTCGGGTCTTCCTCAATGCTACGCTCTACAGCAGCAATAGCTTCTTCTGTACGCACCGTACAGCATCTCTGGGGATGCGAGTTATCAATAAGAGTAAACGTGGTGCGAAAACGTTCCATGGTTAATCGAATTAACTGCTCTGATGGACGATTTTGTCGATTTAGACGTAGTGCGCGATACGTTTTCCGCACAGAACAATTATTTTCGAAATAAAATTGCACTATTTGCAAGCGTTGTTCCGGCGTGAGTCTATTCATGATGAATTGCCAAACCAAACTGAGAATAAATCACTTGACAGCTTTTAAATCGGTCGCCATCTTGAAAAGTAATGCCAACTTAAAGTTCTATACCTCTATAAAAAACACCCTTTACATTCTATTCATTTGTGTCAATAATACTGCTTTGTTTCCTTTAAAACTAATTTCCACAAAATATTTCATTGTTCTTGCATTGATAGATACTCTCTTTTCGTGCGAGTAAAATACCAAACACCTTGCAAACCCTTGTGGCATATTCCATTAAATTTTCTTGCGATTAAAAATTTAATCATTTCGATATTGAAATCAAATACTTATGAAATCATAATATCTCGTTATAAAACGATAAGAACAAGTTAGAAAAGAAAAGAATTGAAATTGGCCGGTTGACTGACTGACTGAGTATTTTTTTTGTTCTTTGTTATTTTTTGATAACGATAAGACACCACGACACTTATCATACAGCAACAGTTTTTTGGTTATACACATTATATACGTGTAGTAAACTACTTTAGATTCCCCATATTCTTGAGTATTTACAAATTTTCCCATGTGTGCAGGCAGTCAGTCATATCTATTGTACGGAGAATATTATTTTTTTTCTCAAGACATTCTTATCAGAGAACAAATAAAATTATTGATCGTCGTTTAGGTGACTACAAAATTTCTTAAAATGAACACAAACCATGTTTAAAGTAGGAACTAACTACCTGTTGAACGAGTTAATAAACACAAGGCAAACAACAACAACATTTTGTCGTAGGCTTATTGAGGAATTTATTTTTACGCTTTGGTTGGTACTTTTTTTTTTTGTGGGGACCAACACAAAAGGAACTTTCTTTAGAAAATTTTAAAACTTACATTATTGACCATTACAACCTTATTGGATGTATTAATTTTACCCACGAGCGGCAAGACAGACTTAGAATTTAATACTGACTCCGAACGAAAGATTTGTAAAGCTTTATCATGGCAAGTAGTAGCCTTGAGCGCATTTGCCTCAATACTGCCGAGGGGAAGAAAATGCTAAAGAAATATTTTTTCTTTAATATTTTCTTTTCTAAGACCTCCTTCATGTTGAGCTTTGAACTCTCGAGTACGCAATCAATACAAATACTACAAAATTAAATATCCCATAGGGACTTAAAGTCTAAAACTGAATGGAGGTTGAGTTAGGTTAGGCAACGTCATCATGTTTAGGCCAATTTGTTAGGCCCATTGGGCTAACGCATTCTGTTTAATTAAAAAAAGTTTTCTGGTGGTTTCCAGTGACACATGACAGAGGATCTCTTCTTTTTCCTCTAAGTTGCAATATCTGCAGAAATCAGGCCAGAGCGCATAGCTGGGACGAGAGAGAGACAATATTAGTAAACGTTCAGGCAACAAAACTAAATGGAACTACAGCAGGATAATAGTAAAGTAAAGCTTTAGTAAAGCTTACATAATTTAAAGCCCAATTTTATATCAAGAGTGTCAACAAGGTTAAATTTCAATACGTTTTTAAAAGAGTGATTTCAGCTGTGCGCACTTTATTACTCATTAACATTCAATGGCTCAATGGTGGTCCTCAAGACTTGTGTAGAGGCTGAAATAATGTGGTGTAAGATGACATGTACTCTGTATTGTACAAAAGGCTTTATTGCTGGACAATAACAGTTGGCAACCCTAACATCCTAGAATATTGAAAGAAAAGAAAAGAAAAAACTTGATGAATCAAACTGCAACAATGGAATGAAGAAACAACGGAAACCGAATAAGAAGATGGATGGCAAGGCTTTGTTTGCTACGGGTCCAATAATCCTTAAAGGAATGCAAATAATTAAAATATAAAAAAATAAAGCACTTCAAGGAATATACATACTTTTTCGTCGGTTTTTCTGGCTTCTGACAGAGAAGCTCTGGTAGACTGACTACCTACCCTTGCTGTGTTTTTACCTTGAGTAAATACGAAAAATATTAGATTGTGGTAGCCGTGTTTAAAATCCTTTAACGAATTAACAACAGCATATTTTTTTTATCTATTGGTCAGCATATTATGTACATACTCATACGTAAACTCCATACAGATACACCACGCTTTCTTTCACGTTTCGTAAATACATATGTAGTCGTATGTATACTATAGATAGGCCTACAATAACAAAAACCATATCGATTTCGTATCGCTCGCTGATAATAATAAGTACGTATCGCAGTAAATAAACACACACTAAACGAGCGGTACAAGAGTATGCAGTGCAACCGTTCGTTTTAGGAACGTTATAACGATGATTTTTACGAATCGAAAATCCATAAAATGTCAGTTAAAAGAAATGTATGAAAATCTACATCATACATATCTTTACATATACAACGAAACATCGGGGAACCGATATAGTAGAACATTGACGATATCAGGGAATATAAAAAAGAAAAAAAGAAAAAACGAAAAAGTAAAATAACTGTAGATAACGTTTAACATATAAAAGCAATATCAGTAAAATGATTTGTCATCATTAGGTAATCGAACCACAGCGAGTGTACAACGACGTTTAACGTTTAACGTTTCTGTCAATTTTCAATTCCACACAGACGTGTTTTTTTTTTCTATTCAGTGATTAATTTTAAATTAAAAAAAAAGGCAAAAAGAAAGAAAAACTTAAATAAAAATTAAATAGAAATCATAAAATAATAATTAGAAAATAATTCTGTTTGTTAATCAACAGAAAGAGGACATGCAATGGAATAATTTAAATTCAAATTCAAATTGAAAGAAAATGTGCTGTGGGTGATGTTAAAGTGTTAAATAGAAAATGAATTTGAAGAAGAATTAAATTGATGTTACAGGGTGAGTAGAGTAGGGGGCTCCTCACATGTCTTTATTGCATTTGCTATTTGTGAGATTCTTCTATTCTACTTTCAACATGCATCAACAATCAACAGTCAAACAAATAATCAGTCACTCGGTCTACATATTAGTCAAACAGTCATTTGTCGTCACCATTATAACAGCTACAATACAGTGTTAATTGAGTGCCAATACCACTATCTATCATTTGTTTTTATATATCAACAAAACAACAAAAAAATTTATTGTATTTTCTTTTTATCTAATTTTTCTCTTTCACTGGATCTCACGAAAAGTTATTGGAGATATTATCGTTACGTAGTGCTAGCTAATAGCAGAGTTTAAGAGCCATGTGATTCTTCAACGAATAATACACAGAAATTTTAAGCAATTTTAAATCATCGGAAAAATGATTTACAATTTGTTAAATTCCATTGGCATTGGATTGACTTTTAACCTCAACTCCATGAGGTCCTTGTGAGACAAAATAAATTATATTCTTAAGGCAACCGGATACGTTATATAAATCCATTCAGAGAACTGATACAAAATAGTGGAAGTCTCGGTAGTCTAGTAGGTAGTGTGTTGACTTATTAGAAGTAAGGCCGCGGTTCAAACCCCTGGTCAGATATCAAAAAAAATATGGAAAAATATTTCTTCGGTGACTCTGAGAGTTAATAAAATTACAATGAAAAGTTTCTCAAAAATCTGTCGTTCGGAGTCGACTTTAAACTGTAAGTCCCGCCACTCATGTATAAAATTAACACACACAACATAAGTGGTGTGAGAAGCTGGGCCGTAATCCTGACTGAAGGGTAGTAATGGCCAATTGTGTATGTATGTATACAAAATAAAAAGTTTAAAGGAATTGTCGGTCATTGCAGGAATAGAAGGATTATGGACATTAATATTTTTTGCAAATTTGAAATGATATTTAGAAAAAATTAAATAAAAATTTGGGGACAATAATAATAAAAAAGGACATTAATAAGTCGAAAAAGTTAATTGTAGCATAAACTGTAGTAAAAAAATCCCCGTTTTGTTGCCATTTAAAAGACGATTCTATTATGTCTCTCTCTCTATCTATCTCTCTCTCTCTCTCTCTCTCTCTGGAGAGATGAATGAATAGTTCGCCAATAAAATTATTTAGCATTAGAAACAAGTGGCAATTATATGGTTAGGAAGCTCCCAAACCAAAAAATAAATAAAAACGTAACATTATATGAATCATTAACGATATGTGTGATCTGGCGTTACCTGGTAGGCAATTAATTACTTCCCTTGTAACACCTTTAATAATCAAATTTTTCCACCTAAGCAACTGATAGTTAGTCTCCTCTAGCAGGTCCATCTCTCGTTGCATATAACCAAAGTCCTCCGGCAATAAACTCCTCTGGGAATATGGATGATGAAGTTTCTACAGATTGAAGCTTATCCAATCCCAAGCGGTGGCGCTACTTGAACTTCCTTAGACATTCGTTGTTGATGTTATCCTATACGGGATGTCTATCATAACACATCACTCCCCGCTAAGTAATAATAATCACTCCCGGTTTTGTCATTGCTCTATTTAGCTCAATGAAATTTCATGCAACATGGCAACATGGTTGTTTATTTACGTGGAATCGCTTTTTTCATTTTTTTAAAGTGTTTACATACGATTTTTTTTTAAATTTAGGACGAGCTGAAGGTCATCACTATTATTAATTACACAACGATTTAGCTTGCCCCGTTTGGTCTATCTTGACCAGAATACACACCATATAGCTGCTTGGTTAGCAGGAAACGAAATGTAATTTGTGGTGCCTTTGTCTTTGATTGTGTTCATCTTTGATGTAGTCACGAACAACACTAAGTATTCGATCAAAACGAGTCAAAGATATTGATTACACTTCTAGTGCCACCTAGCGTGATGTCATAGAACTTTTTCAACATGAGGTTCAAATTACCAAAGCCTTCTAATCTTAAAAGAAATGGATTCATGGCTTAACAGATAATAGAGCTTTAATTTAATAGACAAGCTGCTCATAGACACTTTTTAATTTCATTTTTCGAAAATCTCTCTTATGGTGGCTTTAGTTTAAGGCAAACTTTAGGTTTTCCTTTAAGACAGGAACATTAATGTCCAGCCACCTAGATATAGCATTACTTGGCTTCCTAGAGCTGACCTTGGAGTACATTTTGTGTTTTGTGCGCCATCAGGCTTATTAATCGAATCAGTTGTAGACTATGTGAACAGGTTTTAGCAGCTTATAATTTATAACCTCATTTTGAACACCCCTCAATTACCCAACAAGACGAGGGTGGCGGTGAGCACTTAAATGAAAACTAGACAAGCAAGAAATTTACAGACTCCCTTTACTGATATTCTTATGATTTCACACTTATAACTGTCTGAATTTATATTTTCAGTATTTTTACTAGATTAACCAACCATAAACACAGGAATTTTCTGTCAAAATATTTAATTTTATCTTTCAAATCTTAAATACCTATACGACTGACAATGCTTGTCTATATACATACATACATACATACATATGTATGCCATGCGACTTTTCTAAAAGGAAGGGGAACACTTCCACATTTCCCAAGTCACTGTAGAAATTTGGCATTGTGCGATTGGAACGGTACCCAATGGAGTTAAATTTAAAGAAATTAAAATTATTCCTTTAATTTCATAAATTAAAATGTCGCGATCAACAATTTCGAGATATTGATTTCCATAAAAATAATTTCAATTTAAACTTACCCTTTTAGGCTTGAGTGATAAATACACTGCTACACACTTTATTTTCATATTAAGATCACATAATCACAAAATAATTAAATTTATATTCTTGTTTTAACAATTTTTCACAATTTTTTCACAACTATTTCACAATTTGTATAATTTCTTTGACGCCTTTGACTTAACTGAACAAATTTCCTTTTTCATAAGCAAATGAAAATCAGCTGTTTATTGTTTATTTTGCAGGCAACAACAAACTGCCGGTATAAGAGAGCTTTAAAGAGATCAAAGAGTCTTCATACATCTTCATGTTTGTTTATATTCATAAACGTATGAATATACATAAGCATGAGATGAGAGAGTTAATGCAACATGTTTAGGCAAAATGTTTATCATACGGATTTCGTATTTTAGCACAGGCATTGCAATCAACAATGCCACCAGAAAATATTTTGATGTTTATGAAACCACAAACACGGTTACACACTATGCAACCAGCAAAGACGCATGCCTGATTTTACATAGTATAATATGTACATGGTATACATTTGTTTAAGGAAATATTTTGGTTTATAAACATTTATAACACAGCCTGCAACATTCTCTGCCTGAATGTAAAAGTTTTAAAGTGAACTGCAGGGATAAGAGAACTGAGAGAAATGATTATAAAATCGTTATATGCCTACACGCATACATTCATCTTAATGAAGGAATTTGTTTTGTTTACACTTATTCGTATTACGTATTGAAATAAACTGCTGGGACAGAGAGTCAATACACAATACGTTTGCATGAAAGCAAAGGTTTTGTTTGCTTTCATGGAGTTTACAGTCTACAACAACAAACTGTTGGAGTTAAAAACGCAACCGTTTTGTACATTTACCCAAAGGAAATTGTGTTGTCACAAGCTGTTAGGTTGAGAGGGCTGTAAGAACTCAAGAAATCATTGCTTATATTGGCATGAAGGAAGTTCTTTTATTTACAATCATTCATGCTACAGAATGCAACAAATTATAGGAGTGAAAGTCTTTTGAAGAGGTAAGGAAACCGTTATACACATTTGCATGGAGGAAATTGTTTTGCATACAAACTCCCTGTATGAGAGAGCTGTAAAGAGATCATGGTATCGTGATTTATATGTATTGGCATGAAGAAAATCCTTTTGTTTACAATCATTCGTACTACACATTGAAACAAACACTGTGTTGAATGTTACAAAAATTTCCTTTGTTTACATTTACGATCATTGTTGTCATAAAAGCAGAGTTTTAAATATTTTGGCGATTTTAAATAGAAACGTACACGTAGATGTTTATGTTAATTTTGAAATTATTTTAAATTTCAACATTTTAAATTTGCTTTAAAAAATTTACTTAAATTTGCCAATATCGATGAGCTCATGCCACACTTGATATATGTGTAATAAATTAATGGACTTAGTTCTTGAAGAAAAATAAAAAACATTTTTTTTTGTTTTATTTTTAATAAATTTATAATCTTATCGGAACTTTGTTAAACGTGTTAAAGTATATGAAAAAAAAAAGAAACCAGTTAAGCAATAGAAAATGGCCAACGAATACATTTAAAAATAAGTTTAACTGTAACTGTACTATATTTATAATTAGTTTACAAAATTTCCTTGAAGTCTAATAAAAAAAAAATTATTTATGAAAGTATATTCTAAAATTTATTAAACTTAAATGGTTATAATAATGATATCTTATCTAATATTTGTCTATATAAAACACATAAGTACATACATATGTAGATATGCCCTACACCGCCTTAAGTACATAAAAAAAAATCATTCAAATGATGACATATTTATCCATATGGTTTATATGTACATAAGTCAACTAGCAATAAATGTATATGTATGTCAATGTATGTATTGCTTTTACTTACGCATATTGACAGCTTAATAATTTAAAATTTTATTTAAAATTTATCATTATATATTGTACATATGTATGTATGTATGTATGTATGTATGCCTATAGTAAGTAAAAGCATGAGGTTTATTTCCTTATCTTTTGGTCAGTAATTGATTAGTAACAGTAAGTTGTTTATGGTTGGTTATACCTGTGTTGTTCTACTTAAAGTCAAGAAAACAAAAAAAAAGCTACTCCAGTTAAATTTTTTTATATACCCTTGATATTTAAAGTTAACAAGTGCCACAAAGTTGTTATTGGTTTTGGAAATATACTTGGAAATATTGAGACTGCATGTATATACATATGTATGTATGTATATATGTACATATGTATATAGTAATCCGTTTTATTACTATACTATAAGATTAAGCAATACTATTCCAACGTGTTTTCTTAAATCTTTTACAAAATTTTCGAAATTCGTCTGCCAATCGGTAAGTCGATTGACAATAAGATGGAATAATTAATAATTTGACTTGCTTTTAAAATTAAAATATTGAAACCTATTTAAAAAACTTTTTTTATTAACTTAATAAGCTCTTAGATTACTTGCAACTATTTTAGATAACTTTTAGATGGCTAAAGTTGAAAAATATTGAAATTTTTTACAATGTGTACAGGATTGAAATTCTTAAACAGTTTGCAAAAATATCATCTGGTAAATAGGTCAGTCACTATTTCCTTTACTAACACATTTGAAGGAATTGTTCTCGATATCGTATATACCGAATGTATTATAATGTTCTGGTATTCATGTAATCTATTTTGACATGAAAGAATACGCATCAGATAATAGTTAACTTTCATGATATACATCTGTTAAGACGTTCTTATTGATATTACAAATGATACTCCCCCTGTTCATTTAAGTTTTCTGTCGGTGTTATTTTTTGTCTACGAATGCCATAAATCAATGTTCCTTACTACAGTCAAACTTCCATAACTCGAACTTCTTTCTCTAATTCGAATTTTCTGTAACTCGAACAAATTAGATTGGCAGTAGGCTTAATATAACAAATAACATACAATTGCTTTTCCGTAACTCGAACTTTCATAACTCGAAGTTCTCCATAACTCGAACGAAACACATACATGAATTCTATAACACGAATTATTTTGTTTATTTGGTAAACTGGTTTTCATATTTCGCTGCCTTTTTATGGGGAAATCCCTTTTTATGGTACTTTATTGTTCCTTTGTACTTGTGTAAATATAATTTATATTCATAAATGTAATTCGCCTGATGGTAAATGTTAAAATCGTATTTTTTTTATTATCATGGCATCTAAACGTGTTTTAAAATGTTTGTCTATTGAAGAAAAATATAAGCGAAGGTGGGTTAAAGAAAAAAGAAGCAGCTGATAAATGTGGTATACCCAGCCACTACAGTCTCATCGATTTTTAAAAATAAAGAATCAATTACTAATTCGTTTGAATCTGGATTTCGACCATATGGTTAAAGGGTTAAAGCTCCAATATACTAAAATATCGACAAAGCAGTTGGTTTACAGCAGCTAGAAGTCAAAATATGCCTACATCTGCAGCAATCTGAAAAGAAAAGGCAATGGAGTTGAGCAAATATGTATTGAACCAGAAGATCCAGTCTTAAGCGGAACCGAGAGTGATGGCCCTCCAAAGCCGATGTAGAAAATTCTTTGCGAACATTGAATTTATTTTTGCAAACTAATGACCCTACAAGTGAGGAACACTATAAGGCTTTGCATAAATTAGAGATATTTTATACTAAAAATAACAAAAAAAAAGTACATTTTCAGTCACTTATTTCAGAATATTTCAATTCATTTAAACTTGTTGATTACATTATATAGTATGCTAGCTATGGTATGCAGTTTTCAGTTTTACTGCTTGTTCTAAATAAAAAATACATAATAAAAACACATGCTTGCAATTAACTCTAGTAAGTCGAAGTATTTTTTTTACAAGGGGTAATACTACAAGGGAGGATTCTCACCTTGAAGCTTGGTCGACTCTCTTCTCTTATTTAGTCTACTCTTTATGTCTTGAGATGCATCTCTATTAATTGCGATGCTACCTATGAGATGGAATTTTGTGTAAAAATTCCTTTCCAACTAATATTTGCTCAATCTTATTTGTCCGCATTGGTTACTTACATCTTTTAAGCAAATATTTGCATACAATGTAAGAAGAAAAAATTGTAATTAATATTAATATATTGGAGTATACTTTTTCTTTTATTTAAAATATTTTCGTTTATAGTACACAATACAATACAAATTATATTGTTCTGTTTGTTTTTCTTTTATAAATTTTTATAAAATATGTATATTTATTAATTAATTAATATAACTATACACAAATGTTTACAATGATTCGAATTTCGAAATGAATTTGAAAGAGAGAGGAGAGGAGAGAGAGAAAATTAAACAACTGCAATAATTAAAAAATAATAATAATAATAATTAATAAACCATAGTATAGTATTAGGAGGAGAACGAAAACATTGTTATAGAAATCAAATTTGAATTTGATAAGATTTGCAAATAAATCAAAATTAATTGAATTGTTTTTAACTAAAATAATTAAATTATGCTAAAATGCCAAAATATTATACGATAAATATTTTATATTTACAAACTAAATTTAAATAATTTGTTTAATTTTTTTTATTGTTTTTTAATTTATTAATACATACTTAAATAATAATGGAATAGTAGTTGTAGTAGAAACAAACGCAACATCATGCATGTTGTACATTGAAATTTAGAGTACAGTTTCGATTCATTTGTTTAGTATAACATTTGTAGAGAGTTGTTGCGTTTGTTAATATATATTTTCTTTATTATTCTTTTAATTTTAATTAATTTAATAATTATAATATCACAAAAAAGAAGGAATTTAATACATAACAAAAGAATATTTTAATGTGGTCTTTCCATTTACTTTTTCTTTTTTTCTTTTTCTTTTTTTGGCAGGAAAATTTTAAAATAAAAAAAAAGAATACACAAGACATTTAAAAATAATTAAAATAATACAATACAAATACAATCAAATAGAATTGGATTTTAGATTTTATATAAAGCTGCATTCTATTTTAAAAATAACTTTTTTTTTTATTATAATTTTCGATTTTCGATAGAAAAAAATAGATTTTATATAATAATACAAGTTATTGTTGTTGTTGTTGTTGTTTTATACAATATTAAATAATAATAATTATAATAATAATAATAAGAAATAAGAATAATAATTATAATGACTAAAATTTGTTGCTTGTAATGAGTGAGTGTGTGTGATTTGATTTGATTCTTTAATCTGTAATCCCTTTTTCTTCCCTTTGCAAGGTTGGTCTCCAAATATGTTTGTGGTCTATTAAGGCACTTTAAATGGATTTGTAGCGTTGTTTTCTGGCCTTGTTATTGCTTTCAATGGTAGCTTGTGGGATTTGATATTTTTGCTGCATACATATTGGCAACTTTATAGATAAATTCGTATTGTTCCTTGGTTAATACAGCACTTGCCCGTCCCCTTCTAACATAGTAGACTATTTGTGGTATATCAACGGTACGCTTTGGTGTCTCTAGACTTCTTATAGCAATGTCACAGGCTATAATTGTACCCGTACGTCCAGTACCTGGAGAGCAGTGAACAGTTAAGGGACTAGAAAATATACAAAAAAAAAGAAAAGACAAAAATTTCACATGTAGAAAGGAAACACACACACAATAGGAGACAGTAAGGAAAAGTAAAACAATACAAAGTCAATAACTGGTGAGAAAAAAGTGGCTGCAAGATTATTTAAATCGACAAAATAGGCAAAATAATTCAAATTTTACGTTTTTTACGTTTATAAGGGGTTTGGAAAGATGATGGGTTTATGGTAACCAAGTATCAGCAGAGCCTTAATATCAGTTTCCGACAGGCAGTTAAATATCCTTCCGTTATCATCTCCAAATTCTTCTCATCTCCACATCCCTGTAGAAATTCGATAGAAATCTATACCAGATCCTCTTGAGTGACCTTTCTCTCCAGTTATTCGTGTCAGGTTGAGCTTATTGAGTTTCAGTAGGGACCCACCCATTGACTACCGTCAATCGGTATAGACATTTTAACTCTTAAATAGAGACATCATAATCATAAGTAACTACATTCAAATATTGCTTGGGAGTCATATTGCTGGTAAGAATGTTTTCCCAATAAAAATTCAAAAGTTTTATTTGGCCACTTGTGAGAAAAAGAACAGAAACTGATTTTTACATCAGACTTATTCCAGATATTTTAATGTATTTTGTGCAGTATACAGAGCAGAGCAGACGAAACAGTCCTTGCTTGACGATTGCTTTGCTATCGGATCGGTTGATTGGCTGTTACAAGGCCAGGATCGTAAACACTTTAAGTCATTTTATTTGTTTTTATCAAAAAAATTTAAAATCTTGTTCATACTAGTGACGCTTGTCAACAATAGCCAGCCAAGGAAGACTTTTTAGAACCATCATTCACTTTGATCCAATCTTACTTATACTATGGGAGTGAAAAAAAAACTTAACAATAAAGTATTCAGAGAGACTTTTAAACCTTTAACCACTTTTCGTTTCTCCAGTTAAAGAAAGAAAATATCATTACAAAACTTACCCCTGATTTCTGGCAGTCTTTTTTAATTGCACCATCGATATGTTACCATTTATTTCACCACAACTAATGTTGGCACTGCTGCCGTTCGAATTGTTATTAGCGGGTGATGCAGTTGAGCCATTCATAGACGTTACTGTACCCTCTTCGGCAGATTTGAGAGTGGCCGTTGAAGATTTTTCCTTATCCTCATTAGCCTGTTCGATGGCATAACTTATGAGGGAAGATCTCGCTTCCAAAAGCATTGCAATAATGGGAGCCTCCTCAGCGGGTACACCAACTTCAGGCCATTTATACCAATAGTGGGTAAGTTCACGTGTGGCATTTTCACTTACATGCTTCAGCAGTAACGTTGAGATGGCATATTTGTCTTTAACTTCACGGTTTTGTAGAGTGATTTGGAAATCACCAAATGTCGAATGATTATCGAGTGTTACCGATGGCGGTAAGTATTCGGCACATTTTTCAACGCCATTCTCAATGAGATCGGTGGCCTGTATAATGACCCGAGATTGTTGTTCCCAGATCATACGCCAGAAATCTTCAACCGTACTTTCCAATGGTGCCTGGCAGGCAATATAGTAATTGGGTGGATCTTTGGGTCCCTGTAAAAATGAAAAGGAAAAACAAAAAGTTTTACAATAAATTATTATTTAAACGAGATTAAATTGTTTTCCTAAAAATCAAATATCATATGTAAGCATAAACTCATCTCTTGAGTTTATTGCAAAAACTTTTAAACGTGGGTGCACATCAAACAATACATTTGCTTAAGTCAGTTCTTGTGGAAACTAAATATGGTTTAAATAAATAATAATTTTTTAATTCGTGTTTTTTTGTTTGTTTTTAAGATGATTAAGAATTATAAATTAATAACAACAAAAATACCTGTTTTAGTGTATTTTTTTTAGAGTTTGGTTTTGTGTTTTAGTAGAAGACGACTGACTGTTTAAATATTAAAAAAGAATTATTAAACGAGGTGTGGGTGATAAACTACTACTTTTTCTAAACGCGTTATTCTATGTATAGAAGAAAGCATTGCGAAAATCAAACAACCAAAAAAAGCGAAAATTATTTCTCGTCTAAATACTAAAAAAGCTTTTATGCAATTAACGAGGAGTGATCAGAAAGTGATCAAATACTACTCGACTTACTAATCAGAATTCATAGCCTATCCAATGGAAAGATAACATCAGTACTAAATGGTAATATTGCGGGCGCCGATAATACCTCCTTAAGCATTCAACACAAACGTTCCTTCAACATGCTGTAAACATACTACACGAGCTATTGAAATGAAAATAAACTTCACTGGCATCATAATTAAACTACCATGGAAGTGAAATCGTATACACTATAACAATTAGAGCGATAGGGCAGTATAAACAACTACTATGATGACAAATTCATAGCGAGACAATGAAATAAAAATGATTGCTGGTTTCAGGAGTGGTACATAGCTGCTATCCCAACCCAATAGTTTGCGAATAATAAAACGGACCAAGAACACTTTTAACTCAGAAACTGCAATATACTTTTAAAGGGTCCGCCAAATAACTTTTTTTTTTTGAAAATGCTTTAAAAAAAAACTACTGAATATTTTCTCAAATTTCTTTTTTTTATTTGAAAGTACAATCCTTCCGGTTAATAATGGAAAATAATTTCATTCAAATGGCTGACTCGGCTGGCCATGCAGTAGCCTACACCAGAAGATGCCGATTTTGGCAAACAAAATCATCTTTTCAGATGAAGCTCATTTTGATCTTGGCGGCTATGTAAACAAGCAAAATTGTCGCATTTGGGACACAGAAAACCCGCACGCATACATTGAAAAGCCGACGCACCCAAAACGAGTCACTGTTTGGTGCGGATTTTGGTCCAGAGGCATAATTGGGTCATTTTTCTTCGAAAATGAGCAAGGAGTGGCCGTTACAGTCAATGGCGATCGTTATCGGGTCATGTTGAATGAATTTTTGTTCACAAAAATTGAAGAGGAGGATATTGGCAACATTTGGTTTCAACAGGACGGCGCTACGTGCCACACAGCCGAAGCTACACTCGATGTTTTGTGCCCTGTTTTTGAAGATCGCATTGTCAGCCGCAGAGCTGATGTCGTTTGGCCACCTCGGAGCTGCGATTTGACACCGTTGGACTATTATTTGTGGGGTGCCGTCAAAGATAAGTGTTACGCCGACAAGCCAGAGACAATTGACACGCTTTAAAGGACAATATTCGTGAAGCCATTGGTGAAATGCAGCTGCACACAATCGATAATGTGCTTAAAAATTGGACCGATCGTGTAGGCTACTGCATGGCCAACCGAGGCAGCCATTTGAATGAAATTATTTTCCCTTATTAACCGGAAGGATTGTACTTTCAAATAAAAAAAAGAAATTTGAGAAAATATTCAGTAGTTTTTTTTAAAGCATTTTCAAAAAAAAAAAGTTATTTAGCGGACCCTTTATAAAGGCTTTTAGTGCACTGCATCCGATACCGATCACAGAATTGCTCCATTCCGCTCAGTTTTCAAAATATCCTGACCTAAACAAGCAAAATAACGAGATTTTTGATTCGGATTCAACGCATGAAAAATCTTCAAAGAAATAAGATTTGATTCCTGGATTAATTGAAAATAGAAATCCTTTCTCTCTATCTCTATTCTCTATATCTCTATCAATTCAACAAATTGAAAATCCTTTAAAAAAAATATTCGTATTCCGACTTAAATGGCCTCGGTACTACTTTACTATCAAAAAGCTATGATTGACAATAAAGTTTTCGAAACTACTGCTGTTCGACATCCATGTTTTTAATTATTCGGCATTATTCAAGAACTGCGCATGTAAATTCTATTCATTAATGCCAAAAATAAGTTTCGTAGCTGAAGATAACTTTTCAATGTGAAACACCGTTCTCTCACAGCACGAATTCTAATAATAAAATTTGTGTTTCGATTCAATTATTGTTCGTTTGTGGTGAATTACTCACCATTTTTTATTATGGCACATGTCATGCATACCTTTTTTATACTGAAGAAATTGAATCAGCCGTTACAATGCAACTTACATGCAATATATTAGAAATCTAAGTCTTAGAATTGGACCATAGGCCGCTAAGGCTCCCTTATGCCTAAATGATCGTATAATAGGCTTTTTTATACTCTATGATTTACAAATATTGCTTTCTATCCTTAGAAGGACAAATAATTGTATTTTTAAATATTTTTTTTAATTTTATTTTAAAAGAAAATCTTAAAAGTGTATTTGAATCTCTAAAATGTTAATGAAAAAAGCTTTACAAGTGGCATAATTACGAAAAAAGAATTAAAAAAAAACCAAAAAAGATCTTATACGGAATAATAAAGTGTAGAGTATCCAAAAACAAACATCAATAATTTATATCAAGCATCATAGTAAACAAAAAAATGATTAGAAACGTACCTCTTTAAAGAATTTATCCACCTATTTGGTAATTTTTTTTGTTTTCAATTTTTTTGTTTTTGATAGTTATAATGATAGCAAGGGAAGACGATGATGTAAAGGAGAAAAAGTATGAAAATGTAAATGAAAATTATAGATTTAGGGAATTAAATACGTTTTTTTTATTAACAATAAGATTTCAAAATAAAAAAGAACAACATCAATTGAACACTTTGCATGCTACCCTCGCATATTAAACAAACTCGTATTCCTTTGTAAATAAAAACAAAAACAAAAGAACCGAAAAAAGCAAAACAATGAATCAACAAAAGCAATAAAAACAAAAGTTACTGCACCCATTTCTATACAGTGTGAAGTAAAAATTACGGGATTTACAGGAAAATAAATCACAATAAAGAACAAAACTTATGTATTAAATTGAAGAAATCAATAAGGTCATGTAAATACAAAGATCCTTTAATCCGTCACAACAAAAATACCAATCTTATTATGGCCTACAACATTTTTCTTAAATCTGCATGGAATTCCACGTCTTTTTATGTAAGGTGACAAGATCGACTAACCCAACCTAAGTCCATACATTACAAACATATTCTTATTTTCAATCTTGATTTTTTAATCAGTCTTTTTCAGGTATAAATGGGTCTTCGTCTTAGTTGGCAAATGATGGTCATCGACTATCGACTGGATTTCGTCGATTTAGAAAATCCTTTTGTTTTCCTTACATTAAACTGCAATCTTACTGTGCCTTAGTGAGTGTTCACATCCATTCTTCAGAAAACTTTATTCTTGACTATGTCAAGAACAATGTTGAAGAGGAATAATGTGGCTATGCAGCCTTGGCTAACACACCTGAATGCTGGGATCTCGTGGAGGCTGCGACAATTCGATTATCTTAAAGGTCTTGTATGAGGATTTTGGAATTTGATGGGAAGCATAACCAGAGATAGTACAAGAGCTGTCATTGTGCGGTGAATGTCTGGAGGGATTTATGAACCAGCAGAAGTCGCCGTAGTCTAGTAGGTAGTGTGTTGGCTTATTAGACGCAAAAGCCTGGGTTTGAGCCCCAGGCCAGGCATCAAAGACAAAATACAAAACAAAAAAGTATTTCTTCGGCGACTTCCTCTCAGCAAATTTCTGGCAAAAACTCTGAGAGTAAATAAAATTGCCATGAAAAGTTTCTTGATAAATAAAAATCTGTCGTTCGGAGTCGACTTTAAACTTTAGGTCCACCACTCATGTATAAAATTAACACACACAACATAAGTGGTGTGAGAAACTAGGACGTTGTACAATGGGTCAATTCGACCTCCGGGTACTGTACTTGTCTTAATTGACAAGTACACGTCCTCTAACCTAACCTAACCTATGAACCTATGAACCAGCAGCACCATCATTGAAGAAAACAACATTGCAGTTAATATAGAAAAGCACCGGATGATGGTTGCTGATGATTAAACTTATTTTTGGTCAAAAAGTCAAAATTGGACTTAATTGACTTGGGCTTTCATCAAGACGGTGACAGGCTTGAGTCAAGATCATACGATTTGATTTCTCTAGGCTACTTTTATAGGGATACGTGCAAGACTATCATGTATAGGGACAAGCAATCCAGAATTACAGTCCTGGACTTTACTACTTAAGTTTTGCTAGAGAGATACCGGCAATGTTGCTGACAAAAGTATGTCAAAATTGTGGCTTTTCATAAATTCACCAAGGCAAAGCCTCGACAAAATTTACCTGAAATAAAGGGTGTTTTTTATAGAGGTATAGAACTTTAAGTTGGCATTACTTTTCAAGATGGCGACCGATTTAACAGCTGTCAAGTGATTTATTCTCAGTTTGGTTTGGCAATTCATCATGAATAGACTCACGCCTGAACAACGCTTGCAAATAGTTCAATTTTATTTCGAAAATAATGGTTCTGTGCGGAAAACGTATCGCGCACTACGTCCATTTTATCGTCGACAAAATCGTCCATCAGAGCAGTTAATTCGATTAACCATGGAACGTTTTCGCACCACGTTTACTCTTATTGATAACTCGCATCCCCAGAGACGCTGTACGGTGCGTACAGAAGAAGCTATTGCTGCTGTAGAGCGTAGCATTGAGGAAGACCCGAATGAGTCCATCCGCCATCGAGCACAGGAATTGGATCTGTGTCCATCCACTTTATGGAAGATTTTGCGGAAGGATCTTGGTTTGCGTGCTTACAAAATCCAACTCGTGCAAGATTTGAAGCCAAACGATCATCAAGTAAGGCGTAGATTCATCGAATGGACCCAAAACGAGATTACCGTTGTTCCCGATTTTCATAAGCGAATTTTGTTTAGCGATGAAGCGCACTTCTGGTTGAATGGCTACGTCAACAAACAAAACTGCCGCATTTGGAGTGAAGGTAATCCTCAAGTGTATGTGGAAACACCGTTACATTCAGAAAAACTGACTGTTTGGTGCTCTTTATGGACTGGTGGAATCATTGGTCCGTACTTTTTCAAAGACGATGGTAGCCAGAACTTTACAGTCAATGGTGATCGGTATAGAGCCATGATTACTAACTTTTTCATTCCTGAATTGAATAACCATGATGTCCAGGAGATGTGGTTTCAACAAGACAGCGCAACATGTCACACAGCTCGTGCCACAATAGATTTATTGAAAGACACGTTTGGTGACCGCCTAATTTCACGTTTTGGACCTGTGAATTGGCCTCCATGATCTTGTGATTTAACACCGCTAGACTACTTTCTGTGGGGCTATGTAAAGTCATTGTTCTATGCGGTAAAGCCACAAACGCTTGACCATTTGGAAGACAACATTCGCCGTATTATTGCCGATATACGGCCACAAATGTTGGAAAAAGTCATCGAAAATTGGACGTCCAGATTGGACTACATCCGCGCCAGCCGTGGCGGCCATATGCCAGAAATCATATTTAAAATGTAATGCCACAAGATTATCTTTCGGATAAATAAAATTCATGTCAATCGAATAATCCATCATTGTTTTATTGCAACTTAAAGTTCTATACCTCTATAAAAAACACCCTTTAGTTTTTAAAAACTAAATGGCAGGCGCTTAGTTATTGGCTAAAAAAAAACCACAGTGGTCCAGCCTCTTATGGACCTCGGGATAACTCAATTTACGTTAAATCTACATAGATTTCATATTGGGATTCTCATCATGAAACTACCTCTACTACAATGTAATTCACCAACAATATAAGGACGAGTGCTAGGAGTTTACCGAAAAAAAATTATTGAACGTACATTTCCATTCAGTTTATGTCTTCCCTATTATTTTAAACACATCTGTGTGTATAAAATTAATAAAGACAAAAAGAAAAACGCAAACAAAAAGTAAAACAATCATCTCAGAACACAAACAAGAGTGAGTTTGTACTTGATATCAGAGAAAAACAAAATTAAATGATTCATACAGAAAAATAAAACAACAAAAATAAAACAATAAATAAAATGAAAACAATTACAAACTGAACAAAAGAGAGTAAAAGTATTCGATTTCCAATTGAAATTATTCTTATCGTTATGGCGCTGCTTTATGTAAGTGTGAGAGAGCGTTGTTAAACAGAATAAGGAGAATAAGGTTAGGCACAGAGACTGAGACTGAATTGAGATAAACAAATGAATGGGGAGTATGTTTAAGTTTGAATACTGTCAGCACAATAGTGTATTAAAATTAGAAAGACTGACAAAATTCTTTAAACAAAAAAAAAACAAAAACAACTTGAACTGTTTGATTTATTTTAAGTGTGGCTAATGAAATTTTATAAATTGTTTGCTTTGCTGCTTTAGTTGTAAATATAAAATGATTTGAAAGCTGGTTGCTCTTGATAATTGTACTCTCTTATTGTACCGCAAAAACAGACACACACACACACACCATACGTACATACTGTGTTTTTAAAATATTATTTCTAAATCCAGACTCGCACTTTAACCGCACAAAATTATTTATTACAACAATAATAATAGCAAGAAAAAAATTTAAATTATATTTATTTACTACATACATACATATACGTGCATATACATATGTATGTAAATAGGTTTGTATATTATGATTACAAATTAAAAAGGTTACGCGTTGCTGTTGTTACTATTATTGTTCACAGTGATACAGTGTAACAATGCACACAGTTTTTGATACATGAAACGCACACACCATAACACAATAATAAAACATTTTGTTTTTGTTTTATTTTTATTTTCTTTGTTTTCTTTTTTGTGTTTTTTTTTTTTGCCTTTCCTTTCTTCTTTTAAACGCCTTTATATTTACAATATTTTAAGTAAAGCATCGCTATCATCACAGTGATGATCGTCATCAAGCATGTTTAATCATGATTAATGTTTTGATTACATGATCCAAATAATTGCGTTTTTCTTTCTTAATGAATCTCTTTTGGAGAAAGAGATCCAATACACAGAGCATAAAGCAGACGTTTGCACACACGCATGCATATGTATGTATTTGGCTGTGTGTGTATTTTAATTTAAATAAGAAAAGGTGGGGTGGTGTTAGAGGTTGTTGATGGAAATTGTTAACGAGATTAGATGTACAAACAAACATATATTCATACATATTTCACTTTCTTATGATTTTTTTTAAATCAGACTTACTGTGACATAATTGGCGTTAATGTATTCCGTTTTATCATCACTGTTCAGACGCTGCAAAATGACACGAGTTTCAGGAAGCGGCAATACATTCGCATATCTAAAAAAGGAGATAGAGAGTATGAAAAAGAGACAAAGAAAGAAAGATCACTTGATTAGTAATATTATAAAGAAATAAATAAATAAATTTAAATAAGAAAATAAGCTCTAAAGAAAAAAAAAATTATATTTAAACCCCTATAAATCAACACAATAATTTGCGTTTTCCATGTTCTTTTTTTCCAAGGGTATTCATTATTATTATTTGTACTATTTGTACACAATTTAAGAATAAATTATTTCAAGAAAATGATTAAAATTCAAATGTTTTCCTTACAATTATTTATGAATATAATGTGCATGCAGTAGTAATTCGAAATGTTGACAGTTTATGTATTCTAATAAAATATCGTATGATCTTGATTGATCTTTGGGCTTTTGTTGTAAATTTAAGTTGCAATTGCTATCAATTGCATGGGTTATAGTAATATATTAGGTATAGTAAAACGAAATCTGTATCATATACAATGGCTAAACAGTCAAAGACAAAGGTTTAAATAAATAAATCACAAAATAGTAAGTTTAAGAAATGAGATCTCTAATGAAACAAAGTTCTTTAAGTACACAATGTCTGGCAAGGAGGCCAGCTACTCGATATCTGAATCAAATTTCTATATAAACTAGCAAAAGATTAGATTTGCACAATCTTTTTTTGTTTGGGGACAGTCCCATCTTTTGTTTCGCATTTTTGGTACTAAAAAATTGTTTCCTACTTAAGTTTCTTTTGATCATATCATACGCTTGATATATCGGGTTTAAATCTGTTAATTGGGTTGGCAATAAAGTTGGCACAGAACAGCATATATTCTTCATTCAATCGCAAACAATTTTTATGATAACTTAACTTGAACAGTCGCAGATAATTTTCTACGACCCCTCCCTCCTACAAAACATTTCGATTGCACTTTTTGACAAAAAAAAAATACACTTTCTGTTGTCGACTCACCTATTCTTATCCTCGCAACCGTGCGGCACCTCATCTAAACGTGATGTTATTTGAGGGACATCACGGAATTCCTCAAAGATTCGTAGTTTTTCCTGGACAAATTTCGACAGTTCATGAACGCCCATTGGATTGTGTCTCAGCGATGGATCATCAAAAGCTAAATTACCATAAGTACGCTTGGAAGAACGTAAAGCGCTACTCTTGCGCATACTGCCGCCAACGGACACATTATCGATGGTGTACTCATCCAAACTGACGGGTTGACAACGTCGCGAAAACGATGTTTGTTTTTGTCTTTTACGCATGATATAGAGGAAGCCGACCAGCAGTATCAGAGCTACAACACCAATAACACTTACGGTAATGGCTATGATCACATTGACATCCGTTTCATTGGAGGCATCGGTGTTTTTGGTATACATATTGCCACTGTTGCCACCCATCAAAGAGGTGGTTAGTGTGGGTAAGGATTTGCCAATATCACCGGTGGCAATCATTGGAGTTGAGGGCGTTGTTGGTGGTGTAATGGTTGTTGTCATCAACGGTATCATGTCGGATGTTGAGGAAGTCGATACTGATACGGATGATGATGAGTCTTCTTCAGTTTCCGCGTTTAAATGTGGCGTTGTCGTTTGTATGAATTCTGTGGTGGTACTGTGTATCACATTGTAAATCTCAGCAATTTTTGTTGTTATTGGCAAAGGCTCACTTGTACTGGTCGTCGTTGTCGTTATTGTAGATGTTGATAATAATGTTTGTGGTGTTGTTGTGAGTGTATTCGGAGGAGGTGAGTAAGTTGTTTCGGTTGCTGCTGTTGTTGTTGTCGTTGATGTTGTATCATCTAATAAACTTATAAAAGTCTCTTGATCTGTACTTGTCGCCATTGTTTGTGTTTTTTCTGTTGTCTTTACTGTCTCTTGAGTTATTGTCGGTGTTGTCATGACAGATGTTGGTGTTGATGTTAATGTTTCATGCTTTTCCGTTATGTTTTCGTCGTCTGTTTCGTCTTTGTCTTTTTCTTTTGTTTTAATTTCACTTTCCTGTTGAATATGACTTGTTGTTGCTTCAATTATACTCTCATCTGTTGTGCTCTCCGTGGTGGTGGTGGTGGTGGTGGTTGTTGTGGAGCTTTCTTTAAGTTCTGTTGTTACACCTTGTGTTTCAATAGCAACAACAGGTGTTTTTGTTGTTAATGTAGCGTCGGCGATGGCAGCAGTTGTAGTTTCAATTTCAAGTTCTTTTTTACTCTCCCCCTCTGTAGTTCTCTCATCTACCGTGGATGAGAGTATAAATGACCCACTTGTGGTTTCGTAGTTGTTGTTCTCTTCTTTAGGGGTAGTTTCGGACGCTATGGGTTCAGTTGTTGTTGTTGTTGTTTCAATATTATCTAATTTGAAGCTTGTTGTAACACTTGCTATATTTTCTTCTTCGTTCTCTGTCTTATGAGAATTGGATGATGACGTACTGTTCTCTATTAATTCTGTAGACGTCGTTGGTGTTGGTGTTGGTGCTGTCGTTGTTATTGTTTCTAAAGTAGTAGTCGTCGTCGTCGTCGTCGTGGTAGTAGTACTCTCGTATTGTTTTGCCTCTTCTAAATGCGTTTCAATTGCTTTCGTAGAATTATGAACGTCGTTTAAATTATTTTCTATTGTTTTTGTTTCTGTTAATATTGATTGTTGTTGTTGTTGTAATTGTTTGTTTTCACTTAAATTTGTTTGAATTTCATTGCCCTTTTGGTCAATTTCCTGTTCAAGTGATGACGATAAAACAGAAGTGCTAGTAGTAGCAGTACTGGCGATGGGGGTTGTGGTAGTGGCGGTGGCGGTGTCGGTGGTGGGAGTTATTGCCAAAATAGTTGGCCTAAACGTGGTAACTATAGGCACAGCAGTGGTAGTTGTTGTTGTTGTTGTTATTGATTTTAAACTAAATTCGTTATTTTCAGTGAATGTTGGATTTTCTTGCAACGCGTTTCTTAAATTATTTGGCGAATTTGTTGAAGATTCTTGTTCTTCTTCTCCTTTAATTTCGTTATTATTTGTATGAAAATTATTTTCAATTTGTTTTTGTTGTTGTTGTTGTTGGTCTCGTTGTTGCGTTATAACGGCATTTGGATTATTTAATGTACTATTTAGCTTGCTGGTTTCAAGCGTACTAACTGTTGTTGTCTCACTGGAATTTTGCTCAACCACCGCCGTCGTAGTCATATCAACAACAGCTGTTGCTTCAGTTGGCGTAGTTGCTGTCGTGGTTGTCGTTAACGTTGGCGTTGGCGCTAACGTTGAAGCTTCTTCTTCGTTTCCAGCTGCAGCTGTTGTCGTTACAATTGGCTTATCATCGTTTATGCTTATGTTTGTGTTTTGATTTTCATTTAAAGTCAAGTTTATTTTCTCGCTTAAGTTTGGTTCAGTAAATAACAGCGTTGCATTTAGGGGATGATTGTCGTTTGGCATTACAGTAGTAATGGTAGGAGTAGTAGTAGTAGTAGTAGTAGTGATTTCTGTTACCAATTCAATATGATTATTCATATTTTCTTCAACTTTCTTATCTGCCACAGTGTTATTATCATCATTTGTAAATGATAAGATTGTGGCCAGGGTCGTTGTTGAGGTATTTTGCTCCATTTCCCCCACATTAGTATTAAAATCTTTTGCATTTTCTTGCTGTTTGTATTCCTCATTGTTGCGGGTGGTGGTAGACAATTCCTTGTCCATCATTATTTGAGACCAATCGAGTAGATTTTTTTCACTATTATTACTCATCACCGGCGTTGGGCTGTTATTCGAAAGTGTTGTGCGTTCCAGTTTCTCTTCTTCCTCCTCCTTCTCCTGCGGCCGCTCTTTGTTTTCCTTAAGGGTTTGTGTTTGCATCTGCGCTGTTTCCAGGGAATTGTTGTTGTTTGTTTTGGGTAGAGTTTTCATGGCTGCTAAAGACCATACTTCAGCATTGTTGGGCAAATTCAATTGTTGGGCATTTGTGGAGTTGTCATTAATAAATTTGGGTTTCTTTTCCTTTAAAGCAACAGAAAAACTGTTGTTGAGATTTTGTTTTTCAGTAGTTTCCTCAACGCCATCCTTAATACTTAAGACTACTGGTTTGTATGTGGTTAATGGTTTAAACGTTGTCACCACCTCTTCCGCCATAGCCATGGAACGGGCATGTTGATTTTTATTACCTTCAAATATATTCAAGTCTACATCATTTGTGGCTGCTAAGGTGGTAGTGGTGCTTGTTGACACATCCAACATTTTCAATTCATTTGTTATGCTTTCCTGATCATGGTCCCGGCGTAAACTATTGCCAGAATCGTTTAGGAACTTGAGTTCTATTTGATTTAAAAATTCCTCTGGTTTAATTCGATTGTTTGCTTTTGTAATCTCTTCTAGTTTAGGACTTTCAGTGGTGGAGTCCTTCGGTTTAATATCTTCAATATAATTCTCCCGGTGATTCAATAAGTTTTCTTCAGTATTAAGGACTTCCTGAACTTTAATTTGTGCATCTCCAGTAGTCTGTACAGCTGTTCTTTCTACACTGTTTTCTATGGCATTTTGCTTCTGGTTTGTTAAATCAGGATTTTCAGTTTGTGTAGGTTTTTCCTCAGCTGCCGTAATAGCATGCAGGCTGTTTGTGTTTGTAAAGCTTTCCAAATTTCTCAGATTTTCCGTTAATGTAGGTTTTGTCACTGCTGTTCCCGCTGTCTGTAGATTATTTTCTGGTTTTTCTTTTTTATCAAATGTTTCTTCTTGGTTTTCTGATTTATGTTCTATGAAATTTTCCTCTTGTGTGAGAAGAGTCTTTTCAGAAGTAATTTCTGTCACAGCTTCTGTATGTAACTTAGTTTCTATTCTACTGGGTGGACTAGGTGTCATCATATCGTTTGATTTTAAGCTATTCTCAAAAGAGTTAACGACTTCTTCACTTTTGTTTTTATCTGTTTTATGATCCTCCTCCTCCTTCTTCTTCTCCTTCTCCTCCTTCTTCTTCTTCTCCTCCTCCTCCTTCTTCTCCTCCTCTAACTCCTTTTTCTCTTTCATTTCCTTATGCTTGCCTTCCTTGATATCATTGCTGGTAAATTCTGTTGAACTTTCCGAAATTTCACTTAAGTTTTGTTCTTTATTTTCCAAATTCTTTATGATCTCTTTAATATCTTTAAGGTTATCGTGCTCTACCTCCTCCTCCTCACCGGAATTATTTCCATTTTCCTTTTCTTCCTTTCGATTATTGCTGTTCGTCGTTTCATTTGTATTGAGGATTTTATCTTCCTCCTCTAAAAGCTTTTTGGCTTCATTTATTAAAATTTCATTGTTTGTTAATTCTTTGGAATTGGTTTCCACATTAAAACCAGTGCTACTCGCAACCGATTGAAGTTTTGTGGTGATAACTTCACTTGTATTGAAGCCATCACCACCACCACCACCACTACTAACCGCTGTCAATATGGTGGGTTGTACTTCCGTTACGTTGCCAGATGCAAAATCATGTTGTGGAGTAGTATCTCGTTTTTTTATAACGCCAGCTTGAGTGGAACATAAGGCAGCCGTTAAAAGTAGAAACTGGCGGAAAAATAACATGTTATTGCCAGGGAATATGTACAGGAAAAAAAATTCAAATAGAAACTGAAGACGTAGAAGGCAAGTGTGTTGGTATTAAAACCGGCATTTATCACAAAACACGGATTTTTTGCTTTTCCTTTGGATGGGGGTTTCTTTTCTATTCCTCTAGACAAAGCTTTACCAATAATTTTATTTGTTTTTATTTAGTATGTTTTCCTTCTCTTGATTTTCTTTCTTTCTTCTGCTTTTCTTATTTTCTTTTTTGTTTCGTATTAAGGTTGATGGAAAGTGTTGGACATTCCATGTCTTTCAATTCATTTTCTGCTATTGCGGTCAGGTTTATTGGAATGGTTTTTTATTGTTGTTATAGACCTTGATTGGCTGCCTTAAATCTGTAAAGAAATCAAAACACAAACAATTAAAAAAATTGTGTTTATTTTATTAAAAATAAATAAAAAAAGAAAATTAAAAATTATCAGTTGGAAACAAAAAAACTTTATTTTTATCTAATCATTTGACATTGTTTTAGCAGCTGATATTAATTCTGATTGTTTTTCGTTTTCTTCTTTTTTCGGAAACTTTTATTATCTTTCTGTAATAATTTCTAATTATGCAGAGTCATAACCTTTTATAAATAATTGTCGTTTGTCAAGGTAATTTACCTTAAAATTTTACATGAAGGTCTTACAACTACAACAGAGTTCTGAGATAACCTGTACCAGAGCAGGGAATCATCATCCAAATAGAATGTCCCATGCTTTACCGGCATACATACATACATATACATACATAATTGGTCATTACAGGCCTTCAGTCAAGGTTAGGACCATGCCTCTCAGGCCACTTACATATGTTACGTGTATTAATTTTATACATAAGGCGCGGGACATACAGTTTAAAGTCGACTCCGAACAACAGTTTTTAGAGAATCCTTTCATGGTAATTTTTCTAACTCTCAGAGTTTTTGCTAGAAGTCTGCTGAAAAGAGTCGCCGAAGAAATATTGTTTTCAAATTTTCATCATTTTGTGATCTGAGCCGTGACCTCACATCTAATAAATTAACACAACACCCATTAGACTACGGCTTCTATAACCAACCTACATCTTTTAGATGAGTAATGTCGAGTCAAGTGAAGTCTCAGCTTTAAAATTTTGGAACCTTATGCGTCTAAAAGGCAGGCTATGAATAGAAAGTGTTCCATTGTTTTCTCACATTCGCTGTTGCTAGCCGCAAGTATGCCATTCATAGAGAGCTATTCCCCAACTTAATTCACTTTTATTCAGATTTAGCAAACGAAGCTTTTGTCGTTCTCTAGCTCTGTTAGCTAGATTATGTGCCTTTTCATTTGCCCATATAATACACAGCGTACTATACTCGCGTAAAACTCGCATCGTTGCCTAACTATTTTCAACAATCCAAGACTAGATAATGCGATCCTAGCCATTTGGCATTTGGATGTCAGCAAAAATTTTATCCATTCGAGGAAAAATTGAAAAGGCCCAGCACACACACTTTCTGATCGCAAATACAGTATTGTGGTTAAGCAGACCGAAGTATAATTTGGCTTCTGATTCTATTATACGTACATTCAATCCATTTCGAGTAACAACTACACCCCATGGGTAGATATGCCAGGGTTTCAGAGCGCTGCAATTGCTCGTAATAGATATGCTTGATATCCTATCCAATAACTCAGAGTTATACGTGTATCCTTGCAGATCCTTAAATATCTATTAGTGATACAATCTATGGCTACGAATAATTCCTTGTTCTATAGTCTAGAACCGACAAGCGGACTTATACCGCAATTGTAATTCAATTGGTTGGACAGATAAAACTGTTTCCAATGACCCAGTTGAGATTTTCATCACACGGTGGTGATATTACTAAGTGGTTTTCTTTTATCCGGGTTCAGTTTAGTCCCCAATAGATTTGTTCTACTTAGTAAGTTCAAAAAAGTTGAGGTTCTTTTTATTTTGTTTCTCTACAAAGTTATTGCCCCAACTTCTTCCGGTATATAAACCTTATGTCAAAGTAGTTTCTTATGCTTCCAGCACTTTACTCTTCAACGTGGATAGAAAGTACAATAAAGCTTTAGCGCCTCCACGCAGCTGCTTATGCCAGCAATTTTCCGAGTCCAGCCTGATCGTCGCAAGAGTTTGCCTATTGCTCTAGGCGACGCTTATTAAAAAGCCAATTTAACGTAGAAGAAAATGCCTTGGTGAGTGGCGTCATTAAATTCAAATCAACTTATTTTCATATTTAAAAATTAGTCCATAAGCCTAGAAACGCAATATAGCTTCAGGGTCCGAATGAATTTATTACAAGACATTAACAAAATTAATTACAATTCAATACCATAGAATGAATTCATAACCCACCTTAAAATATTATTTATTGACATTGCGTGACGTTATGTATTTCCAAAAGAAGAATGGATGGATAACATGCGTTATAAATATCATTTAAATCTTAATTATTCTAATACACACAAGATATTCTACAAACATGCATTCAGATTTATGTACAATATACTAGAAAATAAAAAACAATACGAACCCCTTTCTCTTTTGGCCTCTAACACTATCAATTTCCATTATTTTCGGACACATCTATGGCAATAAAAAAAAGGAGGAAAAACGCACATAAAAAAGTGCCACAATGTAACAAGCAATCCTACAGTGTTGCCATAAATATAATAATAATTTATAAATACTAAAGAAATATATGCTATCCATACATTTGGGATTATAACAAATAAGTATATACAAAGAATTTGGCAACCCTGATCATAACTGTAACTTATGCCCTGGTTAACCAAGCGTAAGGAACGTAAAATCGTAATGTACGTAGCCTTAAAAACGTTTGTGTAGTTATAGAAACGTTCAAAACGGGACATATGTCAACGAAGAATGTAAATAAAAACGAAACAGAACACAAAGCAACACACAAACGAACACAACATAATGCAAAGAAATTGGTATACAGACTCATCATCGGGTGTTGCCGTTTTTTGTTTAATGTGTAGATTTTTCCGGATTTGGTTATTATTTTTCTTATAAAAATAGCTTTTGTTTTGTTTGTTAAAATTAATTAAAATTAGTAAGACTATAATCTTATTTTGTTATTTTTTGTTTCTTTTTTTCTCAATTATAATTTAAATTAAAAAAAAATAAAATAAAAAACTGTGAATTTAATTTTGGTCATATTTTTCCTTATTTGGTGATTTTTTCACAAATGTTGGTTACAATATTTTTTTTTCGTGACAACACTGCTCATCCTCGCTCATGTTCAAATGTCACGTAAAAACGTGTGAGAATTCTGTTTTATACAGATCGTTCCGTTTTGATAACGAGAGAGAACGTTTCGGTAATCGTTTACTTTGATCTCCATATGCTAACAAGAGAACGTTCGCTACGGTACGTTACGTTACGTGTGGGTAACTACAGCATTAAACATATTTCACATTTCCTTCCGAATTTGAATGACACAATACTCCCCACTCTCACGCGCGCACACACACACTCACTCAAACTTACATATTTATTTGGAAAATTATACAACATCGTTGGTATTATTGTTGTTGTTTTCACTATAAATATCATAATGAATGTATGTATGTGTATGGCTGTCATTTATACTGGCTGACTGTGAATGAATGAATGAATCTCTTCTACTTCCTACACTCTTACTAACCTCATAAACAACAACAGCACAGAAGATAGGCACAGACAGATAAAAAAAAAACAATAAAACAAATAGAAAAAAAAAACTATGACATGACATTTCAAACAAGTATGTATGTATACACGAGGGCTGTCTAATAAATCTTAAATATTACAGTATAATGAAGAGTATTAAAACGATTTTTTAAATAATTTCTCTTCTCGAGGTTCATATAACATCTACTCATAGAATGCATTAAGGTAAGGTAGGGTAGCAGGGGAAAGGAAATAGGATATATGGACATGTAAGTGGATATAGTTTACATTGTAGGTTATGGGACAGATATTTGGTGAAAAACGTTCTATATGGAGCAGCACGACTATAGAAAGTTTTTTTCTTGCAAAACATTTAGCTTCTTATTCATTGTCCGATCGAGCACAAAACACTGTCCTCTGCGATAAAGAAATTAAAGTTCACTTGTGCACATATGACCGACCGACCACCCTTTGTAATACCACATGAAAGTCCAAATTATCAAATCTCGATCATTACTCAAGAGTCTTGGCCTTAAAACATGCCTGACGTTACTTACACTGAGTCTCTATAGCGCATTTAGCCCAATTTCAACATCAGCGTTTTGTTGTATGCCAAATGATCTTTGTTAGAAGACTTTATTTATGTGTTGTAATTACGACAAGAAGTCGCCGTGGTCTAGTAGGTAGTGTGTGGGCTTATTAGACGAAAAGCCAGGGTTCGAGCCCCAGGCCAGACATCAAGACAATATACAAAAAGTATTTCTTCGGCGACTTCCTCTCAGCAGATTTCTGGCAAAAACTCTGAGAATAAATAAAATTGCCATGAAAAGTTTCTCAAAAATCTGTCGTTCGGAGTCGACTTTAAACGAGTAGGTCCCGCCACTCATGTATAAAATTAACACACACAACATAAGTGGTGTGAGAAACTAGGTCGTAATCCTGACTGAAGGATTGTAATGACCAATTACGTACGTAATTACGACAAGCAGTAGAAAAAACAGCACTCAATGTCTTTTCAAATGATGAAACGTGGTAAACAAAAAAATTGCCTGTTCTCTTCTACGATCTCGTCACAGAGCCCCAGAACCAAGCAACAAACTCTTATAACGCGAGAGCTTTCTGTAAAATGCAACCAGGCTTGCGCTGACATTATGCCTAGTCAATATCATCAGAGAAGCTTGACTATGAACATGCATGCCTCCTCCTCTTTCATACTATGTCATCCATTCACAATTGCGCTCCTCCTAATTGCCATAGTAATCTCAAAAATCTTAGTCTGGAAGAAAGACACTATTCTGAATAAAGAGAAGCTAGCATTGATCCAGAGAAACGGAATTAAAAGTCAGGCCACGTTAACACTAGATTTACCAAGAAATTTTTATACCCATTTATACCAACAACAGTGAAAATGACTGGTGTTCAAAAATAACGTTTTGAGTGTCTAAATTTTGTATGTGCTATAATGTTTTATAGAATTAATAAACAGTATCGGTAAAATAATAATAAAATGTTTTTGGAAGAGGAGTTGTTGGACAGTCAGCTTCACTTCCTATCTCTTGACCTGATGACTGATAATCAAAAAGTGAGTTCTTCAGCCAAACGAAACAAAAAATCCTGTCTTGAAATATTCTTTCCGGTTGTGTTTTTATACAAAATCCAGGAATTTATTCCGACAAAATCTAAAATATTAAAAAATACTTGAAGTGGCCATCTCCTAGATCCTGACTTCACACTTGATCTATGCCGACGACACCAAATTTGGTTTTATTATAAAAAGACACAGTTTCTATTAGTTTCTTGCTGTCGGTATCAATTTTGACGCCTTTGTGTATAGTACTCAATAAAACAACCTTTCTGTTGGGCTTACTCTTATAAACTGTAAGTGTACATTCATTTGTTGCATATAGTAATGTTGAAAAAAGAGCAATACTATCCCTCTTTTCCTTGCAAATTTTTGGAAGGTTACGTTTGTTTGAGTGTACGATACCAACCAACGTAGTGTTTTTGGCTAATAATTTAGAAGCTAAAGAAACACTGGTAAAAAAGTTGTCGGTTATTACAGTCCTACCTTTCATGGTATAAGGCTCCAGTAGTCTCATTACTACAAATTCACTAAGAGGTGTTGCCAAATTTCGTGTTTCATCTTTTCTAGATAAGGAAAGCCATTTACGACGTACTTCGTTTCAACGTCAGAAGCCAGCCAGAATATTATTCCAAACTTGTCTGATTTGTTTGGCATATACTGTGTAAACCTACATCTGACTTTCGTTGGAAACAATTGTTCATCTAATGTAATATTTGCTCCTGGTTTGAAACAGTTTTGGCCGTTGACAATAAATTTGTTCCAAACAGTTGACTCTAACGCAAATTTATCAGTTTGCAAGCATTGACTCTTTTCATTTCTTTTATCGAAACGAATGAAACGTAAAATTTGTGTAAAGTCATGCCTACTCATAGTTTTAGAAATATTCAGGACCCCCTTTTTTGTTCCATAAATACGACAGTTGCAACCCTTTGAATACTGTATGCACCACAGTATGTACGTCGTGCAAACAGTATTCCAATGAAAGCTTTCAATTTATCCTGTGAAAGTGTCCATTTCTTCTCTAAAACACTAGAGGCTTCTAATTAGGTGCAAGTTTTGATATGCTCTAATATGTATATGGTGGCTCTTCCATAATATTTCTTCTAGCATATGCTGTAGGCCTAGATACATTTTTGAATATGCAATGAGTTGGTAAAATTCCAGCAACATTTCCTTCTTTTATTTTTTTCCACATAGTTCCACTTGCAGAAACCTCAAGTTGTGTATCTTCCCCGCTTTCATTATCCTCTTCAGAACTAGAAGGAAACCCCATAAACATTCGTTTTTGTATATTATGCAAAAGAACACTGTCTTCTGCCATTGAAAAACATACCAGTCAAAATGGCTGGTACCGGTATAAGTACCAGAAACAAAAAATTTTTTTTTTATTGTGGACACAAGATCAAAATAAGTTATAAAATTAATTGTATTTAGTTGTCGTTATAAAAGTCATATAATAGTATCGGAAAAAAATATTCACACAAAGTCAATATTTAAGGCTAATAAGGCAAAACCAGTCATTTTGACTGGCGTGGTAAATCTAGTGTTAATAATGACCCTTCAAAAATTAATTCTATTTAGGTGGGAAGAATTAATCCACAAACCACCAATACTTTCTTTTAGCTGGCCTATAAATGTTGGATTAGCGAAACAGAAACAGGGTTTTAAAATTCCTATTTGGAATACAATGTTTAGATTTCCGAGGAGAGAATAAGTAGGTTATATTTTTTATTTAACTTTTTACCCGCCCTACGTAGTAATGTGAAATTAATGCCATTTTATTTACTATACATTTTCACAGATTGATAGATTTGGCTATAGTAAGTAAGTAACCTGTATGTTAAAGGGGGCAGGCAAAAAAAGCAAATAATTATTTGAAATATGGGAGGGAGTATGAAAAATAAAATTTTTGTTTTTTATAAACAATTATTGTTGTTGTTATTTATTCATGGTTTTTTGTTTTATAAAGAGCAGGCATACTATAACATACATGAAAAAGAAGTTTAATGAACTTTAACGACGTTTTTAAATGATGATTTAAAAATAGTTTTCAAATAAGTTTTTTTATTTTGTGGCTTAAAAAATTTAAAACATGGCATTGTAAGTAGTAGAAAAAAACATTAGAGAATAAAATAAATAATCAATTGTAATTTTCTATAATCAGAAATGTATGTATGTACACGATAGATTCTAAAATTAATTTAAATTAAAAAAAAAAAACAAAAACAAACTTCTCCGTGACTTGTTTGTTCAATTAAATGCAATTTTAAATAAACAATTTAAATATATTTAAATTTATTTACAGTGGGAAGCAAAACTGTCCAGATGTTTTGCATTAAGAAAGTAAGGTAAGAAAGGCGGCAGTATTATGCTGTGTGGGTATGTTTCCACTTGGTGGAACATTGGACCTTTGGTGAGAATCCAAGGTATAATGAAGAATAGGATTTACTTGAATATTTTACACACAAATTTACCATATTTTGTTGACGAGAGTGCCTACCTATCCAGCCGAAGAAGTTGTTTTCCAGCAAGACGGGAATCCGAAGAAGCACAAGTTAAAGCTGGCTACAAAACCAAACTTTTGGGACGATGGACTGGCCTGCACAAAGCCCAGACCTGAATCCTATAGAAAATTTAGGGCTATTGTTAAAAGAAAGCTGATAGCATATGAAAACACACCAAAAAATGTTGACGAGATTTGGGAGAGAATACAACATGAATGGCGAGCTCTTGACCCGTGATACCATCCAAAAGTTGGTGGGGAGAGTATGCCAAAACGTGATACCATGCAAAAGTTTGGTGGGGAGAGTATGCCAAAACGTATTGAAAGCGTAATTAAAAATAAAGGCCTTTGGACGAAATATTAAATTGGCAACGATTAATGATTTTCAACAAACCCCGCAAACAGTACAAAAGGTGTCCAACATAGGCTGCCTACCAAAATGTATCAATACAAAGTTTGTATGCAGTTCTACTACTGTATATAAACTATGTAGATATGCATAGTAAGCAAACAAACAATGCATCAACTATAAATCCGATGACTGATTGCTTTTTGACTGTGTTAAAAATACACATTGACAACGTTTTGAAATAGAATACATTGTATATATTTTGTACAGCGGCATTATGAAACACGATACTTTGTTAAAACACAAAGCAACTAACATTTTGGAAGGCAGCCAGCCATAGTAAATTTTTTTTGGAATTTTTTTTTTGTTCATTATCATTTAGAATAATGTTCATTAAAATAAAAAAAAGAACTTATATTTGAAAATAACCTAATAAAATATTTGTAGTACTCATTACCTTACTTTCTTAATGCAAAACATCTGGACAGTTTTGCTTCTCACTGTATGTATATGGCATAATAATTGTCAGGTGTGTGCTTATTTCAAGTGTAAGCAAGTCTCAACAGTATTAAGGCAACTCTAAACACATGAACAATAAAAATTTAAAGCATACTGTTAGGCTCCATGTTAAATAAGATAATCCGTTGATATTTGAACATTTAAAAAAACCACTTCATGTTTGTATATGTGCTAAACTAATTAGTATTTAATCATATATAAGTAGATGTTTAATAATTTTTTTTTATGATTATTTATGTTTTCGTATTCCTATGTTTTATTTTATCTTTTTGTTTTCATATATATTTTTTTATCATTTAGTTGAGCCTACACAATTTTTTTTAAACATTGCGTGTCTTTAGGAAATTATTTTTTTTATTTTCTTCTTCTAACACACAGAAGAAACCAAAAACCAGCGAGATGATAAGAAAGAAAAATTATTTCTTTTTATTCTCTTCTTAATTTAGAATTACAATATGTATTGTTATTATATAAATTGGTTGCAGTTTATTGCGATATTTTGCTGTTTTGCTTTTTATGCAACATAAATCGGTTATGGGCAATTTAATAGTCATGCACTGTAAGGGATAGCAACTGCAGTTAAAATTACTGTGTTACACATATGTACATACATATGTATTCATATAATTATGCTGATGACACACAGCACACTTCTAACCATTTCAGAGCCTACTTTGTAGCAATGACAGTCTTGTAACTTCGCTCTTACTCCGATATTTCTGTGTGGTTTTTGACCATAAACTATAAGTCGAGAGAACTCGTGAAGCAGTTTGTGCCATCTACTGCTGTAGTAGAACAATTAATACAAGATTAATTGTTGGAATAGGGTCCTGAAGTAATTTATTTGATCTATTCGATGGTTATCGTACCCAAAACATTCTTTATGGAGTTGTCTTCTGGTGGGCTCCATTAAGATGCATTGCTCACTGTCTGTTGCAACGCTATAAGGACCCTTATAGGGTATTCATATAGACAAAATGCGTCACATGTCACAATGCAATTTAATGGCCTGTGGCTGTGGTCCACTATTCCTTTTGGAATGAGGAGTGGAACTGACTACACCTTTTCTAAGTCTCAATCTAAACTAATACCCGAGAGAAGCAATTTGTGCTGTCTACTGCTGAAGTAGAACAATTAATACAAGATGGCGACCTGGAATATGGTCCTGAAGTAATTTATTTGATCTATTCGATGGTTATCGTACCCAAAACATTCTTTATGGAGTTGTCTTCTGGTGGGCTCCATTAAGATGCGTTGCGCATTGTCTGTTGCAAAGCTATAAGGACCTTTATAGGGCATTCATATAGACAAAAGGGTTGTAGCAGTGGCCCATTATTCCTTCTGGAATAAAAAGTGTAATTAACTTACACCTTTTCCAAGTCTAGTCTTGCTTGATCTGGAATTTTCACACTAAAAGAAGATTTCACGGTAAAAGTCTTGCAAATAATGGTCCAAAGCGGAAAATTTGTGCCACAGAATATGTATCTCTTTTTCTTCAGGCCTATAGTAGTGTATTTCAAGCCATATTAAGGCAATTAATAAAGGGTCCGCCAAATAACTTTTTCTTTTTGGAAATGCTTTAAAAAAAACTACTGAATATTTTTCAAATTTCTTTTTTTTATTTGAAAGTACAATCCTTCCGGTTAATAATGGAAAATAATTTCATTCAAATGGCTGCCTCGACTGGCCATGCAGTAGCCTACACCAGAAGATGCCGATTTTGGCAAAATAAAATCATGTTTTCAGATGAAGCTCATTTTGATCTTGGCGGGTATGTAAACAAGCAAAATTATTGCATTTGGGGCACAGAAAACCCGCACGCATACATTGAAAAGCCGACGCACCCAAAACGAGTCACTGTTTGGTGCGGATTTTGGTCCAGAGGTATAATTGGGCCATTTTTCTTCGAAAATGAGCAAGGAGTGGCCGTTACAGTCAATGGCGATCGTTATCGAGCCATGTTGAACGAATTTTTGTTCACAAAAATTGAAGAGGATGATATTGGCAACATTTGGTTTCAACAGGACGGCGCTATGTGCCACACAGCCGAAGCTACGCTCGATGTTTTGCGCCCTGTTTTTGAAGATCGCACCTCGGAGCTGCGACTATTTGACACCGTTGGACTATTATTTGTGGGGTCACGTCAAAGATAAGTGTTACGCCGACAAGCCAGAGACAATTGACGCTTTAAAGGACAATATTCGTGAAGCCATTGGTGAAATACAGCTGCACACAATCGATAATGTGCTTAAAAATTGGACCGATCGTGTAGGCTACTGCATGGCCAGCCGAGGCAGCCATTTGAATGAAATTATTTTCCATTATTAACCGGCAGGATTGTACTTTCAAATACAAAAAGAAATTTGAGAAAATATTCAGTAGTTTTTTTTAAAGCATTTTCAAAAAAAAAAGTTATTTGGCGGACCCTTTATAACTAAGACAGCTTCTCATCTGATTATTTGTATATACTCCCACACAAACTAGCAGCAATTTCATCTCCATTGAGTGTAATTTTAAAATAGAAACTGATTAGCAACTACCAGTGGATTGCGAATGTTAACAATACAATAATATTTGTTTCAGTGTACTTCTAATGTTCTGCTAACGCTTTCTTCCACGTTCTTGTAGAACAATTATTTGGGTTCCTTGGTTGAATTATTTTCATTTTGTTTGTTTTATCTTTTTTTGTTTTTTGTTTTTTAATTAAAATGTTTTAATAGACAATAATTGAATTGTTTTTTAAACAGTATAACAGTTAATAATTATTATAAGTTAATAACTCATCTTAATTTACTATTCGAATTCTGTTTTAGAAACCTATTCGTATGCAAAATAGAAGAAAGAAATAAAGAATTTGCAAGAATGAAAAATATTTCGTTCTGATTTTTAATTCTCTTTCAGCCATTCACTCATTTTAACTGGGTTATCAAACCACTTTTATTGGCAAATGCCGGAGCAGTAGTGAAAACGATAAGCAATCAATCAATTCGATCGATTTGTTCTTTTGTTCACTTTTTATTCTACGATTGAGTCCCGCTTGAAAAGTGTTTCTAATGGGCACAGCAACGAAACACAGGCGGCGGAAAAAACTCGGACAGAAAACAATTTCGATTTTGTGAAACGCTTAGAAATGCAAGAGTAGTGTTAGTGGAACGCAAAGAACAACATCATTATCATCATCGTCGTCTTACGATGATCATCAGATCAGAATCAACAGCGACAGCAACATCACAATTTTCCCGGTGCGATAAAAAGCGATTTCTTCAATATTGAAATGAAAGACAAGAGGAACACGAAATATTCTTCTTTTTATTCTGCAATTTCGAAATGTTTTTTGTTTAGAAATTAGAAACAGAATGGAAAACGTTTTCTTTATGGAGAAACAAACAAAATTCTTTGAGTTTTTTTTCGTTTTTCAAGTGGGGCCAATGAAATTTATTGTTATTCGTGCAGAACAAACAAAGCCATTTAGTAGGGGTATTCACTTCAGCGGAAACAAAATCGATAAATTGTTTTTAGTGTATAAGAGTGATTTTCCTTTTTTGTAGTTTTACACCAACATACCGAACTTTTCATAACTACAAATGAATACCCCCCTAATAAATGAGAACATATTGTACAATATATAGTATGTTGCCAATCCAAAGAGTATGAAATAGTTATTGAAATGACCACAAAAGAGAACACACTTAAAAGGGTTAAAACCATAATAAAAAAAATTACAAAATATTGAAGCATAACGTCATAATAATAATGCAACAACATTTGCAAATAATGCAACAAATAATGCAACAACAACTGTGCAATTATTTAATAAGGTATGGTTTTGTTAAGTAATTTATAGGCCTGCCATTGTGGACGTTAACGACAGCGACCAGCACCAGCACCAGCATTATTAGCATATTGACCAATTGACCGTTTTATCTATTAACGACGCTCGCTAACGGCGTATTATTGTTGCAATAGAGAACAAAAGTAGAGATACAAACAGACAGACAGACAGACAGACTGAGCAACAGAAACCTATTGGAATTATTTAATTTAATTATTCTGTAGAAATCTGTTTTCGTAATAAATTCTGTATGTGTACACATGTTTGTGTGTGTGTGTGTGAGAGATTTCTTTTCGCTCAAGCCTTTAAAATCAATTTACAAATAACGAGTTATCCATATAGTGGTTTCAAGAGCCAATTGGCCTGTTAAATGTCATTCATCGTTTAACAATCGAAGAACACGTAGAAATAGTTGAAATTGAATACGAAGGGGGATTGTCATAATCGATCTACACTGTGTAAGGGATTGGTAGGTTAGGTTAGGTTAGGTTAGAGGACGTGTACTTGTCAATTAAGACAAGTACAGTACCCGGAGGTCGAATTGACCCATTGTACAACGTCCTAGTTTCTCACACCACTTATATTGTGTGTGTTAATTTCATACATGAGTGGTGGAATCTACAGTTTAAAGTCGACTCCGAACGACAGATTTTTTGAGAAACTTTTTCATGACAAAAATAATATTTAGTGAGGATTACGACCTAGTTTCTCACACCACTTATGTTGTGTGTGTTAATTTTATACATAAGTGGCGGGACCTACAGTTTAAAGTCGACTCCGAACGACAGATTTTTGAGAAACTTTTCATGTCAATTTTATTTACTTTCAGAGTTTTTGCCAGAAATCTGCTGAGAGGAAGTCGCCGAAGAAATACTTTTTGTATTTTGTCTTGATGTCTGGTCTAGGGCTCGAACCCTGGCTTTACGTCTAATAAGCCCACACACTACCTACTACTTTATTGAACAATAATTAATTGACATTTTATATGAAATATTGAGATCAATAATGCCGTTTATTGAGATTTACTCAATATAAGTGCATGTCTGAACATAGTATTAGGAATTGGTAAAATTATATATAAAATTTCAAGAAGTTGGTAGCGTTGTAAGTGGTTCTGAGGCTTGTTCGTTATCGCAATGTATACACTGCAGTTAACGTAGCTCCTGTTACTGAAAGTGAGGCCAATAATTCCTGCCCATAGGCTATATTACAGCTAATTATGGTGTATTTGGCATTTGTATTTACACCCAGTTAATAATTAAAGCGGACTGACTATTGAGAAGGCCGTAGACATAGAAAATGTTGATTGGCTGCTTAGAGCAATGATAATGCTGATTTTTCAAAGGTATATTCAGCGATACCGCTTATCACTAGGTTGTAACACCAACAAACAAAATTGTGACGGCATTTGCGACTGGGAGAACACAAAATTGATTGTGAAAAAGTCATTGCATCCAGTTAATTTGGTACGCATTAGACCACATTTTTTCGAAAATTTCCCTGGAAGTACCTTATTTATATTACATTATAACCCTTCAGTCAGGATTACGACCTAACTTCTCACACCACCCATGTTGGGTGTGTTAATTTTATTCATAAGTGGATAAAAGAAGAACCCTGGAATCCTGGAAGAACCGTTACTATCAATTCAGGGTGCAATGGCATATGAAATATAAAAGGTTTTAACAAAATGATTCAATGAGCCTGAGCCTGAGCCTCACAACATGATTGATTTTGGCATTATTGCATGAGAAGTTTACAAGAAGAGTAATTTTGCGTTTTGGCGATGTCGATTAGCCACCAAGATCATTATGTGACTTGACGCCGCTTAATTTTTTATGCTACATTTGAAAACCACCATTCTTCAACGTATCGCCAAGATAGTGTCCGAATAACACAAAAATGTAAATGAAAACTATCTAGAGATGATCATTTTAAAGATTCTGCGTTGAATGGCATTCTATGGCATTCTTGAAACTCCAACAAATGGTTAACCCTTTATAATTTCAATTAAAGGGTCCGCCAAATAACTTTTTTTTTTGAAAATGCTTTAAAAAAAAACTACTGAATATTTTCTCAAATTTCTTTTTTTATTTGAAAGTACAATCCTTCCGGTTAATAATGGAAAATAATTTCATTCAAATGGCTGCCTCGGCTGGCCATACAGTAGCCTACACCAGAAGATGCCGATTTTGGCAAAAAAAAAAAATCATCTTTTCAGATGATGCTCATTTTGATCTTGGCGGGTATGTAAACAAGCAAAATTATCGCATTTGGGGCACAGAAAACCTGCACGCATACATTGAAAAGCCGACGCATCCAAAATAAGTCACTGTTTGGTGCGGATTTTGGTCCAGAGACATAATTGGGCCATTTTTCTTCGAAAATGAGCAAGGAGTGGCCGTTACAGTCAATGGCGATCGTTATCGGGCCATGTTGAACGAATTTTTGTTCACAAAAATTAAAGAGGAGGATATTGGCAACATTTGGTTTCAACAGGACGGCGCTACGTGCCACACAGCCGAAGCTACACTCGATGTTTTGCGCCCTGTTTTTGAAGATCGCATTATCAGCCACAGAGCTGATGTCGTTTGGCCACCTCGGAGCTGCGATTTGACACCGTTGGACTGTCATTTGTGGGGTGCCGTCAAAGATAAGTGTTACGCCGACAAGCCAGAGACAATTGACGCTTTAAAGGACAATATTCGTGAAGCCATTGGTGAAATACAGCTGCACACAATCGATAATGTGCTTAAAAATTGGACCGATCGTGTAGGCTACTGCATGGCCAGCCGAGGCAGCCATTTGAATGAAATTATTTTCCATTATTAACCGGAAGGATTGTACTTTCAAATAAAAAAAGAAATTTGAGAAAATATTCAGTAGTTTTTTTTTAAAGCATTTTCAAAAAAAAAAGTTATTTGGCGGACCCTTTACAATTTGTTCTCTCACGCTGTTTCGCTTTTTTTCCTGTTCTCCATATCTAAATATTCTATTGTTTTGGGGCACATGTTTTTCACTTAACGGTACATAATGAGCAGAGTGGGGATGATTTTCTATACAGAGTGAAGCATTTTATGATTTCGTTTCTTGGCGAAAATAAACAATTTTCCTCGAAAAAAAAAATACACTGACAAACAAACAAAAAGCAATTTTCGATATTTTTGAACAGCGTAAGGCCAATATTTTTTTCAATTTTTTTTACTTTAACTTCCAAATCTGTACTAACAATTAGAGAAGGGTACATACAAGGAGTATTGTATTGAATAATGTATTGTGGTGTCACTAATTGCTTCGTTTTTTCTAATTTTTTTTGATATTTCTGGGTCAACAATAGAGTTTGTTAAACAAAATTTTAATGTATTTTAATATTTTATTTTATTTCTTTAGCACATGCATACATACATGTGTACATACTTATAAAGTTTGCAATGTTGTTAAATTCCATGTTTTTTTTTTCAAGTCTCTGGTCTGGTGATTTTGAAAATTGCAATTGAAATTTAATTTTTTTGTTTTTCTGAATGTAAACCATAAATATTATTGAAAGTTTTCAAGATAAAATAAAAACAAAATAAAATATTTGAAAACATTTTATTATTGTACGTTTAATTTGTTGGTTTTGGGTCAATACACAAAAGTAATTGACGATGGAAATTACAAATATGTACAGAAAACAAGTTACACACAAAAATAATTTAAATTGAATTATTTGTTTAATTATTAAACTGATATTACAACAATACAAAAGGAGTAAAAAAAAGTCAGCGCAATTAATTCATTTGAAAAGAACTTGAAATTGAAAATCAATTTCAATACAATTTACTTCGCATGTGTATGCGCACACATACACACACATGCATTAAATAAGTCTTAATGCACAGTGGTATGAAATGCATAAAATAAAAAAAAAATCATAAAATGAACTTCTGTTTTAATTTTATGATTACTTGTCACAGTTTTGTCTGAGCGCGTAACAAATATGGACACCAGCTATGGCCATGGACACCAGCTAAGCCATTGAAAATCATTTTTACATGTCTAAACGGCCCATAAAAGAACACATTTATCCACTGAATCATTACTAATTCCATTAAGAAAACTAAAGGGTGTTTTTTTATAGAGGTATAGAACTTTAAGTTGCAATAAAACAACGATGGATTATTCGATTGACATGAATTTTATTTATCCGAAAGATAATCTTGTGGCATTACATTTTAAATATGATTTCCGGCATATGACCGCCACGGCTGGCGCGGATGTAGTCCAATCTGGACGTCGGATTTTCGATGACTTTTTCCAACATTTGTGGCCGTATATCGGTAATAATACGGCGAATGTTGTCTTCCAAATGGTCAAGCGTTTGTGGCTTTACCGCATAGACCAATGACTTTACATAGCCCCACAGAAAGTAGTCTAGCGGTGTTAAATCACAAGATCTTGGAGGCCAATTCACAGGTCCAAAACGTGAAATTAGGCGTTCACCAAACGTGTCTTTCAATAAATCTATTGTGACACGAGCTGTGTGACATGTTGCGCCGTCTTGTTGAAACCACATCTCCTGGACATCATGGTTATTCAATTCAGGAATGAAAAAGTTAGTAATCATGGCTCTATACCGATCACCATTGACTGTAACGTTCTGGCCACCATCGTTTTTGAAAAAGTACGGACCAACGATTCCACCAGCCCGTAAAGCGCACCAGACAGTCAGTTTTTCTGTATGTAACGGTGTTTCCACATACACTCAAATGCGGCAGTTTTGTTTGTTGACGTAGCCATTCAACCAGAAGTGCGCTTGATCGCTAAACAAAATTCGCTTATGAAAATCGGGAACAACGGTAATCTCGTTTTGGGCCCATTCGACGAATCTACGCCTTACTTGATGATATTTTGGCTTCAATTATTGCACGAGTTGGATTTTGTAAGCACGCAAACCAAGATCCTTCCGCAAAATCTTCCATAAAGTGGATGGACACAGATCCAATTCCTGTGCTCGATGGCGGATGGACACATTCGGGTCTTCCTCAATGCTACGCTCTACAGCAGCAATAGCTTCTTCTGTATGCACCGTACAGCGTCTCTGGGGATGCGAGTTATCAATAAGAGTAAACGTGGTGCGAAAACGTTCCATGGTTAATCGAATTAACTGCTCTGATGGACAATTTTGTCGACGATAAAATGGACGTAGTGCGCGATACGTTTTCCGCACAGAACCATTATTTTCGAAATAAAATTGCACTATTTGCAAGCGTTGTTCAGGCGTGAGTCTATTCATGATGAATTGCCAAACCAAACTGAGAATAAATCACTTGACAGCTGTTAAATCGGTCGCCATCTTGAAAAGTAATGCCAACTTAAAGTTCTATACCTCTATAAAAAAACACCTTTTATAATGACACGATATTGTATCTGAAGCCCGCTAAAACACACCAATTCACTACAAAGCTAAATTTTTATGGCGTCAAGGTAATAGACTATATTTGGTAAGACCATAACGGTATGGACGATCACAGGGAATCTATACCGAATACAATTAATATGTTTGAAGCGAGCATTCAAAAAAATAAAAATAAGTTCGATTATTCGATGAAACATGAAATCGTAAATTCTCAACATGACCACGCTCGGCCACATATTACAATATCAGTTAAGAAGAAATCGAAATCTTTAGAAAGTGCTTGATAAGTTTTGCCTTAACGATCTTATAGTCTACAGATCATTCTCCTAACTGAGTACCATTTGTTTCGAAGAATTTAGAATGCTGTCACGGAAATAAGCAGTAGTTCAGAAAAAGTTATTTGAAATTCATTTCACATTCATTCTTGGTCTAAAATATTTGACGCAGAATCCATTTGTTAACAGGAAAAAGGGAATACCGAACGACGACCAATATTTTAATTAAATTTATAATTGTTTGTCTGTGTAATTCCTTCGCTTCCTTATTCTCCCTTTCCTACCTCCTCTCTCCTTTTTCCTATCCCCTTTATTATCCTCTCATCTATTAAGGACGATGGTATAATGGATCAGCTTGACCTCCGGGTACTGTACTTGTCTCATTTGACAAGTACACGTCCTCTAATCTAAGCCTAAACCAATAACGCGCCAACATTTTACAATAAATCACGAATTTGTATGTTATTAGCGGACTCACAGCTCTACATTAACAATATGTACTCGTATGTCATCTGTAACTATAGGTGTTGCAAAATATTAGAGGTTATGTTGAAGAAAATTCAATACAGTAATCCTTCGATTTACGTCGCCTCGATTAACGTTGTTTCGATTTACGTCGTCAAATTTTTTGTTCCCTTTAACTAACAATTTGCGTCGTCAATCGAATTACGTCGCCTTTTTTTCGGAACCAACTGCGGCGACGTAAATCGAGGGATTACTGGAACTTTTTTAAGTTCCTTGTTAAAAAACATACTATTTTGTCGTATGAGCAATATGAAATTCGATTTACGTGGTTTCGATTTACGTCGCCTTTTTTTAGAACCTACTGCGACGTAAATCGAGAGATTACTGTACGATGCTTTCGGGAACTAGCACATTTATCAAGTAGCAAAAGAAATTTTTAAATGTCTTCAATTTTGTGCATGATATACATACGTCCCTATTACATCTGATCTCCTTACTATTTTTACACCACTTGCAGTCAACTGAAAATGGAATACAGCTCCCATGTATGGGCTGATGTTTCAAAGTCTATTTTGAACCTTTTCGTCTGCGTTTAGGACAGGACAAGGATGTTTCAATAGTGACAGTAAAGTATCCAACTCTATTGACTGATTGGATACCTATCACTTGTGTTTCACTTCCTCTCAGCAGTCTTCTAGGAAGTGCTCTGAGAGTAAATAAAATTGCCTTGAAAAGTTTTCCAAAAAATTTATCGTTCGAAAGAAACTTTAGATTGTAGGTCCCTGCCACTCATGTATAAAAAATTAACACACACAACATGGGCGGTGTGAGAAACTAGGTCGTTATCCTGACTAAAAGGGTTGTATTGACCATTTAAGTTAAGTAAGCAAGTAAATTTCAACTTACCGAAGATGTCATTTAATGTTTCTTGCGAGCAATGTTCATTTAATTTCTATTTAGAACAACCCAAGCTTACCTGAAAATAAATTGAAATATAAAAAAAAATTAGTATGAAAAAAATAACACAATAAATAAATACAAAATAAAATAATAAATAAATAAATAAATAATAAATAAATAATAAATAAATAATAAATAAATAATAAATAAATAATAAATAAATAATAAATAAATAATAAATAAATAATAAATAAATAATAAATAAATAATAAATAAATAATAAATAAATAATAAATAAATAATAAATAAATAATAAATAAATAATAAATAAATAATAAATAAATAATAAATAAATAATAAATAAATAATAAATAAATAATAAATAAATAATAAATAAATAATAAATAAATAATAAATAATAAATAAATAATAAATAAATAATAAATAAATAATAAATAAATAATAAATAAATAATAAATAAATAATAAATAAATAATAAATAAATAATAAATAAATAATAAATAAATAATAAATAAATAATAAATAAATAATAAATAAATAATAAATAAATAATAAATAAATAATAAATAAATAATAAATAAATAATAAATAAATAATAAATAAATAATAAATAAATAATAAATAAATAATAAATAAATAATAAATAAATAATAAATAAATAATAAATAAATAATAAATAAATAATAAATAAATAATAAATAAATAATAAATAAATAATAAATAAATAATAAATAATAAATAAATAATAAATAAATAATAAATAAATAATAAATAAATAATAAATAAATAATAAATAAATAATAAATAAATAATAAATAAATAATAAATAAATAATAAATAAATAATAAATAAATAATAAATAAATAATAAATAAATAATAAATAAATAATAAATAAATAATAAATAAATAATAAATAAATAATAAATAAATAATAAATAAATAATAAATAAATAATAAATAAATAATAAATAAATAATAAATAAATAATAAATAAATAATAAATAAATAATAAATAAATAATAAATAATAAATAAATAATAAATAAATAATAAATAAATAAACAAATAAAATATGAAATAAAGAAGCAAAGATAATTAAAAATTAAATACTTTCAAATATATTGTATAAGGAATCACAGTTTATTGTTTAAAAATTATTTCTCTTTTCTGAATATTTATGGAATTGAAAGTTTTTTAAACCGAAATGTTCATCCTGAACATTTTATTTTTAAGACTGCAGAGTTTCTGCAGTTCAGAATCAAGTCTTTGACACTGATTGGCTATTGAAAGTGTTTACTACTTAAATAGTAAATGATTTTGTGAAGTTAAAATTGTTTATTAAAAAAATAATAATAATAAATTATTTTCATCAATTTAATGGACTGGACTGCACTGCGCACTTTACAATATTTTTATTTATTATTTTTTTTAAACACGTAATTAATATAATTAGAAATTTGTTTTAAATATATTTTTTCTTTATTTTTAATTTTTTTTTCATATCACAATATAATATTTTATGTTAATTTTAAAGTCAGTCGATATAAAACACGTATCCACAGTTAATTTTATAATTTTATTTTTCGTTTTATTTGAGATTCTAATTTGATTAACAAAAAAAAATGTTAAATAAAAATAAAAAACAAAAAATTATACACTTAAATGGCAAAAAACATGCTAAAAACACTTACTTTTGCACAAATTCCCCCAAATGAATTTCAATTTCGTTTTATAATAAATTACAATGAGATTTTAATTTAAATTGATTTTTATTTTTTGTTTTTATTGTTTCTACATAAATAAATTACAGAAAATCCCAGTAATAATTTATAAATGCAGAAAAAAAATTGCAATTTTATTTTAAATTATTGAGAATTCATTTGAAAGTCTTAATAGTTTGAAACATAATGGAAGCGACAGGCGACCTACACAAAGAAATTGTATATAAGAAACCTAATCGCATGTGTTAGTTTTGCAACATTTATTAGAAATACAGTAGAAGTCCATTACTCCGGCATCCAACAGTGTCCGGAATGCCCGATACTCCGGCATCGCTTCGGAAAATTGTAAAAATTTTGGTTTTCTCCAAAAGTGTGTCTTTAAAGCAAATAAAAACTCTCGAGAGCTATTCGGAAGTTTTCGGGCTAGTTTGGGATCATCCGGAAACTCTCGGTATTGTTCGGAAACAATTAGCTGTCACAACAAATTCAGGTGCAGTGCAGCTCCGTTAATCAATCACGAAGCATCTTCGCCATTTTTTTATGCGTTGTTGTTCGGCGTCCTTTCACATCGCAGTGAACGTAACTTTTAAAACTGTTTATAAAGAAAGTGATTTTAGTTCTAACTGTACAGTGACCATGTTTTCAAAACCTAAGCCATCAAGTTCAGAAGGAGAGAGAAGTGCTGACAAAACCTGCCTGAAGATGAGGTAGAGGAGTGGCTTCGAATCGACGAGAATGAGCCTGTTGAATAAGAACTAACCGATGAGGACATTAACAACATTGTAGTAAACCCTCAACCTACTCAAAATCTTGAAGAAAGTGACTCAGTAATTCTTTTGATAATTACCGCTCGATAGACCGGAATTTTCGGTAGTCCGGCACCGAGCCGGTCCCGAACGTGCCGGATTAATGGACTTCTACTATATTGAAATATTGCTGCTTTTCATTAAATTCTTGTACACTTTCAGTTGTAGCAAAGGTTACATACATAATTGGTCATTACAACCCTTCAGTCAGGCTTATGGCCTAGCTTCTCACACCACTTATGTTGTGTGCGTTAATTTTATACATGAGTGGCGAGAGCTACAGCTTAAGGTCGACTCCGAACGACAAATTTCTGAAAAAATTTTCATGGCAATTTTATTTACTCTCAGAGCTTTTCCCAGAAATATGCTGAGAGGAAGCCGCCGTGGTCTAGTAGGTAGTGTGTTGGCTTATCAGACGTGAGGCCTCGGTTCAAATCCCAGGTCAGGCATTTCCAACTAAACGAAATATGAAAAATATTTCTTTGGCCACTTTCTCTCAGCAATCTTCTAGCAAGTACTCGTGAGAGTAAATAAAATTACCCTGAAAAATTTCTCAAAAAATCTGTCGCTCGAAAGCAACTTTAAAATGTAGGCCCCGCCACTAATGTATAAAAATTAATACACACATCGTAAGTGGTGTGAGACACTAGATCGTAATCCTGACTAAAGGGTTGTAATGATTAATGTATGCTGAGAGGAAGTCGCCGAAGAAATATTTTTTTCAGACTTCGTTTTGATATCTGACCTAGGGTTTGAACCGTGGCCTTACGTCTAATAAGCCAACACACTACCTATTAGACTACAGCAAAGGTTACTTAGAGTGAGCACTTTAAGGCGACGTTAGTTGTCCTTATCCTCCCAACTGTCTTTCGATATGGAGGACCTAATTTAACTGTTTTAAAGAAACAGTTTGAAAACAGTGGATCTGAAAAGGTGGGAATGGAAAAGGAACAATGTGTTGCTGAATATTTTTAATGTTATTAAAATATAATTTAGTTTTTGCAATTCCCACTGCGTATAATTAAAAAATGGGTAAATGAGGAAGAAAATAATTAAATTAATTTTAATTTGTTGTTGTTTTTTTTTTTGTTTTCAGTAATTTAATATAATTTTTTTTCTGATAGATTTCATTTCACTTAAAACGTAACGTAACGGTGGTTTTGCATTTCTAAACGAAAGTGAAATTCAATAATTGTCACGTTTATTTTGAATTCGAAATTTAATTTTTCAAATTTAGTTTATTTACACGTACTATCTCGTACATATGTACATATATGTGCTATAAATTTGTATTATTTTTCAATTTTTCTGTTTTGCCTCCAATTACTGACTTTAACCTTGATAGTAAAAATAAAAAACAAAGGAAAAAAAATTAAATTTTTTTTTTTTTTTATAATGATGACCTACAACATAAAAAACAAACATTTATTTCCATATGTTGATAGAATTTTAAGTTAAAAAAAACAAACAAGAAACTGTTTAAACTAAAAATAATTACAATTGAAATAAAATTAAATACGAAGTAAAACAAAAAAAAAAAAAAAAATAATAAAAATTGGCGAGACATGATCCAAAAAAAAAAAAAACAAAACAACGTTTCACACATCATGTCTTTGAATGCATGTGATATAAATTTAAAAAAAAAAAAAAAAGTTACAACAAAAATCCGTTTTTATTTTTATTTTCACACATTTTTTTTTAAACGTAACCAGTCATCATTTTTATTTGGCCGTCGCATCAGCCATATTTGCTCTAAAATGTCAAAAAAAAAAATAAAAAAATTGCTGACAAATTGTTAAAATAAGTTAAACCAAATGGGGTTGACTATTTAAGGCTTGTTTTTGTTTATTTTTATGAAAATATGTATCTCCAAATAACCCCCTGCAATTATCCCATTGTCATACTGGACCTCTAAATGACTGATGCATAACCTTGCTTTTGCAACAGGTTCACCGTTAGTTTGTAATGGGTATCTCGAAGCTAATCACTGTAGCGAAATTCACACTAAGATTGGAAGCAAGTTAGGGCTGATCCTCGGTTATTCGTGGGATTCGATAGCAATATACTCCGACTACTTTAGTAAAGGGTGTTTTTTATAGAGGTATAGAACTTTAAGTTGGCATTACTTTTCAAGATGGCGACCGATTTAACAGCTGTCAAGTGATTTATTCTCAGTTTGGTTTGGCAATTCATCATGAATAGACTCACGCCTGAACAACCTTTGCAAATAGTGCAATTTTATTTCGAAAATAATGGTTCTGTGCGGAAAACGTATCGCGCAGTACGTCCATTTTATCGTCGACAAAATCGTCCATCAGAGCAGTTAATTCGATTAACCATGGAACGTTTTCGCACCACGTTTACTCTTATTGATAACTCGCATCCCCAGAGACGCTGTGCGTACAGAAGACGTACTGTAGAGAGTAGCATTGAGGAAGACCCGAATGTGTCCATCCGCCATCGAGCACAGGAATTGGATCTGTGTCCATCCACTTTATGGAAGATTTTGCGGAAGGATCTTGGTTTGCGTGCTTACAAAATCCAACTCGTGCAATAATTGAAGCCAAACGATCATCAAGTAAGGCGTAGATTCGTCGAATGGGCCCAAAACGAGATTACCGTTGTTCCCGATTTTCATAAGCGAATTTTGTTTAGCGATGAAGCGCACTTCTGGTTGAATGGCTACATCAACAAACAAAAACTGCCGCATTTGGAGTGAAGGTAATCCTCAAGTGTATGTGGAAACACCGTTACATCCAGAAAAACTGACTGTTTGGTGCGCTTTATGGGCAGGTGGAATCATTGGTCCGTACTTTTTCAAAAACGATGGTGGCCAGAACGTTACAGTCAATGGTGATCGGTATAGAGCCATGATTACTAACTTTTTCATTCCTGAATTGAATAACCATGATGTCCAGGAGATGTGGTTTCAACAAGACGGCGCAACATGTCACACAGCTCGTGCCACAATAGATTTATTGAAAGACACGTTTGGTGACCGCCTAATTTCACGTTTTGGACCTGTGAATTGGCCTCCAAGATCTTGTGATTTAACACCGCTAGACTACTTTCTGTGAGGCTATGTAAAGTCATTGGTCTATGCGGTAAAGCCACAAACGCTTGACCATTTGGAAGACAACATTCGCCGTATTATTGCCGATATACGGCCACAAATGTTGGAAAAAGTCATCGAAAATTGGACGTCCGGATTGGACTATATCCGCGCCAGCCGTGGCGGTCATATGCCAGAAATCATATTTAAAATGTAATGCCACAAGATTATCTTTCGGATAAATAAAATTCATGTCAATCGAATAATCCATCGTTGTTTTATTGCAACTTAAAGTTCTATACCTCTATAAAAAACACCCTTTATAAGATAGACTCTCCAAAAGGTTTAACCTCCATAACCCAAATTACTTTGTTTTTTAAATGCATATAATGACAGTGCGCTCAATTCTTATCCTACACAAGATTCAACCATCCCAGGGAACACTCAGACATTGCTGCTTCATTAGTTTCCACCATTCAACCTACTCCCTCCCTACTCCACTATACGTACATACATATGTATTGTAATTAGTGGTTCGTATCTAGTGTTCTCATACTTTCTGACTTCCCCTTTATTATATCCTGGATAAATGTTGAGTGATTTAACCATTCTTAATTGATTTTCATCATTTGACTATCCAATCCAAGTCTTTCATTGCCGTGATCGTCATATGTGATATACATACGTACATAATTGGTCATTACAACCCTTTAATCAGGATTACATCCTAGCTTCCCACAGCACTGATGTTGTGAGTGTTAATTTTCTATACAACAGTGGCGGGACTTACAGTTTAAAGTCAATTCCGACAGACAGATTTTTTGAGAAACTTTTCATGACAATATTTATTTACTCTCAGAGTTTTTGCTAGAAATATCCTGAGAGTAAGTCGCCGAAGACATATTTTTTCATATTTTCGTTTTGATGACTGACCTGGGGTTTGAACTCAGGCCTCACCTCTAATAAGCCAACACACTATCAACTAGACTACGACGACAACGGTGATATACCATATGTACGGTTTCCTTTAGATCTCGCGCTATTTGCCTTGGGAAAGTATACGTTCCGTCTTGTCTTCACCTTCATGCTACATTTGGCATATTACATCTCCTTTTATACGAAATCTGCGTATTTTACTTGCTTATTTACTTAATTGGTCATGTCATGGATCGTTGCGTAATGGCTGGGCACATGTTCGAGAGCAGTCGAATAGGAGTAGGGCATTGCCAATTTCATATGTTCCTTTCTATTTCTTTCACATTTTTTGTTATCATTCAGAGTTTAATGATCTTAAATTTAGAAAATCACCCTCGTACTAATGCACAAAAACACACACAAGTCAATGACTTCAATTATAACTATTTATAGTTAATGAACGATGATTCTATTTGCATAGCCTTCACTGTAAGCTGAACGATAAGTGGTTGGCAATACAGTGACATTTTCATTTGAAATAATCATTCTGTCAGACACACACCTACACACACATATGTAAGTTTATTAGTGGTTAATAGTGCAATGGTTTTGACAAATCCATTTTGAATACTGGCATTCAGAGGAGGAATACAAAAACAAAAACAAAAACCAAGATAAAAAACGATTACATTCTAAAATTATTATGATGATGAGGGTTCAAGGCCTATTATAATAAATAATCAACTTTTGTTTTTGTAATTACTTGGTTCGTTTTCTGTTGTTGTCGTTCGTGCTTCTTCCGCAAAAGGAAATAATTTCTCTTTCAATTGTTCCGCATAGAAATGATTATTTTCGTTTCAATTTCTATTTTTTCTGATTTTTTTTCGTTTTTTTTTTGGTGATTTCTTTTCTTTTTTTTTTGTCTTTAATTTTTCTATTTGTAACCTAAATTTCAAGCAATTAAATAATAATAAATTTTGTTGTTGTTGCTATTGTTGTCATTCTTATTTGGTCATATCGAACATTAATGATAATGACTACTACAAACTACAACTGCCTTATTAAGGTAGTCATCGTCTTTGTCGCCACTGCCACTCGGCGAGAAGATAATTTATGGCAAAAATAATGCCAATGGGATTTAATGTTTTCCTATTATTTTCCGTTTAAGTTCTGATTCAGTGACTACAGGTAGTGAGTGAAATGTTGACAAAATGTTCTCAAAAGATAATTTTGAATTGGATAATCAACTTTATTTCGTTGTGTGCTAAGTTCTTAATGTTTAAAGATATTTACCGTCTACAACACCATTTCGGTAAAAAAAAATGTTCCTTCTCTTTAGCTCCAAGCGGACAATGTTGGGACATTTTGCCAATAATTGTTTAATCCCCAAGTCAACTCCTTATCTTCTCTGGACTATTAATGGGTGATTTTTTAAGAGCTATAGGAAAATTTTTCAAAAAAACACATAAAATTCAGAAAAATTCATGAAATCTTTATTAGAATCGATAGAGTACGGTCCATATAATTTAATGTTTGAAGATTATTTCATGCAAATGTTGATCGCGACTGCGCCTCAAATGGTCCATCTGCTTAGTCCAATTTTGGCATACTCTTTCCAACATTTCGGCCGGTATCTCACGAATAAATGCTTCAATGTTGTCTTCCAATGCATTAATTGAAGCGGGCTTGTCTGTATAGACATGAGCTTTAACATAGCCCCACAAAAAATAATCTAAAGGCGTTAAATCGCACGATCTAGGCGGCCAATTGACCGGTCCCGAACGTGAAATAAAATGTTCACCGAAATCGCCTCTCAATAAGTTCATTGTTACGCGTGCTGTGTGGCATGTTGCACCGTCTTGTTGAAACCACATGTCATGCAAGTCAAGCTCATGCATTTTGGGCATAAAAAAAGTTGAAATCATCTCACGGTAGCGCTCACCATTCACAGTTACGTTACGATTCGCAGCATCTTTGAAGAAGTACGGTCCAATGATGCCACCAGCCCAGAAACCGCACCAAACTGTGACTTTTTGTGGATGCATTGGTAGCTTTTGCAATGCTTCTGGCTGATCTTCACTCCAAAATCGACAATTCTGCTTATTTACGCATCCACATACATAATTGGTCATTACAACCCATCAGTCAGGATTACGACCTAGTTTCTCACACCACTTATGTTGTGTGTATTAATTTTATACATGAGTGGCGGGACCTACAGTTTAAAGTCGACTCCGAACGACAGATTTTTGAGAAACTTTTCATGGTAATTTTATTTACTTTCAGAGAGTTTTTGCCAGAAATCTGCTGAGAGAAAGTCGCCAAAGAAATACTTTTTTTGTATTTTGTTTTGATGTCTGGCCTGGGGCTCGAACCCTGGCTTTTTGTCTAATAAGCCAACACACTACCTACTAGACCACGGCGACTACGTATCCATTGAGCCAAAAAGTGAGTTTCGTCGCTGAACACAATTTTTCGACAAAGAAGTGGATCTTCGGCCAACTTTCCAAGAGCCCATTCACCAAATATTCTGCATTGCGGTAGGTCGTTCGGCTTCAATTCTTGCACCAGCTGTATTTTGAAAGGCTTCACGCCCAAATCCTTCCGCAAAATTTTCCACGTTGTTGAGTAACAGAGGCCCAATTGCTGCGAACGGCGACGAATCGATAATTGATGGTCATCATTAACACTGCTGCGATACAGCTGCGATATTTTCTTCAGTTCGCACTCTACGTAAGCGTGTTGGTGGTTTAATGTCCAACAATGTAAATTTTGGTGCGAAATTTAGTCACAATAGCCCGAATAGCCGCTTCAGTGGATCGATTAAACTGACCATAAAATGGAAGAAACCGCGCGATTAACTTTCTTAACAGAGCACGCATTTTGATAATAAAATTCAATGATTTGCAAGCGTTATTCGTTTGTAAGAGACGATTCATGGTTAAATTATAGACCAAACTGAAGATGTTTGACAGTGAAACAGAACACGAAACGTGCGTGAGCTGTTTAAACCAGTGTTGCCAAAAAGATAGATAGCTAAAAAAAATCACCCGTTATAAATAGACACTCTGAAATACGAATGTCGTGATCCAACTCGACATTTTGAAAACTAAATAAATTTTAGTTTGTCGCAGTCCGTAGTCCAGTAGATAGTGTGTTGACTTATTAGATGCGAGCCCGTGATTCAAACCCTAGTTCACATATCTTGAGCACTTCCTCTCGGCAGTAAACTCGGAGAGTAAAATAAAATTGCCAAGAAAATTTTCACAAAAATCTGTCCCCAATATTAACGGATAAAATTAACATTCACACCATGGGTGATGTGAGAAACAAGGTCGTAATTCTGACTTTTACATTTTACTGTAAGAATTGACATTTAAAGTAAAATATGTTTCATTAGTTCGGAACGACATTGTTGTTCTGAATATGATCAGGATATTCAGCCTTATTAAGGTTGTCAAATTGTAAACGAATTTTGGAAAATTCAGGGTTAAAATCAATCTTCGTTTTGACGATTGTAATAAGACTGACATACATATTTATTAAATGGTGTGAGAAAATAGTCCGTAATCCTAGTTAAAATAAGTTTTTAATAAGTGGTCGCCGTAGTCTAGTAGGTAGTGTGTTGGCTTATTAGACGTAAAGCCAGGGTTCGAGCCCCAGGCCAGACATCAAAGACAAAATACAAAAAGTATTTCTTCGGCGACTTCCTCTCAGCAGATTTCTGGCAAAAACTCTGAGAGTAAATAAAATTGTCATGAAAGGTTTCTCTAAAATCTGTCGTTCGGAGTCGACTTTAAACTGTAGGTCCTGCCGCTCATATATAAAATTAACACACACAAAATGAGTGGTGTGAGAAACTAGGTCTTAATCCTGACTGAAGGGTTGTAATGACCAATTATGTATGTATGTAATGGTCAATAATGTATGTATGTATCTACAATGTCCTCCTAGTTGAAGTTTAAACTGAAATACAAACATTGTTTAACGTTGACATTTAAAATATTTAATTTGGTTTTTAATTGAATTTCATTTTGCGTGCTGTTAAATAAAAATCCATTCAGATTACAATCGCAAACAAAACAAACATCATTTCCATTTTTGTATTTGCGTTACTTTTACTGTTTTTCTCCTTTTTTTTTTAATTGAATAATTAATTAATGGCGCTCGTATTAATAAAAAAAATCTTTATGCAATTATAAATATTATGAAATGAAATAAATGACTATGACTGACTATGAATGAAAATGATTTAAATTTTTCACTTTCGTTGTGTTTTTTTTTTTTACTGCCACTTGCTATTGAGGGCTTTTCATGTGGTTGGTAGGTTGGTCGATCCCTAAAATCACATGATGAGACAATACTATAGTGTTGCATAATTTACACTTTCTGTTGTTGTTGTTGTTGTTGTTGTTATTGCCGTTGTTGTCTGTTAGTTGTTTGGTTTAGAAAAATCAAAATCTCACACTCTCCATTAAAATTAATAATTTAATTTAATTCACAGCAACATCAAACACATGCGAATCTTTAGAAATACAAGTGTGATAAAAAAAAACTATATTCCAAGAAACTACGTCATATTATGCTTATGATATTATCCCACTCCACTTCCTCTCTCGCTCTTGTCGTCTCCTGACATTCTGAATGTGAGTTTCATATTCTTTTTGGTTTGTATTGGATTTTCTTCGCCATCCATAATTTTTTTTCATTTCGTTTTCATTTGAAAAAATGAAACAAAAAAGAAAAGAAGCTAAACAACAAACTATTCAGACAGACATTAAATTTTGATGTTTTTTTTTATTCTTTTTTGATTTGAAAAAGCTCCCACGGCGCTTTGATAGAAAAATAACAGCAACAGCAACAGAAGCAGCAATAAAATTCACATTCAAATACGAAATATTACGTTGAAGATGTTGCTGACGATGATAATTATGATGATCAGGTCTTTGGTAGACCGGTTGTGGCAAGAGATTTAATATACTCCGTGGCTTTTAAATAAAACCGATTTTAAAAACAAAATAAAATTTTTTCAATATTTCATTTTAAGATTTCAACCTATTCTGGTAGGTCCTATCTCTTATAGCAACTGGTAGCATTCTATATAGGAAATTTATCGATAAAAATAATTTTCTATGGGAAATTTGTCGATAACAATTATTTCCAATAAAAAATTTTCGATAACAATAATTTTCTATAGGAAATTTTTCGATAACAATAATTTTCTATAGGAAATTTTTCGATAACAATAATTTTCTATAGGAAATTTTTCGATAACAATAATTTTCTATAGGAAATTTTTCTATAACAATAATTTTCTATAGGAAATTTTTCGATAACAATAATTTTCTATAGGAAATTTTTCGATAACAATAATTTTCTACAGGAAATTTTTCGATAACAATAATTTTCTACAGGAAATTTTTCAATAACAATAATTTTCTATAGGAAATTTTTTATAACAATTATTTTCTATAGGAAATTTTTCGATAACAATAATTTTCTATAGGAAATTTTTCGATAACAATAATTTTCTATAGAAAATTGTTCGATAACAATAATTTTCTATAGAAAATTTTTAGAAAACAATAATTTTCTATGGGAAATTTTTCGATAACAATAACTTTCTATAAGAAATTTTTCGATAACATTAATTTCCTATATGAAATTTTTCGATAACATTAATTTTCTATAGGAAATTTTTCGATAACCATAATTTTCTATAGAAAATTTTTTGATAACAATAATTTCCAGTATAAAATTGTTCGATAACAATAATTTTCTACAGGAAATTTTTCGATAACAATAATTTTCTACAGGAAATTTTTCAATAACAATAATTTTCTATAGAAAATTTTTAGAAAACAATAATTTTCTATGGGAAATTTTTCGATAACAATAATTTTCTATGGGAAATTTTTCGATAACAATAACTTTCTATAAGAAATTTTTCGATAACATTAATTTCCTATATGAAATTTTTCGATAACATTAATTTTCTATAGGAAATTTTTCGATAACAATAATTTTCTATAGGAAATTTTTCGATAACAATAATTTTCTATAGGAAATTTTTCGATAACAATAACTTTCTATAAGAAATTTTTCGATAACATTAATTTCCTATATGAAATTTTTCGATAACATTAATTTTCTATAGGAAATTTTTCGATAACCATAATTTTCTATAGAAAATTTTTTGATAACAATAATTTCCAGTATAAAATTGTTCGATAACAATAATTTTCTACAGGAAATTTTTCGATAACAATAATTTTCTACAGGAAATTTTTCAATAACAATAATTTTCTATAGAAAATTTTTAGAAAACAATAATTTTCTATGGGAAATTTTTCGATAACAATAATTTTCTATGGGAAATTTTTCGATAGCAATAATTTTCTATAGGAAATTTTTCGATAACATTAATTTTCTATAGGAAATTTTTCGATAACATTAATTTTCTATAGGAAATTTTTCGATAACAATAACTTTCTATAAGAAATTTTTCGATAACATTAATTTCCTATATGAAATTTTTCGATAACATTAATTTTCTATAGGAAATTTTTCGATAACAATAATTTTCTATAGGAAATTTTTCGATAACAATAATTTTCTATAGGAAATTTTTCCGATAACAATAATTTTTTATAGAACATTTTTCCGATAACAATAATTTTTTATAGAACATTTTTCGATAACAATATTTTTCTATAGAAAATTTTAAGATAATATTTTTCTATAGAAAATTTTAAGATAACAATAATTTTCTATAGGAAATTTTTCGATAACAATAATTTTCTATAGGAAATTTTACGATAACAATAATTTTCTATAGGAAATTTTTCGATAACAATAATTTTCTATAGGAAATTTTTCGAAAACAATAATTTTCTATAGGAAATTTTTCGAAAACAATAAATTTTTCGATAACAATTTTTCGATAACAATAATTTTCTATAGGAAATTTTTCGATAAAAATAATTTTCTATAGGAAATTTTTCGATAACAATAATTTTCTATAGGAAATTTTTCGATAACAATAATTTTCTATAGGAAATTTTAAGATGACAATATTTTTCTATAGAAAATTTTAAGATAACAATAATTTACTATAGGAAATTTTTCGATAACAATAATTTTCTATAGGAAATTGTTCAACAACAATAATTTTCTAGAGGAAATTTTTCGACAACAATAATTTTCTAGAGGAAATTTTTCGATAACAGTAATTTTCTATAGGAATTTTTTCGATAACAATAATTTTCTATAGGAAATTTTTCGATAAAAATAGTTTTTTATAGAAAATTTTTCGATAACAATAATTTTCTATAGAAAATTTTTTGATAATAATTTTTTATAGAAAATTTTTCGATAACAATAATTTTCTATAGGAAATTTTACGATAACAATAATTTTCTATAGAAAATTTTTCGATAACAATAATTTTCTATAGGAAATTTTTCGATAACAATAATTTTCTATAGAAAATTTTAAGATAACAATAATTTACTATAGGAAATTTTTCAATAATAATAATTTTCTATAGGAAATTTTTCGATAACAATAATTTTCTAGAGGAAATTTTTCGATAACAATAATTTTCTATAGGAATTTTTTCGATAACAATAATTTTCTATAGGAAATTTTTCGATAAAAATAGTTTTTTATAGAAAATTTTTCGATAACAATAATTTCTTATAGAAAATTTTTCGATAACAATAATTTCTTATAGAAAATTTTTCGATAACAATAATTTCTTATAGACAAATTATCGATAATAATAATTTTTTATAGACAAATATTCGATAACAATAATTTCCTATTGAAAACTTTTCGATAACAATAATTTTTTATAGGAAATTTTTCGATAACATTAATTTCCTATAGAAAATTTTTCGATAACAATAAATTTTTCGATAACAATTTTTCGATAACAATACATTTTCTGTTCTGTTATTATAATAATAATTTCTTTCAATTACTTTGTCGATAATAATAAATTTCTTTAAAATGTATTTCGATAACAATAATTTTCAATATATTTTAATAACATTTATTTTCTATAGAAAATATTTCGATAACAAAGTTTATGTTCTTCAATTTTCCAGTACTGTTATGCGAAACAACATTTTAAGAAAAAAGAAAATCAATTTCAATGTTTGACGATTGGAAAACTATAAAAACCATAAAAACAAATACACATCTTTGAACCTGAATTTGTTTTTTAATTATTTTTTTTTTCACAAAATGATAACCATCCAGCAATAAAAGATAAACGAATAAATAGAAAACAAAAAAAAGCAAAAAAAACTAATGGCAAATTAGCACGAGATTTATGGGAGGATGATGATGATCAAAATGAAAAACTAAAGTTAGTTGGAAAAATAATTTTCACGAATGCATGAACTTATGAATGAAAAGTAAAAGTCTGATGATAGTCAGTCGTACAAGTGAGCGAGCGAGTGTAACGACTTTCTGGGATGATTATTACAATAAACTTTAAAAGATTCGTGCCTCCGGATAAATGGCATGACCGTTTAAGCGGCGCATGCGTAAAAATTATTTTTAATTTGTTTGTCTAACACGACAATTCATAAATAAAATCTCACACTAAAAGCAAGAAAGAAAGAAAGAAAGAAAGAAAGGAAAGAAACGAAGTGTAATTCCTTTGTTCCTCTGACAGTTTCATATTTAATACAGTTTTAAGGCAGTTATTTAAGACATTTCTCTTAAAACACCACCCACCTACGCTTGAATACCACCCAAAACAAGTTGGCTTTATAGTTTCACAAAAACAAAAACTTCTTTTTTTTTGTTGTTCAAGTCATGTTTCTTTATATTTTGAAAAGTTTAAGCCTCGTTTATAAGTTTGGTTGATGACTCATAGCCTTATAGTTGAATGGAATCGAATCGCATCGAGTGGATTGGAGTGGAGCACAAAGTCAGTCAATGACTGTCCGTCTGTCTGTTTGTGTTCAATTCACAAGTTACATTTTGTTGTTGTTGTTGTTGTTGCTTCTGTTGCACATTTGGAATGTTAAAATTGGTTTCGGTTTGGTTTTGGTTTTTATTTCTTTACTTCAGTTTAAATTCAAGTCATGATTTTGATTTTTTTTCTTCTTTTCGTATTTCTTTTCGTCATAAATTCTTGGTATTTCTTTCGCTTAAAGCTTAAATCATGTCAAATTGAAAAAAAAAATTAAAAAAATACGAAATTAAATAAAACAACAACTACAGTAAAAACAAAATATAAATTTGCAACAATAGCCTGAAGAAATATGAGTTAAAATTATGAAATGCAAGCAAATAATGCTGATAAGGCAGCATCTCGTCTGTGATAAAATCGAGAAAAGTCAGGAAGGAAGTAGTAACTAAGGGGGTAAAACGAGAACACAACACCACAAACTGCAGAAATTTTTTAATCGATATTTAAGACAAGTCCTTCACATTTTCTGGTCAAATGCCTCAAACACAGTTTTGAAGATTTCTTTGAAGAATATCATTTATGAGACTTAAAGGATCACATCATATGTAACTGATCGCATGGAACTTTTTTATCGAATTTAACGTCAACATAACTTGCTAAAGAGGAAATAAAATATTTAAGAATTTTAATTATTCAATAATTTCCCCTACTTTGCAAGCAGTCCTCGTTAATTTTCTGTGCAACACTTAATAAAGCCAAAAAGGCGTATTAAATAATAAACCTTTAGCATATCCATGCTAATAAATAATAATTGATGATTAGAATAGACGCGATCATAATGTTTAAATGAAAAAAATTTCAATTTTATTCGTATTCTTAGCGAAATGATCTTCACGCAATAGAGTCTCGCAGCAGCAGCAGCAGCATATTAAATGTTTATTTTTTTTATTTAAAAATCTCTCCCATGCTTTGAATACAATTGAAGTGAAGATGAGGACGAAGGCAGGAAAAGCAAACCATTAAATGGAAAATCATTTTAGAAAATAAACCAGAATAAAAGAGAAGACAACAGAAACAACATCTACCGCCATAATAACGATAACAACGATAACGATGATAAAATAAAATAGAAATTAAATGAAAAGATTTCTTCGCTTTTGTTAATTCAATTACGGGCAATCAGTGCTCAAGTGTTGCATGGAACAGACCGCAGAAAACTTTTGGTGGGGCCAACTTAAATCAATAGTGTTGCCAGCCATGCGACACAAATACTTTTAAACGGTGGGACGGATAGACAAAGATTTTAAACAAATGTTTTATGATTTATTTATTTGGACAACATTTTGGAAAGAAATTTAATTCGCAAAAGTTTTAAAATCTGGGGGTTATTCGAATTTATTTCGATCCTTTTCTTTTCGCCATCACACAAATACAGGGGGCTAATTATGGGACTTGTGGTACAAATTGATTTCTATTGTACAAAAAATTCGCCTCTTACATGATAAGAAACCTGGTGTTTCCACACAGTTTATTGAGTATTTGTTCTGCTGATTCAGTTCCCTCATTATGAAATTTGCATATCGGATTTAGAACGATTGCTGTTCAGTACAACTGTACTTTGAGTTTACTATCCGTAGTCGGAAGTGCGATTATTATTCTCAGATTATTTCTAGATTATCTGATGCAAAAATTTTTATTGGTTCCCACCAGTCTGTGGCTTAGGAAGAGTCTCCGCTTCTCTCAATATTTGTTTTCAGTTTTCAAACTGCTCTTGGCATTCCTTAGAAAGTTTCTGAACCCATCAGAGTTGTGAAAGCGTCCATCCTGTCAAGTTCATCTGACTGTTTGCTGCCCTGAATTCTCACATGACATGGGACCCAACACAGAGTGCCCACATATCCCCTGCGTACTCAGAAATTCCCAACTAATTTCATAGCAGTTAAGTGCTCAGATAGGGTACTGAATACAAGACATTTCAGCTGTGTACTGTGTTTAATTAGGCATATTTTTTAGGTTAGGTTAGGTTAGAGGACGTGTACTTGTCAATTAAGACAAGTACAGTACCCGGAGGTCGAATTGACCCATTGTACAACGTCCTTAAAGAGGGAAAGATAATAGAGGGAATAGGATAAAAGTGGAGAGGATGTAGGAAAGGGGAGAATGGGAAGCGGAAAAATTACAAAGACCAGACACAACAAAAAGGGAGAGTGCGACTACACTGATGAAGCCCTAGCACCTCTCAACCAGCCCAAGCCACTAATGAATCTGTGCAGAGCCTTGATGTCGGCTCTCGACACAAAATTCAAACTCTCAAAGAAGGCCCTCTCTATTTTTTGCTCAAAGGTCGACCAACTCAAAGACGTATACCACATAATCAATGCTTGCTCATCTCTATAATCTCGTCCCTCTCAATGTTCTGTAGAGGCATTGCAGATGCATCGTAACGGCCAGATATAATTATGTATGCGTAGGTACATATATTAAAAATCAAAATTGTTGAATTTGGGACAATACCAACCTACATGAGATCTAGGTGTTGACCAGACCATTACTGATAACGACAAGCACTATATGTCGATGATTACAAAGGAGCTGTTCGATAGTCTCTAACTCTTCCTCATCGCAACATGCCCTGCAATAGTCCGGCTGGGATCTGTTCCAGATCCCCGTCAGCGACCTTATCTCGCAATGTCCCGTGATAAAACCGACAACCAACCACATCTATTGATAAAGTCAACACCAACAACCGTTTGGAAAATATCCACGAGTTTCTCTACTTTTCCAGAGTATTTTTTATGCCGAGCTCGTATTCCCCTTCCTGTATCACTACCAGTCTTTGACCTGTTTGTATACCATAAACTGGCCTCCCTCCTTTAACGATGGCGGACATTTGTGGGCTTAGTTTTTGTATGTAAATTTCGGCAGTTTACCTTACAATAGCTGACTTCCAAAATGTATCAATACAAAGTTTGTATACAGTTCTACTACGGTATATAAATTTTGTACATATGCAAAGTTACCAAACAATGCATCAACTATAAATCCGATGCCTGATTGCTTTTTGACTACGTTAAAAATACACATTGACAACGTTTTGAAATAGTATACATTGTAAACATTTTGTACAGCGGCTTTATGAAACACTATACTTTGTTCAAACACAAAGCAACTAACATTTTGGAAGTCAGCCAATATGTTGCAGTTGTTTATAGCAGCGTGCATTGCTTTCCGTAACTTCTTTATACACCCTTTTATAGTCGGTTTCCACTCTTTTCGGGTTCTTTCAGTGCACTGTTATTGTGTCACCCCCTTTCATTTGATTTATTTTTCGGTATTAATAAAATGTCGATAGTTTTGATCTTCCAGTGGCCAATTTAAATATAATTTTGAGAATTTCAATAAAAAATTAAAGAAAATTTTCAATTTGCATTATGCCGCTAATAATATCCCTCCAGTACCACTGTGCTGTGTTGTGGACACGACTGTTAATAATTTTATTGTGTATGTTGTTTGCCTACTCAATTAACTTGTTTTTATACAATTTTTTTCCTTCTTCTTCTTCTTCTATTGAATATTATTATTTATTATTTGTATTATTGTTGTTGCTGTTGTTGTTTTTGTTTTGATCATTGTTATGTCGTAATTTTGTATTTGTAATGAAAAAAAGAATTTTTGTTGTAAATCTGAAATTAATGCTTGACCGAAAGCCAGACAGACTCTTTTTTAAATCACATTTTACCAAAAGAGAAAGACAAGTAGAGACTGAGGCAGAAAGAAAGAGAGAGAGAATCTATTAAATTGAAAATTTGCATACAACCACAACACAACGTAACGTTAATGTAGTGCTTAATGCTGTGTCGTAATCATATTAAAGCGATGTCAAGCGGGGACTTAACGAAAAACGTGATCAAGAGACCAGAAAAATTATTTTTATTTGATTTCAATATTTCCTTATTTGTGTTTCATGTTCTTTAGCCATAATAATTTGAAGTTATTTTTATTTATTTTTTTTGCCAGATTTTAGGTTCTAATAAAACACAAGTGCTGGCACAAATTGATCACCAAAGAGAGAACCCGTTCGGAGTATACATTTAAAATATTTTCTTTGCTTAAACATTGTTTTGTTTTTTTGTTCGCAATTTTAATTCATTCTTTTCTTTAAAGCCACACTCAAGGAAGCGTTTAAAAGCGACTACTAAAGGGTGTTTTTTTTATAGAGATATAGAACTTTAAGTTGCAATAAAACAACGATGGATTATTCGATTGACATGAATTTTATTTATCCGAAAGATAATCTTGTGGCATTACATTTTAAATATGATTTCTGGCATATGACCGCCACGGCTGGCGCGGATGTAGTCCAATCTGGACGTCCATGATGACGATGACTTTTTTCAACATTTGTGGCCGTATATCGGCAATAATACGGCGAATGTTGTCTTCCAAATGGTCAAGTGTTTGTGGCTTTACCGCATAGACCAATGACTTTACATAACCCCACAGAAAGTAGTCTAGCGGTGTTAAATCACAAGATCTTGGAGGCCAATTCACAGGTCCAAAACGTGAAATTAGGCGGTCACCAAACGTGTCTTTCAATAAATCTATTGTGGCACGAGCTGTGTGACATGTTGCGCCGTCTTGTTGAAACCACATCTCCTGGACATCATGATTATTCAATTCAGGAATGAAAAAGTTAGTAATCATGGCTCTATACCGATCACCATTGACTGTAACGTTCTGGCCACCATCGTTTTTGAAATGATTCCACCAGCCCATAAAGCGCACCAAACAGTCAGTTTTTCTGGACGTAACGGTGTTTCCACATACACTTGAGGATTACCTTCACTCCAAATGCGGCAGTTTTGTTTGTTGACGTAGCCATTCAACCAGAAGTGCGCTTCATCGCTAAACAAAAATCGCTTATGAACATCGGGAACAACGGTAATCTTGTTTTGGGCCCATTCGACGAATCTACGCCTTACTTGATGATCGTTGGGCTTCAAATCTTGCACGAGTTGGATTTTGTAAGCACGCAAACCAAGATCCTTCCGCAAAATCTTCCATAAAGTGGATGGACACAGATCCAATTCCTGTGCTCGATGGCGGATTGACTCATTCGGGTCTTCCTCAATGCTACGCTCTACAGCAGCAATAGCTTCTTCTGTACGCACCGTACAGCGTCTCTGGGGATGCGTGTTATCAATAAGAGTAAACGTGGTGCGAAAACGTTCCGTGGTTAATCGAATTAACTGCTCTGATGGACGATTTTGTCGACGATAAAATTGACGTTGTTCAGGCGTGAGTCTATTCATGATGAATTGCCAAACCAAACTGAGAATAAATCACTTGACAGCTGTTAAATCGGTCGCCATCTTGAAAAGTAATGCCAACTTAAAGTTCTATACCTCTATAAAAAACACCCTTTAGTATTTTTTTATTTTATTTTATTTTAAATTTTTTTTTTAACTTAATTGTTCTAGGAAAAGTTATTTTCGATTTGTCAATAAGACAATGAGAATCTATTCTTGCGCTTTTTATACACAACAATTTTTACAAGAACCTATTCACACTTCTGGCAATTAATTATTATCTTTCAATAATATTTCTTTTACTAGGCACAGTAGAGACATACACACAGTTACTAAAGTATACATACGGTTAACAAATTTCAAAAAATTTCTAACCAATCCGTTTTTGTTGAAAATCTTTATAGTTTCCTCGATTTTAAGACGGTCTTATGCATTGGTTAAAAAATTTCTGAAATTGAATTGAATTGTGGCCCTGCACAGGCCCACAAAAGTATACATCCGATTAACAAACACAAAAGTTAACAAATTTCAGAAATTTTTTAACCATGACCGTCTTAAAATCGAGGAAAGTTGTCAGACAATTATAAAGATTTTCAACGAAAACGGATTGGTTAAAAATTTTTTGAAATTTGTTAACCGTATGTATACTTTTGTGGCTGTGTGTATGAGAAAATTAAATCCAATAAATGCGAAGTAAAATACCCAACATTTTGTCCCTACACTTATGTATGTATGTCGTGAAAGCTTTTGATTTTTTAACCAACAATCACAGGGGATGTTCTTATGCTGTGAAATGTTTTGAAACTTAATTCATATCGAATCAGTTGTGTTAGGGGAAAAAGAAAGCCGGGTCTATGATCATTAGATTTGAATCTATTTCCAGGAACTTTTAGAGCACTGAGTTCTCACATGATGGTCTCGAAAACAGTTTTAGATCTCCGCTGATCCCTCAACCACAGATCAATAGCATTAGCATTGCTATTCACTTTTTTCGTTAACTTCGCTTCCGATTTCATGAAGAAAAACTCCAATTCTGATGCACTTTAAATCTCAATAGGTTATCGAGCTCATAGTGTATCTTATATTTCACTATTCTAACGTTATTACAACAAATTATGCTCTTCTGAGGGATTGGTTTCGTTTAGTACTCGCCGTTCTTGTATCGAGTCCGCCAAATAACTTTTTTTTGAAAACGCTTTAAAAAAAAACTACTGAATATTTTCTCAAATTTCTTTTTTTATTTGAAAGTACAATCCTTCCGGTTAATAATGGAAAATAATTTCATTCAAATGGTTGCCTCGACTGGCACGATCGGTCCAATTTTTAAGCACATTATCGATTGTGTGCAGCTGTATTTCACCAATGGCTTCACGAATATTATCCTTTAAAGCGTCAATTGTCTCTGGCTTGTCGGCGTAACACTTATCTTTGACGGCACCCCACAAATAATAGTCCAACGGTGTCAAATCGCAGCTCCGAGGTGGCCAAACGACATCAGCTCTGCGGCTGACAATGCGATCTTCAAAAACAGGGCGCAAAACATCGAGTGTAGCTTCGGCGCTGTGTGGCACGTAGCGCTGTCCTGTTGAAAACAAATGTTGCCAATATCCTCCTCTTCAATTTTTGTGAACAAAAATTTGTTCAACATGGCCCGATAACGATCGCCATTGACAGTAACGGCCACTTCTTGCTCATTTTCGAAGAAAAATGGCCCAATTATGCCTCTGAACCAAAATCCGCACCAAACAGTGACTCGTTTTGGGTGCGTCGGCTTTTCAATGTATGCGTTCGGGTTTATCTGTGACCCAAATGCGACAATTTTGCTTGTTTACATACCCGCCAAGATCAAAATGAGCTTCATCTGAAAAGATGATTTTTTTTTTTGCCAAATCGGCATCTTCTGGTGTAGGCTACTGCATGGCCAGCCGAGGCAGCCATTTGAATGAAATTATTTTCCATTATTAAGCGGAAGGATTGTATTTTCAAATAAAAAAGAAATTTGAGAAAATATTCAGTAGTTTTTTTTTTAAGCATTTTCAAAAAAAAAAGTTATTTGGCGGGCCGTTTAGTTCACATCCGTTCGTGAGTGATTAGACAATGGATCAGAATAATTCGGTGTTTAGCCCACAATGCGTATATGAAACGCAAACCTGCAGAAATTTCCATAAACACTACTTCCTCTCTTTTTTCTGCCTTTCACAAGAAATTTTCCTATCGTAAACAAATTGCGCTGCCTGCGGGACTCAGGACCGTCCCCTGACTGTTGATCGATTCACTACTGCCTTTATTATCTCTCTTCTCCAAGAAATTTTTCTAGTCTGGATATATTTCTCTGCATGAGAAATGCCATCTCCTGAGCATTAAACGTTCCACTTACTCCTTAGAATATCAGTTTCGAGCGACAGGACGCTGTCTATAGAACCCAGTTGTATATTGATCGCTGTCTAAAAGATCATAAAAATTCTTCTTGTACATCCATTGGTAAACATACATTTCGAGGGCTCGGTGTATTGCCTATGTGTGTTTAGTGTTAATTATTCGTTAGGGATCTCAACATTTGATCGTTTCTGTTGCTGTCGATGCTGCCAGATGAATAACTAAAGCTGTAGACGTTACCAGTTAGTGAACCGCTGATAAAAAGCGAATGAAAATCGATTGTCTCCAATTGTTGCCAATTATAAACAGGATTTCTATGAGAGAGGCATAATGGAATCACCAAACTTAAGTGAAACTTTTAAGTGTGAGAATGACTATAAAAGTTTACGTTTCTCAATAAAATTCGGAAAAAAAACAGAATTAAAAATTGTTGAGAATTTAGAGGAAATAAAATAGAGAAAATGATACAAATTACAACTAATCTTTGCTCTTGTTTTTAACAAAAGGATTTTAATTTTTATTTTTTTTATTTAAATGAAGTTCTCCATCAATTTTTAAACAATCATTTTTGCAACCAGCATTGCAAATGATTGATTGATTACTTCTTTTTATGGGGTTTTATTGTGTTTTTACATGTCAGAACCAAACAATTGCAGTGTGGATTAGTGTGAGGTGTGGCACTTAAAGCCTTACAATGCGAGAGTAAGTATTGCAGCAATTGTCTTCAGGCCACACTTGAAGGTAAGTCTGTGGGTTATGCAGACTCGTTGTTGAATTTATGGTATAAGAAAACAAGAAAAATATGAAGAAAACAAAAAACACAAACCAAAAGCAGAAAAGCAATTGAATAAACAACACTTACAAGTTATGTTTCTGATTTAATGAAACTGATCAGTTTTCGAAAAACGTATTTGACTTTGACTGCACAACTACAGTAGAGCAAGGGAAAAACTAAATTATTGCTGAGAAAGATGAGAAAAAATCAAACCGCTTTCAATAAAGTAATCCATTACATACATACATACATACATACATAATTGGTCATTACAACCCTTCAGTCAGGATTACGACCTCGTTTGTCACACCACTTATGTTGTGTGTGTTAATTTTATACATAAGTGGTGGGACCTACAGTTTAAAGTCGACTCCGAACGACAGATTTTTGAGAAACTTTTCTATGGCAATTTTATTTACTTTCAGTGAGTTTTTGCCAGAAATCTGCTGAGAGAAAGTCGCCCAAGAAATACTTTTTTTTGTATTTTGTTTTGATGTCTGGCCTGTGGCTCGAACCCTGGCTTTACGTCTAATAAGCCAACACACTACCTACTAGACTACGGCGACTTCGACCTAACCGTTTCGGTATTAGAATCATAAAAATTACTTATGTGTTCACAGTTGGCTGAAGCAAAACAAAACAGAGGGTTTCTTGTGCTACAAACCACATCAGAAGCTAAGATTGGACTCTAATGAGTACAAAAGATAATTACAAACAGTGATTAACAGCTAGCACTCTGTTTAATATTTTTTTTTGTAATAGTGGGCACTTTGTCATCAGTCTAAGGACGAATATTTGCAAATTTGTTTAATAGTCCTCTCCTTGACATCTTCACAGCACACAAATTACTGTGGTCATTAAACTCTAGTCTAATCCTTCGATCATGATCCACAACTGACTTATTGCCTGGTGCAAGTACAATCACTAGTCAGAATACGTATTCTCTACTGTGGCTGGCTTATGAGCAAACTTAAGCATCTGACAACGTATTTGAGCCAAATAAGTCTCGAGATACTAAGAGATCTTCACCTGCAATTTGTCCTTTTCAGGCAGTATGTGGGAATAAATCTATTAATCGAGAGCAGATAGCATTCGAACGAGTTAAACTCTGCATAGCCAACTCGTTCGCACATTCATTTCCATAGAAATCAAAATAGTTTTGAGGAAATAATGCTCTTCAGATAATAAAAGCACGGAACAACTTCGAGTTCCAAGATATTGACTGTAAAATTAGGTTTGTTGAGAAAAGAGCCAGAATTTATTCAATCGATGTATGGTAATTTGCAGAAGTCGCCGTAGTCTAGTAGGTAGTGTGTTGGCTTATTAGACGTAAAAGCCTGAGTTTGAGCCTCATCGAGGTATCAAAGACAAAATACAAAAAGTATTTTTGCGGCGACTTCCTCTCAGTAGATTTCTGGCAAAAACTCTGAGAGTAAATAAAAATTGCCATGAAAAGTTTCTCAATAAATAAAAATCTGTCGTTCGGAGTCGACTTTAAACTGTAGGTCCCACCACTCATGTATAAAATTAACACACACAACATACATAAGTGGTGTGAGAAACTAGGACGTTGTACAATGGGTCAATTCGACCTCCGGGTACTGTACTTGTCCTAATTGACAAGTACACGTCCTGTAACCTAACCTAACCTAACCTATGGTAATTTGCAATTTAAAGTCTTGACCTCAGATAGTAGGCAGCAGGGTAAGGTCTTTGCCGGAAAGACACCCAGCTGAGCTGTATATTGTCGCTGTCTAAAAGATCATAAAAAGTCTTCTTGTACATGCATTGGTAAACATTTCGAAGGTTCGGTACATTGGCTATGTGCGTTTAGTGTTAATTATTCATTAAGGATGTCAATGTTTGATCGTTTCTGTTGCTTTTCTGTTTCTGGAAGACTTTCTAAATCAGTCTCAGCAAGCCTTATTAGAACCTGCAGTTTTACTTCTTCTTCCTATTCTGCGTCATCAAAGCTATACTCTACTGTTCTCAACCTTTTTTCTTTTTACATTTTTTCTAATTTCCTAATGTGATAACGAACGATGATTACAAAATATTGTAATCGATAACTTATAGTTTGAACATTTCATAAATTAAGACGTGTTTGGATTTCATAAAACATTCTTAAAATTACGCCCTGAATGTTAAAGAAGAAACACAAAAACAACAAAAAGCACGATTCGTATATATGACTCACCATTTTTGATCACACTGTGTTGTTGTATGGAAACCTTTGTTGATTGTAAGGTTTTTATAAAGATGGTAGTGGATCATGCAAAAATTTCTAAAATTCTTTAAGAATTCATATGTAAGTCCTCCACCCATTGATGCTAAGAGTAGCAGGAACAAAAACAACAACAACAACAACAAGTCATACATTCATACTCGTAATCGTACTCGCATTTCCGTTAAAGATTTGATATTCAAGATAAATTCTTGACCAAAATTCTAAGAATTCTAGCGGCTACAGCAACAGTAACAACAACAGCAATAGCTTAGAGCAAAAAAAAAACAAAAAAAAATCATACGAATGGTTGGGTTAAACATTAAGCCAAGTTTTTTTGTTTTGTTTTTTCATTAGGAACCAGTTTTGATGTCAAAAATAAAAAAAGAAACTCCACTATTTGATAGAAAAGACAAAGAGAGAGAGAGAGAGAGAGAGAGACAGAGAAAGACTTAAAGAATGTCTATGTGACCTTTATGTCCCTGTGTGTTTTGTTTCTCTTTGTTTAGTTTCTCTCTCTTTTTTTATTTGTATTTTTTTTTTGTGGGGCTTTGGCTTTTGTTTTGGTTTTTCTTACTTTTGTTGGACTCTTTTATTTTCATTTGTTGTTGTTATTGTTATTGCTATTGTTATTGTCGGTTTAACTTCTTAATTATGTGTGTATAGAGAGGAGATATTGTATTTTTTTTTTCTTTTTTTTTGTTATTGTTTTAAAACTAATCCATGGTTTTGTTATTGCGGCTTAAGTTTTATACAATATTTCCACACGAATTTATAAGAGAGCGAACACATGTGCATATGTATGTGTGTGCAAAAGGTATGTTGTAATACTGGGTTATTGGTTGATTTTTGATCTCCGCTTATTATTGTTGTGTATGGCTTTTAGCACTTTTTTTCTTCAAATACTTCGAACTTTGCAATCATCGCGTTGAAACTTCAATGTCTAAATATGGGCTCGCATTAGAGTTGAAGACACAAAAAAGAATAGAAAATAGAAACACACTAAGAGAAACAGAAAAAAAGGTCAAGACTTTTAACTTTAAAGATTAATTTGCAGACTTTGAAAATGTTTTCTTTATGGCCGTAAATGTTTTTTTTTAACCCAATTGCTGACTGTAATACTTTAAATAAAACGCAGAGAAAAATAAGATTTCACAAGAATTTTTTAGATTTTCTTAGAAAAATAAATAAAATGTGGAAGGGCTGCTCATTATACAAGTACTTTCGAGGTGGTGTTTAAAAATGAAGAAATAGAAATCTCACAGCTGGAGTTCCAAATAGTGTTAATGAGTACGATGCCAAAACAGCCAACATATATATTTGGTTCTGGTAATGTTAACATTAATGAAGTCGCCGTGGTCTAGTAGGTAGTGTGTTGGCTTATTAGACGTAAAGCCAGGGTTCGAGCCCCAGGCCAGGCATCAAAACAAAATACAAACAAAATATTTCTTCGGCGACTTCCTCTCAGCAGATTTCTTGCAAAAACTCTGAGTAAATAAAAATTGCCATGAAAAGTTTCTCAAAAATCTGTCGTTCGGAGTCGACTTTAAACTGTAGGTCCCGCCACTCATGTATAAAATTAACACACACAACATAAGTGATGTGAGAAACTAGGTCGTAATCCTGACTGAAGGGTTGTAATGACCAATCATGTATGTATGTATGTATGTATGTAATGTTAACATTAAAGATGCTGCACCCTCTGGAAAATCTGACATTTTTTTTAATTGTCCGAACGATAAAAAATTTTAAAAAGAAACATTTCAAACCACTTGTAGAATACTGAATTGTATGAGTAATAATCCCAGTTAAGAATATTCATATTATATGGGTATTGGATCACAGTGATATTCCAAGAAACTACAAATCACATGAATTGGCGAGACATGGCACAACCACCTAAGTTACGGGCGAATTTTCTACGTTTGCAATCCCAGTTGAGTACCTCCTAGATTAGAACTGACACTGCAACTCTGCTAACGCCTACTACATTGCTTCAGTTATAGGAAAGATTATGCCGTAAATTTAGATAAAGGGCACATGGATCACAACATCGAAAGAGATTATTTTACCGTTGGTATGCAACAAGAAAATAACCTCAAAAAATCTAACAAATTGTTAAAGAAAAAATTTGTATTTTAACAGGGAAGATTTGCCCGATCTCCACGCTATTGTGGCTCAAGTTGAACCGTACTTAGATGTTAAGATATCTGAAACTGGGGAGGGAGTTTATTAGAATAGGTTTTTACAATGGGGCGTCCTTTTTTTCTACAGGGTTAGTCGTAATAGGTTGGAGCTGGAATCTGTTGAACACATTCTGTCTCTATTCGTTCGCACAGGCGCAAAAATCCATTCATCCTCTGCTAGGATTTCTGATATTTAGAATTTTATCTCTCTTGTTCCCTTTTATTCTGATTTCTTCTTCCCCTTTAGGTAATCTATCCTTTCTATGTTACTAGCTCTTCCCATTTTTCCTATTGCTTAGAAATTTTTATTGTTTCTTTGTTGACTTTGAAGCCACCGCTCTGAAGATAAACACAATGGACCGTTTTTATGATTTCCAGGATAACCTAACTTTAAAAATGAGACAATCAATGGGGTGATTATCTACGTTGAGTAAGACTAACTTTCCGAGTCATTTGCTTGTTTTCAAACCTCTTAAGCAGTATACCTAATGGGTGTTTTTTATAGAGGTATAGAACTTTAAGTTGGCATTACTTTTCAAGATGGCGACCGATTTAACAGCTGTCAAGTGATTTATTCTCAGTTTGGTTTGGCAATTCATCATGAATAGACTCACGCCTGAACAACGCTTGCAAATAGTGCAATTTTATTTCGAAAATAATGGTTCTGTGCGGAAAACGTATCGCGCACTACGTCCATTTTATCGTCGACAAAATCGTCCATCAGAGCAGTTAATTCGATTAACCATGGAACGTTTTCGCACCACGTTTGCTCTTATTGATAACTCGCATCCCCAGAGACGCTGTACGGTGCATACAGAAGAAGCTATTGCTGCTGTAGAGCGTAGCATTGAGGAAGACCCGAATGAGTCCATCCGCCATCGAGCACAGGAATTGGATCTGTGTCCATCCACTTTATGGAAGATTTTGCGGAAGGATCTTGGTTTGCGTGCTTACAAAATCCAACACGTGCAAGATTTGAAGCCAAACGATCATCAAGTAAGGCGTAGATTCGTCGAATGGGCCCTAAACGAGATTACCGTTGTTCCCGATTTTCATAAGCGAATTTTGTTTAGCGATGAAGCGCACTTCTGGTTGAATGGCTACGTCAACAAACAAAACTGCCGCATTTGGAGTGAAGGTAATCCTCAAATGTATGTGGAAACACCGTTACATCCAGAAAAACTGACTGTTTGGTGCGCTTTATGGGCTGGTGGAATCATTTCAAAAACGATGGTGGCCAGAACGTTACAGTCAATGGTGATCGGTATAGAGCCATGATTACTAACTTTTTCATTCCTGAATTGAATAACCATGATGTCCAGGAGATGTGGTTTCAATAAGACGGCGCAACATGTCACAACAGCTCGTGCCACAATAGATTTATTGAAAGACACGTTTGGTGACCGCCTAATTTCACGTTTTGGACCTGTAAATTGGCCTCCAAGATCTTGCGATTTAACACCGCTAGACTTCTTTCTGTGGGGCTATGTAAAGTCATTGGTCTATGCGGTAAAGCCACAAACGCTTGACCATTTGGAAGACAACATTCGCCGTATTATTGCCGATATACGGCCACAAATGTTGGAAAAAGTCATCGAAAATTGGACGTCCAGATTGGACTATAATCCGCGCCAGCCGTGGCGGTCATATGCCAGAAATCATATTTAAAATGTAATGCCACAAGATTATCTTTCGGATAAATAAAATTCATGTCAATCGAACAATCCATCGTTGTTTTATTGCAACTTAAAGTTCTATATCTCTATAAAAAAACACCCTTTATCTTCCAGCTTCCACTGATGGTATTCCTAGCATGCGTGCTATTCAACGCCACAAAACGGCTGAAAATTTCGGCTTTATAATAAATTTATAAGCCATAATCATGCTTTGCCCCTACCATGTCTTGACAGAGCATATACCAAACTTTAAAGGAAATGCTTGGTTGTATGACTTGAAAAATCCAGTACAATTTAATTAATAATTACTTTTTCTTTAAAGTTATAATGATTAATGTTAAAATGATTAATTTAGTTGTTTGGCAATTAACTTGTATACCCTTTTACTTTTGATTTGTGGCCTATAATCGGGTTTTCTTGACAAAATTTTTTAATAAAATAAAATAAAATAAAATAAAACAAATATTAACCCAAATAATGTTTTGTTTGATTGTAATTAGTTTAACGTTACAAAATTTTGTTTATAATTTTTTTTAGTCTTTTTTTATTATTTTATTTTATTTAATTAACTTGGCTTTACATACAATATGGTTTAAAAATTATTTTTGTTTTTAAACAATCCATCATACAGAGGAAAGGTAAAGAGTAAGAGCATGAGTAAACAACAAAAAGTGGCAGCAAAAACTACTAGAAAAAACCCCCCAACAACAACATTAACAACATCAAACAACAACATTTGAAACTGGCAAAACGACTTTCGACATCATTTTGTTGGTCTTTTGTTTTCCTCTCGCTCTCTCTCTCTCTCTCTCTCTCTCTCTCACTCGATCGCTCTCTGTGTGTCATTGTGTGTTTTTCCGTTTATTTGCAAAATTTTTGTTTTTTTTTCACTTAATTTTTAATGTTGTTTGTGGAGAGCCACAGACTCTATTATTGTTTTTGCATTTTGTTTTGTTAATTCTTTTATTGTGTTGTATTGTATTGTATTTTATTTTATTTATGAATTTTGTTTTGTTTTATAAAAGATTTTTTTCTTCTTTTATGTTTAAAACTGCTTGCTTGCCTGCTTGCTTGATGGTGCTGATGACTCATAAGCAAAAGTGTCTGACTTAAAAACTTTAAAGTTTTAAGAACAAAAGACTTGAGAGAGTTTAAAATTTATGTTCTGCAGAAAAGGTAACGACCAAGTTGGTTTTTTTGGGTTTAAAAAGATCACACAGATTTGATAATGATCTTCTAAACGAAATGTAAATTTTCTAAAATTCATTTCTTGGAAGAAAGGTTTTAAAAACTAAAAAATTGCCCATATTTTGTTTTAAACTAAAATTGTTCTCGCATATGCTAAATATTTTTAACTTCAATCAATATTGAGAATGTTTAATTTGTGCCCAGCACACGTTATGTTTCCAATAATTTTGATAAACTAAGGCCAATTTCGACAAATAAAGGAAAAGAAAATTTAATGCAACATTTTGCACAAAAAAAAATAAAATAACCGAAAAGTTTTTTAGAAGCAAATCAAAAGGAAGAAGCATATCTCTCTTTAAATGGATTTTAAAGTGCTAGACAGGAAGATAACGACAACTACTATTCTGAAATCATTGGCATTTAAATTTCGTAAAACACATAAAGCCGATTAAACTTTGATTTCATTACAGTGTTTGCTTGTCAATGACATTTAAATGGCCACCTCTGAATTGGTTGCAGAAGTCGAAGCTTTAGAGGTAGTTTGTGTGCTCTTTTCTGCGAAAACTTGAAGGATTTAGATTTCAAATGCTCTAACGTGTCTTTTAGCCTTACAAAAAAGGCAAAAATCGCATAATCTTGAGCGCCAAATGACAGCTTGAAAACATGAAATTACTTGTTTTGAAAACTTCTCACTCAATAAGGCGAAAAGCAGTTGGTCGCTATGGCTCGCAGCACCGCTCTAATTAACTTAATATCGACCTGTCCAGCTTAGTCTCTTCCAAATTTATTTAAAATCTTACTGATCCCTTGGGTAGTAGTCAATTATGATAGCCGTAATTACCCTGTAATGCTCGAAAAGTGGCCAAGTTTAAATCACCAATTTTGTAATCAATTTTAACTATTTTTAGACAGTTTTCGGTTATTAAAGGATCTTTTCTGAATTGTAAACGTTGGGAAAATTAATTTGAAAGAGTGTGGTCCAAATCATTACACCGCCATCATCTTTCTGGTATCTACGACCGCTTTTAATTCAACGGTTTTGATTTTTCTATGATGTAGACTTCTTATACAACTCAAGTAATCATTTATTAATTTCTTGCTTTCGCTTTCAAACCATCCAAAATGAGAACTTTATTACCACACGATATGAGAAATTGTATCGGTTAAAAAAATACTTATTAACCAGGAATAAATGAACACAATCGGTTTTACAACAGTGCTATCAAAATTTAACTAGTCGACAGCAGTGCCCTCTTTGGGTTAAAGCAAAAAGTTTTCAAATTTCCCTCGTAATAATTATAAATACTTAATATACAGCTATGGACATATAAATGGCACACATTTGAATAAGTTTTTTCTTAGGCTAAAGTATCGCGAATACTATTAATCAAAAACAAATTTTTGGATTTATCCAAAGGTTTATTATTTGTATTTAAGAATGATATAAACTTAAGTTGAAATTCATTAACTAACAAAAAATATACATAATTTATAAAAAATAACACTGGATTGAGCTGGACACATAAATGGCACAAACTTAAAAAGTGCTTTTAATATTGCATTTGTTGATTTTTTGGTATGTACAAATGCCCTACCATTAATAATTTGTGCTGTAGCCTTTGTTTTGGATGACAGCTTCGCATCTACGACCCATACTTTCCACAAGTTTTTGGCATTTTGTTTTGGGCTGACCATAAATCGTCCATATTTATATAATTTTTTTTTGACGATTTCAACCTTGACTTCATACCACAGGTTTTCAATAGGATTTAAGTCAGGGCTCTGGGCTGGCCAATCCAAAATGGGGATCTGTTCCGAACAAAACCAATTTTTTACTACGTTTGAGGAGTGTTTGGGGTCATTATCTTGCATGAATTTCCACTTAATTGGCATAGAATCGAAAGCGAATGGTTCCATATGGTTTTTTAGAATATCCAAATATTGAAACTTGTCCATTTTTCCATTGATTTTTACAAGTGGACCTACGCCATGCCAAGAAAATGCACCCCAAACCATAATGCTACCACCGCCGTGTTTTACCGTCTTCTGCGTGAACCGAGGATTATATTCTTGACATCTAGGACGACGAACAAAGGTTCTGCCATCTGGTCCAATTCTATTAATTTTTGTTTCATCACTCCATAACACGTTTTTCCAAAAATTAATAGGATTGTCCTTATGGGTTCTGGCGAAGGCTAAACGTTTTGAAACATTTTTTTTTTTGAGAGCAATGGTTTTTTCCTGGAAATGCGCCCAAAGAAATTTGCCTCGTTTAATCTTCTTCTAACAAGCCTGATAGATATTTCCAAGCCAAAAGATTCATTAATATCAGACGCTATCTTGAATGGATCAATTTTCGCCATTCTTACCATTGCTGCATCTGTACGCAAGTTTGTTTTTCGAGGTCTTGGCTTCCGACTTTTGCCCTTAATCAATACATCGGGATTCTCTACACATGATTTAATAGCATTGTAAACTTTTTTTTCTTGAAACTTGCAGTTCTTTGGCAATTCCCGATACTTTTTTCCCATTTTCATGCATTTTCCATATGATCCGCCTCTCCTCGGTTGTTGTAAGATTGCCTGATCCCATTTTGAGTATCAAGTGATTTGAAAAAATCTACGCGTGTAATAACTATTTCAAATAAATTGTGCCATTTACATGTCCACTTAAAATTAGCTTTGTTTACGCAAAAATAATAACGGTAAATAATAAGCAGAATATAACGAAATATTTAAGTGCTGCTGAAACAAAAATTCTTAGAGCAACAATCTTAAGAGACAATTGTAGCATTTTATAAACTTCTAGTTGACAAAACATAAAGTTTTTGTCTTAATTAAAATGTGTGCCATTTATATGTCCATAGCTGTATCTCTGACTGCACCCATTAATAATAAGTGGCATGAGATTTTATTGTATTGACAAAAGATTGCACTTCTAATATGATAAGGTTTGTTTACTAAAGATTTTTTTTGCATTTTAGCATGCGTCATATATTTAAATTTCAGATATTTTATACAAAAAAAAAAATCTCTCAGTAAAGATTAATCATCTAAAAATATTAGCAAACTGAGTTATCACAAAAAAAACTGATTCTAATATGATGCTTTATTAATGTAGAATTTTCTTCGTGGGTTGTCTTTAGGAAAAAAAAACAATAGCAACATATAACAGTTTCTTAATGGTTTGCAAATTTGGGCATATAATTTCGTATTTAAATAAAAGGAAACCTTAGTTTTGTAAACACTTACCTTATTATTATTGTGTATTAATTGTTTAACCATTTAAATCCATTTAAAATGAAAATTCAAGTTAACAAAAATTTTTTAAATTTATTCCTATTTTGATTGATTGATGAATGGATGCTGATGCTGTTGTTATGCTAATGGTCTCCCTTGAAAAACGCTTAATTAACATGTGTTGCTGTATTTGCATGTATATGTACATATATATGTGTGTGTATTTTGGATTGTATAATTTTTCCTTTTCCAAAAACACTAAAATAACTGTTATAAACGACAACACAAACTTTTAATGGAGCCTGTTTTCTTTTTTATGTTAAAGACTTTGTTATTGTTTTTCGTTTTAAGGTTGCTTTATGTTTCTTATTTTTTTCTTTCGTTAATTTTTGCACTTGTTATTGTTGTTGTTGTTGCTTTTATCAATGAGTGAATGACTGAAATGACTTTAAAAAAATAATGATGGTGGTTCGTTGTTTTTGTTTTCAACGCGGAAATGCTATTTTCGGTATAATTTTTGTGCTTGTTTTTTATTTTCTTGCATTTATTGCAAAAAAGGTATCACTTTCCAACAAAAAAAAAACATTCAATTAAACACAAGCATTCATTTACAAACAATTAATAGAATACAAAAAAATTATTTTTTTATTCGTTTTCCTAACACACAACACTTTTATATTTATTAATCCACAAACAAATTATAAATTTTCAAATAAAACTTTTTACTTTATTGTATTTAATTTTAAATACAAATTTATTATATTCCTTTAATTTATTTTTTAACAAAAAACCCGTTTTCTATTTGTTGTATTTGTTTAAAGAAAGAAAAATCCGCTCTTTTTTATTCCTTATTTCTTGTTGTTTAATGTTAAACAAACAGCATTTACAAAATCTCACACTGAACGTCGTGTCTCACTCATTAAACCTTTTAAAACGGTATCTTTATAATACTCAAACAGACACTTCCACAACGTTTCAATGTTTTTACTCGAATGATTGTGTTTTTAAAATTCGCTAGCCCCACAAGTCTTGTTTGTTTGATTTTTGTGTTGTTGTTTTTTTCTTTAGTTATTAATTCAAGTATTTGCTGTTTTTGCTTATAGCACGGTGGTATTTGTTATTGCCATTAATGTTGTTGATATATTATGTTTTGCTTCACTTTTCAATATATGAGAGCGAGAGTGAGTTGTTCGCGTATTGTTGTTGCAGTTTGTTTTTACAATTTAAAAGAAGATAAAGAAATCAAAAGGAATGAAGCTGGGTTGCTTACAAATAAATACAGCAATAATTGCTCTTATTAAATTTGTTGCCAATTTGTTTTTGAGAGAACACACATATGTATGCTCTTTTAAGAGCGTATTTTTTATTGAATGAGTAATAAATAGTTTATTTACTTGTATTCGTATTTAAGAGCTGTCGTCTTGATCAATTTGTTTGCTGATGATTTTATCCTTTTATGCAATTTTAAATCAGGGATGGGATGTGACAACTTATTTTCAAAAACAGCATTTTTAATGAATTATTAAATTAATAATAAATAAGAAATTGTTTCTATTTTATTAACAACAATAAAGCTCTTTACTAAGAATATACATGTTTATTTTTATTTAATTTTGATTATTATTCTTAATTTTTTTTCTTCCCCACTGTATGTAATTTCAATACCTGGTATACAACCAATTAATTATTTCCCATTAAATATGCAAATAATAAAAATGTTTATGTTTTTACATGTTTATTTTTTGTTTATTATAACAAATTTTATTTAATTTTGATTATTATTTCAAATAAGTTAATTTTTTTCTTCCCCACTGTATGTAATTTCAATACCTAGTATACAACCAATTAATTATTTCCCATCAAATATGCAAATAATAAAAATGTCCATCAAATCCGCCTATAATAGTATTTAATTTGAAATTCTAAACAGATTTCTAAATATTGAGTTTTGTTTTCCTGTTTTCCAGCTCTTAAAGGGCTCTCTTTAAGCATTTCTCTCTTTTTTTTACTCAAATGTTTGATGTTTAACGAAAATAAATAAAATATACGAATAAAATAAAACCTGTTTTTGCCTATGTTAATACAAAAAAAAACAACACGAATGATTGTGCATTCCGCCACCACCACTTGTGCTAAGGTATGCATTTAAGGTTTTTATTTTTTGCTTCTTTTGGCTCTTTATAAATTAAAACAACAACACAAAAACATCGATGCATGCGTGCATAAAGTAATAACAACAATAAAAAATGCAATACAAATGTATAATGGTTGAGTCTGTTGTATGCATTTCAACACCTCACTGATCAAGAGAAAGAAAAAAAAGCAATAGTAACAGAAACAAACAAAACAAAAAGTGTAAACATAAAAACACAAAAACAACTGCTAGCAAGGGAAAACAGATTTAAGAGAGAGTTTTATTGCTTTCAAAGAGAAATAACCGGTAAAATTAAAACATTCAAAAAAATTTCAATTAAGAGAGAGAGAGAGAGAGTATTTAATTGTAAAGAGTTTGTTTATCTTTTTCGTTTGTTTAAATGTAACGACAATTTAAATTAAAATTAATAAAAAAAAATTCAATTTAAAAATTAAAAACCTGAAAATTAAAGGCGTTTTATTTTCTATGAAAATATACAAAATAGCTGATAATAATTTAAAACAAAACGCCCCATTTACTACAAATATTATTAAGTTAAATACATTTTTAATTGATGTTTTTCTTTATCTATTATACTTTATGCTTCAACACCCACAGTTTTTTGTTTTTTCATTTATTGGTTATGTTTTTTTTTTAATTAATTAACAAATTTTTTATTCAGTTATTTGACTTTAAATGCAATACTTTCTTTACAAAAGAGTTGCACAGACCATGTTTTGAAAACAAATCCTTATAAAATTTTAAGCACTCAAACTATTCATTTAATTGTTTTTAATTAAAATTTTATTATGCTTCGAAACTTATTTTCGATACTCTAAAACCATGTAATGCTGAGAAGATTACAAAAACTGTATTTTTTTTATTAAATTTTTGGTTTTCAAATGATTTTATTGTTAATATTAAACAATGTTCGAAAATTCGAAATTAAGTTCGAAATTCCAAATAACGATTAAGTGATATCAATAACTTGTAGCAATTTATTGATAACCAAATAACTCGAGTAAATTCTTCAAATCTGAACCAGCTATGGGAACAAATTCAAAATTAAGCTAAATTAAGTTCGAATTTAATCTGTTTTTTTGTTTCATGCAAAATTATACAAACTTTTAATTTTATTTTCTTAAAAAAAATTGAATTTGTACAGGTTTTCGAAATTCTAATTTATGGTTATTTAGGAAAACTGCAATAAAATTTCTATTTCATTTAATTTCCGCTGCAAAATTAATTTTTTCTTGATGTTCGAAAATTCGAACATAAATTTGAAGTTAATTTTATCGTTTTAAAATAATAAAAACGACTTTTAATTGTGATAAAATGATGCTAAACATATTCCGTTCATTATATTATTAAGAAATATTGATATTGTCACTTTTTAAACTAATTTTCGAAATTCGAAAATCATAACCTCTTAAGGAATATTTATTTAAATTCAGTTTTTTATCCAATTTTAGCTGTTAGTTTTGTAAACTAAGGACTCTTAATATTTTACTACTCAGCCTAAAACCGCAAATGAGGCTAATATTTCTGCCGGAGACACTACCCGGTCAGTATTTCCGGCTAGAAGACTGTAAAATGAATCACTAGCCTTATCGAGTGTGCTATGCCTGCCAACTTCAAAAAGACACCTCCATCTTCATTACCATTCAGTCTCGACTCATCTGTAAAGATACAGTGAGCGCCATAAGTGAGTCAACACTTTTGTTCTTAAGTATAAAACAGTTTTGTTCTTAAGTATAAAAAAGTTCCTCTATCATGAATTGTTGTTTTTGTTTTAACATTTTATAAGTAATAAATAAACGTTTTTATTTTTGGAAATTTATTCGACTATTCTCATTTACTTTTCTCGCCATCCTAAGAAAGTGAATTATTTCAGTGTTGTTTACTCACTTTTGGCGCTCAGTGTATATATGTTCAGAGCCTTTGACTAGGTGCTTAGCACTATTTTCCTCATTCTCCTATCCGTTATGGTGGTCTTGAACTTCATAATGCATGCTATATGGAATCAGAAAATTAACGATGCCATAACGTGGCAGATTAGGCAGCTCTATAGTATGATCATAAGAGAATATATAATTTAATTAGAAGTAGATTTAGCCTGGGGAATTTAATTGAGGTGATTACTGACTACTGCCATAGAGATGAGAAAACTGGATGATCCACATCATGACTTTTGCAGCATTTTACATCATTATTTATTGTCCATCATTGTCTATAAACAGGCATACGGATACTTTTTGGACAGCTTACCGGACCTAGCGTCTACGGCCTTCTGCAGAATCTATGACTTCATCAGTTCTTTAAAGTCGTTTCAGTGTAATTATTATTATATGATGATTAGAACGTGAATCTGGTACTCATATGGTATTCCTGTTGAACTATCACCTCGAATGCTGTAGTTTCGGAGAGGCATCACCTCCTATTGTATTCCACAATGCTGATGTTGTTTGCTTTCTTACTACTTCATACGGGTAATACAGTAGCCGAGGAGAGTTTATATTCCTTTCTTGTCTACTGTACTTACTTAACCTAAACTTATGGCTGAAATTCGTTTACAATTTTGTTGAAATTGATTTAAGATTTGAATTTTTTGCTTCATAATAACAATAAGAAGCATAAGCTTTTGGACGAATCTTACACAGTTTATGAGGAAAGCAATTTAAGCCTTACCCGAGATCTGAAATGTTCCAATCAATTTTTTTTGCATTTTTCCTTGTCACTCTACCTGTAGAGAAATTTTGATTCGTTTTTACTTTCCATTTTAATAATAAAGTTTTCCTTTTTTTTCTTTAATTACATTACGTTTCAATATCTTTAAAAAACATAGAAAAAAAACTTCTACAACTTTTTTTTTTAATTTTATTTTACAATGTTTGCGTTTATTTTGTTTTGTTTTTTTTTATTCCACTGATGATGGAATAATTATTGAATAATTATGGTTTGATTAGCAAGTTATTGTTGCTAATAATGGTTATTAATTAAATATCTTTAATAAAAAACTGATGAAGAAATTGAAAATAGTGAAAGTAAATAAGCATGAAAACAAAAAGAAAAACACAAAAATAAATATTTCTTTGTATATAAAAAGAAAATCAATCATTTAAGAAAAATTAAAAACATTTTCTTTAAACAATTGCATGAGCTATTGCCTGCTTTAGATGGTTCGTTGGTTCCCTAAATTAAAACATGCCATATTTAATATGAAAAACAAACAAAAAAAAAAAACAAAATTTATAGGCAATTAAACAAATTTGCATAAAATTAATAATTTAATTTGTAAAATAGAAATAAAAATGAAAGTAAAATAGTTTCTTAAGATTTCTTTCTTTCATATAACCACCATTAGAGGGGATCAGATCACACAATTTCTATGTAAAATATTGGTTGCTTGTAAAACTTAAATAAATTAAACAAATTGTGTTTTTAAATACCTTATACTACTAGTACAATAATAGCAATAGCATATAATATTTAATTGTTTAAATAAAATTTTAAAATGTTGTTAATTCAGTTGATAAGCCAGCCAGAAAACAAATTACATTTGCAGTATTTCATGTTCCCAATCGATAAGATTTAGTTGAGGCTTAAAACGCTTGTGAGGATCTGTGTAAAGAGAAAAAGAAAAAACAAAATGCAATGTTATGATTACAATATGTACACTGAGCGCCATAAGTGAGTCAACACTTTTCTTCTTAAGTATAAAAAAAGTTCCTTTATCATGAATTGTTGTTTTTATTTTAACATTTTATAAGTAATAAATAAACGTTATTTTTGGATTTTTATTTGTTTGTTGGTCTTACAACCTAGTGATGAGCTGTATAGCTGAATATATCTTTGAAAAATCAGCATTATCATTGCTCTAAGCATCCAATCAGCATTTGGTATGTCTACGGTCTTGTCAACGGTCAGTCCACTTTAATTGTTGCATGAATTGAACTTTATTTGAATAGAGGTGTATATACAAATGCCAAATACACCATAATGAGCTGTAATATAGCCTATGGGCAAGAATTATTCGCCTCACTTTCAGTAACAGAAACTACATTAACGGCGGTGTTTACATTGCGAAAACGAACAAGCCTCATAACCACTTACAACGCTACCAAACTCTTGAAATTTCTTTATAATTTTACCAATTCCTTTAGAAGTCGCCGTGGTCTAGTAGGTAGTGTGTTGGCTTATTAGACGAAAAGCCAGGGTTCGAGCCCCAGGCCAGACATCAAAATAAAATACAAAAAAAGTATTTCTTCGGTGACTTCCTTTCAGCAGATTTCTGGCAAAAACTCTGAGAGTAAATAAAATTGCCATGAAAAATTTCTCAAAAATCTGTCGTTCGGAGTCGACTTTAAACTGTAGGTCCCGCCACTCATGTATAAAAAAATTAACACACACAACATTAGTGGTGTGAGAAACTAGATCGTAATCCTGACTGAAGGGTTGTAATGACCAATTATGTATGTATGTATGTTTTATTTTTGGAAATTTATTCGACTATTCTCATTTACTTTTCTCGCTATCCTAAGAAAATGAATTATTTCAGTGGTGTTTACTCACTTTTGGCGCTCACTGTATATGTATTTACAATGCAGTTGAATTAAAGAGATTAATCACGTTATCAGTTGGGTAATTCAGTTGAATTGTTAATTTGTAAAATGCTTGAAAAATAAATATAATTGCGTATAAGAATAAATCAGTGGTAATAAACACTCTTCATGGCATCTAAGAATGGAACTGTCACTCGATTGCCCTGTATTATGGCATTGAAAACAAATTTTTATATTCGAATCGTTCTCATTATATATCACATTGATAAAGCTTGAAAACACAAAGGGACCCATTCTTATTGTGAGCTAATTGCCAAGTCCAGATTAATCAGTATTGGCAGTTAGCACACATATCTTGCCTTAAAACACGATCATGATAAAGATGAAAACCAGCATAAAACTTCAATGAATCTAGCAATTGATCTGAAAGCTCCGTTTAACCATCGACAAAGGCAAAGCTAAATGAGAGAGAAGTCAAAGCTATGCCAGAGACGGATATTGGCATATTTCTACAGTAATCGTTACTAGATAAGCCTCTTGGCTGCCTATGACAGAGATGTCTCTGAGTTTTTTATGGACTAGGTGAAGTTCACTAACCATTCAATAGCTACAGTGTAGCATCGATTCTGTTGCAGTACTACGTCTTACATCATATCTTATACCAACTGCCTTCCTACTATGTAAAGTATAAAAATTATAGAAACCCATGGTGTATACCTTATGTTTGGTTAGTTTGTGACGCATGAGGAAATCCCCACCTGCTTTCAACTTGTGATGTATCACTGGCATATGAACTCTTCAGATGTTTATCTTTGTAAATGAGCTGATTGCCCAATCAATCTGAAGCCCTATAAGTCTATAGCCTAGCACATACTGTGATGTTTATTGACATCATATGGAACAGTGGAAATGGCACAGATGGGAGCCAAATCTGTCGTAGTACAATAAACACAATATATCTGACCCATCGTGTCTATTCTACTGTCCTATTATTTTCAACCTAACATTAGTAAGGCAGCAAACATATGTCCTAACAGCAGATAATTTAGTATCTTCCTGTGCTAGGATTTTAGTGATTTGCTTTCTCTTAAGTCCTATGTTCTCATTCCCGCAGGAAATTGTTGGAACAAAATGTCTTTTCACTTCATTTAGAAATGACCGGACAGCGAAAACTAAATCAATCGGTGGTCGTAGAAGCCATAAACTGCTACAGATCGAACAGAATTCTTGATAAACACTCCTCTTTGACATCCGAACGTGCGATAAAACTACTGAGGAAAATTATTCCGATACCACTAAACATTGCCCTGCCTGTGTTGAAATTCCCCACAACATGGTAATTTCCATTTGAATGGTTTTGGTTTCAAACTCTTTTTTTTTGTTTTGTTGTAAATGCAATGCAAAACAGATTGAATCTAAACAAACTGCATGAATATTTAGTCAAATCAACTTACCCATCATGGCATAACGCTGTTCATTTTGCAATTGCGTATAATCGATATTGGGTCCCTGTAGAAATTGTTGAGCAGCGGTTATGGTTAGCATTTCAGGTATCCATATATCATCGAGAGAGTTCTGCATCAGCGTTAGTAATTGTTTTAATTTCAATTGTAAATCGCTAGCATTGTTCTCATATTTACACAATATTAAGGCCTTACAAGTATCATGCATATGTTGGGGTTGTTGTGAGAAACAGCGGGTAATTTGATTGTAAAGTGCATCGATAATGGCAATATCTTCGAAAGGATTGCCGGGTTTAAAACTTAAAAGCTTGCGTTCATGTTTGCGGCGATTTTTGCTCGAACGGAATGTTTTGCTGAAAGTGAAAATAAATATTTTATTAGCAGTGCTTAGTAGTTTGTGTTTTGAAATGTTAATTTGATCTGTTACCCCGTTCCTCTTGAACTGGCTGTATAACGTGAAGAACGTAAACTTGTCGTGTCTGATAAGAGATCACATTCATCTATGTCCACTTGTTCGTTATCGACCATTAAGTTCTGGGCCTGTTTGGTGCGCAAAACACGTATTTCCAGTAAACGTGTTTTATGCTTAATAAATAACTCCTCTTCTGCTGTTAAAGAATTAAGCAATTCTGTTTGATAGTCTAACAATTTCGGTATTAAGAGTGTCTCCAAGAGATTTTCTTTACACGCGGCCTCATTTAGATTGATTTCATGTATAGCTCTTAGGAAAAGTTTACCCACAAACAGACTTTCCAATGCAGTTGACAAGTTGCCTGAGTACGCTTTAGAGAGTTCAAAGGCTTCGAAATATTTGCCCTGTTCTTGCAAAGGTGATATCAAAGAGCTAAAGCAAGTACAAAACAAATGTTTGTGTTATAAATTCAAATTTAAAAAACTTACTACTTACAGAGCCACTGTAGCTACATTGCCATCTATCTTCTTGGCCAATTGTAAGGTTCTTTGCCAATCCAAAACATGTTTGGCACTTAGTAATGCCTGTTGCAAGTTACCGGCACGTTCATATAAAATACTGGCATTTTCAAATTTACCTTTTGATCTTAAGTGATCAGCAAATGCTATGCAAATTTCTCTGTAACATGATTCCTCGTTTTGGTAGGCCTTCAAAGCCTGCGCATAGTATTCATGTTTCTTAATGAAATTTAAAGCTTCTTCGAATTTTTCCTGGCCACAGTTTCCAATATGTTTTAAAGCCTTTTCATAACGTTTTAAGTGCTCATCAATTTTAAATTTACGATAATTGTTATCGTAGGACTTGAGTTCATTAAGGAATGCCAAATATTCTTTGGGATCTTTGTGGGATTTCTGGGCTACAAATAATACGAGACCAAAATCATAAGTGCCCAAGGCTACATTGTACAGTTCATTAACATCCACCAAATATAAGAGATATTTTAAGGCATCCTCTGCAGCTACTGCTGCTCCATTATCGGTTAAACTATCTTTTTTCTTATCGTCCCAAATGATTTCCAAAGCCTTTTCTAAATCGCCCATTTTAACGTAGGCGGTTAGTATAGGCAGACGATAACGTTTCTCACTTGACTGTTCCATGCGTGCACATAAAGCCTTGCACAGATAGGAAACTTTGTTTTCCAACTTGAAACCTTCAGGATAAGTTTGGGAATTTTCCTTATAATTGCTGGCATACATAGTTTTTGTAAAATCCTGTAAGGAGACATTTTTTTAGTTTAAATATCACAAAAACCACTTTACTACTCACCTCATTTTGCAGATCGCTTAAGAAGAGATTTAACCACTGGGGATTTTGTATTTCTTGTAGGAAAACATCCAGGCGATTAACAAAATCGTTCATATTGTGGTCACATAAAATATTTAAATTGATGCGTTGTTTGCGCAGCATATCGAAAGCCAAACAATAGTTTTGTGATTCCAGTAATGCACCCACCAATTCCAATGATAATACACGAGGGCATATGGCCTCCAAGTTTCCTCTTGGCATTTGCATAATAGTGCGAGCTGAATCAGCTACAGTTGTTACCAATTTGGAGCCCCTTTCTAAGTGGCGTTCATTCACAACACACAAATCGCTCAAACGCAAAAAGTGCAAAGAAGCCAATTTCGTAAATGTTAAATAATTGCCAGCCATACAATAAGAAGTAACATCATGAGCTATCAGCTGAGCATCAACAAATAAGGTTTGATTGCTAGTCAAAGCAACAGTTAACGTTTCAGCCTCCAAAGGCCTTATAAAGGTTTCCAACTGATTAATAAGATGATCAAATTGTACATGCACACGTCTGCTGGTTTCACGATTGCGATCAACATCATAGACCAGCTGAATTAAACGATTGTCCTCTAGCACTTGATAAAATAATTCACAGGGTTGTTCTCGACCCGAGGGTTTTACACAGCAAACGGTGCCTGTAATACTAACGGTAGAGGCAGTTTTATACAACTTCTGCTGCAAATCGATTGCCAAGAATTTTAAAGCCGTGGTATTATTCTCGGTATAATTACACACCAGATAGGTATCTTCAAAACTTTCAAACCACTGTAGATTTGCATATTTAAAAGGTTTAACAGCAGTCTCCTTGTTTTCTACGTCTTGCAATTCAGCATATTTGGTAAACAATAGAGGCATTTTGAGTTTGCTTCTGTAGAGATGAATATTATGCTGAGAATCATAGATAAATAATTGCAGGTCATCCTGTACACCCTGCAATCCTATGGAAATGATAAAAGCCTCGCCTTCCAGTTTCAATTCTTGGGCACTCATGGGAGGTGGTATAACCGCTTTCGAAAAATCCGTCAAAAGCAAACGTTTACCGTCTACAACAAACACTAGACCACTTCTGTTGAAGCGATCTATGGCCCACTGCCATTTGTATACGAAATATTTGCCCGAATCAAATAAAATATGTAAAGTTTTCTCTTCTCCCAGGCGATTGTCCCATTGTAGATAGTTGATGTTGTCTGGTACGGGAAATTCCAACACCTGCTTGAGATACCAGTGATAATTACCTATGGTGTATAAATACAGTTTGTTTAGAGTCGTCTTTATGCTTAAAATCTCTGAATCAGAACTCCATTTAATGGTTTCTACTGGCTCTTCTAACAGATCAAAAGGTAAAACAAGTTCACGATGCCTTAGACCGTTCTTTTCAAATAAAGCTATACAGCTTTTATTAGGTAAACGTTGTGGCACTGCTATCCAATTGCCCGAGGGTCTCCATGCAATAGAGGGACATAGTTGTGGCTGTTTTTCGCCTACAAATTGTAATCTACCCTCTTTATCGAAAACTTTAAAAGTGCGTCCTTTGGACTGGCAAACATACGACACCACAAAATATGCACCGTCCGCACGCCAATCAACATGAATGTCCTAAAAATATTGTTAAATTTATTTATTTATTCGGCTTTTCTTTTCATTCACCTCATTCCATACCTTTGGCAACTCTTCTAGATTCACTTTAGAGCCCTCATCTAGTTTTTGTTTGGCAGCTTGTTTTCCCTCAGAGCCATGGAATTGTGTTTCTTTTTTGCCCCAACCTACATTGATGAATTCACCCTCAGCTACTGTGGATACATCTTCGAGAGCATGTTCCATTAAAGCTTCGTAAGTGCAAGTCATTACCACTACATTGTGATGTTTAGTCACAAACACTACCACCTCTTGATCAGGGCTCCAAACCATGCTTTCAATACCGACATCACAGAAAGTGCCTTCGTTGACCTGTTGGCTGTCAGGATTGACCAGCAATACCTCGCCTCCTGAAGTAGCCAAACAAATTTCATTTTCCAAAGCTAAATATTCGGCTGCTACAATGTCTGGCACTTCGGCCAATACTTTATATGCATCTGGACTGCCGGGTTTGTACAAAAACAATTTATCGTTTGTCACCAGAAAACGAGCGTCGTCGCTTTTAGATGTATTTGGATTTAGAAGTAGAAATTTTGGTTGATTCACTAAATCTCCCTCCGTAAATTGTTGCACATACTTTAGTTTTAAATTACGCATTTTTCTTTTTCGGGGCTTTATAAATTAATAAATTTTCTTTCTATTATTATTTCTTTAATATTTTTAACACGTGCCTGTTCGTTCAGTTGAAAAATAAAAACAAAAAATGGTTTGTTTTGCTTACAAAGTCATTCACTGTAAATGATGGACGGTAGTCACACTAGAGTTGTCGTTATTTAGTTAGCTTTTGTTAGGCTACCGAAAAGAGAAAAAAGAATGTGCGAACATATTTTCTGTGCTAACAAACAATTTTTATTTAAGTGTTTTTTAATCGCTATTTTAAAATAAAAAAAAATAAAATCGCTACTTTGAACAAACTAAACTAAAAATATAATTTTCTAGTTCCTCCCAACCGCATCCATGTTTCCTTTTTGCCACTGCTCCCCCATCCCTACAAAACAAAATAAATGAAAATGGTTATTTAGTTAATTTTTCAACTTTTTCTTTTATTACCACCAACTGGTCTATTGTGATTGTTTTTGGCATCGTTATGTCGACGTCAATAGAAAAATAATTTAACGCCTCCAGTGAGCCGTTGATTTATCAGTTCATCGGCTTTAATATAGTGTCTCGAAGTTGTGAATATTTTTGTGTGACGACTGTAGTAAAATTTATTTGTTAAAAAAATCGTTAAAAACCCTTTAAAAATTCATAAAAATTTGTTAAACACATTATTTTGTTGAAGATTTATAAGATTAAAGAAATGTAGTGGGAAAAAATCAAATCTAAACATGAATAAAGTGCGTTTAAAAGTCACCATATGAAAAACGCAAATGCAAAAGAAGAAAAAGGAATTTTTTGTATTTTTCTTTTACTTTTTTATTTCTTCATACCAATAGGCATGTTTTACCACTACCGTTGTGCACAAATGGTGTGTTTGTTGTTAGTGTAAAAGTGTGTGTGCGTTTGTATGTGTAAAAGTAAAAAAATGATATGAAAACGTAAAACGAAAATAAAAATTGAAAAAAAGAAAACAACAACAACGAAAAATACATATTGGAAAAATTCAAATACAAAACGCAAAAACAAAAAAATGTTTTTTTTTAAGAAATTCCACAAAATAAAAATTACGAAAGAAGTGTAAAAGAGTAAATAACGAAAACAAATTACTATGCGAGTGAGAGAGGTAGGAGTAGTAGATAGAAAATAACAAAAATATTGCAAAACACAATCATAATAAAAGAAAAACAACAACACAACTCACACGTCTATCTATCTATTATACATGTGAAATAATTAAGCAAACAAAATAAATATAAAATAAACAAAACAAAATTAATTGTGAAAAAGAGCCATAAAAATATTTATTTATTAAGCAAGCAAAAGTGTAACAGTTTTTTTCTAAGTGGTTTTAGAATTAATTGAAATTAAATAATGCAATCCAACCAATAACAACAACAATATTAATTAGCAAACAACAGCAACAAAAAAGTATTGAAAACAAAATGAAGACCAAAGCTTTATTAGCTTATGGATGAATGTGAGATGAGCTGCATGTTTTATTAAAGTAAGTGAAAATGAAAATTATTATTATAAATAATTATACCTATAAAGAACACACAAAAAAAAGAAAGAAAATAATGAAATTAAAAATAGGGTGTGCTCTTCAATATCAGGTGTATTCTAGTGATTCTTCGCTTTCTCTTTTCGTCTCTGCCTGAGCTCAGTCAAGCGATAAGTTTGTTCTCTCTATCAATTTAGCTTTTTTCAAGGACATTTGGCGTTTTTAATTAGACGTTTTTAAATGAGATTTACTTGTGTTCAAAAACAATTTATTGCTAAAAGTTTTTATTTCTCCAGACTGACACAGACCGTGTTGGTTAATATTTATCAATTGAAAACCAGAGTGATAAACAATAAATTAAAAATTATTTCGACTGTAGAGTGTATGTATTTTGCATTAAATACTGCTAGCCATTCAGTGAACTCCTTATTTCTTATCGATGTTCGGTCCATAGGCATATCTTCAACAACCGAAATACATGCATATTACAACGCATGTATTAATATGTCTTAATATTTGTGTATTCGGAGACGTTGGCTTCAAACGTTTATCAAAGAAGCTAAGGAAATATTTTAAAACTTTAATGACTAAGGACATTACTGTGGATATATTTTTTAGAGGCGCACCTCAAGCTATCTGTACCTCTGGTTCCACAAACTATTCCTCGCCATATGTATTTTTGGACACGTTTAGTGGTTTGAATGATTTTCTGCTAAACAAAAAAAAAAAAAATTATAAAATTTTAGGTGTCATATGAATCTCACTAATGGAAATGGGAAAAAAGTGTAGAAAGAAATCATCAAACCTGCAATTCTGAGAAATGTTTATCCTATAAAAGATGGTGGCCATAAGAACCTCAGAAAACGTATATGGTTTCTTTAATACCTTTACAATTTTTATATGATATGAAAAAGCAGTCTGAGAAGGGGAAAAAACATAAAAAATTGGCGTACAAAAATAATATGACGAGCATTCTCGTCATAAATATGTACATAAAGTAAATAAAAAGTTATTTTAGCGCTTATTTTTTTCTTAAGCGCTTTTTCTTTTAATAATACATTATCCCCACTGATACAAGTTCACACATTCAAATGACAAAAGATCCAGAATCATCTTTTCGTTTCCACATTTCAATTTTCATTTTGAAATTTGTTTTTGTTTTTGTTTTCTTTTTTAGCTTTTCATAGTGTGCGTTGTTGTTTTTTTTTAGTTATAAAAATAATTTACAAATGAAATCCAAAATACAAAAATGTCGCAACACACCTGCAAAAGTTTAATAACACACACACACACATGAATGAAAAATATATGAAGATGAAAAGTGGGAATTTTCTATTGTTATTATTGTGTTGTTTTCGTTTTACTATATTTAAATGAAACGACAATAATACCAACTTAAAATATATCAATAAGGGTTGTTTACTATTGTTGTCACTGTTGTCGTTGTTGTTGTAATCTGTGTATCATGGTCCCAGACAAATGTCTGACTGGTTTTCTTATTAGACTGTGTGAATGTTTTTCTCTTGTTATTTGTATTTGTTAGTTTTCTTTTTCTTCTCAGAGAGATGATGTGATGCCATGTTACACATACTTATTATTATGTTCTTTCTATATCTCTTCTCTGGGAATAATTACTGTGCTATTTCTCTTGTTAGTTCTCCAAACGAACAGTAGCAGCAGCAACTCCTACATTTTCTCTTTTTTTCTTTCCGTTCTTTGCTTACCCACTTTCATCGTGGAACACAGTTTTTGAAGGACACAATAATTATTTTTCTCAATATTTTTGTAGGAGTTTTTCTTATTTCTTGCTTTACTCTTTGTTTTTATTTTGATTACACATTTTCTTGTTGTTATTTAAGGATGTCCTTTTTATTTCTTTTTTTTTTGTATTTTCTTGTTTTTTCCTCTTGTTCTATATGTAGGGACGCGCCCATTATTATTGAGGAAAATGGAAAACAAAATTCATTAATTTTTTTTGTTAGATTAGAAATATTTTTTTTTATCGTTAATTATTAGAATTATCTTTAACGTGTTTATTTATTGTGCCTAATCTTTTAATGAAGTTCTTAAAACAAATATGCTTAACTAACTGACCTTGATTAAGCGATAATGTTGTTGTCTACGCTCTCTCCCTCTCTATACACCTAATTCTGTTTTTACACGGTCTTTTTTTACACGGTTTTGATATAACACGGTTTGAAAATAAAATATTTTTAATTTTTGTTACACGATTTTACTCCATTTAGCACGATTTAAAATTTTTTGTGCTTAAATTTTTTTTGTCAAATTTAATTTTTGCAAAGTATGTTCATATCACAAATTTAAGGGAATTCCCTTTTTGCGCGACAAGCATATTTACTGGTCAAAGCAAATGTAAATGGCACAAATTTAGGGGAATTCCCTTTTGTGCATACAAGCACAAAGGTCAGAGCAATTGAAATGTGTTAATATTTTGTGTTTGGTAAAGAAATTTTTTATTGGCAAATTTGTTTTTCTATCGTTACATTAAATTTAACGCATTAAGATGAAAGGTAAGCCAAAAAATATTTTATATTTATTAAGTTATTTATATTTTTAATTTTGTTAAATATTTTATGAATCCCTAAAAGAAAATGTCAAATACAAAACTTCTTAAAAAATCCTTGTTTTTCACTAATTTTAATAGGTTTTAGAGATTAGGAACCAATCACCTATTTTTGCATACGATCAGTGTCTTTTTTTACACGGTTTTTTTACACGGTTTTTTCTGAAACCAATCTACCGTGTAAAAACAGAATTAGGTGTACACTTAATGTCTGCTAAATTTACATGATATTTAGGAAATGAGTGTTTTTTTTTCATACCCTTTGCCAGCCTACTACTTACTAACAATGTAGACATAAATAATAGAAGAACTGTAATAGATAGAGAGACTGCAATTGTCTTAGAATATTTCAAACAAAATTTATTTTTTGGAAATATTCGTGCGTCAAGCAAACATGGTTGACTTTTTATTTTCTCAAAATCCTAAATTAGAAAATTGAAAAAAAAAATTTAATTCTTCAGGAACATCTCATTATGATACTGGATGAGTATAGTATAGTAAAACTGTGCTGGGTTTCAAGGTATTGCGGCGTTTCAGGTAATTTGATTGCTAATGAAGTGGCTAGAACAGAGGAGTCTGTTAGAGCTCTCTTGAGTTTCTGCTGATCGACTAAAGCTGGATTAACCCATTGTTTCGGAACAAAAATTTTGTTCCGAAACAATTTTTTTTATATGTAGTTTGACGTTTCTCTTTTTGAGAGAGAGAGCGAAAGAGAGTAAGATTGCTTCGGAACAATTTCAGCTCGAATTGGTTTAATTTTAATTATTGTTCTGAAACAATCGTACTGTGCTGCCAGATATTTTAATTTTTGAAGTAAAGTTGAACTGAGCTGCCACATCATATTATATGTATATTTGTATGTATGTATTGTATAATAAAATACAGAGCGGTTGTTTAATACTGTTTGTTTATATTGTTTATTTAATTATAAAAAACAAATAACTGTTGAATGTTACTAAAAAAACTAAATAATTAAGCCAAGAAAACAAACGAATTGCAGTCATCGGCTACTGTGCTGCCTAATTGTAAAACTAACAAGCATCGTTTACAAGAATATTTCATATGGTAGCCCTGTTTTTAGGGAACAATTGTTCGAAGTGGGTGAATCGTTTCAGAACAAACTCTCAAAAAACTGAATTTGTTCCGGAACAAGAATTTTGTTCCGAAACAATGGGCGAATCCAGCTTAAGGAAACAGACATATATTGCATAATCGCCATATTATCGTGGCGCCTTTAGGAGTGTTCCAAAACAGATTGAATAGTGGATCTGAATAGGAAGTCTATAAGAACCTTTATAGGTTTTCTGACTGGGATTTGTACATTGAAGGCGATAGACAGATTGTGCGACTCAGAAATGCCTTTCTGCTATTTAAAGAGTGTCGAACTGTACTTCTGTGTACTAGGATTTAGTTAAGGGTTTTGAAGACTTGGAGTAAATTTGGTCATCGGGCCTGAAAGATTATTTTCCGATATTGGTTGACTAATGAGATGACTGCCTACTTCTTCTTCACTTTTTTCTCTTTTTATGGCGCATTGTTAACTATTCTGTTTTTCGTCTTTATTCTTTATCCTTTGTTTTCATTTAACCAGACTAATAATTTGCATCTCTCAATTGTATTTTGTTTTTTTATTAGAATGTCTCTATTATTACGTTCATCACTTTAGCGGTTTTTTTTTATTTAATTCTGCTATTACAATTAAAAATACTTAGTTTGTCTGTCACTATTTCGCACAATTAAGTTTTTTCATTTTCTCTCCATTTTACCTAAATATTATCATCGTGTTTGTTTTATTTTGCAAGTTGTTTTTATTTTTTTTTATCACATTCGTTCATTTTGCTTTAAAACATCGTATCATATGTGATAAATTATATTTTTAACGATGTATATGTATATATATACGTGAGTGTGTTTATGCTTTCATCTCGTAAGTCACCTTCACTTGTTTGCTTCAAATTTTACCATAAAAACAATACTTTGATCAACACTAACACTTACACACACACACATCTGTTTTTCATTTTTATTTTTCTGTTGATAAAAAAAACCAAACGCAAAATAAAAACAAAATCTAAATGACAGGTGATAAATGTGTTTTTTATTTTCATGCGAGCTTTTTAATTGATAAGCTTAAGGCAGGAATGGAAGAAGAAGAAGAAGAGTGTATGCGTATTCTTCACTCATGCATTCATTTCTACATGCATCCACTTTAAATTAATAACGCAAAAAAGCAAGAAAATCTTATTAGACGACAATGACAGAAAAGTCTTTTTGTTTTGTCTTACCAAACGCAAACAAACAAACAAATTATAATAAATAACAAAAATACCAACAAAACAAACAATATTTTGATAGAGAGAAGTGAGAGTTAAAGCGCAATTTATTAGCATTTCTGTTTTTTCAGCATAATAAAAAGAATTGTACATGCGTTACAGTGCCTAAAATGTTCAGTAATGATTAAAACACTACTTGCAGTGTGTAATTAAAATAAAATTGTCACATATTCTACAAGTGTCATTTTTCTACTTACTAACAATAATCCTCACTTAGGTTGTAACAGTTTTTTTTTTTATTTTTAAAACCTTACAACATTGTTTCCTACGAGCATTTCGAATGTAATTCCTTTTTTTGCTTCTCTTATTCCATTTTTTTTGACATATGAATTCCTTAAAATTGTCGTCGTTGTTATTATGAAGTAAACATGCTTTATAAAGCATACATATGTATGTATGTACATACGTACACACATATACACGCATACTTTATTCAATTGGCTTTGTTTTTTTTTCCGTTGTCAATTTTCATTCAGCCGTTTATTGATTCTATTTTTAGTACACATACCAACTTTACAACAACAGCAACAAGGCAAACGCTGAACAACAAAAATATTGCACAAACAAAAATGCATTATTGCCAACTAAAGAATGAATTGAACTTATTGCAAAGCATAATGATATTTGTGTGCGCTTATGTGCATGTGTGTTGGAGTAGCATTGTATGCAGCAACACAACATTTTTCAGCTTCCATGTTGTATAACGAATGAATAAAATTCATGAGGGAATGCGTCACATTTTATACAAAATAACAATTGTTTTATGCTCATATACATACATGCACTATCAATATACGAACACAAAACTGCTCTACTGGAGTTCCACTAATACCAACGAGGCATTCGCCGCCGCCAATGTTCTTGTTATCGCGCATACATAAAGAAACCGTTTGTTGTTGCTGTAAATTTGTTGGAAATTGTTTATATTGAAGTTTTTCCTCTCACTCTCTCTTGCTAACTGTTACAATTAAATACATATATATAAGTTTTTCTGTTCGCTCTCCTTTTTACGCCAATTTTTTAGAATTGTTTATCTGTATTTATGTATGTGTATGCGGTTTTTTATGCTAGACTCGTTTTTTTTTGTTTTTGCAATATTTACCGAATAGTTTTGGAATTTCTATGCTACGAAATTCCTTGATGCAACAATATTTTTGTTTTTTTTAGAGTTGTTTTTGTATTATTTAAAGTCATATTTTAGTGTTGCCAGATGGGGATTTTTACTAAGAGACTAATACTATGTTCCGACATGCACTTATATTGAGTAAATTGCAATAAAGGGCATTATTGATCTCAATATTTCATATGAAATGTCAATTAATTATTGCTCAATAAATTCATAAATTGTTATAATATTGATTACAACTTGAAATACTTTCTATTGATATTTGACAACTCAAATATCAACAATGACAAACAAAAAAAAAAAAAAGCAAAACAAAAAACAACGAACAAAACAAAAACAATGTTGTTGAAACAACCAGTTGTTTAGTTTACCAGCTGTCAAATGAATATTGAATAAGCAGCTGAACTGCGTATATTGTTATGTCTAAATACTTAAAATATTGTAATCAATAAACCGAATATTGACCCTATAAAAGTGCATGTCTGAACATAGTATAAGAGGAAAATTTAAATAATAATAAAGTGTTACTATGTACAAGCTTAATAGCTTGGCCTCTAAGAGTTAAACTCGTCTGCTATGGGTGCTAGGTATTGACCATCTATTATGCATTGATAGTTAGTACGGTCCTTGAGTTCAAAATTGCATAAAAACATCCTGAAACTATTTGAATACGGCTGATTAAAGAAAACAGTTCGATATATGGGCCCAACTGAATTAAGGAAACGCACTGTTGAACCATTTATGATGGTAAGTAAGAGCGAAGCTGTGATTTACAGGAAATGCATACACAAACATGGCAAGGGAAGTCATCCAATCTTAAATGTTGCTCGCCCGATATGCTTGTGTTCATTCTTGTTTAAGATCATGAAGCGACGAATGGGTAAAATGTTGAGAACAATGATATAAAATGTGAGGTTGTGCTCTACATTTACGGAAGATCAGTTTAAAGGGATGACATGACGTCTTCCAATTTGAGAAGGCTTTCTTGCAGCATGCATTGATACTCAAGGCATCTTAATCCTTAGACGAGTTTTCTAGAGCGACTGATCGAACATAAGTCAAGAAATATTTGATGTAAATCTAAGGCATTAACTCTCGAAATTAAAACCTTAGAAATTAGCAGAGGTTATTAAATAAAATCAATTTAATTAGGCTAAATAAAGCCATCAATTTCGTGCAGAAATAATGAATTTAAATCGTGATAAGGGTGTGTCTGTCTATTATTTATGGAATCATTCTTTTTTTTAATTAATTATACTCTGAAATGTGACTGATGATCTTGTCAGCCTGCTTGTTAGATAAATGACGTAATATTTTCTTTTAAATTTAATTAAAAACATTGCAACTAAAACGATGTACAACACCATACTTCCTTATATTGCACATTAAGACCGAATGAAAGACGTAAAGAAAGAATGGAATTTTGTTACAAATTAAAAAATAGAAATAGAAACATTAGATTATGTTTTAAATGAAAAGGAACTTTATAAGAATAGTGAGTTGTTTTTTTTTTGCTATTAAACTCGCTTTAGTGTATATGAACGTGACTGGGTATTGATTTTGCATACGATGATGATGATGATGATGTCTTCTTTGAATTTGCAACTGCAATTGCAATTTTTCTTTTCTTTTTTTTTTTTTTTTGCTTTGGCAACTTTTCTAAAGAAATCATCATCGTTTCTATTGATATTTTTATTTCAGCTTTAAAAAGTACAAAAATACATATGCTTTGTATGAATATACATATGTTTGTATGTACATACGTACAGATTCTATTTGTATGTGAATAAAATGAATATTTATTTTCTCAGCTTTAATACTTACTTACTTGTACAGTATGACTGAATGTATGTATGTATGCTTGTTTTTTTTTATTGTAATAATTTTTCATCTCTGTTGTTTAACAGTGGGGGATAAAATAATATGATCATTAGAAGAAACTTTATGTCGATTATATTTGATTAATAGAGGGTTATCCATTTAGTGGTTTCATAACCAGCTGTCAGCTGTGAAATATGTTTCATCTGAAGTGGCATGCTTGTATTTTGCATGTATTATGAATGGATGGAGAAGATAATCCACATAAAATCCTTTTCACGCAACAATTAAAGCCAGCTGACCATTTACAATGCCATTTGGGTGCCAGGGTAACAGTTTTTTCAATGCCAATTTTACAAACAAAATTGGCCTCAGCAATGAAGCCCATTACTTATGTTAACAAGCAAAATTGTTGCATATGTAGCTTGGAGAAACGAGAAGAGATTCTGGAAAAGTCATTGCGTCTATCAAAAAAGAGAATGTTTAATATACATTGTGTCAATTCAGACCATATGGCCATACGATACATACATACATAATTGGTCATTTCAACCCTTCAGTCAGGATTACGACCTAGTTTCTCACACCACTTATGTTGTGTGTGTTAATTTTTATACATGAGTGGCGGGACCTACAGTTTAAAGTCGACTCCGAACGACAGATTTTTGAGAAACTTTTCATGGCAATTTTATTTTGTCTCAGAGTTTTTGCCAGTAATCTGCTGAGAGCAAGGAGGCCGAAGAAATACTTTTTTTGTATTTTTTTTGATGTCTGGCCTGGGTCACGAACCCTGGCTTTACGTCTAATAAGCCAACACACTACCTACTAGACCACGGCGACTCAATACGATAATCAACTTTTTTTTTGGCCTGCTGTTGAAGATTATGTACTGGACGGAATGTGGTTTCAAAAAGGCGGTGCCACTTGCCATGCAACACAACCTATTTTGGCTTCATTGTATGATAAGTTGCCAGAAAGAACGATTTAACATTTTGGCAACTTCAATTGGGAATACCAGTGTCATGCATTTTAATGCCTTTACACTTTTTTGTTAACACGGATATTTCCATAGCATTGGAGCATTTGCAAACCAATATTCGTGCAGTTAGCGGTTACCGCTCGAAATGTGGCAACAAGTAATAAAAAGTATCGACTGCTGCAACTAATCCAGAGGATTTCTCTGAAATGTCATTGCATTTCATACTAAATGAGCATGAGATCAAGTATTATAGTGAAAATAAACTTTCATCTAAAATCATAGTCTAATGAGTGTTTTATTTAACTTTATTTTTAAAACCGACAAAGGCATAACCCTTTACTTGTTTTTTTTTTTTTTTTTTTTTTTTTTTTTTTTTTTTTTTTTTTTTTTTTGGAAGTTAAGACTGCAGTGAATTGTATCCCAAAGTTATTAGAAGCTTCACAGTTTCCCTATCATTATTTGTTTCCATTCCTGAGAAGAAAATGTTTCTGAATTTTCCCCGGGTGTAAACCAAGCAAAAGCCATGAGTAGTTCAAAAGAAAATACACAATTTTTTCTCATTTTCTTTATCATTTTATTTGATTTAATCTTTGGAAAGTCTGTCTGTAGATTTATATTTATTTTTCTGCATATTTACTTCATCTATATGTATTGTAAACTTTAACAGTACATTAGTCAGTAGTGGTAGTAGTATTTCCATAATATTTAATAATTTTTCTTTTTAAAGTACGTGAGCTTTTCCGTTTGAAATTAATATTTAAAATTGAAATTGAAATAGAAATAGAAGTACACGAGTAGGCACTACAAATAAATTTTCTCAAGAATAATCCATTATTACCCGCTTGTTTTTTTCTTTTATTCTCTTTTGTTTTTTGCATGATGAATATGATGAAACACGCACAATATTACGAACGATGATGACGACGTTATGATGCAGTAGTTAGTGCCCTGCATTCTTCCATGGCAACATCATAGTTTTACAGTTAAGGTTAAAGTTTCTCATAATTGTACTTGTGACTTATTAAGACAGTAAGAGAAACCAATGAAACAAAACGAAGAAACAAAAAAAAAATATTCGATAAGAACATTCAATTAGTTTTGCATGACATATAGAGGCTTTGCTTTATTAAGCCTAGCATAGAGGACGTCGCATCACCACATATAACCGATTCAATATGCCTGAGTCATATATAAATTGGTATATTTAAGCAAAGAATATGGATATAAAGAATACGCATCATGTAGAAGTAAAATTTCTTATGACGGGTCGTAACATTACGATCCGCTCTCACCAAAATATTTTTAAATATTTATATTTAATTTACGGAGGAAGACAGAAGGAAAATGAACACAAACAAAGAGCGTAACAATGTGTTGCTCTCATCGTACGTATGTACATGTGTATGTATTCTTGTGTTTTTTGATTTAGTTGTCGATCAGACTGCGACAAGAATACATGTGCTGCGGATGCTTTATCATTTTATTTCAGAATAACACTCGAAGAATATTTTGTGTTAAAAATGTTCTGTCATTAGCTGGGCGTATTTTATTTTTTATTTTGTCTCATTTTATTTTTAAATGCTTTGGAATGCTCGTTTTTTTTTTTCTTTTAATAAAAAATGGTTTTTTATTCTTTTTATTTTTATTTATCTAAAAAACATGGCCCAATTTTTAAGCCAAAGATGGATAGCTTTATGTTCTTTTAATAATAAAATCGATGTTTTATTTTATTTTTATTTATCCAAAATTATTAAGCCAAAGATAGACAGCTTTACATATGTATGTTGATGAAATGAAAGTAAAAAAAGAGTATATTACTAACACTTTTATATGGCTGTAATTAAATAAATTCTCTCAACTTATTTTCTCTCTCTCACTCACTAATCCATAACCATGCCTATGGCGTTTCGACGATTCTTAATTGCAAGCAGTACTTGGACATTGTGGCTGGCTAGAATATTTTAGGCATGTGGTGTATGTAGGCAGTGGTTAATGAATGTCTGTAAGGCGTTGCAATGCTTATTAGCTGAATTCCAAGAATCACTGACATACTCGTACAAAAGCAAGACTTTAAGCAAGACTTAAATCAAAGAAAATAAAGTATAAAGAATGTGCATTTTAACATATTTTGGAATATTTTTCAAAAATATTTCATGACGCGGGGGGAAAGATAGAAGGGAAGGATACAGAAACCAAGAGCGTAACAATGCGTTGTCCTCATCGTGCGTTTTTGTTGTTTGACCACTTTTTATTTATTTTTCTGGTGTTAAAAACAGACGTCGGCACCAATGTCCCTCAGTGGAAGAACATCTTCGGCTTTTTACACACATAGGACACGAACATCAAGAATGTTCGTTAAAAAGAGCGTAAAAATCTTGTCAGCTTTTAAAGAAGAAGGTTCATGTCGCTTTTTTCAGACTTCAATTATACACCCAAAGAAATATCACAGTAGTATTCACTAATATCAATGAGAAATGATTTCGATTTTTGGAAGAATACTTGCCAAGTTAAATACGGTGTCTTAGTGTCTTAGTGCAGTACAATTTTTCTATATTTTCCGAACACATATACATATCATTGGGTTAATAAGTAGACTTGACATTATTACTAACAATTTTCCTCTAGGTTAACACATGCCTATGGTTATAGATTAGTGAGTGAGAGAGAGAGAGAGAAAATAAGTTAAGAGAATTTATTTATTTACAGCCATATAAAAGTGTTAGTAATATACTCTATTTTTATTTTCATTTCATCAACATTCATATGTAAAGCTGTCTATCTTTGGCTTAATAATTTTGGATAAATAGAGATAAAATAAAAAGACCATTTTATTATTAAAAGAAGTTTAAAAGCTTTGGCTTAAAAATTATGCCATGTTTTTTTAGATAAATAAAAATAAAAATAATAAAAAACCATTTTTTATTAAAAGAAAAAAAAACGAGCATTCCAAAGCATTTAAAAAAAATATACTATGGGACAAAATAAAATACGCCCAGCTAATGACATAGAACATTTTTAACACAAAATATTCTTCGAATAATAAAATACGCCCAGCTAATGACATAGAACATTTTTAACACAAAATATTCTTCGAGTGCTATTCCGAAATAAAATGATAAAGCATCCGCAGCACATGTATTCTTGTCGCAGTCTGATCGACAACTAAATCAAAAACCACAAGAATACATACACATGTACATACGTACGATGAGGGCAACACATTGTTACGCTCTTTGTTTGTGTTCATTTTCCTTCTGTCTTCCTCCCTCTCATCCAGAAATGATTTTTAAAAATATTTTGGTGAGAGCGGGTCGTAATGTTACGACCCGCCATAAGAAATTTTACTTCTACATGATGCGTATTCTTTATATCCATATTCTTTACTAGAATGCAATGGCCAGTAATGACAGTGGTGATGGGAAGTAGTTCAATAAAACAATATTAAACATAAATTATCTAGTTAGAAAGCGCAAGGTTAGGTTACATGGGCCAAGAGTAGAACTTAATGCACAAGATTTCGTGTAGTGCTACTACACCAAAAACAACAACACTAATAGGTCTTAGTTAATGGCAACCCTGTCATCCTATGGCTTACTATAGTAGATCAATCACTTGCTTAGCTGGAAAAAAATAAAAACAATGTGGAAAAAAAATAAAGAGGAAGAAAAATGTGCCTTAGAAAAATGTATATGTACTGTTACACCGGACCAGAACTTATAATTCAAATATTATTTATAAATGGATTATAATTAACAAAAATTGAAATTGTATGCCTATGATAAATGATGGAAAAAATGTTTCGTCGTATCAATTAAATGTTTTGTTTGACAATAAAAATCTTATTTTGTTTTTTTTTTTACAAATTCTACAATGATTTTTACAAAATTTTCACTCTCTCTCTCTCTCTGTCTCTGTTACACTCTCATTTTCTCCACTTGGCGAGTACAAGTCTCCAATTTGAATCTCTTGAAACTCATCTATCTACACACACACACACACACACACACACTGAAACGACTTTAAGCTGCGATTTATATAGCGAATATGGCCAATAAAACCATAAACAGCAAACAAAGTTTAGTTTATTAATAAACCTGGTCGGAACAACAACGCGATTGCGGTAACATTTTTTAAAATCGAAACGAAAAATAATAAAAAAAAAGATAATGAAAAACTCTAATAACTTACAAACAAAATGACACGGTGATCGGTCGTCAATATTTTGAAAATGTAAAAAATGAAAACAAATAAAAGAAAAATTCAATAGCCAAAGAAAGGGAAAAGAAAAGAAGAAAAACAATGTGATAAAAAAAATAAAAAATAAAGGCAATAATCAAGAGTATTAAGAAATGTGCGACAGTGACATAATATTTAGTAATCTTAATAAAATAAATTAAAAAGAAATAAAATTTCTTTTGTAAAATCTACTGAAATAATAATGAAAAAGATTTAAACTGAATTATGTTGTTGGCTATGCGGTGTTACAACATTTCTCTTCAACAATACCCCATCAATAAATCATTTTTAAAATATAAAGAAAAAATATTTCAAAAATTTAAAGCAATTTTTGTAGTTTAGCCAAGAAAATACAATAAAAAAAATATGTGACGAAAATTTTAATAATCTTTTAAAAAAGAAAACAAAAACAAAAAAAAAATATATAAAAAATGCTGTAAAATGCAATAATTTTAAATGCTTTTTATAAAAAAAAAGAAATTGCTTTTGAAAAGCCTATTCAGTCTCTTGCTAAGATAACAATCGTGTTTCATGAATATTATTTAAAACAATTTTTACAGAAATTACCAATTAAAAGTTGTATTTAAACACGGTTTATTTATTTATTTTAACATGAAATTTGTTTGCCTAGTTTCTTTATTATTATTATTTATATTTCTCTTCTCCTTTTGTAAAGATTTACATATGAAAAGTGTTTGAAAGGTTTTGAATAGGTGAGGCATTAAATTACTGCTTATGTTAAGCCTCATATTGTTGTTATTCATTACACAGCCCTGCAAATTTGGACTTTTGTTGTGCAAATAAGATGGCTTCAGGTATTTTCGAAGGCATTTGGCGCGCTAAACACGAATCTGGTTTCAAAAATTTTCCATCACGTCAGGTTTTCGAGAAAAAGGGGGTTGAAAACCCTAAAAATAGCGTTTTTGGCCATTTTTGAAACATTATAGAGCTCAACACTGACGTTCAAAATGGCGGCTCCAATATGGCGGTCAAGTACATCTGATTAATTTTTATAAACCTCGACCGCCATATTGGATCCGCCATTTTGAATTTTTTAAATCTGAATGAAGCTCTGTAATCAGCGGCCCCAAAAACCCCTGAGTAACAATTCTCAAGTAAATCTGAAATGTGTTTCTTTTTCTTTTGCACCCCTTGACATAAACCCACCCCCTAATTTAAGGGTGTATGCAAAAAATTTGGCTTTGGGATCATTTTAAAGAGCAAAGATCAATTGTCAATTTCTAACAATAGCGATGGTTCTAGCACGTCAGTGTTGAGCTTTACAATGTTTCAAAAATGGCCAAAAACGCTATTTTTAGGGTTTTCAACCCCCTTTTTTCTTGAAAACCTGACGTGATGGAAAATTTTTGAAACCAGATTCGTGTTTAGCGCACAAAATGCCTTCGGAAACACCTGGAGCAATCTTATTTGCAAAACCCATGCAGGGCTGTGTTATTAGCGCATTCTATCACTGGACCATTTGCAAACTATTTTTCCCTGCCAGTTATGCATTTTGTCTCTATTCATCGGATGTCATTCAATTTTCAATTATAATGGTTCTTCTCTAGGTGTAGTGGCGGATCTAGCTACACACGGTCTTTAGTAGCTTTACAGGTCAGGTATTCCACTTTCCCAAACACTGGCGCTGTCTGACATTTGAGATCTGGGTTCTCTTATTGGAGGAACAGTATGCAGGTGGATTGAATCTTCTCATATTAGAATTGGAGTTTCTCATGTTTGTTGCGAAGCGTTTTAATCTGCTCTTACATCAATTGCATCAATACATACATACATAATTGGTCATTACAACCCTTCAGTCAGGATTACGAGCTAGTTTCTCACACCACTTATGTTGTGAGTGGTAATTTTATACATGAGTGGTGGGGCCTACAGTTTAAAGTCGACTCTGAACGACAGATTTTTGAGGAACTTTTCATGGCAATTTTATTTACTCTCCGAGTTTTTGCCAGAAATCTGCTGAAAGGAAGTCGCCGAAGAAATACTTTTTGTATTTTGTTTTGATGTCTGGCCTGGGGCTCGAACCCTGGCTTTACGTCTAATAAGCCAACACACTACCTATTAGACTACGGCGACTACAATTGCATCAATATTTATCTGCAAATAAGTCTGTATAGAATATCGGTTGCAATAGGGTATCAACACAGTGGAATCTCTTATGGAATCCATTGTTGCGCTTCATGACATATTATCTTGTATTTTCGCAGTTTTATTTGTGTGTTGATATCCATGCGTTGAGTTATTTGTAGAAGCTAGCATCCAATTCTTGTGTACGATTTGACCTTTAGTGTTGTCGTAAGTGGCAAAAGTTTCTTCCATTAACTCTATGTCCCATATATCGCACTTGGTTTTATATCCAAAATTGATTCAGTTTTTGAAGTCGCCGTAGTGTAGTAGGTAGTGTGTTGGCTTACTATTCGTAAAAGCCCGGGTTCGTATCCCAGGTCAGACAACAAAAGTGAAATATGAAAAAAAAAAAAATTCTTCGGCGACTTCCTCTCAGCAGATTTCTGGCAAAAATTCTGAGAGTAAAATAAACCTGCCATGAAAAGTTTCTCAAAATTCTGTCGTTCGGAGTCGACGTTAAATTGTAGATCCCGCCACTCACGTATAAAATTAACGCACACAACATGAGTGGTGTGAGAAGCTAGGCCGTAATCCTGACTGAAGGGTTGTAATGGCCAATTATGTATGTATGTTATGATTCAGTTTTAAGCTTCTCAGCAATTGAAGCAATGTAAACATAGGCAATCAGTTTTTTAAAACATATTTAATCTTTGACTTGACAACTGAGGGGGGAAACGCATTGGGCAAAACTAGAATTTTTTTTATACGTTATTAGCGCTATAAACACAATCCAGCTTTACATCAGCCTGGAAGTCACAGTTGCGATTTAATTGTCACTATATCTTGTAAGAGCTATGCTTATTAGGAACATGTTACTTCATCCTTTTCCAGAAAGCTCGTTGGTAAGCCCCAATATACTAGAAGCCCTAAGTTTTTTTTTTTACCGGAACGCGTTCCGGACTCCGGTACACGGTTCGGAAAAACAAGCCGGTTCGTTCCGGTTTTTGTTCCGGTTCGGGTTCGGTTCAAACCCTTGTTTATAAAAATACATATAAAAATTCGTCAAAAATTAGAAAAAAAAATCTGCAATTCTTTTTATTTATTTTTTTTCAAAACGTCAGAAAATTCTCGTTATCAGAAATCATCTTTAGTTCCGGAAAGCGTTCCTGTCTAAAAAGGAAGTACCGGAACGACGTTCCGGAGCGTTCCGGCTCGACAACACCACTGGTCCTAACCTATTGAGATTATATCTCAGATGGTAGCGAAGTGATAAAAAAACACCTTTTGTATACTCTTAAAGAGTGTTTTGAACGCTGTACCCCCGTTTTTATCTCTGAGTTAATCACACAATAGAGCTCGGGATCAATGAAATCTGTAGCAGGTCCATTATATCATTACCATTATGTCATTACCAGTGATTCCAAAGCGATACAGGACCCAATAAGGCATAAATTTGTTCACCACATTGAGTATCTTGAAGATAATTAAGATCAGCTGTGATTTCATTGTACATAAAGTCAAGAAATACTTAAAGTGCAGCATGACTATGCGATAATGCCTAGAACACCAATGTGACCAGTTTTTCGGGGAACTGCAGGAGGGATAAGCCTATTATATCCTCAATGGCCACAGTGGAACAGATGCGAATAGCTCTCATTATAGGCACACAATGCCTTCTCCGTCGAATGCCTAGCGACCTTTACAATAGACCACTAAACAAACAACAATTTGAATTTGTTCATCTTTTCTGTCTGGTAAATATTGCAATTACTAATCGCATACATATCGACGCCTCCGTTCTATAACATACTAAGTCGAAAAAGTGTGTTTTGAGTTATGAGCTCTCAAAGTTTTCGCGTGACATACGACTATATGGGTATTCGAAGTAGATTTTTCACTATAACTTCGGAACGGATCGACGCATCTTAACCAAATTTTGACAGTATTTAAGTTAGAGAACGTAGAATTTAAAAATGCAAGAACATTAAAAACGCTTTAAGTGCACTTAGAACGTTATAGAATGGAGGCGTCGATATGTACATATGGCTGTGACACTGCGATTAGTCATCATGTTTGTTAGTTGACATGATTGTTTATAATAATCGTCGTCTATTACACTTACTGTTCGAGACGAACAGCAACACGCTTATCGAAATTCCTTCTATGGTGGTGACAACCAACAAAAGTAAATTTAATAATTTTTTTATTAATATACAGTGCATGACAAAACAATGGAAACTTGTTCAAAAATTTATTTATGTGTTACAATCGGGCGAAAATTTAAAAATCTTTTTAAGAAATCGGCAAAATATTAATGCCTTTTATTAATATGCACTGTTATTAACATTTCTGTATTTTAAAAAATATATAAAAAGACTATATAATTCAGTAATTAAAAAAAAATAATTCTATTCACATATTTGATGTTGACAAAACAATGGAAACTTTGGAAACTTTTTTAATTTTTGAATTATATAATTCATTTTTATACATAATTTTAATATACAGAAACGTTAATAACAGTGCATATTAATAAGCTCCACAAATGTTTTGCTGATTTTTAAAAAACATGTTAAATGTTCGTCCGATTAAATACATTTTCGAAAAAGTTTCCATTGTTTTGTCAAGCACTGTATGTATCTCTTCTTCTTCTTTTGTATTGTTTTGAAATGAAAACTTTTCTACTCTTAACAAATACCCCACAAAACAAGTTTTCACAATTTTTCTTAAAAAGGAAAATAAAAGAAGAAAAAAACACTTTTTTCCCGCAATTGTTTTCTTCGTAAAGCTGTCTGTCTTAACATTCGTTGTCATAGAGTCGTCACACCATATTCTTCTTTAAAAAAAAAACAAGAAGAAAAGCTCTGACAAATGAATCTACAAGCAAGAGTACAAACAAAGAAAAACCTATTTTTTCTTTTCTTTTACCGCAAATTGTTTCGTTTCGTTTTGTTGATTTGTTTTATTTATTATTCACAAATTTGTTGCTATTTTTTTTGAAACTTTTCTTTTTCTTTTTTAACTGCATTAATTTTCATTTCAAGCCAACAACAAATAACCAAACAACATCCCAAAAGAAAAACGTTTTTTTTTTTGGTGGTATGTATGTACAAATGTACGTACATTAAGTGAAAGTATGGACGACGTTTTATTGAAATGAAAAAAAATTTGTTTTTTTTTTGTTTTGTTAAACAGCCGTTGTATTTTCTTTTTTTTTTTTCAATTCTTCGCGCTGTAATTTTTCTTTCTTTCAATTTTTTTCTCTTTTAATTTTTTCCAGCAAAGTTGAAATTTTCTTTTCTTTTACCATGTTGTTGTTGTTGTTGTTGTTTAAATATTGAATCTTTCTACCAAATATATATATGTTATTGTTGTTGTTGTAAAACACAACAAACAAACTTCTCTTACGCATCATACATCCATACATACTATACGAGTACACGTAATACTACAATAATTCATGTGCGAGTTGTTTATTTTTTTGCGCATGCGCAACTTGTTTTCCAAATAATCATTATTTCAGGGCTGCCAAAAATAAAAAAAGTTAATCAAAACCAACGAACTCACGTTTACAGTTTAAAAAAACTTTTATTCATTGATTTTTATTTTTTTTTTTCTTTTTCAACCAAATTTTTTATTACCGTTGCTGGCTAGTTTGTTAAAATTTTTCTCCAAAAATCCCCAAAAAAAAAAACCATAAAACTGAAAATATTTTTATTTTTGTTTGTTTTTTGTTTAAAAATTTCATTGTATTTGTTGTGGGTAAAAACAAATGGACGCTGCTTCTTCACTTCTTTGCTAATTTTTATTTTATTTAACTTTCACTATTATTAACTTTAATGTCGGCCGTCTGTCTGTCTGTCTGTCTGTCTGTCTGTCTTTTGATGATGGTTTTTGTTTTTATTTATTTTTTTTTATTTTATTACTACATCAACTCGGCATGCATCCATCCAACCATCCATCTATCACCAACGAACCACAACAACAACAGGTCAATCATTATTTTAAAAACAATAAAAAACAAAAACAAAAATGAAGACAAAAATTAGGCATTTAATATGCGCCACCATGATCAAACCCTTAAAAAAAAAGTCTTGCAATATTATTGGGTGGTAGAAAAAATTATTCGTAGTAAATTCAATTTCTTCAGTTTCTCTAGCAAAAACGGTCTCTATCCGTGGTCTAATGGGTGTCGTCTTGCCCTGTGAATTCCATTGTGGAATATTTCATTGAGTATGTGGCGACTTAGTATGTGGCTGATTCAGTTGTTCTTTCCCTAGTAATTTTTTGTGTTTATGTTCTCCTGTTGAGTCACTTGTTGAAGTTGTTCGCTTGTTATGCTTCTTGGTTATCAGATTATTAAATTTATTCTTCATTTATTCCAATTTATAAACACAATTATTACACCATTATGTGTAGCACATTGGGCCTAATAAATTGGCCTGAATGGGAACCTAATGGGATTGTATGTGGTATCGTCACCCAACCCAACCTAACCTAGTCAAACTAGAGCTTCAAGCTTCATTTGCATAGACAGGGCATTTCAATTGCTCATTGATTTGGGGGGTACGCCTCATTATAATTGTATATATCAAAGGTAATATTAAATAGAAGCATCATCACATCACATCGCCGTAGTCTAGTAGCTAGTGTGTTGGCTTATTAGACGTTAGACTAGACGTAAGGCCCCGAGGTCAGACATCAAAACGAAATATGAAACAATATTTCTTCGGCGATTTCCTCTCAGCAGATTTCTGCGAAAAACTCTGAGTGTAAATAAAATTGCCATGAAAAAGTTTCTCAAAAATCTGTCGTTCGTTATAGGGTGTTACCTACAGCTCTAATATGCGATATAAATAAGTTTATATAAAATAGCATTCGAAATAAACAGGTTTATATTGAATAGCATTCGATATAAACAGGTTTATATAGAATAGCATTCGATATAAACAGGTTTATATAGAATAGCACTCGATATAAACAGGTTTATATAGAATAGCATTCGATATAAACAGGTTTATATAGAATAGCATTCGATATAAACAGGTTTATATAGAATAGCATTCGATATAAACAGGTTTATATAGAATAGCACTCGATATAAACAGGTTTATATAGAATAGCATTCGATATAAACAGGTTTATATAGAATAGCATTTGATATAAACAGGTTTATATAGAATAGCATTCGATATAAACAGGTTTATATAGAATAGCATTCGATATAAACAGGTTTATATAGAATAGCATTCGATATAAACAGGTTTATATAGAATAGCATTCGATATAAACAGGTTTATATAGAATAGCATTCGATATAAACAGGTTTATATAGAATAGCATTCGATATAAACAGGTTTATATAGAATAGCATTCGATATAAACAGGTTTATATAGAATAGCATTCGATATAAACAGGTTTATATAGAATAGCATTCGATATAAACAGGTTTATATAGAATAGCATTCGATATAAACAGGTTTATATAGAATAGCATGCGATGTAAACAGGTTTATATAGAATAGCATGTGATATAAACAGCTGTATATATAATAGCATGTGATATAAACAGCTGTATATATAATAGCATGTAATATAAACAGCTGTATATATAATAGCATGTGATATAAACAGGTTTACATAGAATAGCATTCGATATAAACAGGTTTACATAGAATAGCATTCGATATAAACAGCTTTATATAGAATAGCATGCGATATAAACAGCTTTATATAGAATCTGTCGTTCCTGACTGAAGGGTTGTAATGACCAACTATGTATGTATCATCACATAGCCATGAATTACAACCGTATGAGATATTAGTTTTCGTGGGCCTAAATAATACGCAGGCCAGACAGTTTGTCAAGGTAATAAAGTTTTATTTGTAGAAAGGAGATATTCCGGGAATTCTGTACAGCATTTTATTTTAATTATTTCTTGTTTCAGTGTCATACATTTACTTTTGCTCTTAACCATTAATTATCCTCTCATACATTGGCCAATTTTTTCTTCTACTTTTATTTTTACGGTGATTTTCGTAAACAGAAAAAAACTATGTATACAATTAAAATGTCTTTTATAGCATTTGAATTAACATTTGTTTTATTGTTATTGTTATTTATTTATAATTTTTTTGTTGTTGTTGCTCTCTCACATTCAAAGCCTCTCGCTCTCTCATGCAGCTTGAATTCTTGCTCTTACTCCGTTTTTTTATTTTCTCGATATTGTACACTCAGTGGTTAATGATAGCATGTACTACTACGTATGAGTATTTAATTAAATTTTTTATTTTGTTTTTCTAAATGTGGTCATAATAATAACAGCAAACCAAGTATTAGTGTTGTTAGCTCTTGTTTTTTTTCGGTTTTTGTTCTCACTTATTTTAATTTTACAACCACGACTGTCTGGCACACAAATGTTGATTCATTCAATTTTGTTTCCATTATTTTTTAATCTTTTTTTTTATAGGTTTTTGTTTTATTTTATTTTTATTTTTCGTTTAAGTAGAAAACAAACATTATTAATGCTTAAGCATAATAAAACTACTTTTTAGTCAACGTTTTTTAGTTTTTTTAAGTAATTTTTAAATACTGTATTTGTCGTTTTTCAGTTTTTTATTTAGTTGTTTAAATAAATAATTAAAAAAAAACAATGAGTTTTTGTTTTTTATTTACTATTTTGTTGTTTTAGTTTTTACATTTGTTTGGTGTTTTTACTAATTTACTTGTGTTTCTTTCTTAATTGTTTGCCGCGGAAACTGTGGCAATAGTTTCCTTGTTTTAATATAAAAAAAAAAAGGCAACAACAACAATAACTTGACCAGTTTGTACTTATTTATTGTACTAATACCAGCAATAATAATTGTGTGCTACTTCCCCTATATTTCAAAATCTCTGTGAACGTTTTTTTTTTTTTTCTTAATTTTATTTCTATTGTTAAATGTGGGAATTGAAAAAAAAAACATTTTTTTATGGCACAAATTAATGTTCCACTTTTATTAGTCTTGCTAACAATCAGAAATGGTCACTGAGTTTTGGTTGTTTTGATAGAGACAGCCATTTTGGGTGTCAAGTTTTATTTTGCCTATGAAGAGCTGTTTTCTTGAAATATTTATTAGTTTCCTCAGAGCAGCTAAATGATCTTGAACTATAAATAAAGGCGTATAATTTGTTTTCTTAAGCGCCCTCGTCTAATAGCGCAATATTCGTGTTTTTGCAAACCTAACCTAATGAATATCAAAATTTTTTGATATTTGGCTGGATAGTGTAATAGCAAAATACTCTCTCTTGCAGTCTAGTGCAATTCGCTAGTGCAATAGATGCTTTACACATTTTTTTTTTTCGATTTTAGAAGTTTTTAAATTATTATTGCATGAACAAGAATACATTATTTAGCATCTTTTGTATGATTCGGTTGATTTTAGGTTAAATCTGCTATACACTATTTTTCATATAATTTGTTGCACTGTTTAAGACAATTTCAATCAAATTAAACGGCCGCAATCAATTATAATAAATTTCTGCATGTGAGACATAAATAAATGTTGAAATCTTTGTGGCGAGTTTGGAGTCTAATATGGTTGCCTTAAAACAAAACTGCCAGAATTTTTAGAAAATCCGCTATCTTTATGCGTTGTCTGCACAGAGAAAACTGAACCTAATAAATACATAGTAAATTAGAACAAAGTTTATAAGATTTCTCCATGGTTTTTTTTTTTTTTTCAAGAAGAGATTCTTATTATTTTTATAAGGAAAACCTTTTTGAAAAAATCAAGAAGAAAACTTAGAGATTTTACTAGATAGTCTTCTTGATTTTTTTAAAAAGGTTTTCTCCTTAATTTTAAGCTTTCTTTTTGTTTTTTCAAAAAGGTTTTCTTCTTGATTTTATCAGGCCCTCTTTTTGTTTTTTTTTTTTTTTTCAAAAAGATTTTCTTCTTAATTTTATAAGACTATCCCTTTATTTTTATAAATAATACTTATTGATTTTGCTTGATATTATTATAGATTTTTTATTGATATACATATTTACTTAGAAACTAATTTAATATTCGATTTATTAATAATGATTTTGCCCGAAGAATATTTCTTCTCCATTCCGTTAGTCCTGCTTTGAATTTAACCAACTCCCCAGTATATTATTTGTCAACGTCTTCGATTTCCATTTTTTTTAATATGTTTCTTGATGTAATTCCAAAACTTAAAAGAATGTTGCACGTTTCATCACGGAGCTCCCAGGATTTAAAAATTGGGTCATTATTTTCAAAATTTTGTTTGTTTTTTACAAACCCTTTTTTTTAGTTAAAACAATTAAATTTTTTTTTATTTAAGTTTACTTTGTTTTTTTTTTAAGAAGGAATATTTTTATTACTTTTTTCCACTTCTTTACTTGCCTCTTGTTCACTTTTTTTTAACAAGCCAGCTAATATAATCAAGAAGATATTCGTATTAAAACATTAATAAGATAATTTACACATGATCAAATAGAAACCTAATGAAATCAATAAGGAATACTCTTTAAAAAAAATTATTTAGTACCCTAATGAAATCTATAAGAAAAACCTTTTTGAAAAAATTGATTAGGTAGCCCATTGAAATTAATAAGAAATTCTTGTTTTATACAATTTAGAAGAAAACACAATAGAATCAATAAGTTTTTCTTTATGGATTGTATTTTTTATGGCAAAAATGACGGAATTTGAGTAAAAAAATGGTAAATAACAAGTTTTCTTCTTAAATGTATGTGTTTTACTTTTTGAAAAAATTAAAAAGATTAATCACATAAAAATAATAAGAAATCTCTACGAAAAAATTTTCGTTTCTTTCTGCTGCAATACCCCTCACTCCAAAAACGTTTCGTAGAGAAAATCTTCTTCATTTTATTAGGCAGTTTTCCCTCTGTGTGTTGTTGTCCTTTACTATTGCCCAAATAAGGACATTTGTGATTGATTGCTTTCTTTAAGAGCATAGAGAACCTACTCGAGTTATCTCAACAAGCACACTAAAATCCTTTTTAGCTATTAATCCTGGCTCAGCCTCCGTAATTCTGCTTAATATTGACTTAAAACACCCACTTTTTATCACCAATCATAAATCGCTATAACAATGGTTAAAATTTGTTCTGATTTCTAAATGGAACAATCAGTTTCAGTTTATGGTATTTCGGCCCGCCTTACACTTTCTTCCTTTCGTCTCAGACGAACGTGTACCTTCGCCAGTTGATCATAACAAACGCACGTCTAATCCTTGCCATCCTTTTCCATGGGAATGTAATTCTGGAGCCAATCCAACCTCTGAATATTGAAATTCTGTACGACGTTGATAACAATGAAGCTATTATGCATCTTCTTATTGGTTCCGCTATGGTTCGCCTTATACTTTTTTGCTCTCATTTACTGCCAGACCTATCCATATCAGAATGCCTATAGTAGGCAAAAAGATAGAGTATTTTGACTTGGGTTTAATTGATCTTCTTCAGGATTTCATATTATGCTTCAGAGCTGGCAAGGTCCATTCTGTGTTCGATAATAGCTTCATTTACTCCTTATATAAGAGATTTTCTTCGTCTACACTTTACATATACGTATGTTTTTCAAATTTTATGAGAATTTATTATGTGTGGAAGATAAATTCGAATTTGAAAACCCAAGACGCAATCCATAAATTTTAGCAGCGCCACATTTAGCGTTAACAGTGCAAAATTTGCTGTTAACAGAGCAAAAATTGCTCTTAACAGAGCACTGTTAACTGTTTAACAGTATCAATCTGAACAAGGTTACTTGTGTAGAATCTAATTTTAGGGCATATACTAGGTCTCTGAGTACCATATCATACTCAAAGGAGTGTTCCAAGGCCTCCTAATACAATAAGCAATAAAGTCATACATAAAGTGGCACGATATTGTTGAAATTGGCTTTGAAAAAATAAATTTTTTGATTGAAAATTCTCAAGAAGATCAGTGGCCATTTGGGAACATATAGAAATAGTACACCATACAGACTATATGCAAATGATAGTCCAGAGGGTCCAAATTCGAATTTATCTTCACACACATGAATTTATTTCATATGTGTTGTTATTTCAATTGATTCCATTATTATATTATCTCTTAAAAATTAAAATAAATTAAATATTACAGCACATTGTCTATCAGTCAGCATTGACAACATTTTCTATCAATAATAAACGAAAAAAAAATCAAAAAATCATTCAAAATATCAATTATGCCGCATGGAAAGAATTTTATTTAAAAATATTATTATTTTTATGATGGATTTTGTAATAATTAGGCCATATTTAATTGTCCTCAATTATAATTTATTTTTAAAATGTTATAAAAATAATTTTTTTATTGCTTTATTAATACATTCACATACCTACACGTCGTTCATATACATGAAATTTCTTTAAGTGTAAATCCAATCAAAAACTAGAGCACACATACTATTGCATTTTCAATTTTAGTTTACAACACCTAGTTTCTTTTCAATTTTGAAATAACGACAACAGTACCAGCAATGTATCAGTATGTCTTTTTAATTTTGTCTTCTTGCCTTTTTTTACCGTACATACATACATACATACATACATATAATAATACTTGACTTGGATTGTTTTTTTTTTATGGCGTATGGAGTGCAAACAAATTGATTTTATTTTGTTTACTCTTTACCATGATTTTTATGTGAAGTTTTTCTTTGCTTACTCACTGTTAACAATAAAATTCACCATCATATTGTCTTTAATGATGTGACAGTATGTGGTTGTTGTTTTTGTTGGTCTAATTGCATTAGACATTTATAATGTTATAAAGTTCGTCTTCTATTTTTTCAACACTCTTCTTGCGTGTGTGTTATTATATTCACAGTGACACATTTTTGCTTTCTTCTTTCTTTCTATTTTTTTTGTTTCTTGTAAATCATAGCAGTAACATTTGAAAAGAGAAAAAGAAACATTTTATGTTTACTTTATTGTTGGTTTAGCACTTACTTTTGGCAGAAAACAAATATAAAGTACCAAGTACTTTAATTCACCTCTACATCACATTAATGTATGTGCTTACACATGCACATATACATATGTAGTATTTGTTAGTTTATATTTTAGTGTTTTTATGTTTTGTTTTGTATTGCTTTCCTTTTTAATAATTATTTATTTCTTTTCATTGGTTTGTTTGCTTATTTGTTTCTTTTTTACTTTATAATAAAGATCTCAAGACACCAAAAAACAAGTACCTTTCATATATATGTATGTACAACTCGAAAAAAATAACTTTTTCAAGTTTAAAAGTTTATTAACCTTTAGTTAAGTATGTAGTTCAAACTAAAATACCATTTAGACCGCAACGGAAATTGAAAATCTTTTAAATTATGGAGGCATATCAGTTAAAAAAGCACACACTTTTACATTTTTTCGATTACACGCATTAAAATTTGTGAGTGATGCCAGTGTTTATCAAAGGATAACAAATTAAGCGATAAATTAGACCGGAGTCCATGCGCTCAGACGTTGCTTGGGACCAGAGATATAGGCGACGAAGCTAATTTTTTCTACAAATGTTCTTCATTAATGGGGCGCAATCGGATAAAAAATGGTCTTGTGTGGGAAATTGACATAGTCGGCTGGATAGCAATGGTAGCAAAGATTCCAAAACAGATATCCCTACAGTCGGACGTTGCTTGGGACCAGAGATATCGCTAATTGTTGCCTTGAAATGAGCAAAAAAAAAAGTGTTCTGGATCAATGGGGCTAAATCGGATAAAAATTGGACCTGTGGCAGAAATTGACCCAGTAGCTAGGATAGCCATGGTATCAAGGATTCCAAAACAGGTTTCCTTACGGTCGGGCGTTTCTTGGGGCCAGAGCTATAGGCGACGAAGCTAATTGATTTCTTTAAATAAGCAACAAAAATGTGCTCTACGTAAATAATTCTCATTGAGTTGATATGTATTTATATGTATATATAGAACAAAATATCGTATTTTTTGCAAGTTGCATTTTTTTTCTTTTTTGGTTGGATGACTTGCATTTTTTGGTAGATGACTTGCATTTTTTTGAACGATGACTTGATTTTTAGTCGATGACTTGCATTTTTGGACAATGACTTGCATTTTTTGGACAATGACTTGCACCTTTTTGGCTAATGACTTGTATTTTTTTTGTTGCAATTTTTTTTTGTTGGATGACTTGCATTTTTTGGTAGATGACTTGCATTTTTTTGGACGATGACTTGATTTTTGGTCGATGACTTGCATTTTTTTTGGACGATGACTTGCATTTTTTGGACAATGACTTGAATTTTTAGTCGATGACTTGCATTTTTTTGGAAGATGACTTGCATCTTTTTGGCTAATGACTTGCATTTTTTGTTGCAAATTTTTTTTGTTGGATAACTTGCTTTTTTTGCTAGATGACTCGCATTTTTGGCCAATGACATGCAGTTTTTGGCTGATAACTTCCATTTCTTTGTTTTACACTTTCGCTGTCATTGTATTGCGTTCCTATTAACGATTTATGCTTTCCTGGGCAGATAATTTCTTGGTGAGTAGACCGACATTGCTTCAATTGATGTCGGAAGACTTTAGGGGTTGTCTAGAACTTGTAATTGGTTTACAGTCGTGTTAATAAAAAATAAATAGACTTCCTCTTTTGTTTAAAGGAAATTAAACATTGTATGGGTGTACTAAAATAAAAAATTCTAAGACGGCTTTTGGGAAAATGTATATTTTATATTTAAAGAATGTTAAATAAACAAACTACGCAAACAACGTAGAATATATTTTAAAAAAATATTGTCTTTAGTCATTTAGGAAACATTTTTTGAAAGTAAAATCAAGTATTTAAAATAATCACTTATAAATAAAACGAAACAAAATTAAAGAAAAACCGAAACAAAAAACAGTTAAATATGTTTTGTAACAAAAATCATGGTGACAACAATCAAAATTACTTGTGATGGTGTATTTATACAATCCAATTCGTTTTTAACCTCTTCGTCGTCGAATACAACCTCGATAACGAACAGTGACAATAGCATACACAACAATCACGATACAACAACAACATCATTATCATCCTCTTCAACATCTTCATCGCCGAAGACGTTCATCAGTGACAAGGATAAGTCGCTAACTAGCATTTTGAACTGTGATAAACTACATAAACTAAATTCATCGAGTTCCTCTCCAACATCCACAAATTCTACCATAAGAACATGTCAAAAATCTCTAGTATCTGGTAGCACCACACACTCGGGTAGTATACGGCCCAAACGACCACGTACACCTAAAAGCGATAGTCGACGACGTTATTATTTCGGTAGCAATAAAATTTATTGGTGTAAACAGTCACCTCTAGTGCTGGGCTCTTGTTGTTATAAAAGTGATTTGCCGCCATTGAGAAATAACTGCAACGGCTTGCAACGCAGCAACAGTTCGATCACACACAAAGAGTTGCAACAACGTAAACAAAATAGTCATACGGGTCGTTCGAAACATAAACTTTTAACGGCTACTTGTAGTCTAACATCGGTACCAAATCACAACAACAACCAACAATTACAGCAAAAATCATCCCAAACAAATTGTTTAAATTCAATTTATCAACACAACAATAAATACAATTGTGGTAAAACACGAACAACTTCTTCACCGCCTAAAACGATATCGGGCGCTACATCTGTATGTTTAGTTAATGGTTTTAAAAACAAAGTACCAATTTACAATAATAACAACAATGCATGTTGTAATAATAACAACAATATCAATAATAATAATAATAAATGTTATGCACCCGATACCCGCCTAATAAGTTTTTTACGTTCGGCTCGCAAATTATATCGTAATAGTGTGCGTGTAAATAACAATAACAATACAAATCAACAGCATTATCATACGAACAATGATGTCAACGCATCATCAATTAATAATACCAAAGCAGCAACGACAGCATCATCATCATCATCATCATCACATGATCTTAACCATAAAAATACTGTGTATAATTTTAATTTAAGCAAAACGAAAAATCGTTTCATTGAAAATGTAAATGAAACAAAATTAAAAAATGCTCACAACAATAACAAGAATAGCAACAATTCTTTAAGTGAGAAATTAAAATCATCATCGTATATATTCAATGTGAAAAATTTTTCTTCAAATCTCAATAACAACAATAACAATTTTATCAATAATAACAATAATAATAACAGCAGCAACAATACTACCAAAAATACTGAAAATCATACAAACTTAAGTGAAGAATGGTTTGGTTAGTATTACCCCTGTTTAAAATATTCTCTTTTTTTTACAGAAATGTTTAGCAATACACTGGTGGTTAAAACTGAAGCATTTTCTAAAGGAATTTGAAAAATTCTATAACTTATGCATGTTAAAAAAAAGTAAATCAACTGCAAAATAATAAATAGTTTCTCTTTTAATTAACTCATAAATATCAGTTTAAATTAAACAGAATGAAATTTATATGCTTTTTTTTATAAAGGGTGTTTTTTATAGAGGTATAGAACTTTAAGTTGGCATTACTTTTCAAGATGGCGACCTATTTAACAGCTGTCAAGTGATTTATTCTCAGTTTGGTTTGGCAATTCATCATGAATAGACTCACGCCTGAACAACGAAAATAATGGTTCTGTGCGGAAAACGTATCGCGCACTACGTCCATTTTATCGTCGACAAAATCGTCCATCAGAGCAGTTAATTCGATTAACCATGGAACGTTTTCGCACCACCTTTACTCTTATTGATAACTCGCATCCCCAGAGACGCTGTACGGTGCGTACCGAAGAAGCTATTGCTGCTGTAGAGCGTAGCATTGAGGAAGACCCGAATGAGTCCATCCGCCATCGAGCACATGAATTGGATCTGTGTCCATCCACTTTATGGAAGATTTTGCGGAAGGATCTTGGTTTGCGCGCTTACAAAATCCAACTCGTGCAATAATTGAAGCCAAACGATCATCAAGTAAGGCGTAGATTCGTCGAATTGGCCCAAAACGAGATTACCGTTGTTCCCGATTTTCATAAGCGAATTTTGTTTAGCGATGAAGCGCACTTCTGGTTGAATGGCTACGTCAACAAACAAAACTGCCGCATTTGGAGTGAAGGTAGTCCTCGAGTGTATGTGGAAACACCGTTACATCCAGAAAAACTGACTGTTTGGTGCGCTTTATGGGCTGGTGGAATCATTGGTCCGTACTTTTTCAAAAACGATGGTGGCCAGAACGTTACAGTCAATGGTGATCGGTATGATTACTAACTTTTTCATTCCTGAATTGAATAACCATGATGTCCAGGAGATGTGGTTTCAACAAGACGGCGCAACATGTCACACAGCTCGTGCCACAATAGATTTATTGAAAGACACGTTTGGTGACCGCCTAATTTCACGTTTTGGACCTGTGAATTGGCCTCCAAGATCTTGTGATTTAACACCGCTAGACTACTTTCTGTGGGGCTATGTAAAGTCATTGGTCTATGCGGTAAAGCCACAAACGCTTGACCATTTGGAAGACAACATTCGCCGTATTATTGCCGATATACGGCCACAAATGTTGGAAAAAGTCATCGAAAATTGGACGTCCAGATTGGACTACATCCGCGCCAGCTGTGGCGGTCATATGCCAGAAATCATATTTAAAATGTAATGCCACAAGATTATCTTTCGGATAAATAAAATTCATGTCAATCGAATAATCCATCGTTGTTTTATTGCAACTTAAAGTTCTATACCTCTATAAAAAACACCCTTTACAATAATCAATATAATTCCTTTTATTTTTTATTGCGTTAGTTTTGATCTCCAGTGTATGTATATCAGAATTATTTATTAATTTCTCCTTTAACTCATTTAACTGCAAATATTTAAAAATAAAGTTTGTTTTTCATACACAGCGTTTGTATTGGCCTCTCTCCGCTGTAGACTAGCAACACTGTTTTGTTAGAAAACCAACTTGACAGCTGACTGCTGTTTTTCGTTAACCATTTGAATTTTTTTTTTTTTTTATAAACAGTGGTTTTGTTCGCAAAGCACTTACAGCAGCAGACTGAGTCAATGTAATGACAAAAAAAAACATTACATATGGGCTAGTGGAATCGCTGGTAATAAAATTGTACGTTATTTTAAATAAACAATAAAAAAATCGTAAAAGAAGAGAAAAGAAAGGCTTTCTTTCCTTAATTGTTTATTACATACAATAAGTTTTTCAGTGTCATATGTAGTATATTTTGGTCCAATACCGATCTTTGAAACCTTACGAACTGAGAACTTATACTGAAAAAGTGATTGTGGGTCGACACACTATCAGAGGTCTTTGTTTTAACGCATCATCCTAACATCATCGTATCTATTGTGTTGAGACCTCTGCCCGTTTGGGGGTATTGTCTTCCTAGAAGGCCCCTACTAGCGGTAATGATTCGTAGACAGCATTATCTCTTCGAGTATTCTAAGGTATATGGTAACATACTTAACTATCTTCATTCAACCAAATCTTCTCTTATCTTAATGGGAACGTAATTCTAGTAATAAGCATGTCATCTCCACTATTCGATTGCTTTCGAATAAAAAAATCTTGATCCCTTAATTCCAAAAACTCGAAATTTTGCTCTACGTTATTTCTCTAAGTGCTTTTTTTATTATTTTACGAGGTGCTGTACATATTTTGTTTTTATACTTTGGAATTTAACTTTTTCTTATTAATTCTTTTTTTTTTTTATTTTTCAGTAATTTTACAATTTCTTTGTACGTGTAATTTTGTTTAAATATTTTACGATATTTTTTCTCGTTCATATGTTTCTCTTTATAAATAAAAGTTTTGAATGTAAAACCTTGTAAATTATTAAAATTAACATAAAATTCGTGTTTAATCGCAAAAATTCTTTAAAAAAAAATTTTGATAATTCAAATTTATATACATGCATGCGTGTAGTTATTTACAAGAAGAATTTAATATTTCCCATAAACTTTCTTCAGAAAAAACTTACTTTGTTATTTGGTATTGATTACATAAAAAATTTGGTCTCGGTTTGGTTTTGAAAAATTTGCCAGCAAAGCTGGAACTTACTCGAACATAGAACAGTTAAGGGATTTCACAACATCTTCCTTTGGCCGATGTTTTGACAATTTGTTCCCAGAAATGCAAGTTAGTGACCCCATTGTAAGGAGACGCCTTACCAAACCAGGAAGTTGATTGATGACCCTTTTCGATTCGAAGATTTGGTTCAAATGCATCTTAGATAATCGCGCATGCACCCTATCATTTTGTTTGTTAAATTCTACCTTCACGGTAAATTTTTTTTTTATCGGTAAACCAAATTTATCTGTGCAAGTTATCAGCGTGCTTCATCATTATTGGAGGCGGTGTTGGTACTGCTGTTGTAGGTATAGGTGGCGGTGTAACTAATAACATTACACTACAACAACAATTTAGCCAATCCCAACCACATATTGTAGCACAAACTACGCAACTATCAACGCATCATAATAACGTGGTAATAAAAAGATATCAAATATTTTAGTTTTGAACATAGCGGACTTCAGACAAACTGTTAAGAATTTTAAACTTGACATATCATTCATTCAGCATTCTGGATACTAAAAAATGTTTTTTTTTTTTTAATAGAAAATCAAGTTGGAGGGTTGACTGGGATAACATAATACGTACAACATAATTGGTGTGAGAAGGTAGACCGTAATCATGACTAAAGGGTTATAATTATCAGTTATGTATGTATATGTGTGTACTATGAAACTTTCAGTAATAAACATTTGTAGTATAAAAACACAAAACAACTCAATTCTTGTTTGAGTAAAGGGCCTTTACATATTTCCTGATTTAAGTTGAACTTAGATTTTGTTTTCACCACAGCTTTTTCTATACAGCTCTATTCCGTATCTGACTTCTCGATTCCGTGTGCGATGATAGAGCATCCTCTCTACTATTGCCTTGAGAATCGAAATCTAATGCAATTTTTGCTATTTTTGATCAAGACCTATTCGAAGTGTGTTACCTATTCAATTACATTTTCTTCTTCTAATTTTCTGGTGTTTTTTATTTAGCCAGAAGACTTTAAGACGTTAACGTTTTATTTTTAAATTGTTTGAAATGTTTTTCGAAATTTCGAACCTCATTTAGATTATATTTTCCCTTAAAAAAATTAAAACTTTAAAATATATAGTATATACACAGCTACCCGTTTTATATTGTGTAATTATATGTATATTTCATTTAAAATTTTATTAATCGCATTAATCATATTGTATTTGAATGACAACTACTGTAGATATAGAGCACATTCACTTTCATCAAAAAGCGTTTGCATTTTTCCATCCTATTTTTTTTTTTCAAAGCTGCTATGAACAAAGTTTCCGCACGGCGTTTGAAAGCACCAGGTCCCATCACCATCACCCGAGCCCCAATTTTTCGTGTTTGAAGCAGATTTTACTGAGTTCTTAATTTGACAGTTGACTGCAAGATTATTTACATTATGCGGCTTGCTATACAAATATGCATGTAGGCTCTATAGTCTGATACCACACTGTAGACTTATCATTTGCATAATGGAAAACGAACGACTATCGAAACTTCTATTGCCAGGATTTATTTCTACTAAAGTCCATATTGTATAATTTTACTTGGAAAAGAATTTTCAATCCTTGTAGTTTTGAATAAAAGTCTTATCTTTTTTCTTTATTCATCCCACTGTGCAGTGTTTTTTTCTTTTTATTTATTTTAATTAGGAAAGTTTTTTTTCTTGAATTTTTAACATTTAATTTTAAATTGAATGTAAATTATTTACAAAAAAAATATTCGCTATTTATTAAAGGAAAAAATTAAATGAAATATTTATGTACGAATGCATGTACGTACGTATGTTCGTATGTATGTATGCACATAAAGAGGTGTACAAATTAAGTTTGCGTAGTCAATTGATTTGCCAAGTTAACCGGTTGTGTTGATTATTTCAATTGAATTCTGTTAAACACTTTTAGCGTGTGTGAGTGTGTGTATGTATGTATGTAAGCATGCGTGTGTAGTAAAACTATTCGATTAGCACATAAAATTGTTAATGTTTATTGACTGTAAAACAAAATAAAATATACACAGTTTTTTTTTTCTTGAACAATAAACAATTTGAAAAGGAAAAGTTATAATGAAATAATACCGAATACACATACAGTTGTGTTCATAAAAATAGGAGTGAGCCCATTGAAAAACAAAAGCTTAAATTTTAACAAATAAAAAACATGGTTTAATTCAATTTTTTGGTGTAATGTAATGTTGATTCAATACTAAATTATTTAAGTTATTCATTAATTAAATAAAGCTTTTAACAAGTAAGTAACAGTAAGTTTAAAAAAATATCTTAAAAAGTGCTGTTCAAAATAATAGGAGTATTTCAGTTTACATAAAAATTTACTATTAAAAAAGTTATAAATGCTTACGACTATAATCAGAAACTTTAAATACGATTAGTATTTGGTAGAATAGCCTTTACTTTTTATTACAGCAGCACATCTACGAGGCATGGAGTCAACTAAATCCTGACATTGTTTTAGCGGAATTTTATTCCACCCATCTTGCACTACAAACCACAACTCAGTTGCATTTGACGGTTTTCTCTCGGCAACATATTTTTTAACATCCCTCATAGATGTTCTATGGGATTAAGGTCAGGAGACTGAGCTGGCCACGCCATAACCTTTACCCCATTAACCCGAGACCACTCATTTGCTAATTTACTGGTGTGTTTCGGGTCATTGTCTTGTTGGAATATCCATTTTAGAGGTGTGGAGTATGGTAACATCACTTCTCTCAAAATGCCAACATAGACATTCCTATCCATTATGGCTCTAATTCGATGTATTGGGCCTAAACCATTATATGAAAAGCTTCCCCATATCATTAGTTTTGCGCCACCATGTTTAACTGTCTTTTGTGTATACTGAGCTTTATATTTGGTGTTGGGCGGACGTCTAACATGCTGTCTAGACCCAGTGCCACCAAATAAAACAATTTTGCTTTCGTCGGTCCACAGTATGTTTCTCCATTTTTCTTTCGGATATTTAATATGTTCTTGGGCAAACTTTAAGCGTGCTGCTGCCTGTTTTGTATGTCAACAATGGCACCTTTTCTGAACTTCTTGCGAATAAATTGTTGTCCATCAGACGGCTACGAATAGTAGGGACACTTACGGCAAGATTCAGATCCTTTTGAATTTTATTTGAAGACGCTGAAGGATTTATTTTGCTATATCGCACAATTCGGCGGTCATCGACAGTAGATAGATGTTTTGGCCTTGCGCCCACACGTTGCTGGCTTTTTTTATATTTTAATGTATTTGTGATCATTTGATTGGAGTAACTTAAGATTTCCTTAGTTTCTTTGTAAGTTTTGCCTTTTTTTCGAAGATTTTTAATTAGTTTTCTCTTTTCTTCAGTACAGTGCTTTTCTCGTCCCACTATTACAAAAATTTATGTGAATCACTGTAGAAAATGTTTTAACTACATTTTTCCATACTTATTTTTCACTTTTTTCTTTAAATTATGTTCTGTTATATTTTTATTTTTAAAAGAACACTTACACTCCTATTTTTTTGATCAACTGAATTCAGGAGCAAACACAGAAATGAATCAATTTCATCGTAAATATTAAAGTTATTACGAGATTCTTTTTTGTACTTTATTTCTTACATATCGTTGTAACTACCATTAAAATATATCATGTTTTGCAAATTGGTAGAATAAAAAATTTTAACTTTGAAAATATTACATGGTAGCACTCCTATTATTTTGAACACAGCTGTATGTACCTTTACCAGCAGCAACAAAACAATGTAACCAATTGAGATGAAAAGGAAAACAAAATTGAATGCGCAATTTTCTTTTTTATGTGTATTTCAACTGTTAATTCTTCAAATAAATTCAACAACAGTAATAAAATATTGTGGCAAAAGGTGTTAGAAAAAAAAAGAAAATTGTTTAAATGAAAAATCGAAAATATGTATTTATTATGCACATACAGCATATTACACAAATATTAACATAAACATGTTATATACATATGTACATATGTATGTACGGTTGATTATAAAGGAAAAATAGATGTTGACTTATACAATAACTAACTATACTAACTATACCTACCACCACTACCTAAAGCCAACAAAATAGCAAATATGTTTGTATGTAAATGATGTGCTTTATTAATAATAATATCCGGACTTTATTAACCGGAAGTCATTATATGAATATGGCGTGGCCATAACTCATCTTTGTCGCCTGGCTGGTTGTTTAACTGACAACTTTTGTGTCCCTTTGGCAAATTGTTGTGTTGTGTTGTTATTTTATTAGATTGTTTAAAAAAGAAAAAAAAACCCAATTTTTCTTTGCTTCATACCACCCTGATTTTGAAAAAGCTTGAAAAAAAAACTTACAAACAATAAAACAAAACCGGTACGTGTGAACTAATTTTTGACATTTGTTTCCTTGTTTGATGGGTGGTGGTAGTATTGTTGTCTTCATCAGAAGCAAAGTTTCATTATCATATTATCATATCATATTTGTGTTAATACTTTAAAATGTAAGTTTCTTTCATGACATGCCACAATATTTCTATACATATGTAGATATTGTTTCCCTTATGAACAAATAAAACGAAAACACTATGGGAACATTGTTTTTTTATTTCTGTTTTACTTAGAAATTATACTAAAAAAAATATCTAAACTACACCAGACTACAACACTTTTATGCACTTTAATATGCAACTTTTGTTCTACAATGAAATACACGCGATATAACATTGCTTCTTCTGTCTTATAAAGTCGAAATATAATGAAATTTAAGTGGAACAATAAATAAATATTGTTTGTAAAGGTTAAGACAAACTTAAAATTATACTCTATTGGTTTCTCGAAACAGTTGTTGCAAGAGTCGGTTGGCTGTAGTACAATACAATATCTCTTGTAATATAAATTGCAACACATAACACTGTAATACGTTTGAAAGGTTCCAAGATTAAAATGGCAATATTCTGTGAAATGTTGTCTACGTTCAAAAACAAGTGAAAATTTGGAACATAACCGTCATATTTTCCTTTCCTATTGTAGAAAAAAAAAAAATCAGAATGCTTCGCAGACTGCAGGAAAAATATTGTGCGCTTGGGCTTTATGTACACGATTGCTGTAACTAGAAAAACAAAAATTTGTTTTGGATGTTCAAGCTATTTGTACTGTTATATGTTCAGTTTTGTCAATCTCCTTGATTTCTGTAATCCCAAAAAACTTAGCATCAGTTGAGGTTATGAGTAGAGGTTTGCTAATATAAATGAATTCAAGGAATTAACTGAATCTGCACATGTGTTCACATGTGACAACGCTAAAGGGCCCGCCAAATAACTTTTTTTTTTTTTGAAAATGCTTTAAAAAAAACTACTGAATATTTTCTCAAATTTCTATTTTTTTATTTCAAGGTACAATCCTTCCGGTTAATAATGGAAAATAATTTCATTCAAATGGCTGCCACGGGTGGCCATACAGTAGCCTACACCAGAAGATGCCGATTTTGGCAAAAAGAATCATCTTTTCAGATGAAGCTCATTTTGATCTTGGCGGGTATGTAAACAAGCAAAATTGTCGCATTTGGGGCACAGAAAACCCAAAACGAGTCACTGTTTGGTATGGATTTTGGTCCAGAGGCATAATTGGGCAATTTTTCTTCGAAAATGGGCAAGGAGTGGCCGTTACAGTCAATGGCGGTCGTTATCGGGTCATGTTGAACGAATTTTTGTTCACAAAAATTGACGAAGAGGATATTGGCAACATTTGGTTTCAACAGGACGGCGCTACGTGCCACACAGCCGAAGCTACACTCGATGTTTTGCGCCCTGCTTTTGAAGATCGCATTATCAGCCGCAGAGCTGATGTCGTTTGGCCACCTCGGAGCTGCGATTTGACATCGTTGGATTGTTATTTGTGTGGTGCCGTCAAAGGATAAGTGTTACGCCGACAAGCCAGAGACAATTGACGCTTTAAAGGACAATATTCGTGAAGTCATTGGTGAAATACGGCTGCCCACAATCGATAATGTGCTTACAAATTGGACCGATCGTGTAGGCTACTGCATGGCCAGCCGAGGCAGCCATTTGAATGAAATTATTTTCCATTATTAACCGGAAGGATTGTACTTTCAATTAAAAAAAGAAATTTGAGAAAATATTCAGTAGTTTTTTTTTTAAATCATTTTCAAAAAAAAAAGATATTATGTGGCGGACCCTTTACTAGTGTTTGAAACAAATATTGAAGTGATAGTAGTACCCGCTGTCGTCAAACGCAGAAACTTTTTAAACTCTGCTTACAAATACCTAAGTATAAAATATTATGAAAATTTTGAAGTTTTTTAATTAAGAGGTTTCCTTTTTATTAAATAGCAACCGAACTTAAGTTGCGTTGCCAGTTGGTAACTAAAAATTTGTTGTCTAAAAAGACTCTTTACAACAGACATTTTTAAATGCTATTGATCAGTTGCTTTATGTAATGCTATTTTTGGCAATTGGCAATGCAACTGAATTTCAGTTGCCATCCATAATCCAGCCAATAAACTATAATTTAGTGATTTTTGTTTTATTTTTCCTATTTAGTTTTTCTATTATTATTTTTTTTATTAGAAAATATTACATAAAATCTGTTATACATATTTTTTGTTTTATAATAAAAAAATAATAATTTTCATTTGCATACTATGTATGTATGTACATATGTACAATATATGTTAATAATAATAAACATCAGTCTTCTTAAATTTCAATTCAATATTTTGTAGCCGACTGTGAATTCAAATATGAATCATATTTCATCATCATCACAATAATAACAACAACAAACCACAAAACAATATTTACATGCTTTATACTGCAATCAAAGGGCAGATTTTATAATAATTTTTTTTTTCTTATTAAAACAACTAAAAAATTAAATAAAATATTTTATTACGCTACAGTATACGTACGAATATACGAAATATATATGTATAAATTGTCATTGCTGCTGTTGTTGTTATTTAATATAATATTATATATTCATATACAGTACAGTACTGTACTATACTGTCCGTTTCAGAATGAAGTTAAAAGTTTTACGCTCAATGCATCTGCGAATATATCACACACAGCAGAGTGTATGGTTGGTATGACTTCATCAGCAATGAATCAACTTTATTTACAATGAAGAAAAAAAAAAATAACAACAACTACAACTACTAACTATAATTTTATTTAAATTTAATTTTATTGTTTTATTGTAAAGTACACAATTACTCATGCGTTACATGCCCAAGAGAGCAACAGAACAGATCTTTGGACAGAGGACAACAGAATGAGACAATATTAAAAGGAGAGTTGAAAGGCCACTGCAATAGAATCCGTCATACGTTGTACTTTGTTTTTATTCAACTGACAGTAAAGTTTTGAAATGTTCCATTCGGTAGTTCCCTATTAATGCAACGCATAAATTTTGACGTACGTCGAATACTTACAAATGTAAGGGCGTAAGTGTTTTGTGGCAGATGATCATTTCTTCTACTCTCCCACAGGAGAGTATGACATGATATGATATGACATTCGGCCAGAACATTCTCGTAATCATAAGTAATTATTAATGTCAAGTAATTTGCATTATCTGTTTTGGAATTAAGGTTTTGTAATTTCAAATTAACACCGAAAATTACAATTTTGATTCATTTTATAGTTTTTCTCACAAAAAAAAAACGAAAAAAAAATAATTAATTTAACTTGTCACTCCACCATGATATATGAGACGTTTTGTTCTAATAACTTTTTATTGTATTTCTTGTCTTGTTTTCTTTTTTTTTAATAAATTCATAGTCGTTGTTGTTGCTACTTCAATTGCGTAATTTATTTAAAAAAATTTATTTAATTATTCACAGAACCAAAAAAAACAAAAACAAAAACTTGAACGCAAATAAAAAATATTTCAAGAATCTGCAGTCAATAAAAAACAGAGTCATTGTTTTCAAAACGTGCTTCAATTTCGAAAACAAATGCAAACACTTAATGCCAAAAATTAACCAAAAAGAGCTGTGTGTTGAGAGTAGTGGCCCCGTTAATAAATGTTCTTCTGTTCATTGAAATTCTTAACGAAACTCTTCCCATAATCAAACAGTAGCAGTAAATTTTTTTAATTTTTTTTCTTTTTGTATTATAAAATGCAAATTAAAAAGTTCAACAAATAACAGCGAAAAAAAGTGACAAGTTGATGGGAATATAAGCAAAATTAAAAAGTAAAAACAAACGAAACGACTCACTTAAATGCATGAATCATCATCTTATGATCTGTTTGCTCATATTGAAAATGTTAAAACGCAATAAAATAGAATTGAATTTATTTTTGAATACTATTCCACCTTTTTATTATTTAAAAATTCATATTTATTTTTATCTACATACATACGTATGTACAGTGGTGGTCACGAATTTAAGACACGACATTTCACTTATTTATTTGCGATAATTTTTGCATCTTATCAAAAAATTTTAGGTCCATGATATTTTTCTTAAGATTTTAGTAATATTAGGAAGAAAAATTAATAATATTGTGCAACCTATATTTGGTTAAGAATTTTTATTTACATATTATATAGATCAACACAAATTGTATCCTGGTCATGAATTTAAGACATAGGCAAAATAAAACATAATTCACTAAAGTAAAGCTCAGCTTCATAAAAAAAATCTTAGTATTTGGTGGGAAATCCTTTATTTTGGATCACAGCAGCACATCTCCTGGGTAAACTTTCGGCTAATGCCATACAATGTTGCTTTGGAATCGCATACCAAGTTTTTTGGATTTCTTCCCACAGATCGTTTAAATTTTTGGTTTTACTGCTCGTACATGTTCCTCAACATCATTCCACAAGTTCTTAATTGGATTGAGGTCCGGGGATTGAGCTGGCCACTTTAAAACAGTGATATTGTTTTCCTCTAAGCAACTCTTAGAATTATCACAACTAAGCCAGTCATATATCGTGTCTTAAATTCGTGGCCACCACTGTATATCCATAAATAAATAAATAACAGCGAATATCTGTTTGTTCGTTTGTTTGCATGACGTATCTCTTTACCCTAGGGGACCGATCTACATAAAGTTATCCAAGATTGTCCAGAGGATTTTAAAAAATTGTTGTTATTCAGCTGCCGTAGTCTAGTAGGTAGTGTGTTGGCTTATTACACGAAAAGCCAGGGTTCGAGTCCCAGGCCAGACATCAAAAACAGAATACAAAAAGTATTTCTTCGGCGACTTCCTCTCAGCAGATTTCTGGCAAAAACTCTGAGAGTAAATAAAAGCTGCCATGAAAAGTTTCTCAAAAAATCTGTCGTTCGGAGTCGACTTTAAACTGTAGGTCCCGCCACTTATGTATAAAAAATTAACACACACAACGTAAGTGGTGTGAGAAGCTAGGTCGTAATCCTGACTGAAGGGTTGTAATGACCAATTATGTATGTATGTATGTTATTCAGCTGTATTCGAATGATTGGATTTTAATTAAACAATTTACAATATTGGACAAGAATCTGAAAATGGCAATGATGACTGTTTACACGAATTTCAAACGTTCGTCAATAACATTTTTAACTGGTAACATGACCATGGCCTCGCCTAGTGAGTACTGTATTGGGTACTTTTTTAACCTGACTAAGAACATTCTAACTCGAAATAAAACGAAAATATTTAACTTAACGTTGCTCTTGTTTCGAACATTGCTGTATGTGATATTAAATTAAAATAACAATAAAGATTCCATTCAAATTTCATTCCCTATTATGGAACGACCGACGACCGACCATATTATCATAACTGTCCTATTGAATTTTGATTAGCACTAAAAGTGAAAATATTACCTGAATACCCCATATAACTTAATATTTTAGTTTATTTGATTATCAAATAACGATTTCTAACACATTTGCTAATACTGCTCATAAATAGAATTTTGTTTTCGTTTCAAATTTTTTATTTTTATTTGCTTTTTTCTCTCGGCTATTTTACAATCGTTTAACAATGAGAAGAATTTCAATATCCATTTTATTGTTTAAAGGAAAATTAATTAAAATCCATTTAAATTCTCATGCCGTTGCTCTTATTTATCTTAACGCGTACTTTTCTATTCGTAGTATACTATATAGAGACAATTCGAATTAAATGCGAAAAAATACAATAAAACATATCAACATCAGACAGTGATGAATTTTGTGATTTTTTTTGTATGGAATTTGATTTTAAACAACGAAAATCGCTCAAACGGAAATTTAAAAATATTTTAATTTTTTTATACATTTGTTTACTAATTTATACACTCTACAAAAGCCAAAAAAGAAAAAGAATTCAAAGCAAATCATTTTAAAACACAATTAATATACAGTCACACAGATAATTATACGTACCCCCCTAAAAATCATTTTTTTTTTAAGTAATGAACTTCTAATCTAAAATTTCTTTACATTAGCATCTGTAACGACACATTTACTTAAATAAAGAAAAAAGATTCCCAAAATCTATGAATTTGTGACTACAGTTTGCTTAAAACCAATATGACACCACAGAAAATTATACGTACGACGAATATTTCGTATAAAATTTCTTCCTGTATATCCTAGGACTACAGCCGTAGAAATACGAAATACCTCGGAAGGTGATCACAATGCTATTGTGCATTCCGAAACAGTTCGAAGTGTTTTGAGATAGAACGGTTTCCGCAGCCGAGTGCCGAGAAAAAAGCCACGATTGGAATTTGCCCAATAATATATTGACAAGTCAACTGATTTTTGGGCGAATGTAATATTTAGTGATGAGAACAAATATAATTTATTCGGCTGTGACGGAAAACAAAAAATTTGACCCAAAAATCAGTTGACTTGTCCATATATTAACATTTAAAAAAAAATGATTTTTAGAGGCATACGTATAATTATCTGTGTGACTGTATAAACTAGCCAATAAAGAGCATTATTCATAGAATTTTTCTCTCGGTGTATGATTTTATTTTTATACAATAACAACAACTCACTCACGTTAACTAACAATTGCATTATAGTCGCTCGTATTTATTTATGCCTTTAAATTTAAAAGTGTTGCCACATACTTGTTAAGTAATAAAAATTTACTTTTTGGGGCAAACAACAACAGGTGTATGTTTGTTTGTTTTTGTTATCATAGGCACGTACATATTCGTATTTATTTGTATAGTTAAATGTTTATATGCTAATTAACTTGAATTTTAATTTTTTTTCTTTATTATTTACAAAAGCTTTATTGAAAGTTTATAACTACATAAGGTTGTACCAATCAGCAATATATTTGTACTTAATCAGCTGACTAAGAAAACCCATAGACAATACTCTCTTCAACAAAAAAAAATACATGCAATATATGGTTTAGAAAAATCATATTTTTTATGCGATAATAATAATCCCATTATGTTCGATAATTTGTTGTAATCTTGAAAATGATAAATAAATGTTTTACAAAAACTTTTATTGGCATTAATTTTCACAGGAATGCTAGGGATTTATATCATTTCATTTGGAAACTAGGACCGTAAGAAATCAACTCCAAGCATATCCAAGTTTTTTTTTTATATTCGTTTCTATTTACATACATAATTGGTCATTACAACCCTTCAGTCAGGATTACGACCTAGTTTCTCACGCCACTTATGTTGTGTGTGTTAATTTTATACATGAGTGGCGGGACCTACAGTTTAAAGTCGACTCCGAACGACAATTTTTGAGAAACTTTTCATGGCAATTTTATTTACTCTCAGAGTTTTTGCCAGAAATCTGCTGAGAGGAAGTCGCCGAAGAAATACTTTTTGTATTTTATTTTGATGTCTGGCCTGGGGCTCGAACCCTGGCTTTTCGTCTAATAAGCCAACACACTACCTACTAGACCACAGCGACTTCATTCGTCATATTTGGAAACCATCTACTTTCTTTTTAATTTGCTTTATAATAAATATCCGATTTTTTATTTTTATAAAATATTTGCAGTGCTAAAACAGTCCTTAATGGCAACTCTATTACTTGCTGGAGCTCTTTTTTATTCTTTTAAGCCTATGTACGGCAAAATGTGTTGTTCCTTTATTATGACCGGAATTAAGCTTAGATTGTTTATTGTTTCCCGTGGTATGAAAAAAAACAAATTAACCATTTATGGTACAATAATAAAATCAAAGCAAAAAAAAAAAACAAAACAAAATTAAAATGAAATATTGTATTATGAGAACGGAAAAAAAGTTGCATAGTCAGTAGAAAAAAAATAAAACATTATTTTAAAGGAACGCATAGTACGTATATGTATATATAAATCTATAAATAAATCAGCAATTATTATAAAAATATTGTATGTACAATATATGTATGTATGTCATATTATTAAAAATATTTAATTTATTTATTAAAAATTCATGTTTGTTTTTCTGTTTTCTTTTACAGATGAAGAGGCAACTGATTGTACAGATGGTAAAGAAAATAAAACTTCTCTGCGTTATAATTTAAAGTCTGATGATATATTAAATAAAACAGAAGCAAAAGAACGACGACAACAACAGCAACAACAAATCCAAACGAAACATATTCAAATTAAAGCTCAAACATCGTGTAGTAGCAGCCAGAGCGCTGAAAATATATCCATCATAAATAATAATTCCCTCCAATGTAAAGGAACCAATTCGGATAAGCCGAAATTACAAACACCGAAATCTGCCAAATCCAGCACAACAACAGATGTTGAAAATTGTTCACCTTCTACTACAAATTCAGCAAGTGATCATCCAAAAGCAATTACAGCAACAGCCGAGGTTAGCACAATAAAAACTACTACAAATACAAATACAATCACTGATTCTACTACTTTAAATACACCAATAACATCAACGTTAACAACACTAGCACAGACAGATCAAAATCAAACAGCAACAAAAGCTATAAATTGCTACGTAACGACGCAGTCATCGACGATTACTGCGAATATACGTTCTAACAATAGCGTTATGAATAGTCACATTACTGCCGCACAAAACGGACAAACAACTGTGGTGGGTCATCATCATCGAGGTTTCTCTCAACCGACAGTAACAGTGGCGACATCAAATACGGGTGGTGATCCATGGTTTTTACAATCTACTGGGCATCAAATGCCGCCAACAGCACCTTTACGACACAATAAACGACCCGCGCCACAGCCTTCAGCTACTGGCGGCGGCCTGACAACAGCAACACATCCTAATAATTTACTAGGGAATAGTGGTGGTGGTGGTAGTGGTGGCATTATTGGAGGCGGTGTTGGTACTGCTGTTGTAGGTATAGGTGGCGGTGTAACTAATAACATTACACTACAACAACAATTTAGCCAATCCCAACCACATATTGTAGCACAAACTACGCAACTATCAACGCATCATAATAACGTGGTAATAAAAAGATATCAAATATTTTAGTTTTGAACATAGCGGACTACATACAAACTGTTAAGAATTTTAAACTTGACATATCATTCGTTCAGCATTCTGGATACTATAAATGTTTTTTTTTTTTTTAATAGAAAATCAAGTCGGAGGGTTGACTGGGATAACATAATACATACAACATAATTGGTGTGAGAAGGTAGACCGTAATCATGACTAAAGGGTTATAATTATCAGTTATGTATGTATGTATAGTATGTATACTATCAAACTTTCAGTAATAAACATTCAACAAGACAACTCAATTCTTGTTTGAGTAAAGGGCCTTTACATATTTCCTGATTTAAGTTGAACTTAGATTTTGTTTTCACCACAGCTTTTTCTATACAGCTCTATTCCGTATCTGACTTCTCGGTTCCGTGTGTGGATAGCGCATCCCCTTCTATTATTGCCTTGAGAATTGAATCAAGACCTATTCGAAGTGTGTTACCTATTCAATTACATTTTCTTCTTCCAATTTTCTGATGTTTTTTATTTAGCCAGAAGATTTTAAGACGTTAACGTTTTATTTTTAAATTGTTTGAAATGTTTTTCGAAATTTCGAACCTCATTTAGATTATATTTTCCTTTAAAAAAAACTAAAACTTTAAAATATATAGTATATACACAGCTACCCGTTTTATATTGTGTAATTATATATTTCATTTAAAATTTTATTAATCGCATTGATCACATTGTATTTGAATGACAACTACTGTAGATATAGAGCACATTTACTATCATCATTTCATCAATTAGCACTGTTTAGCACTAATGTTTTATCTACAGTCATAGCCTAACAATTTAATTTAAGCCTTTGAAACTTGACTTCAAAGACAAACAATTACAATTACAAAAAACAAACGAAATAGCACTATTTTATTATTTCGTATACAATATTAATAAATAATATTAAACGTATCCATATTTTTATATAAATTATAGAATCCCCATCATCATAATGCGATTCATTTGTCCTCGCATGCACTTAATAGTCATAATTTAATAACAAATGCCCCTGGTGCTGTGATAGTTGCTCCATCCAATCATTCGCCGAAATCGCCAAATCAGCATCCACAGCCACAAATACAGCAGCAACAGCAACAACAGCAGCAGCAGCAACAACAACAACATATTATGTCAACATTTGCACCAATTGGCTTAAATGCTCCCTCAGCTACGGCTGCAGCTGTTGCCAGTGTTACGCAGCAACAACAGCAACAGCATTTACAATTATTATCGGCAGCAGCGGCCGCTAACAATTGTAATAACAATCTGATGACATCTTCCCTGAATGCTGCACATACTGCTCTATCTTTGCACGATCGTGGTTTACCACCCAAAAGTATGGCGCTACAATCCAATGCAGGTGGTGGTAGTAATATGTTACTTCATACACAACATCCTGCCCAACCACATCATCAGTCACAACCTGCCATGGTGGTAAATCAAGCAGCAAATGCCTCATCGATGAGCAGTTCATTACATGGTTTCGATATAAATGGCGGAGCCAATGTCCCAGTAACCAGCCAGTCCTGGACTACACCATCATTGTCGCCCACGTCTGGTTTAGCTCCCAATCATAGCAGTGGGCTGCACAACCAGCCCCATAAGAAATGTGAAGTTAAACTTAATGCCATGCCGTAAGTGATTTAATGCTTTTTTGCAACTTTTTAAATAAACTTAATACTGCGTTAAATTTTAGTTGGTTCCACGGCAGCATTACACGTGATGAAGCCGAACATCTGCTGCAACCACGAGAAGATGGTCTGTTCTTAGTTAGAGAATCGACCAACTTTCCTGGAGACTATACCTTGTGTGTGTGTTTTCAGGGCAAAGTTGAACATTATCGCGTTAAATATTTAGAAAATAAATTAACCATAGACGACGAGGAATATTTCGAAAATTTGGGTCAACTAGTAGCGGTAAGTTATGGCCATCACTTATTGTATTTTTAAAACCGCACTTAACAATTATCATTTTCTTATACAGCACTATGAGGCAGATGCTGACGGCTTGTGCACACAGCTTATAAAATGTTTACCCAAACAGGGCAAACAAGAGTACTGCATTAATTCAAAGGATTTCATTGATAAGGGATGGGTTATACCTGAATCGGATTTACAATTACGCGAGAGTATAGGCAAAGGAGAATTTGGTGATGTTATGCTCGGTATACTGCGCAATGAAAAAGTGGCTGTTAAAATGCTTAAAGACGAGGGAGCTGTGCAAAAATTCTTAGCAGAGGCTTCTGTTATGACGTAATTTTTTATATTAACTTCTTTGCATATACAAAAATACTTGAATAATTTTAATTTCCAGGACCCTAGAACATGAGAATTTAGTAAAATTTGTGGGCTTAGTTTTCACAAGTAAACATATTTATTTGGTGACTGAATATATGAGCAAAGGATCACTGGTTGATTATCTAAGATCACGGGGACGACAACATATAACGAAAAAGGATCAAATCAATTTTGCATAGTAAGTACACAACAATACATACATACTTGTGTATACAGCAGAAGTAATTTATTATTGCATTAAATTAGTGATACTGCTTCGGGCATGGAATATTTGGAAGCGAAAAAAGTTGTTCATCGTGATTTAGCCGCTCGTAATGTTCTTATATCCGAAGATTGTGTAGCCAAAGTATCCGATTTCGGTTTAGCACGTGAAGAGTGTTATAATTTAGATGTGGGTAAATTGCCCATCAAATGGACTGCACCAGAAGCTTTGAAAAATGGAGTAAGTTTATTTTAATAAGCAATTGAATATAAAGCCATATAATTTTATTTGCAATTATAATTATACAATTGTTTTGTTGTTCTGTTTAATTTTTAGCGGTTTTCCAACAAATCTGATATGTGGAGTTTTGGTATACTTTTATGGGAGATTTACTCTTTTGGTCGTGTTCCTTATCCTAGAATTGTAAGCAGTTTAGTTTTTATAAACATCTGGCTTTAATATATTGATTGACATGTTTTTCTTTTCCCTTTCTCTAGCCTTTGGCTGATGTTGTCAAACATGTTGAAGTGGGTTACAAAATGGAAGCACCTGAAGGTTGCCCTCCCGAAATTTATGAAATGATGAGACAAGCTTGGGACCTTAATCCTGCCAAAAGACCAACATTTGCCGAACTTAAAGTTAAATTATTACATTTAAAAAATAATACTGCGTGAAAAGAAGAAACTTGTGCAAAAATATATTAGCATCAGCATAACAATTATATAAATAAACAATGCTATATGAAAGCCATCCTCCTACTCCTCTCCCTACCAGCAGCCCTTAACACATTTTCCAATACATATACATACTATATACATATATATTTATAATAATAAAGCAGCTGTTATACATCTTCCTTAAATTAAATTAAACTATTACATAAAAAAGAAAAATTTATTATAATTACCGAAAGCAAAACAACAAACAAATGACGAAAAATGAAAAACAAACTGACAACAGGTACATGCATTAAAAAAAATAACAACACTTTAGAAATTATTAAATTAAACTCCAGTAAACGAAAATAAAAAATATAATATTTTTATGTGACAAATTACAAACAATATATCAAATATTTAAGCTGAAAATTCTTTATATACATACATACCGACCTACATACATACATACTTAAGAAACGAACAAAATTGTAACATTTCATTTGTTGAGTTAAAACACAAGAAGAGCAACAGCAACCGTAAGATGTAATGTAATGTAAAGCAAAACAATGTTTAATAAAAATAAAACAAGAACCACCCGTAAAAATATTAAAATTTTTGTAATGGTTTAATAATTATAATTTAAATGAGAATATAAATATAACAACAACAAATAACAAGTAACAAGAAAAAAGGCTACATTTAAAACAAAAATTTAACAACTACTACTTATAACGCAACAATAACAATCGTTTTACGTTTCTTTTTTTTTTTTGAAAATCATTTTTTTAAACAATAAAGCAAGAGTAATAATTAAACTTAAAAAAAAACACCTAAGCTAAATTTATTTAAACATACAATAATAATAATAATAATACCTCTAGTTTTTAAGCTATTATAATTATACATACATATTCGAAATGATTGATAAAAATATATATTAAATTATGTACGTTATATATATATATATAAATATATCTTTATTTTTCAAAAGTAGTAATTAAAATTATTCAAAAACGAATCAAATTTATAACAATTTTAAAGTAAATTTTCCTTTTATATTTTAATTAGTTTCAAATTATTATAATTTTTTTAGACAAAAAGGCCGATGAAGGTAAAAAAAAATAAAAGAACACCGCAAAACTATATACTATTGGTTTTTGATAAATGTTTGTTTGTACGACTTTTAAACAAATAAAGCAAAATAAATAATTATTGTAAAACACTAAACATTATTATTTTCCAAATGAACGCATAAATATTTTAACAGAAATGGAGATTGAGGAATACTCTGTAGAAAAGCACTTTCAAATAATCATTTTAATTCCAGATCCTTGAATAAAATTATAAATTTTTGTTATCTATTGTCAAAAATTTTCTTGCTACCTTGGTTCAGCGTCGAAGTTAAACTATAGGTCCTGCCTTTCATGAAAAATTTAACACATACAATATGATTAGTGAAAGAAGCACGACTGTTATCCTATCCATAGTGTTTTATATGACTAGCCTATTGTAAAAGATAAAAAATTATATAAAAATTTACAATTTGTTTGAAAAATTAAAACAATTTAAATAAAATGCTTTCTGTTTAAATGTTTGTTTTTTTATAACTTTTTCAAATTTTCAATTGTTTTACCAAAAGAAAATAACTCGCAAATATATTTTTACTTGAGGCCAAATTTTATTTTTCATAAATCTCCAAAATGTATTGTTTTATTTGTACTTAGAATATATAATTCAGCATAAAATTTTTTATATTATGGAATACTTCATTTGTAATTTCTGGCATATTTCTATTTAGTCAAATTAATTGTACAACAAAAACTCAAATTTTCAAATCAACCACAAATACTATAAAACATATAAAATATTGTTTAAAAATACAAATACAAATACAAAAATCTTCCTTACAAAAAAATAATAACAAATAAATAAATTGTAAATTAATTTTGTTTAAGTTTTGCTAATATGTATAAATATTTGTAATTTCTTCTTAAACAATTATACACTTTTGATTTTAAATTAATATTCTAACTTAATTAAGAATCTCTTTCTCACATAATTGCTTAAAGCTTTCTTTATAATTTTCTTTTTTAATATACGTTTTAAACAGTTATACTTTTAAGCAGCTTATTTTAAATGTTGATTTTATATTTATTTGTTGTTAACATGCTAAATATGAAAACATATTGCATAAATATTATTTTGTAACATGCACATTTTATTTTATTTTATTTTTCTAATAAGATCACTTAAAACATTTCATTTTACGAAAATACCGTTTATTTTCTTAACATATACATCATTCTTATTATATACATATGTATGACCAAAATATAAAAAGAAATAAATATCATCAACTGCATCATCATCATCATCATTAATTGTTTTATTGTAATAAGATTGTTTTTTTTTTGTTCGTTGTCATTTCGTTGAACCCTTCATATCCCTTAGCTTACGTAACGTAACTATCTATCTTACCTTTACCTTTTATCTATAAAATCTAAAAATGTGTCCTAAAACTAAATAAACAAGTATAATGAAACTTGTTTAAATAAAAAATTTGTAATTACTATACATCTTATTACGTTATATATAATTAACTTTCTTCGAAATTAAATTGTTTTAAATTAAGAAATAAAAAAAAGAGAGAGCAAACAAACGAAATAAATTTAAATTCAAAGAGTTGGCAAAAATATTTAAACTTTGGTCAAAAATACTATTATTAAACGAAGATAAAAATAAAAAAAAAATGAAAAAATTTAACAGAACAACTATTTCAAAGTTTTATGTGTTTAATTGCGAAATTTAACTGAAATATTGGATTGTAAGAATTATAATACAAACACTAAAACAAGTACATATGTATGTACTAAAAGCGTATAAACAGACACAATATAAATACAATTTCAGTGTATAAAAATACAAATTCAATTGAACAAATCATAAATTAATAACTTTTTAAATAAATTATTTGAAATATAAAAAATATTAGTGTAAACATAATTATAAAGAATGTATGTGTTTTATTTCAAATATACAATATATGTATGTATCAAATTTAAAATCCCTCTTCAATTAATTTAGAAAATTCAATATTTTTTCTCTCAATGAAAAGATAATCGAACATGTTCTTAGAAGGCTTTGCCATTCGTCGGCTTGTTCTGGTCAATATTCGGCCTGAAACCGAAAAACAGAGGATTCGTCGATAAATGTTACATAGAGACCGGATCCCTTTTATTTTTTCGTGACAAATCTTAAGTGTATTTACTGAGACCTGTATTTCATTCAAGCAGATGCATTATAAATATTAGAATATCGGAAAGTAAGCTGCAGGCGAAGAGAAGCTATTTTTTACGAAAGTGTAACAGATAAAGTTGCTGATGGGAATGGAAGTTTTTCAAAATATTTAACATTATTTACTTTCAAACCTCTAAAGAGCTTAGGATTTCAAAAGATTTAGAATAAAAACATACTTCAGAACTTACATATTAAAATTTTACCCCCCTTTAAATAACTATCCTATTCATTTGTAAAATATGTATGTAATTCCTTATAGAGTCAATACAGACACTCTTTAAATATCACCTGTCATTTCGTTACTAGGATACTCCTAATAAAATATGTAGTTTTGGCTACGTAACAATTATAGTGCATACTAAGAATTCTGTTTGTAAAAACTCAGTTGTTACTGAACTTTTAAGGCGTTTACACAATTTCTTTCGGAAATGTCAAATAATCATTACAACGATCTGTGGCATTTGGCCCAACATGAACTAGAACTACTGGCACTGTGTGATCATGAACGACAAAATCAAGATATAGATACAACAGTAACGGCTTTTGCAGCAGCAAATGCTGATAGCGATGCTACTGATTCCAGGGCAATAATGCAAGCTAGTACCTACGAGTTTTATTTGAAATACATTTGTTTGGCCAATAGGTTTGAAGAAGTCTACGATAAAATGATACAACCGCAAAAACGACAATTAATACGCAACCTCCTCGATGCTACTTTAGGTAGGGTTATAGAATTGAAGCACGACCTAGTAAATATTGATCTTATGGAGTTCAGTTATAATGATGTTATAGTTGAACGTTTAAAATTATCCCCCATGGATACCGAATTACGTATCCCCAGATATTTCCTAAGGGAAAGACGCAAAGAGATCGATAAGCGTAATAAAACGATGCATGAAATTTTAGTGAAACTGGGTTGGGTGGAGGAAAATCCCATAGTGGAACAAATGTCGGAAATCGAGGCTATACGTTTGATACAAATGCATGAAAGAGCTCGTCAAGGACGTTTAAGAGCACATTTTATGAAAGAAATACGCATGCTTAAAGAAAAGGGTAAAGCAGAAGAAAAGGATAAAGATCGCGCCGATAGTGGCTTAATGGCTGCAATGAAAATTCAAAAAATGTGGCGTGGTCATACGGCTAGACGTAAAACACGTAGACGGAAACTCGATGAAATGATATTGATAGGCATGGTGCCACCACCTTCTCATGTACTAAAAGCCAGAGCAGAAAAAATTGAAAAATTAAATGAGGTAAAAAAATGTTAAATTTTTAAAATGTTTACAATAAATTTGTACTCACATACATTTATGCAGATTTTTGAAAGAAGTTATGCTACTCAGGAAGCATTTAAAGAGAAATTTGAAAAAACTTTGGAACAAGTGCGCGAAGAAATAAAGACTAAACACGGTGCTAATATGACCGAAGACATTGCCGATGAATTACGTTCCTGGATAAAGGAATGTTACGAAAAAACAAACAAGTTACCAGATTTTCCCTCCGAAGATCAGGGTGGTTCATTACACATTTTTAGTCGACCCGGTACTGAAAGTGAACTCAGTCGATCCTCTGCACGTTCTTCAAAAGAATCTCGTAAAACTAAGGACAAATCAAAATCACCAGCTAGAAGTGGTGATTTGAATGTTAATGAAAACCAATTAGATGAAGAAGGTGGCTTACAACCAGGTCAGTCTAATTGTTTACCGGATATTCGAACGGAAATTGATAGGTATTAAAAATAAAAATAAAAACAAAAGCAATACTATAAACTAAAACAAAACTTTTCAAACACAAAACAAAATGTTCTAGATTCAATGAGATTTGGCGCGACAAGGATGAGTCTGGTAATTTAAGACAAACGCCTTATGAAGATATGATTTATAATGAAAAGTATATAGAAGTCGAAAGAGAATTTCGAAAAGTTGTCGACGATGTTATGAGACAAGAGCTAGAATTGTTACAGGTAGGTTTGACAAAATAAAAGTTTTTAAAATTGTTTATATGCATGTAGCTATTCCTGCATCCAGAATGCTACAGGCAAAAAAGCAAAGAAAAGCAATAAAAAGGCTCGCAGATCTGGCAAGAAAAGCAAAAAGAAGAAAGAGAAGGATTTAACACCTGATCGCACCACTGAATCTCTATACGAAGAGTTAGTTACAAATGGTATAATAAGAAAATATCCTGAAATAAGATTGAGTCAGTATTTGGGCGATAAAGCCATTACTGCCAGATCTGGTACCTGTCCATCACCAGGCGACATAAGACAAATTCTCATCGAATATTGTATATTGCCTTTGGGGTCCGAGCAAATTCACAATTCATGTCCACTAATACGATCCATATTATTGGCTGGCCCCAAAGGTTCAGGAAAAAAAGCTTTATTACACGCCATTTGCACAGAAGTTGGAGCAGTTTTATTTGATTTAACTCCCGCCAATATTGTGGGAAAATACCCTGGTAAATCGGGTTTGATAATGTTGTTACACTTGGTGTTAAAAGTGTCGCGGTTACTTCAACCATCAGTTATTTATATGGGCGATGCAGAAAAACCTTTTATGAAAAAGATACCTAAAACTGATCGCACTGATCCTAAACGCTTGAAAAAAGATTTGCCGAAGTTAATAAAAAATATTGCACCCGAAGACCGTGTATTATTCATAGGTACTTCTAATCTACCATGGGACGCTGATCAAAAACTTCTACAACAAACTTACAATCGCTTCATTTACATACCACGTCCCGATTATGGAGCCTTGTCACTTGCTTGGAAATCATTGTTGCAGTAAGTCGCAATGGATATTTAATACAGAAATATTGGTCTTTTTACAATGTTATCATTTTTGACGATTAGTGAATATTCTGGTGGCTTGTCTAATTTAGACTGCAGTGTTATGGCTAAAATATCAGATGGCTATACAATTGGATCTGTTAATGCCTGCTTAAAGGAAGTTCTAACCTGCAAACGTAAACTACAATTGCGTTCTCAACCTCTCACCCATGTGGAGTTAATAAATGCTTTGTGGTAAGAAAATTTTACTTTTTGTAAAATATATTCAATGTTAGATTTGCTTTATAGCACAAGAGATCCTGTATATCGTGAGGAGGAAGAAGCCTACGAATCATGGTGGACAAAAACACCTTTAGGACGCAGAAAACAACGCTTATTAGATATGGAAGAAGAAGCTCGTTTGGAAGAACATGCCCAAGCCGCAAAGCAATCCAATGGCAAGAAAAAAACTTAATTAGTAATCACATTTATTTTATAAGCTTAAAATTGAACTCTTTAAAACCGCTTTTGCAATATATTTGATCAACCGTACAATTTAGAGGTAAACGCTCACTTAACGATTCCATAATACATGGTATTAAATTATTTATTAAACTAACATGGTCACCGATGCACCACAATATGCTAATGTGAAATGAAGGATCCTACAAAAAATTAAAGAGTGGAAACGCTTATTATTTTCAACGGTATATAATATGTATTTCATTTCTAACAGAAGTACCTCATAAAAAGTATCAAGTTTAAAATCTTTCATTATACTGTCCACTTTGTTTAAAATAATTAACATCTTATTGAAATACAATTCATCCATGGTCAACGCTAAAAAAGTGCGTGTGCGTTCTGCATTTGTATAGGCCTTTAAATTGTTGAAGGAAACTGTAAAACTGAATGAAATTCATTTTATATTATCTATCCATGAAAAAGATTCGCATGCATACCTTCTTTCCATTTGTAATACCGTTTGTAGAGAATCAATAAATAATTCAATAAAATGATATTGCAAAACGACTGTTTTACTTAAACTGATATGCATTTCTGTCGATGGCTTAAAATTGTATTTTTCTTCCAAAACCATTAGACATATATCTTGTATATCTTCAAGGGTATTATTTTTAATGGGTATGTGAACATAAGTAGCCCAATTGCCACGCTCATGTTTAAAACTTCTAATACGACCCTCATGTTTTGAGGGATCATCCAAGACATCATCCTCAACGTGGTTGATTTTGCGTTTTCCTAATAATAAAGCCGCCTGCGGTAATAATGGCCTAAATAAAAAAGGTCAGAGGTTATCTTTGGCACAAATTAAAAGTGCTTGGGTTGAAAGTTTAGACTTAGTATACGACATATAAATTAATAAGGGATAATTATTGCATCGTACTAATAGTACGACATAAATGGGTGAGATGTTTGCCAATGATCGTTAAAAGGATATGTGAAGTAGTTGGCGCCTCTCATTAACCAATCGAATGGCACGTAGTCGTTATAGAAGCCCATTCGTCAGCAAAACCAGATACCTGATATGTGACTCTTCAATCAGCACTCCATCGAAAAATTTATTTGTTAAACAAACAAAATATTGAACCTCAAATATTGAACCGTAGAACCAATGTGTTACAGCCACCAACGGTGTATATGTTTATTTACTTTCCTTCTAGTTGGAGCCTTGAAGATAAAACTTATCAGCACTAAACGACTGTTGGCAGACAAATAGTTACAATATACATTGAAAACGATTGGTGCGAAAGTCAGGGTTAAATTATTTGCATATATTGGGAACCACTTGTTACTCTATGCATAGAACTTCATACCTGTTTGATTCACTTGTAGCATTTCGTTTAGTCTCAGATGTTTTAGTATTATTTGTCCTTTCCTCTTCTGAATCTGATGAGCTGCTATAATTTACCAAAAACATTTTATTTCTTAATTTATTTACTGTCCACTTCATAACAACACTTTCATTTACAATCAGCTGTTTTGTACTGGTATGTCATTATTTTTTGAGTTGCATGTCAAGTGATTAAAAAGAAGAAGCATTTAATGTTGACTTTTGTAAACAGAGAATATAACCTCAATAATAAGAGTAATAGTGAAGACCGTATTGTGTATTCATTTCGTAAAAGTTTCCGAAATTAAATAATAAATTTTTTTATTAAAATTTCTCCATTTTAATGCGGCAAATAAAATAAAAATACTGATCGATTATTAATAAGTGTTTGTAAATAAATATACAAAAAAATTAAAAGTGGACAATGCGTTTAGGAGCGGTATTATATGTGTATAAAGGTGAATGGGGTCTACCTTCCATAGATTTTGAGTGTTTGCGCGTCCTGGTAAGTTGGAATAAGTTTCGTCAATAAAATTTTAGTAACTGCAATTTATTATTCTAAATAATTTTAGTGCCTGGTCAAATTTGCCCACTGTCCCGTAACTATTGAAACAAATTCCAATCCTCTACGTTCCGGTGCCGGTAAATTACCTTACATGCAAATCGGCAATGAAAAATTTGTAGGCTATAGGAAAATTAAGAAATTTTTGGACAAAGAAGTATGTATACCAATCTTAAATACAATAGTTTATGCAAGCTTATTGAACAATTCCATTTTAAGGGTTATCCTGTAGACGTCAAATTAAAATTGCATGAAAAACATTTATCGGAATCATTTTCCAATTGGGTGTTTATGAATTTGCATGCATACTACCACTATTTTATGTTCGGCGAACCAAATAATTTTGAAACCGTTAGAAGTTTTTATGCAAAAAGAACACCATTTCCATTTAATTTTTATTATCCGTCCTCGTACCAGAAAGAGGCTCATGAGATCGTTTTAACATTGGGAGGTTTCGATATAGATGAGAAGCTAGATCTCCATGAAGTAGACAATGTAAGTATATAAATTCCTTAATATTTTCAGAGGTAAATGCTAACAACCTACAACTTTTTCATTTGCTGTAGCTAACAAATAATGCCAAAAAGTGTGTAAATGTACTTTCAAAACGTCTGGGGCGCAATTTGTGGTTTTTTGGTGACCAACTTAGTGAATTGGATGCCATAGTATTTTCGTATTTATCGATTTTATATAAAATAACTCTACCCAACAATCCCATACAAAATCATATTAAAGGCTGTCAAAACTTGGTACACTTCATAAATCGTATATCGAAGGATATCTTTAAAAAAGAGTCATTCAATTCAATAAACACTAGCAAGGATGACGCCTCACCAAACAATCCTCTGTTGACGGCAACAGAACGCAAGTTCCTAGAATCGGAAAGAAAAACAAAAATACTGGCAGGAATTAGTGCGGTAGTTGCCATGTCGGCGTTTGCCGCCACCAAAATTTTGTATAAGAAAAAGGTTGTGTATAATTAAATCTTTATTAGTACGTCCTGCTAATTTGATATGTATTTTAGTTCTCCAATTCTCAGGAATATTTTGATGGTATAAATTACGACGACGATGATGAATTTGAGGAAGAAGAGATGGATTAAGGAACTAGTTTAGGGAAAGTTCAAACAACTGCCTTTTATTGTTACACTTGGTTTAAGTTAAACCTTAAATTTGCATTAATAACATTTATATTCACTATTCTTCCAAAGAAATCGGTTTTTATTCCATGATTTGAAAGAATTACATAAATGTTGAAATTATACCAAACAAGTTAATAAGATTGTTTGTAAGTTAATAATTGTTAGTAATGTTTACAAAAAAGTTTTTAGTTGCCATTTTTTTATTAACATTGCTATCAATTCTTTAATTTTAGTATTTATTCTTCAATTGTTTTACTTGACAATATTTTTTCCCTTCGAAATAAAAAATATGAAATGATTTTGTTTTTTCTTTTAATGAAAGTATTTGCCTGGAATTCTTTTTTATGAATTTATACTTAAAACTAGTTATACTGGTTATTATTTCTTATAAATAGTGATATTAAGCTTTTAAAGCTTCTTGCAGTTTTCTTCGAGCTACATTAACCCGATCTTCTTGCTTTCGTATGTCATCCTCCGATATGAGAATACCCTGCATTAGAGGTTGATCTGGATTGATAAAAGCAGTGGCATTTTTATGAAATTCAGTCTTTGTAGCGGTTTGACCTGTAACGGGTGTATTGAGAACATGCAAAGCTGTAGCTAGAGATTGCATAACGGTCTGTTCGTGAACATTGGGTCCCAATGGTTTGAGACTTTTGGGTAATACGATTTCGTCAAATTGTTCACCAGTTGCATGGCATGCCCTCAAACACTCTAAACGCTTTTCCCAAAATAACTGTTTTGGTTTATCTTGTGCTCCTTGCTTTGTGTCGTTCTTCGTTTTGGAATTCTCATGATTACGTATCACTGTAACAGGTTGTTTAAATATCGATGCAGTCTGACGTATGGGTGGCACCAGAGAGACATCTGTACGCATTGCACGACTATAATTGAATGTAAATTATTATCAATCAATATAGTAAATTATTAAAAGAAAAAAATTAACAAATGTAATATTTATGATGTTACAAATTATATTTTTTTTTCTTCTATTCCGTAATAAGAAATTCTAAAGTAGAAGGTTTGTTTTTTTCATTTTTGGTTTTTGTAACATCATAACTTTGTTTTAATAAATTCATGCATAATAATGAAGTAAAACTAAGTGCAAGACACAAAAATACCGTTTTCTTTTTTATTTCAAACATATTAGACAAAAATTAAACGTTTTTAATATGCCAATTTGTATAAACAAGGATTTGAATTTAGATTTAAATAAAATGTCTCAACTGAAATCCCTATAATTGCCAATTTTTGAATATTTCCAATTTATTTAATTTTTTAATATATTTATAGATCAACTAATTTCGATATCACTTGACAATGGCATGCAACACACATTATGCCTTTTATTATTTGTTGTAGGCTCTACCTGAATTCTAATTGCTGTTGTTTTAATTGCAAATTGGATGCTGAGGTCATCATCGTTGTACAAGAGCTTAAAAGACTACTATGATGACTGGAAATTGAAGAGGAGGACGACGACGATGAAGATAAATTTAAATTTGCTGCTTGTGCTGTCATTCTATGTTTACGCTTTAAATTTGGACCCACAGTTGAATGATTGGCTGGCGTTATAGTAATGCCACCTCCCAATGTTGGTATAGTGGCACTACCACCACCAATACTAATACCACAACCACCGCTACTGGTAGAAGCACCAACGCTACCACTACTAGTCACTGTTGTACTACCAGGTATGCAGCGGTACAGTGATATTGAGGGTGATGGCAAATGTTGTATAAACTTGCCCTTTTGAAAATCAAAACTGCTTATATCTATGGCATTTCCTAAGTAACGTGCCAATTGGGGTTTACTATCAATACGCTTTCCAGTTGGACTACATATACATCCATTATTATTGGCATCAACATGTTGTAGCAAAATCAAAATACAATTTTTTTTATTTATTGAGACGGCATATCGTCGTTCAACATCAACATCAGTCATTACCAAAATAACAAGAATATGCATAGAAAAGTGTTGGGGGTAAAGGATTAAAATGATGTGTTTATATTATAAATGATAAGCATGATGATAGAAACGTATGGAAATAATTGTGGTTATTGTTGTTGTTGATTCTTAAATAAAAGTGTTTCATTTTGTAGGATATACTTGTGTAAATTCGTGCTTTTTAAAAGTTAATTACTATTAGTGTTTCATATAATAATATTGTATAAACATTAATTTTTTACCTGTAATAGTAGACATCAACTTTTCCAGCTGAGATTCCAGACTTTCGCAAAACTTCTTCTCTTTGCCATCCTTTTGGCAAGGCATTACAGTCTACTTTTTTACGTTCAATTGAAATATTCGAGTTCATTTGCATTTTATAAGTATTGAGTTTGAATTTAAAAAACAATATTTATAAATAATTTCCAAATATCTGTCTGCATAAAACTTGAAAAAAGCGTCCCATTTATAAATTTTTCTGATAAAAACAAAAACAATTCCTTTGACACAATCAACCAACCAGCTACATGACTGCAAAATGAAGTATTAAATTTTTAGAACAAAAGCACAAAGCTGCCAGAAGTAAAGCGAAATTCAAATAATAAATCAAATTTATAAATTCAAAATTACTCCGAATAAATGGTTTTTGATTCCCACCCGATATTATTGAACAATTCATAATTAAAATTTTAACTAAAGAAATGGATAATCAAGAATATAATTCTGTCCACTTAAGGCATTGTTCTCTGTATCATTATAAAAGTTTCTTAATATCTGGCATCTTGTTATTGTTTATTACTTTCACTTTTTAATATTGCCACAGTTTGTTTTTCATTAGTGCTCTAAAAAGAACTTCACTACACTACTGCTCTTCCTAAATTATCGAATATAATTACGGGTAAATATCCAAATTTTACAAGATTAAATACAATGATAGCTTATCTTATCACATATAAATAATGAATTTTCTGCATTCAAAATTCTTCGTTTTGCTGATTCAATTAAATCAAACAAGTATGTCGGAAAGGAGTGTTACTGACCTCTAAAACTTGAAAAGAGAATATACAAACTTACATATAAGCAGAAGTTAAACAACTTGTATTGAACAAAAACAACAAAAAACTTTCTAATGATAATGGAAAAGAAAACTGGTGTTAATTTAAATAAAATTAATTATTATGTTTTATACTCCTTGTAGGTTAAGTTACTGTGTTGCCGATTGGAAATAAAACCATAAAGAAACGTTATGACTGTCGTAATAACTTGGGAGATCGCTCTCTACATAGGATTAGCTGTTTTAGCGCACGTACTAGTGTATGTGTTTGTTACACGTAAACGTCCCAGGAGCATAGTGGATAAACATGTTGTTGTAACTGGAGGCAGCAAAGGAATTGGACTATGTTTAGCCGTTGAATGTGCTCTGAAAGGTGCCAATGTTACAGTCATAGCACGCGATGAAAAAATGTTGAGTAAGTTTTTACACGTATTTAGACGAAATATTCAAAATCTTATATTTATATTGGATTTTAGTGTGGTAAACCGCACCCAGTATTTTAAAGAGTGTTTTCATTTTTAAAAGGTTTATTGATATCTTCTATAAATTTTTTTGTATATGTATATGATTTGCGAAATTGAAACAGTTATTCGCATAAAATTGACTTATTAATTAACAATAGAACTCAATATGAAATATATTTGTTGCTGTCTATATTGGAATAACGGGATTAAAAATAAATATGTATTAAACATATATATATGTATGTAGGAAGAAAATTCCTTAAAATAAAAATGATATTCGATGCCTATTCTAAGTATGCATGTTCTAATTATCATTTGAAGTCGTAAAAATTGAGACCAACACCTACAATTTCCATTATTATTTTTATAGGCCAATGTTTTTTCTATGATCGCTTAATCAATTGTTCATGGAACGCTTTAGGTTTTGTAATGTGTATATCTCTTTTAGATGACTAAATTCATACATAACAAGCCAGATATAGATTAAAGTTTAACATATAAGACGTAAAATACTTGCAACTGAAGTAGAGAATAAACAAAAAGCTTAGATTTTATTTTATTTATACGTCTTCTGGGTCTTCTGCTTCTGCATACTGTTTTTACTATTTAAATGTTTTAAATATTTTTATTCACTTTTTTTCTAAAAAATTTTATGTATGTTTATGTAGTATGTATAAACGTGTGCATTTATACATATTTACTTGATAATTTTTCAAAACAAAGATTTTCTCGAAAATGTTAAACAATAAGAAAAGTTTTTTTTTATTATTTTAAAAAATAACAAAATTTCTTTGTACATTTATAACTAGTCTATGAAATTTTAAAATTTGTTTGTAAATTAATTAGTCTCCTATGCTACCCCTTAAAACAAGTATGTGACATAAATATTTTATTAATATTATAATTATTAAGAATTACTGTAAACTAATTAAATTGATTTTAAAATTTTTTAATTTTTTTTTTGTTTTGTTATGAACAGAGGGAGCTATAGCACTTATGGAAGTTATACGCCAAAAACCAGAACAAAAATTTCAATATCGTTGTTTCGATTTGTCATCCAATTACGATGACGTTGCTAAATGTTTAGCAGATATTGAAGAGACTTTCGGTGATATTTTTATGCTCATAAATTGTGCCGGTTTAGCTATATGCGGTGTTTTTGAAGATGTATCCGTTGCTGATGCACGTAAGCTAATGGAAGTTAATTATTGGGGTACTTACAATTGTACCCGTTATGTTTTGCCAAAAATGAAGCAAAGCCGTGAAGGCATTATTGTAGTAACTGCTTCACAGGCTGCCTTATTTGGCATTTATGGCTATGGACCGTATGCTGCATCCAAATATGCATTACGTGGTATGGCCGAAACAATTGCTATGGAATCAAGGCATTTAGGCGTCAGTGTTACTTTGGCTCTGCCTGCCGATACAAATACTCCCGGATTTGAGAACGAAGAGAAAACGAAACCGAAAGAAACGAAAATAATTTCTGGAGGTGGCGGTTTAGCCGAACCCCACGATGTCGCTAAGAAAATACTTGATGATGCTTTGGTATGCATTTCATATATTTTTTAAAGTTTTCTGTTACATTGTAATTGTTTTCAATTTTATATTGTTTCTTGCAGAAAGGCAATTTTATTTCAATATTTGGTGCTGGTTCCTGGTTACTTACCCTACTTGGCGGTGGTCTTTTCCGTTGGGGTGGTTTCTTCCAAAATATATTACATGCCGTTCTATTAGGTCCTTTACGCATAATTGGCTGTTTCTTGCATTTACATTTTGAACGTATTATAAAAAACTGTGCCAAGCAAAAAACTGAATAACATAATTAAGCCGCCATACCTGCAGCAAGATCAATATTTTTTAATTCCAGTTAATTTATTTTAATCTAAATCTTGCATATGTTTTAATGTGTATTTATTAACACTATGTACAGAGGTATAGGAAAAAGATACTTAATAGAAAGTTTGTTATGTTAATTCATGTATGTATTCGTTATTTTTGTATATTTATTTTTCTTCCAAAATGCACAAAAATAAATATTTTCGTAGCCAAAGAGCTTTTTTTTACAACCTAATTATAAAAAAATTTTATTTCTCATTTTTAACCATACTTACATTATACTTTAAATATCAAAACAAAACAACAATAACATAATCGAGATAAAAAATTTAAAAGAAAAAATAGATTAATTACCTGAAAGAAAAATTCCCTTACAAAAAAAAACCTTACATATAGTCATTTAAGGTGCTAAAGACAATTGATATTAATTATTTATACGAATATTGATATTCGACGGAAGCCACAATCATCTTTCATTATGATTTTTAATGCATGTTTTTCTTTAATTGCCCATGTTTAACTGTGAACTTTATTAGATAAGATATATTTCATTCTTGTTAAGCTTTAATTTACACTAAAGACAATGAAATGTTTGGGTACCTTAAGCATAGTCTGGTAACGGTACTTGAATGATGCAGGTGTTAAATAATTCCAATTTCCTTCTAATAATTATCGTAAATTATTTTAATTTTGTTAAAGCAGCTCAGTATCGTATTGTTAGTGGGAAAACTGCGAACATAGAAGATTTTCCATATCAAGTAAGTTAATGAAAAGGATTTTCAATATGAGCAATATCTTATTTCTTTAAATAATATTGAAACCAAAGTAATAGATTCGATGATGACCATCTGTTCCGGCCAGGTTATGTATACTGAATAGAAATTAAATTGTGGAATTATAAATCAAATTTCAAGAGTGCTGAGTGTAATAGGATTATTTTCCCGACTAAGCTTATTCTAGTACAGCACTTTTGAAATTCGGGAAATTGAACTTCGTAAAATTCAAATTTCTAATGATAATTACTTGCCCCATGATTCAACGCAGGTTGAATACTTTGGTGTCATTTGACTCTGAAATAAAAAGATTTTTTTTGACAAATCATTCTTAGTAGTTCTTGCAATTTTGTTTAGCTTTCACTAAGGCGCCAAACTATACACATATGTGGTGCTTCCATACTAAATGGAAATTGGGCAATAACAGCAGCTCATTGTGTCCATGGTGTAGAGCACATACCCAGTTACATAACTTTACGCATGGGTAGTAAATGGCGTTCACGTGCGGGTGTCATAGTACCGGTTAAGCAAATACATTCCCATCCCAGTTATAATTCAGACAACATGAATTTCGATGTTGCTCTTTTGAAAGTGCGTGAAAAAACTTTTGCACGTGATGATTTATTCATAAGACCAATAAAATTGACACCATTATCGGCTAAAATTGGGGATAGTACACCAGCTACAGTATCTGGTTGGGGTTATCAAAATTCTGGTGATCATATACTCTCGACAGAACTAAAATATGCCACAATTTATACCGTTAATCAGCAAAAATGTCATGAAAGTTTATATTCCCATGGTGGCATAACAAATGCGTAAGTTTGGAGATCTAAAAGAAAGTTTAATATACACATTCTTTTTAAATTTTATTTTAGTATGTTCTGCGCAACGGCTAAAGACACCGATGCTTGCCAAGGCGACAGTGGTGGTCCCATACAAATCGATGGTATTCTAGTGGGAGTGGTATCTTGGGGTGTGGGTTGTGCTGATCCATTCTATCCGGGAGTGTATACACGTCTGGCTTATGCCCCCATTCGTTTTTGGATTAAATTGTTAACGAAATTGTAATATTTAAACAAAATTTATTGGCATTTAATAAAAAGCACTTATGAATTTTTAATATGTTACTTACAAGAGCTACGAAAAACTATAATTACATAATTGGTCCTTACAGCCCTTCATTCAGAATTACGACCTAGCTTCTCACGCCACTTATTTTGTGTGTGCTGAGTGGCGCGACCTACAGTTTAAAGTCGATTCCAAACGACAGATTTTTGAGAATCTTTTTCATGGCAATTTTATTTACTCAGAAATATGCTGAGAGGAAGTCGCCGAAAAAACATTTCTTCATATTTCCTTTTGCTGGAGATGTCTGACCTGGGGTTGAACCGTGGCCTCATGTCTAATAAACCAACACACTACCTACTAGACTACTGCGTCTACCTTCCGCGATATTTAGAATTTTTTAACTTAAGATTTATAAGTAAAGGAATTAATTTTTCACTAAATAGGTTAGAATAGTACAAAAACGTATGGAAATTGGGTGTTGGGTTCTATACCTAAAAAATAATAATGTACACACATATATTACAGAATTAATAACACATTTCTTATTAGGTGTAGTAAAAAGAAGTTACAAAACACGCACCATTTAAGTTAAAAGTCATCCTCTCTGTTCGATAGCTTCTACCCATAATATAAACATAACTACATATGTATTTTCATTTTTCGAAACTACGAGTTTAACCGCGTTTGTTTGTTGGGTTATGGAAGGCCCAGGCATTCATTGATATGGCATCTCTTAGTACTAAAATTATTTCATAGCCAAAATGAACACAACGGAAATTTTTTGACATTTCTTTGTCAACTCATCCTAAACAGTAGCAGAAAAGGAAAGCATTAATAAATATTTCGAATCTAGCAGTACTTGGTATTTTGTTTTATATTTTTACAAATAAATGCTGAAAATAAATGGTTTAATGTAAATAGAAATCCAGTTCGGTGCAAAAATAATAGAAACAAATTGAATGGAATCTACTCAGTAATGAGTTTGGGTGAATTAGATTTTTCACTCACGCGACGTTTGTTGGTTGTGGTTATTGTTTTATCTATAATATTGTTTATAAAACAATTATTTTCTCCTGAAGGATCTTTTGGCTATAAATAGAGGTATATATATAAAAGACTAAGATGAGTAAACGACGAGTTTCCTATTTTTACAATCCCGATGTGGGTAATTTTCACTATGGACCCGGTCATCCGATGAAGCCACATCGTTTGTCAGTGACCCACAGTCTTGTAATGAATTACGGTTTACACAGGAAAATGAAAATTTACAGGCCTTATAAGTAAGTATAACAAGCAAATAATTATGTATATGGTAAACATCATGATTGATTTCCAGAGCCAGCGCCCAGGATATGTTAAGATTCCATAGTGAGGAATACATAGAGTTCCTACAACAAGTAACACCTCAGAATATCCATTGCAATTGTAAGTGATTAGATTTGGGATTTGGGTGAATAAGCTTTTTTAATTTGGTGTTTTCTTTTAGCTGTGGGTTATACGAAATATTTGTCTCACTTTAGTGTAGGTGAAGACTGTCCGGTATTTGACGGTCTCTTTGAGTTTTGTTCCATGTATACAGGAGCCTCTCTTGAAGGAGCCCAGAAATTGAATCACAACCACAGTGACATTTGCATTAACTGGTCAGGTGGTTTGCATCATGCCAAAAAATTCGAAGCCTCCGGCTTTTGCTATGTCAATGATATTGTTATAGGCATATTGGAGTTACTGAAATATAATCCCCGTGTTCTGTATATAGACATTGATGTTCATCACGGCGATGGAGTTCAAGAGGCATTCTATCTCACCGATCGTGTTATGACTGCTTCTTTTCACAAATATGGCAATTATTTCTTTCCGGGCACGGGTGATATGTATGAAATTGGTGCTGAATCCGGTCGCTACTACAGCGTAAATGTTCCACTCAAAGAAGGCATCGATGATCAAAGCTACTTTCAAGTTTTCAAGCCTATTATTTCGGCTGTAATGGACTTTTATCGCCCAACGGCCATAGTTTTGCAGTGCGGTGCCGATTCTTTGGCTGGTGATCGACTGGGTTGTTTTTCACTTAGTACAAGAGGACACGGAGCCTGTGTAGAGTTTGTCAAAGGCTTTAATGTACCTACTCTGGTGGTTGGTGGTGGAGGATATACCCTACGCAATGTAGCTCGATGTTGGACTCACGAGACTTCACTTTTGGTCGATGAACAAATCACGAACGAACTACCTATGACGGAATATTTAGAATTCTTTGCCCCAGACTTTACATTACATCCAGAAATTAATTCACGACAGGAAAACGCCAACTCAAAACAATATTTAGAAGCTATAGTCAAACATGTTTATGAAAATTTAAAAATGTGTCAACATTCGCCCAGTATACAGATGGTACAAGTTCCACCTGATGTTGTGGATATGGAAGAAATGCGCACTATCAAGGAAGAAAAAGAAGATCCCGATATAAGAATGACTCAAACAGAAGAGGATAAGATAGTCGAACCTAAGAATGAATTTTATGATGGTGAACAAGATCAGGATAAAGCTGACTGTACAACAGATAGTTAAGACGTAAACTAAGATATAAATGTGTAAGATGAAACGGGCAGTACAACTGTTTATTTCCGTTAAATGTAATATACTTGATAAGCATAAAGTTTATAATGAAACATGCCACATACAATTATTATAATAATATAGAAAAATTACAATTATTTTTCCTTTTATTCAAATTTATTTCCATGTTGTATATCGTGTATTGCGATTCGAAAAAAAAAAATAGATTTGAATTTACGTTACTTTTACTTACATTTTTAAGTAAACCTTAGTAACATAGAAAATTCTTAATATTACATTAAATTTACCAACCCGTAGTAGTATTAGCTAAACGCCGCATACGTCTGGTATTTCGGTCTTGGTCGCGTATCTTCTTTTCCATCTCGGCATCAGTTAAAGTTTCTAAGAAAGGTGCCCAAGCGTCAGCATCACTGGGGTTGCGAAATGGTACATCAACTGTGGACAAGGGAGCTTCACTAAATGCATAAGTTCGATAGTGCCAAGACAATTGACCCCGTATGCTATAAGCTATGGCCGTTACGAATTCACCACCTAAACCCAATTCTGCACATAATTTAATAGCAAATTCCTCTGGATTATTATTTTTCTCAGACATGTCCCATTCAATTTGATCTACCAACGACGTATTACCAACGTGTATATTAAGTTTTACTATAACCCTTTGATCACAACTTTCCTCTATTATGGGTGGTTCACTTGGGAATGCTTCTATTTGTTGTCTTATAGCCTGAGCAATAGCTGGGACAAATGGTATGGGATTTAAATCCAAATCATCGCATAAAACTTCAGCAAATTGTTCAGGTGTAATCATGCTTTCGTTTTTATTCCATGTGAATGTATCGCGAAGCTTCTGACCCTCTAACTCCATGTCCAGACGTATGGGAACCAAACATTCTTTTTGTGAAGCATTTTCCAAATTCGCAGTTGGATCTGTATCATCAAAACACATGGGAAATGTACGTACTTTTTTCGTGTGTACTCTGTTGCGATTTATAGGAGTCGCCTGAGGTACTGCATCCAAATGACTGGAATTGGGCATTGTGGGCACATACTGAGGTTGCTTCTTAGACTTACTTTCACGTGGCAATGGTGCATCAGATGTATTCACAGAAATAGCACGGTATCTAAAGATATTGTTGATTTGCTTTTATAAAAAAAATGCTAATTATTGCCATACAACAACTTACTTTTCATCATTGCCTTGAATTATATCATCCACTTCACAGGCCCTGAGCAATGAAACTGAGCTTGCCAATATATGTGGGCTTAAACCAGAATCTGCTAAACGTTTCCTTTCTTCATTCGACAAGACAATTCTAGTCATGCCGGGGTACTTCTTATACAAGATGCCACGGAATAGCCGCAAGTAATTACCAACTTCGGAACCCACATAGTAATATTCACCGCCTTCCTCCAATTGAAAAGCTACCGGCTTATCACCGTAAGTTTGTAAAGACATGATCAATATGTTCTATTTTTTGTTTCTAAACAACGTAAATAACAAAATATTTCACTATACACAATTAACAGCGTCTGACGTTTCTTGTATAAACAGTTTTAGTACTAATTAAAGATTGTCAAACGATGTTGTCAAATTCATTGTAACAAAAGCCGCAAAATTCAAGATTTCGTTGACATGTTTTTGAAAACATGTTTTCAAACTTGGCATCACTTTAAACTATTAAACAGCTGAGCGTTATTTAATGTCGTTGATGAACTTAATGCGGCGGAGCGTATTTTTCTTAAAAAGTATAATTTTTATTTATCAAAGAAGTAGAAATGTCGTTTCTAAGATCCACCAATAAAGTTGTACAAATAAGTAAAACACTGTCTCAAACCCATTCCCTTTGTAAGTAAAAATAAAATTTATGAAGTTTATTCATAATTTCATTCAAAACAAAATAATGTTTCTCTTCCAGTCTGTCACCGCACTGTAAAAAGATGGGTTGCTCCTACTTTGCGCGAGTTAAATCGCAGATCAAAGAAACTAGGACCTCAAGCACCATCACCACGTTCCAGTTTTATTGAATGGAATTATAGAGCAGAATTATTCGCTTTTGGTAAACGTCTACAAGAAGAGTTCAATATGTCCTCGCTGCAGACCGCGTTTACACAACAGTCTTATATCGCAAAGGAAGAGGCTAAACAACGTGCTTTGGGTATAGAAGAAGCAGATATACAAATGTCTCACAATAGCGATTTGGCCAAAAGAGGAGCAGAAATTGCGAAGAATTATGTAGAAGCCTTTCTAAAATATTCTCTACCAAAAGTGCCGTTAGAAGGCCAAAAATCTGTTGCAACGTTTTTATTGAACACAGATACGTTAGCCAGTACAGCTTTGAATTTAGGCATGAAAGAGCTAATATTTGATGATGAATATCCACCTGCACAGGAATCAATGGCACAGTCCTTGTTGGCTGTTATAGGAGCCCTTGAACAATCTTCAGGCATGGAAAAGTCTTTCTTGTTTGTAAGGGATTTCATATGTACGCAACTTAATCAAAAAGATATTCTAGATTTATGGCCTATAGAGCAACCTGAAGTATTGTTAAAAGAAGTTTGTCAAGCAAATAACATGGCCTTACCAGAACCTCGTCTTTTAGGAGATTGCGGGAAGAATACTGTTCTAGCTGCATACCATATTGGCCTTTATAGTAATAAAAAGCTTATAGGAAAAGGTAAGTCAAAGTATTTTGGTTTTATAAATCTTTTTTTAATTTTTTTTTTATTCTCAAGGCTTTGGTGAAGATGTAGACACCGCAGTAAAGACTGCTTCACTAGACGCTTTACAGTCCTTATTTGGTATACACGATAATATGAAACCTTTCGATTTTAAAATTAATGTTGAAAGGCAAACTCAAAAGTTAAAACAATAAACATATAGTCGTTAAATAAGTTGATGCTAACAATAAAAGAGTTTAAATTATTTTTTATTTTACAGTTAACACTTGAAATTTTTAAAATTCCATTTAATTAATAAATTTTATACATTAGAAATTGTCTACTTAAAGATTTGTAAAGGATGTTTTGTCTCGTTTCGTAAAACACATATATATTATAATTATTCAGCGTAAAATCATAACTAACTAAAGCAATAAATTTCTATTAAGAGTTTTAAACCGGCTTTCAGAGACTATTAGTCAGTTTTTTTAGTTTGTCCCGAGGGAGGTTCTTCAGGTTTACTTTCCAGCGAAAAAGGCGGAATTTTACAATCGAACATATGTCCATCTTCACGTTCTAAACGAAAAGTACCCCACATATGTCCGCTCGGAGCCTGCAGACTAACATGGCTGCTATATTGAAAAGCAGGTAAACGAGGACTTAATATAGGTTCCTGACCTACAACCCCCCGGCCTCTAACAGTTTCCAAAGTACCTGATAAGGAAAATATACGCCAATGTCTTTCGCGTAGCTGGACGCTTGTCATGCCTAGATTTTCCAAACGTATAGAATAACGCCACTGCAAAGTAGAAATATTTTTAGAACAATAGCTTGGGCATTTTAATTGCATGTGTAAATACCCAATACACCGAAGATGCTGGAGTCTCCCGACAGCCCATATAAAAAGGTATCACAGTAACGCGTATATTCTCTGTTGTCTCTTTATGTACATCACTCAATTCGAGCCACGGATGATTTTTTTCCTGCCATGTTTTCAAAGTATCTTTTGCCTCAAAACTAGGCTGCTTATCGGGTACATATGCCAAAAATTTATCAAAGAGTTCGTGATGTAAAGGATTCTTTTCTGCCGAAGAATACGGCATAATATCATCATGCGATACATAATCCAATCCTGGTATAGCATACAAACTCCGATTTGAATCTTGATTACCCAAAAACGTTACAGCTTCCGTCTGTGCACGCTAGAAGACGAAAATAATGCTTAAAAAACAAAATTATTGTAAAATGTTGATAACTTACAATATAGGGACAATCTCTAGAATCTATTAATACTTGATAAAAAGTATTAACTTTGCTTTTAACTTCTTTATTATTTGTTGATTCCTGAGTGCCCCCAGCTGTAGATTGAGACGTAGCAGTTGAGTTCGGACTCTCACCTGAATTGGGTTTGTCTGCGGGCGTACTTTTAGAACTGTCAGAAGAATTCATTGCCTCCGTTGTACCAGTTGCATTATTACCTATATGGGTCGTAAGGAGACTTTAATAAATAAAACATCATATTTGCTTTAGTTATAATTTACCTTTAGGCGCAGTTTTTGGAGAAGAACTGCTACTAATTGAGGTGCTGCCTGTCGCCGATGAAGTGACTTTTGCTTTATTTGGGTTGTGCAGATCACGGTCATAGACCCTTGCTGTCCAGGGAAACAATACTACTCCTCTATAGCCAAATATTCTATGCAGAAATAGTTGTCCAGTTTCGTATTTACCATCGGATTTTGCCGCTTCTAAACGTCCTACCTCAGCCAATCTACACGGTAAATAAATAACAAGAGCCAGGGGAAACATTAGTTACGCAACAGTATATTGTTGTCATTTGTTTACATTGTTTAAACAAATACAAAAAAATCATTTACTACAATTCCGCCAATTTTCTAGAAAATAGTTGAACTTAGCAAATTTCATCAATATGATTTCCAAACACTGCTTTTCAAATTTCACTCACCTCGCTTGATGAGACTGTTTTTTTATGCTCCTGCTTATTATCACTGTTACCGTTTGTAGCAAAGCAGATGATTTCCTTTGGTTTTGATTCCATAATAGCTGTTGTAAGAAACCCATTTGTTTTCTTGTCGTAATATGGCTGGTGTTTTACTAAATAATTTTTGCAATAATTTCTACGGAACTATTTTGGTTGCTTAGAATCGTTATAACCAGTTGTTTTACGATGTAGTCGATCAGTTTCGTTGAAGATTTTTGGAATTTTTAGCCAGAAATTAATTGATTTTAGCCTAAATTTAATTTACTAGACAACGTATATCTATTTGTTGTTATTCAATTTGTATAATTTCTATTTAAATATACGAAATTACATTTTTTATATGAGCAACGTCCAAGAAATTGCAGTTTTTTTTTAGAATTGTCATTTTAATGATTAGAACTTGTAAACACAGTGTTGTAACATTTCGCAGCAGTTGTTACGTTATCGATTTAATAAGGCTGCCAGAATATAAACTTTTATTTATAATTTTTAGCGTTTGCATATTAAATTTAAATTATTAGTGAATAGAAAGAAGTATTGTATGTATGTGAAAAACGGTGGCTAATGAGAATTGGAGGGGTGACGTATACTAGTTGCTTCTCAAAGTTTGAATTCGTATTGAATCATCTTTAAATAGTAAAAATTTTAATGCTTACATGACATTTTTAATAATTAATATTAAAAAATTATTGAAGGTTGATTCGAACTGAAAAGAAAGCATGTGTATGTCAACTTTTGTGTGTCACCCAACTTTTGTTAAACACAGTTGTCTTATCACAAAATCTCTAATTAATATTGCCAGATTTTAATATCCTCAGATGGCATTTTTTAATTAGAGTTGGCATCATCAACGAACTGTTATCGCTTACTTTGTTTATAACTTGCAGTTTTTTGTTTTATTATTTCTTATTTGTATCCCTTAATGCAATTTCACCAGCAAAAAAGCAACAAAAAGTGTAAAAAATTTGTAAAATTATAATTTAATAAAGACGTTTCGGATATATATTGAAAACTAGTTTTTAGTTGCGAATAAAATGCATCAGTTAGTAGTTTTAATATTTTTAATAGCCGGCTCATGTAATACGCTCTTAATCAAGTTAGTATATTACCTTCCTTACCTGCATAGCAAAAGATTTTCTTCTAATAGAGAAAAAAATCAATTGCTATTATTATTTCCATTGTTTTATTTTTAATACTTTATTAAGGTGGTCCACTACACTGTTGGGTGAATGCAGCGATGGCAAGTGGCGTCATTTCCAACATCCCGTGAGTAAACACTTGGTTGCAACAAGAACACAAAACGAATTTAAGAAATAATCTATTAAATATTGTTGTTCCACAGGTCATTTTGACATTTCTTATGTTTGCTGGTGAATTCCTTTGTTATCTGTTCTTTAAACTAATTTTTCTTATTTTACGACGACGCAATGTATGTTGTATTCAATCGTTAATAATTTTTTTTATTATTATAATAACATAAATATTTTAATTTATAGGATGGCTCCGAGGATACTAATCTATTAACCAGTGGAGATCGTGAATTTAAACCATCAAGCATGCTTTTACCTGCATTTTTGGATGCTATATCGACTATACTTCTATTAACCGGTCTCTATTTAACTTACGTTTCCAGTTATCAAATGATAAGAAGTATGTCGTATTTGTTTACGTTAGATTGTGTTCAATTGAACAGTGGGCTTTATGTTAAAAGTGATAATCGTAATCTTTTTTACACAGAAAGTAGTCAAAACTTAACAAGTTGTTCAAGAGGAATTTAATTTTAATTTAAAAAGCACAGGTTAATGAGTTAAAACGAAAGATAAATAGTAGCAACAGTTAGAATATTTTTTAAGTTCTTTTATATATTTAGAGGTAGTGTAAATATTACTTAATAATATTTTAAAACAAGACACTGCATTGAACCTTAAGATTATTATCACTAGAAACCATAAATGGCCTTGTTCTGAGTTCACTCACATCTTAGAACTTATGTATGTTTAAACCATCAGTTGTTTATTTTCTGTGTTAAGATACTGTATTTCCTTCTTTACACTTGTGTTTCTTTTACAGGTTCAGCTATAATATTTGTTGGTCTACTTGGCTCTATACATATGAATCAGCCATTATCGGGACGTCACTGGTCGGCCATAGTTACCATTATATGTGGAATTCTCATTATTATATCAACTGATATGCAGCGTATTACTTACGACACCAATTCTTTGACTCATATCAATGGAAATGCTGTATTGTCGGGAGATTTAATGATAATTTGTGCTTCAATATTCCATGCTGGGCGCATGGTATACGAAGAAAAATATTTAAAGGCCTGCAATGTGCCTATATTGCAAGCGATTGGTTGGCAGGGCTTATTTGGTATCTTAATTACAACGGCAATTGGTTTATGCATGAATTTCCTGCCGACACCCGTTACGCCGTTTGATGATAGTTCTCGTTTGGTGTTTGATGATATAATGGATGTTTTTACTCAATTACGAAGCAATAATTGGCTTATATTAGCTTTAGGTCTGTTCATTTTAACATCCTTACTTTATGGCTACACTTCTTTAAGCATTATTCGTTTCTCTTCGTCCGCCAACCTGATTTTGGCTGAAAGTGTACGATCTTATATGGTTTATCTTGTAGCTTTACTGCTTGAATGGGAATATGTGAATCTGATTTCAATTATTGGTTTCTTAATATTACAAATAGGCTTAATAACTTATCGGAAAGCTATACTATTGGAATGGTATCGCTCTTTATTGTTGCGTTTATCTCGTAGCCGTTATGCTGATATATCTGCCGATCCTTCGGCTGGTTTAGCAGGTGGTTCCGCCGTACCAACCAATCGTCCAGCTGACATCATATAAAACAGTTCGGCATTTGAATGTTTATTTTATTTTTTTTTAATACAATATATCGTATAAAATTTTTTAGTTGTGATAAAAGAACAATATTAACTGATCATATTTCGAAAAATTATGTGAAATCAAATTGAAAAATCTCTAAATGAAAGTTCTTAATAAATTTGAAAGACTTGTTTGTAATGTATGAATTTGTATTAATATAAGCGATTTAATTAATAAAGATAATCAAAAATATTTACAAATATTAATGTTTAAAGAAGTCTTATTTTTTTTATAATAGGAAATTTAATTATCTCAATAGAAAAATATACCGTTTTATTTATAAAATACAAAAACTGATCGACTAGAGTCGATTTCTTGCCATAAGTAACATTTGTTATGTGATAAGACTTTGATTAAACTAAGGAAATATGCAATTAGTTTCTCTAATCTATTATAAAAATGTCAACATAAAAGAATCAGAGATATTTTGGATCTGCAAATGGCAAGATATCTAGCCTAAATATATGTATATGCTATTTTTTCATATGTATATGAAGTGTAATAGAGGCGATCCCTAGCGATTTGCTTGTCTCAGTATTCATCACCAGTAACCAACCGCTTCAATAATCTTTCAATATTGTTTCGCATATGTAAACTTTTTTCACGTCGATGAATTTTATTTATTTAGTTAATTTTTTTACGTCAACCTTTTTTCCTCTTCAGTTTGAAGAATGACGCTTTATTGCAAATACAATTTATACATTGTATTTGGCAGTTATCGGTATGTAATATGACCTCAGTTTAATGAACAATATTAATAAAATCGGATGAACCATTAATATATTTCATTACTACCCCACTCATAATAGTAAATGCAAATACTCACTGCAACAAATAAATTCAGGTAAAACATTGTTGTTTTAAATTCCTTGTTTCATTTATGTTTATTATTATTTTTTGTGTATTTATGTAGATATATTATGTCATTTTAACATTGGCATCTTTCTAAGCAAATTAATATTTTATAAAATAAAGTTGTCTATTATTTTTAACACAAAAATATCATGATTGAATTGAGACACAAAATATAAGTATAATTTAACTATAGAAAATACAAAGTAAAAATTAACTATTTATTAATTAACTGTATATTTTAACACATAAAAAGGAGTCGTTAAAAATAAATTAAAAAAAACTTCAAAATAAAATGCATAATTTATAAAACTGTTTTTTTTTTGTTGCGTCTTAATATCTGAGGATGGCTTGTTTTGTTTTTTTTTTAAATATAATTAAATTGACAACAATTACACACATAAAACACATGACCATGTTTGTTCAGTTACAAGTGAGTACCATTTAACTTTCATTTGTTTCTATTTCAATTGTATTCTTTCTTATTTCTTTGTGATATAATTCAATAATAATACATACATACAATATTAAATATTTTGTAAAGAATTTAAATAGATTACAACGTTTAAATATGAATAACATATACATATGTATGTAACAACGTTATGGCGTACAATTGCAATTAATAATCAACGCACTGGAGTAAATATAAGCTATGATAATTAAAAACGTTCTTTTGTTTTGTAATCTATGTACATATATATGTGGTTCTCATTTTTTATAAATTCATGTTTGCATTCAGGATATTCATTTAATCAATATAGTTTTATTGTCTTGTATTAAGAGTTTATTTTTATGAAAGTGTTCACAACAACTTGTACACATACATACAATTTATTTCTTATGCATTATTTGTTTTTTTTTAAACTTTTCTGGATATGATCTTTTAATTAAAAATTAACATTATATTGTTTTACAAATTTTTGTGTTGTAACTTAAACAATGGCGAACAAAATAAAACTAAAACATACACACATCTACGAAGCATGTGCTTTTCTGTTTGTTAGGACTTTAAAACAATAATTTTATTTAATTAGCTTTACTATATATTTTCCGATGTACATTTAGGACGACACGTAATGGAAATGCATTCGTTTCCAGTTAAATTGGTTCTTAATTTAGGTAACTTAACTATTTAATCTTTTTTGGGCTTATTTAAACCAAGCAAACCTTCAGCCACTCCCAAGAAATAAACCATTTGAGCGATACCGAAAAGTGGGGCAATGACAATCATACGACACAAACCTCCTTTGAAGAAGGCAGTGGGTCCTTCATATTTCATGGTTTTGCTAAAATTATAAATTCGAATATATAAATGGCAATTTGTGTCTGCATGAAAATAAATTAATTAAATTATAAATTAATTATAAAGGCTGCAAACGGTCTTTATAAAGAAATAAATTTTGTGTTTGCTTTAATTTAGTCTGATCTACAGTGTTTATATCAACTATTTAGTATTTACGTCAGACATTTTTTAACGTTTAATTGTCAATTGTACAATTTACAATCGAACTACACATCGTATTGAAATATGTTTCTGTTTTTCAAAGTATGGGAACAACTGAGTTCTTAATTTATTAATTTCAATTCGAGTCTTTTGATGACTGTGTAAATAATGATTTTCAATGAAATAACTTACCTTATGCAATCCATGATACCCTTGAATTCTTTTTCGCCGTCAGCTTTCTTAATAGCCTGTAAACGTGTTTTAATCACATCTAATGGATTAACAAATAATGCAGCAAATGAGCCTGCTGCTAAACCAGATAGGAAAGAGCACCTAAAAATAATAAGGAAAAAAAACAATCAGTTTTTCAAAAATTTAATACAAAACATGTATCATACCAAAATACAGCCTCACCAGAACCATCGTTTCTTCTGGGTCCTAAGCCGTTGAGAGTAGCAAACAGCGGGAAGTATACAACGGAAAAGGTGACATCACGTAAGCCAGTAGCTCCAATACCCTTATACAAGCCAAATATGCCCTTTTCTTTTAGCAATTGTGTTGCCAATTTAGTGGCCGAAACTTTTTCCACGTGTTTACCTGCTGATTTAGCTTGGGCTGCAACACGACCAGCATCTTGCATTTGAATCTTTAACAATTCCATAGGCGTTGTTACAATAATTTGGAACGCTCCAGCTAAACCACCGGCAATCATTTGACTACTAATGGGTAATTTACCATCCTTTGTGGTAAGTTTATGGCGGAAGTAGTCGTTAGCGGTTAATTTAATAGCTTTTTCGGGTGTGATTAATAGGATATTGACACCGGATCCACGATACATGCCAAAGTAACCCTCAGCACGGTATGTTTTGCGAAAGCAATCAAACCTTTATTAATTTTAATAATTATTTAGTATGTAAAGATTTTAAAAGTTACGTAATTTACAAACTTACATATTTTTATACATTTTCTCGCCATTTGGACCGACTTGTTGATTTTGTAAACGGGTTTTAACTAAATCCAAAGGAAACACACACGATACACCAATAATACCGGCAATACCGCCATTTATAATCTTAGGAAGCAAACTGAAACAAAGCAAAAGAGAAAAGAAATAAATAAATAAAACTCACAAACCAAATGAATAAAACATCAAATGAAATATCTTTTAACAGACGCGTGCCTCAGTACATAACATAAACAATTTTTTTCTTTCAACAACGGACTTACTTTCGATTTTTTCTCTTAAAATCATTTCAAATAATAGTTTAGCGCCTAAATGAACTTGTCAATGCAAATATTTTGCTTTTTGGGCAACTGTGGCATGAATTCAAGAATTTCTACAAAAGCAACAAACTATCGTTTTTATTGCACATCTTTGTATTCGAACTTGATTGTCGGCGGATGGCAGGCAGGTAGATATAGCATTGAATTTATTTGAAATAATTTTTGCAGACGTTATAAATAATACTGTAAATTTTAATTAAGCTGTATACAAAATAAATAATCATAATTAGTCAAATATTTAATTCAATCAAATCGATTTAATGGGGTAGCAGATAAATAAATATTAAAAAAAAACAAAACAAAATCAATCTATTTGAAATAAAGCCAAAAACAATAATCAGTTTAGTGAAACAAAAGTGAGAAAGTGAGGTCAAGTTTTGTTTCTTATCTTTTTAAATGATATAAATTATGATACTGTATAAAATACCTAATTAAGAAGAGAAATAAAAAAATACGATTACCAAATAACTTATAATTGAAGTACACTTCACTTATGTATATCTTAAATGTGATAAAAATTTCACAGTTTTTTAACGTGGCATCTAAAATAAATTTAATGAATTGACAACAATACATATGTATGTCTCATATTGGTGCCCATATTATCACAAAATTAATAAACTATTTAATAATACGCCACGAATGAGAGCGAAGCATATTGGAATTATCTTCGAAATAGCAACAAGCTATTGAAGAAAGCAGTACTTGTTTGTCCTGCATAAAATATATGTATCTTATTATGCTTAATGAATGCTCTGAACTTAATGAAAAAAAAAAAAGGGAATTCCTTTTGACTATACCTTAAGAAATGATAATAATGAACACACAACATTCATTGACCTTGCATAGTTAGAAGACTAATCACACCTTTCGCTATGTGTAACCACAAGTATATACATTTTATTAAATATGTATACATGTTTTTAAATACACAAATAAGAGAACTAAAACATAAATTAGATGTTATTGTTTTTGATTTTTAATCACGTGTGTATACAAAAAACCAAAAATAAAAAATAAATTTAATACTTACGCAAATTGTGCTGGTGGTTGTTGAGTGGATGACATTTCTGAAAAAATAAATAAAAGAAAAATAATAATAAACATTAAAACACACGTTTTTGAACATTAATAAGTACAAGTTCAAACTAGTTTAATAAGATAATATAGTAGGCATAAATTTAACATAAAGTATCTCAATCAGTGACGTTAGTTATGAAATGCCATTTCGTTTGTTTTTTTTTTTTTGGTTTACTTAAAATGCAAACTAAATATTGTTTAAAACAATAAATAAAATTTGAAACATTTTCAATACTTGTTACTAATTTGTAAATAATTGCTATATTTGAAATTAATGATAATTTCAATTCATTTTATTGTTAATTGTTTTCAACTAACGATAAGATGTATAAAATGAATCCTAAATTGTTGCGATAAGAATTACTATAAACACTATAAGTAATCTATTGAATGGCTGTACATATTTTCATTTACAATATGTATAGATTAACTATTGGCACTAATATTACGATTTGTTTGTCCTTTTATAAGAGTCTGAATATGTCAATTAAGAATAATATGTTTTAAGAGTACATATATAAATTGTTATACCTGGTATTAATATACATTTTGTAATCTATAATATCGATAACGAAATACTAAAACAAGATATTTATGACATTAATGTCAACATAATTTAATTTCATTGTTGCATTCGTAATATCCAAATAAATCAATAATTATTTACTTAACAATTATAAGCTGTTTTTGTTGCCCTTTTGGAATCATTGAATTTTTATACTTTAAATAATTAAAAAAAATTTGCAATATTTTATATAATTACTCTATTTACATAAATGATCAGCGGCTGTGGTGTTTTGTATTCAAAACAATGTATCATGGAAGGACCAGTTTCCCAAACCAAATACCACTTAACATCATTTTATTTAAAGCAGCAATCTCGCGTAATATTTTGTATATGTACACAAATATATGTTACAAATTAATTATTTGAAAAGAGTATACATTCATAGCTGTGTGATAGAGATTACTTTTTTTTTGGCTTTTATTTGGAATGATAACACAGACAATAGGTTCAGAATAATTCGTTCAACCAATTACGATGTGATGTCTAAAAATATTCAAAACAGCTGCAAATTACATTTCTAAAATGTTTTTAAAAAGTAATTAAAAATGAACTCCTCACATATTATGTCCACTTCAATTCACATTTGTGTAGAAAGTTATTGTAATGCCATTTCCAAACGTAAACAATAAAAAAATATGCAACGTTATAGTCTTAATGTGAATAATTTTTTGTGGTTTTTTTAAATTCCGCTGTGAATTTAATTATTTCCCTGATATTATGTGCTAAACACTAATAAAATGTAAAATTTAAATTCATATTATTATTTGTTAATATTATTATTATCACTTTTTCAAAAGTATAGACTTATCGAAAAAGGTGTTAATTGAAAGTGTTTATTTTCATGTTATTGAACGTATTTAAATAGAACAAATATTTCATTTAGAATCACATTTAACTTTCTATCAGGTTTTTATAATAGAATTTGCGCAGAGGCAACTTTTGAGTAAATTAAATTTTTAAACCTAAGTAACAGTAATAGTAATTCAATACTATATCCCTTATTTGCCAAATAATAAGTGACTTAATAAATAATTAGTTCGCAAGCATAACTCACATTTGGAAATCGACTACTTAAAAACCATCCAACCCAGTGGTATATATTCGTACTGTTTTGTTTTGAATTAATTTTATGTACCTATTTTGGTTTTTTTTGTTTTGTTTTCTTATTTGAGATTATTATTATTGTGTATATATTGTCATAATGTAAGAAATTGTCACCTCACAGTCTATTTTTGTGAATCTAAATTATCATTGAATAATAAACAATTTGCACATTATATTTAACTTATTAAATTTGTTTAGAATACTAAAAATACTATTGTTATTTAAATAATTAAGTCTACTATACTATATTATGAAGGTATAATAAAAAGAAATCCATACTTGAAAGCTTATTAATTCAGATAAAATATACAGCTTATTTTGCCGTTTTGTAGGTACGGAAAAATCTAATATGTTCAATATCCTCTATGAGGCAAATTTTCATGAACAAAATTATTCACCTTAAACGGATAGGTTATAATCATTGTGCGCTAGAATCGGTCTACAAACTGAATCCATCAAGATTACTAAACTTCGGGTGACTTAGATGCATGTATGTGGTCTGACGATGATTTACTTTCAATCCCACAAATTCATAATAAAATTTTTCTGAACGTTAACTCGAAGTTGAGCACTGTTTGCTTTGGCTCATCCCAATTATACATCGGCTTTTTAGGAAGTGTTTCTCATATATAGAGTTTTTCAAGTGGTTCCAAGCTGTTTTGTGTACAATTTTTATCTTCTAGACAAAAAAAAAATAGTAATAAATTGACTATCACAGTTTATGAAGTATTTTTTCTTAGCCAAACAATACATAGTGAAATATTCGTTAAACTGAAAGGAAGTTTTTTAGTACAAAATCTGATCTTGCAGACTCCAAAGCGATGTGGTTCGTAAGTGTAAAAATGTATATCTACAATATAGATTTTAAATCGAATGGCAACAAAATTTCCCTTGTAAAATAAATTTTTTACAAATTGCTAGTGGTCACCTGGTAACACAACAGAATTTATAATGATTCGAATTTTGAACGAAAAGAAAGCAATATTTTCTATATTTGTGTATATTATAATTGTTAATTTAACATAATTTAAATAAATTAATAAAAAGAATATACATATGAATATGTATTATTTTAAATTTGATTTTTCATTTATTTTTAATGTTTAAAATATATTAAACCTACGTGTGTACTATGGTATGTTTAAAAAACAGAATGTTCCTTTAAATATGAGCGAAAAGCTTTTACATATTTAAGAGTTTAGTGTAAAAATAATTTTATATGTAGTAGATAAATAAAAATTTGGATAAACAAAGCTCTGAAACACAAAACACAATTGTTTTGTTTTGTTTCATAATTTTACAAATAAAATTTCAAGAAAAACAAACTCGTAAATTCTGATAAATTCTGAAACAACCTCTGGCAACAAACATTTTAAACGGAAATCAATACTGTATTTGAGAGGCAGTTTGTAGTGGTTAAAGTTCTTGAGAATAATCAACGCAATTTATTTTATTAATTGATAAAATTTATGAATTAAGTACTGAAAAATGCAGATATCGCTCAAATGTCAAAAATAATATAATCAACTTTTTAACACATGTACTAAATTAAGAAAAAAATCAATAAATCGTTTTTTTATAAAAAAAAGCCATAATCATGCTTCATTGACATGGAAAATCGTAGTGGAACAAACATATAGTATGAGAATGTCGGTTATAAAACGAGCAACAAGCTTTTTATCACAAATTTTATAACATTCTTGCGTTCCCCACCTTATTGTGATGTTCTTTTTAATTTACGTAATTTTTTTTATTAAAAAAAGTCTCTATATCTGTTAGAAAGTCGAACAAACAACAAAATCTCATAATTTATATTAATTTATTATAGAAATTGCAATGAAATAAAAACAACAATAACAACAACGGTTTGTAAAAGAAACAAAAAGGTGTCAATGTATTGTTAGTTTGAAGTGTTATCTGATGGTCAACTTACTTTGATTTTTATTGTTGTGTGTTTGTAGATTATAATTTAATATGGATTTAGTTAATTGACTTGTTTAATATTAATGCCAATTTGTTTTTCTTTAACACATTTGTGGTTATTTGTTATAACTTAATCAATAACCAAATTTATTGAAATACCGTGCAGAAAACCCGCAGCAAAAAATCAGCCGTCAACTGAAACTGATGTTTAGCAAAAACCATGTTACCAGACAACACAAAGTACTTCATTCAAATGAATAAGGAAAAAGTGGAATGAAACAAAGGTAGGCTGTTTGCAATAACACATTTAATACGATTAGAATTCTTTAGACGGTTCAATATTTTATCATTAAATTAACACACACGTAATTTTGTAATAAATATATGTTTGTGTAACATTGAATTTGGGTTTTTCCTTTTTAAACAAATTAATTGATTTACAATACAAGCTTCTAAATGTTCCTTTATTTTTTTAAGTGTATATTTACTCCAGAGTTGCATTTTCCCACTATATTAATATATTTCGTTGCCTTTGGACTTCGTTCTTATTCACCAACACATATACACTCCTGTTTTAAAAATTCAAACGGTTCATTTGGTCATTTTCTGCGGCACATCTTTTAAAGGATTTTTTCCTCAAAGCCACAGTCAATCACATAAAAGTATCTTTTATAATTTTATAAACTTCGTTGCAAAATGTATAAAAAACACACAAATTTAGTAAGAGGCAAGGAAAATCATAAGAGACCGTCCGAAAATGCACAACAAATAGCGGCACAAAATGTTAAAAGCAATGTTGGGGCATTACAGCGTCCACCGCAAATGGCTGTAAAAAAGGTACTAAAAAGTTTAATTAATTGATCTATTTATTATATAATTGGCCATAAAATTAGACTTTGGATAGTGGGAAACAGAATCCACATGCCGCGTCAGCTACGAAACCATCAACCTCGCAGCGAAGTATGCCTTTAACTTCGACTAGACTATCAGAAGTTGCAATTAAAAAGGAGACTACGACACCTCCTGAAACATCTCATGTGGTAGAGACACAAAACAAAGAAACTCCAGCTAAGGTACTGGTTAAAGAAGAGCTTGACAGCACAGAGAAGAATCCAAAGGAGGAGAATGCGTCTTGTTCTAACATTAGTAACAACAAAAACGATGAAAAGACTGGTGGTACCAATAACAACATAAAGGATGAAAATAAGACTGGTAGCAATAGCAACAAAAACGATGAAAATAAGACTGGTACCAATAACGACAAAACAGATGGAAAAAAATCTGGTAAGTAGCTTTGAATGGACAAAATGTAAAAAAGTAAAGGCTTTGCTCTCACAATATTTCTGTTAAAGCTAAAAGATTTGTCTCAATCAAACAATTTGACATTTGTTTAAAGCAGTCTTGTTTTTAACTTTCATATTTGTTTAATAATCTACAAAAGTTATTTGAATAAGTTTTCAAAGGGAGTAATTTTCCTTCTATTTATTCCATTTAGAAACCAAAAAATTATGGTCACTAAATAATTTTGCAATTGGCCGTCCGTTAGGTCGGGGTAAATTTGGAAATGTTTATCTGGCACGTGAAAAGGATTCAAAATTTGTAGTAGCCCTTAAAGTATTATTCAAACAACAAATTCACGATTCCAATGTAGAACATCAAGTAAGGCGGGAAATTGAGATACAATCACATCTGCGACATCCCCATATTTTAAGACTGTACGGATATTTTCACGATGAAGCACGAATTTATCTAATATTAGAATTTGCACCCAAAGGGACTCTATTTAAGGAACTACAGTCACAGCCGTTAAGACGTTTCGATGAACGAAAATCGGCTATTTATATCAAATCCTTAGCGTCAGCTTTGCAGTATTTGCATGAACGTGACGTAATACATCGTGATATTAAACCTGAAAATTTACTATTGGGTCATAAAGGCGATTTGAAAATAGCTGATTTTGGTTGGTCAGTCCACGAGCCCACCTCTATGAGGACTACATTATGTGGTACATTGGATTATTTGCCACCAGAGATGGTACAAGGTAAACCACATACGAAAAATGTTGATCTTTGGAGTTTAGGAGTATTATGTTATGAGTTGCTAGTTGGAAGAGCTCCTTTCGTGGCCACTGATTATGATGACACTTATAAGAAAATTATTAAAGTCGATTACAAATTACCTGATCATGTTTCTAAAGCAGCTGCTCACTTTATATCAAAGCTATTGGTCTTAAATCCCCAACAGCGCCTACCATTAGATCAAGTTCTTATGCATCCTTGGATTATAGCTCATACCCAGTGAAAATACACACAAACAACAATATTTATTAACACACCGCCATTATATTTCTTAGCAGCTTTTCATGTACTTTTCAATTAATTATTAATTAACTTATTATTTATATTTTCCGTTTTTTGTTTTATTTCACTGTTTATTTTAATTCTTCTTTTTTGTTTTATAAATTTAAAGATTTTTAAAAAAATATAATGGATGTTTGGGAGCAACAAAAATATTCTAAGATGTACTTTATAAAAATGTTTTCAAGCTTTCCTTTTTTAATTTTCATTATATTTAGAAGTATTTATTTTCATAATTTTAATAAACAAAATACAAATTAAAACAGTTTTTGCTTTTTTCAAATACGATTAATAATTTAAAAAAATATTGTTTGGAATTATGACGGACACTACAAACGTACTATTAAAACAAAACAAACGTAATGTTAAATAATATACAAATATATGTTAATGATCATGGTTTTAATTCCTAATTTTGTGTTCGAAATTCATTCACATTTATCACAGTAATGAAATAAAAAAATTAATAAACAAGAATGTGGATAATGCTAATTAACAATTTATAAATGCGCCTGTAGCTAACGAAAAATATTGGGAAAAATGAAAATGAGCAGACATCTTAAAACTAAAAATACTTTAGAAAAGAGAAAACTAATTTTGTTCCTTACGCAGAAATACAAAATTTGGTATTCGAAATAGAATAGTTTGAACACATTAAAAAATAAATGTAAAACATTCAAAATAAAATTCGTTTATAAAAAGGCAATGAATTAATACATATCTATGTAGAGGACTGCGCCCTACATAAGACGCCTAAAGGTAAGTTCAAGTTTAGAAAATATTGAAATTTCAATAAAATTTTTATTTCTTGTTCACCAAGTAAATGTGCAGAAACCTAAAGATTTTTTTCATCAAATATTTGCTAAACTTAGCCGTACCTTTAGTAACAATTAAATGATGGATGTAATAAAATTTCTTAATAGAGATTAAATATGGCTTAATTAAATTAGAAGTATAAATAAATACAAAATTTAATTAAAGTTTTGTAACTTAAACGAGACTTATTTATGTTTTAATTTTTTTTTTACCGCCGTGGATATGAAAGTTTTTTTTTAGCGGCTCAGGACAACACATTTTTTTTTTATAGACACTAACTTTGGAGCTACAGAAAAAATAATGAATCTGTGAGCTTACTTCTCCACGACTAAATATCAATACTAATGGCTTTTACGTGTAATCTACCCTTTAGAAATTTTATATAAAGTGCTCAAAATTATATTTTAAAATACATATACAAAATTTTCTTTCGCCGCACTTAATGCGAAAATGCAGCGTGCTATTATTAAATCGAATTCATTCAATTTCGTACGACTTGACCACCAGCCTGGTTACGTGCCAAAGGATTTGAATAGTCGTCTACAATAAGATTATATGAACATTTTATATATACAAACAATTAGTGATTTAATTATAAAATAATTTACTAACCATCATCCTCCTCTTCTAAAGCACCCTCTTCTAAACGTAAACCGTCACCAAATTCTTTACCTTGATCTTCGGCTATTTCGTTCTTAAGGTTATCATCCAATAGTTGCTGTTGTTGATTCCGTTTAACTGCTATATCACCAGCGGCAGCTCCACCCAAAATGGCACCAGCATCGTTATCAGCACCTAAACCACCATCGTCGTCATCATTACCACCATCGTCATCTTTGTCCTCGTTAAAATCTTTATTATTATTGTTTTTATTTTGGTCTTTATGATCATTATCCGTATCAAAGAAATTGTTAATGTCATCATCGTGTTGTATATTCGAATCGCCCTCACCTACATTATCCTTAATCTCATGAGCACCTGAGTCGTAATTATTATTGTTATTAGGTGATTTTAAAGGTAATGCCTTATTTTCATTCACACCATGCTTAATATTCCCTTTTAGTTGTATGTTTTCATCATTACTTTTAAGGGCATCATTATTATTTCTCTGCAGTAAATCTTCAAAATTGTCAGGAATAGGTGCCACATTTTCGGGCAGTTTGCGTTGATTGGGTGGAAAAGCTACTGGAGGAGAAATGCTGCTGCTAGTGCTACTGCTGCCACGGGCTGTTCGAATATTAGTCGATGTAGCATTTATTGCTGAATTAGCTTGCATTTGTTGTTCAGACTTTGAGGTAACGGTTGACGACAACTGGCTCTTGTTTTTGGGTGCACTTAAAGGTGGTACTTGATTTTTATCACCTTCTATCACTTGACGATTAGGTTTTTCTTGTTGTTGCTGTTCATCTTCGTTTAAGCGTTTAATAGGTTTGGGTACAATCTGAAAATTTTCAACGGAATTTAATATAAGACTACCGTTATAATGCTTAACTTGTAATGGCTTAATAACATTGTTAGTATCTAATAGATTTTGTAATGGTGAAGTTTTAGTAGTAGTAGTAGTTTGTAGTAGTATTAGTTTATCCTTAACACCTACATAAGCATTTGAAGGCTCACTGCTCAGCCCATTAAGCCTTTTACTATCATTATTATTAGTAGTAGTGTTTACTGAGATACGGTAAACGCCTTCACTCACAGAATCTTGGTGTTTAAATGATTTTTGACTCGTACTGTGATTGCTTAAAGTAATATCAGGTTTTGGAGCCACCGGCTTACGAGATATATCCATAGGTTTATTAACACCATCGGTTGATGGACATTCCTTAAGGAGTTCTTCTAATTCCTTAATTCGGGATTGTAATTGTTGAGTATCTGATGAGAGCAATTCGTGTAAACGTTTGTTGTCCTGTTCGACGATATTGTACTTTTCCTAAAGAAAAATGTTAAACATTATTTGGTTCTTTGTATATAATATCGGTATAATTCGATATATTTTAGAATTAAATCGTTATACCTTCTCACCACCACCTTCCTACAATCTTTCTTTATTCAGAACCGTTTTAAATTATATTTACCTTCCATTCTAACAGCTCTCCAGATTTGTTTGATATTTCTTTTTGTAGTTCAGACTGAATAGACTGTAATTTCTTTTCCAAACCATTAATATTATCCAACTGCTGCTTATTGGACGTTTGTGTTTCCTCCTTTAAATGTTTGTGATCACTTTGCAACAATGTGTGGGTCTGTTTTAACTTATCAAAACGCATTTGTTCTTCGACCTGTTCTTTTTGATATTTTTCCTCCAGATCTTTTATCCTTTGTTCCAAATTGCGTTTAGTTTCCAGTTGCTCATTTCGTTCACGCTCTTGATTCCTTTCCAAATGGTATTTTTGCTCAACCAAAGCTATGCTCATACAAACCATTAAAGGAAATAAATTTTTATTCTCTTTACTTGAATATATTGTTTCACTTACTGGTTAGACGTTCGTTTAAAGCTTCCTGTTGCTGTTCACAGTGAAGACGCTGTTCTCGCGTTTCCTCCAGTTGAACTTGAGAATTATGGAAAATTGCCACCATTCCTACCATTAAAATAAGGATACCTAAACATAGAAGAAATCTACAACGCCCAGTTCGGGCAAAACGTGTGCCACTCATTTTTCTTTTATCCAGTTTTAACAACTTATTTCTAATTTTGCCAATTATAAAAATGACAATTTAAGTGATTTGAACTTTATTGTTTATTTAATAAGATGGATTTCTTTAAATAGAATTTTTATAAATTTTCTTCTTGATTTGCAGTAGAACTGTTCAGCTGTTCACAACACAAATTTGTTGATTTTTATAAGCTGGCAATACACTTCAGAATTTGATTACTTAAAGTTATTACCAGATATTGTTTTAATAGAAAATATTTAACCAGAAGATTAAATCTGGCAATAATTTTTAAACAAACAAATTCATAAAAGAATTGCCAGTTCAGAAAACCCAAAATTACATTTCAAGAAAAATTTAAGGAAAATATAATTTATTTAAAGATATATGCACATAGTATGTATGTATGTGTCTACAAAACAAAATTATAATTAAATATTTTTTATTTTATTGTTCAATATGAACAACTTTAATCGTATATATGTGGACCGACTTTCAAAAATGTTTTTTTTTTCTTTTTGTTGTCTGTTGACAGAATTTTGTTTTGATGGCATATTCTTTTCCAAACAGCTGATATTACACGTAAAAATTAAAAACAAAACTATTTTTTCAACAAATGCAATAATTGTTAATGGAAATTTTATAAAATTTTTACAAAATGCCAACTAATATAGTGAAGAAATTCGAGGTATTTAATGTGGGTTTATTTATAGTATATAATTCATGTTTATAAATAGTGAACTTTTTCCAACTCTGTAGAACCCGGAGAAAAAGTCTCTCAAAGATTTATTTTTAAATATCGTCACTGAGGATGGCTTGAAAAAGAACGTTTGTGCTTTGGTAAGTTTTTATTTTTCTTGTAGTCCTAATTGCCATATTTTAAGGTAGAAAAGCATTCTATGTTACAATAATTCTTAATAATGTAAGTTTCTAATATTCGTTTACTACAGGATAAGTATTGGGCCCCGCGCTCTATATTTTCCAGTTACACTAGTTTAGTCGTAGCCGGAGGTTGTTATAAATCCGGTGCGGCCTTACAAGAATGGCAACATGAGGCTGAAAGATTTAAAAATGATCTGGAATTCTTGTTAAGCCTAAAGCATCATGAGTATAATATTGTGATTACATTATGCATCAGTTTGTGATTAATTCCTTTAAAATTGTAGGTTTTGGTCGTATATGGTCTTTCAGAAATCAGCTTTAGGCAGTATAGTTTCATTTCTTCAGAAAGCAACGCCATTTTATATAAACATATGTACGGAAGCCCCTAGTGATTTTATACAAGAGTTGTATGAAACCATACTCAATTTAGTGTTGAGAATTATATGTCGTATGCTGACACCAAAGGAATCTGCCGAAAGTTGGCTGAAAAAGGACGATTTAAAAGATTTGATATACAAAAATTATCTGGTTTCTGTTCCAATGCTTTTTGACCTTTTGGTAGCTGTAGGGAATGCTTCCCCTGATAACGCTGCTTTATTACAAAGGATTTTTGAAACACTTTTGTCGATTGAACCAAATTATAAGAAAGATTTAACGGCTGCTTTGAACTTTTTCCGTGCAGCTTTTCGTTCTATACAAACCCAAACGGAAAATGAAGGTTTTGAAGGAGCTGGTGGTGGATTGCCAGATGACAATTCTGAAACACCTTTCGATGATGTTGTTCTGTACACTATGGATTGTGCCTTTACACTTAGGGTTCTTCTAGATGTTTGTCCAGCCATTAGATTAATATGTGGCGAAATCAAGTTGGGGCAAAGCATTGCCAATTTCTATGATAACACATTAACCTTTTTATATAAAAACATTTATTTGATCAACGAATCAGCAAAAAGTCTAGTGTGGCTAAATCAAGCGCGTCTGCAATTCCTGCAAGCGTTTCGTAGTATAGCATATGCTTACGTGGAGGAAGTTTTGGCCAAACCGTAAGTCGTTTAAAAATTAAGAAGAAAATAATGGAGTAATGTTGTTAACAATTAAATTTATTTAGAAAAGCAAGTATTATACCTTCGGAACAATATATTGGCTTGTTAACAGAGTGCTTATCAGAGCAAACGTTTGTAATAGACTATGAACGACACTTTTCCGTCGCACTAGATATGGAAATTTTAAAACAGGCCTGCGAGGATTTGTAAGTACCAGCAAGTTCTATTTATTTAGAAGATTAAAATTAAATAACAAATTTTTCTAGGGATACCTTTAAGGCTGATTTTGTAGTCCAAGGATATAAGAATGAATCCGAAGCTGCTTTTAGCAAAACTATAAATAACCTACAAAATTTAGTAGACAATATTGGGATTACAACTCCACAAGTTACTGGCAGCAAACCTGAATTTGAAGCTAAGGTTGAGGTAAATGACAATTCAAAACATGAAAGGAAAACACCCTCTGAGAGAGATATTGAGTTAGAAGTTACTGTGGTTTTAGATTGTTTACCACATTTGGGTACAGGTTTTATTAGAAAACTTATATCGCGCTATGAATCGAGCGAGGAAGCAATTGCAGCAGTCTTGGAAAATAATTTACCACCCGATCTATCACAAGCAGATCAAAGCGAGGTTTATATACCACCTGATCCACAAGATAAAGTATATGAGCAGACAGGCGTTAAACACTTTAATGTATATGACGGTGATAAATACGACATTATGACACAAGATAATCCACAATGCATAATAAAACAAGGTAAGGGTTTTCCAAATGCTCCCCAAAACGCTACTCAGCTGTTAGATGACAAACGTGATTTGGCTGCCATTAAACATCGCTATCAAGAGTACTCGCTGGTTTCTGAAGGAGATTCCGAAGACGGCAAAGAGTACAATGATGAATACGATGATAGCTATGAAGCCTTGTTGGAGAGCGAAACACGAGTTGTTAAATCAAAGGACTTAAAGAAAGTATTGGCTGACGTAGCTGATGAATCAGAAGAGAGTGAAAGTGAGGAAGAGGAAATTAGTGCTGGTCAGCGTAATAAAAATATGAATTTCTGTGAGAATCCAGAGGATATACGAGCCCGTTATGAAGCGAAACGCCAGGCTAAATTCGCTAAAAAGGGAAGCTTTGTTCCACCACAAAACCAGGATGTAGTAGGACGTAGCAAAGGTCAAGGGCAAGACAAAGAAGTGCTGCGCAATCGCCAGAAAAAGGATGCCAATAAATCCTCAAGAGCCAATCATAATCGAAAGGCTGGTGCAGCTTTTAAGCAGAGTAAAGGAATGTTTTAAAATTTATAATTCCCTCTTCATAATAATTTCATTATAATAAACAAACTTTCAATATTTGTTGGAAGAAAAGTTTTCGGTCTTTATTTTAAATCCATGAGAATCCATAAAGAATATGAAATCCATAAAGAATAAATTTAGTTTTATATTATATTACTTGTCGCAGCTTTCCTTTACCAATGAATTGAGTATGACTTTTGCAGTTGGTCGGTCATCAGGTGAGGAGTTAGTGCATACATAGAACAATTCTATGATAACATTATATTCATTATCAAACTCAAATACTCCCGGCAGCGAAGGCCTTGTCCCAAAAGCCATTTCCATTAGAGTTGAATCTCCTGGTCTTTCCTCATCGTCATCTTCAACACTAAGTGAAGAGTCTTCGGCATCTTTCGACATATCTTTGTTTGTCGAATCATTTGAATTTAATGAATGTGGCGGTACTAAAGCTAAAGTTTCATAAATCACTAAGCCAAAACTAAATATTTCTGCCTTAGCATCAATAATATCCTCTTCTGAGATTACTTCCGGTGCACACCACGCACTTGTGCCCACATACTGCGGTTGGGGGTTTTCTTTGAAATTAACAACGCCATCTTTATTAAGGGGAATGCTAACACCAAAATCACAAAGTTTACATATCTCAAAGTCACCTTTCACCAAAATGTTGTGGGACTTTACGTCGCCGTGTAGCAACTTTGCCTCTGTGTGCAAATAATCCAAAGCACTTGAAATGTCGATTATCATTCTTCTTATGTGCTGAGCAGGCAGAGCATTTAATTCGTCCTCATAGCGCTGTTCCAATAGCAGGCCCAAAGATGTACTGCAACATTCCAAAGCCAATGTATCGATGCCATCTTTTTCCTGGGTTATAGCCCGAAATCCTACAATATTGGGATGCTCCAATTGACGTAGTATTTCAGCTTCTTTGACTATACGCTCATTGAAGAGTTTTGATTTTTCCTTGTCAGTTTCTGTTTGTCTCGATACTCTTTTAATAGCCCAAGGTGAACTTGGTTGACCAGTAGGTCTTGGTGCGCGTTCCAAACAGTATACACTGACTCCAGTGCCATAACCTAATCTTTTCAAAAACGGCGAAGCGGGCACTTTAATCGGGGTAGCAGCACCTTGAGCATTGGCAAGATGTAAATTCTGAATCATACGTTTAGGTGATTCCATATTCATAGAATAAATAAAATATTGATACCGTATTTTTCGTTTAAAGACTAAAAGAAAAGTATATATTTGTAAATATGGTTGTGTTTGTAAACGCGCGTATCTTCGATCAGATTTGTGACTTCGTTACTTTGAAATAGCTGGTGATGCCATATTGAATTGTGTATAATGATCAGAACTAATAATATTCGCATGTTGCCAACAGTAAAAAGCTTTTTCACAGTTAAAAGCGGTTCAATTAAAATTGCGCCAAAACACAGTTCTAATTCATTAGTTTATACTATACAGTGTTAACTGTAAGCTGTAATTTTAATTTCATTTTATAAAACTTATCGTAAGTATGTATATAAAATTTATTTTCAAATATCCTAATAATATTACAGAAGTAATGAATTTCATACTGTTAACGGGATAGATGACTTTCTACATTAGTTTGTTCACTGTAAAGCAAAACAATATTCTGGTAGTTTTAGCTGTGGATAATGGGTGTCATATTGTCTATTTCTGTAAAAAGAAATCCATTATTTATTCACCATACTTGGAATAATCCCATTTTGTTCAAATATGTATAATTTTGTTCAAAAACTGTCATTTCATGGTCCTGTTACTGACAGGGCTGAACTTACACTTTAGAGTGGAAGTAGCGCCAATTGAAGCAAAACGCGTCATAGTGCTATTAACCAGCAATCTTAGTCTGGAAATTATTTGCACTAAATAATAACGATTAGACAACTGCTATCTTCGCTTGGTATCGCCTCAAGTGCTAAACTTTTCATTACTATTTGTTCACTGTCAATGGAAGAGTTTCACTAAGCCCAGCATTTAGGCATATTATGATATCACAATCGGTAATCAGAAGACTTATGCTTAAAATTAAATGCCTAACAAGTGAAAAGAGAGTTTGTTAATAACAAACATCGTAGATTGCGAGATTCGTACCGGCTCTGGCCAGCTCATCAGGAATTTTCAGTCCATAGTAGGAATTTTAAAATCGAATGCTTTATTTAGAAGGTTGTAAGGAATAATATAATCGACCCCGATTTGTCTATGTCTTCCTAGAAGAGCAGCATGTCCATGGTGCTGATTGGGGCATTATTTGAATGCATTTAGTCTTTGCCACCAACTCAGCCCTCTGCCGTAATAGCGGGTCAGAGTATATTATTGGTTGGAGTGGAACAGAGCGCAGTGGAGATCAGAACAACAGATTGTCTGATTTGACAATGAAATTTATTTCATGAACATTGTTCCATTGTGCCAATTGTTCTATCTTTTGCAATTTTGTTGCCTGCCGATTCATTCATGTTATTCAGCAACTACGAAGAATTGTAGTATCTCACAAGATACAATCGAACTTATATACACCATTTAATTCAGATAATGGAAACAATGGAGAAGCCTATCTCTTTATACTATTATATATCAGAAAAGAAATAAGACTCGAGATTCTTCTTTCACTGTTTTTAAACGAGATTTTTTGTAGAATAGACTATATCTACGTAAATTGATTCTTTAGAAAATTTATATGAATATGAATGTTATACATAATTCTATAATACATATTTTAAACAATGTTTTTTTTAAAATATTTTTTAAATATTTATTATATAATTACAGTTAAAAAGTAAAACTTTTTTATTTACAATATACATACGTAACATTAATTAGATAAAAAAGATTGCAAACACGTACAATAAAATAAATAAACAAACAAATAATAATAATAATAATATGTAATAAAAAATAATAGCAATTTAATGCTATTGGAGTGTTGTTTGGTCAGAGATATTATAACCCCAATTGGAGGGTTTACTTGGTAGTACCTTTGGTTTTGGTGGTAGAGGTGGTGGCCCTTTATTAGCTGCATTAGTAGTGGCATCGGTCTCAAGGTGATTGGTTGATTCTTGCATTTTATTGGTTAAAGAATGTCTGGTTAAGGGTTTAGGTTTTTCTAGACTTTTGGAAAATTCATTACATGGGTTCGTTTTATTAACCGGACTTAAATTAGCACGAACTAAACGTAAACTTAATGGAGTAATTTGCTCATCGGTACCATTGTTTTTAGGCTCACCCGCAAGCGGTAATTGATTGTCTAGGCGTGTTTTTAAACTCACGAGTAATTCATCTAAAAATTTATAAAAATTAGTTTCTATTAAAAAAAAATTAGTTTCAATTGGGAACAAACCTTGTTTTTCTGCTACCCTTTCGGTTACTTGTAGTTTTACACCTGCTTTCAGTTTAGCTATTATTGGTTTAGTGAACTCATTCGATTTCAGAGAGCTATTAGATGATACAACTGATTCAGTGGATTGTTGACTATTGAATGTGTAGTTGGACTTGGCTTTCAAACGCATCATAATAGGTAAATCCTTTTTACTATTTATTGTGCCAAATATAGAAGAGGCTTCTGAGCCACATTCATCAGACTGAAATAAGAAAAACGAAATAATTTCAAATGTAAGCTTATAGTATAGTACGATACGGTGATTGTTATAACCTACCTTAATAGAATACTGATCTGTTGTTTGTGGTAGTTTAGATTCCGGCTTGGCTTTGTCCTGTATTATATCATTGAAAATACTATTTGTTATTGTATCTAAATTACTTTGCGATCCTTGCATATTGCTTCTAAAACTAGTGCCCATATTATTGCGTGCAACAATTTCATTTGCCAATTCTTTGGACTTAAGCCATTTCATTGAAATGTTATCATTTTGATAATTCACAAAATTGTTGGCTTGTTTACTATTGTTGTCGATGATTTTTTGCAAAATAACTTGCAAACGCAGACCATCTGCTGTAGTTACCAGTTGACTTAAATCTAATTCTTCTTGATTATCACGTCGTACAACATGTACGTTATCCAAGTCATAATTGTATTTTTGTAATATCGGTCTTACAACTTCGTGTAAGTATTTCTTTGGTTTACTTTTAACAGATATAACTTTGGGATCCGGCAGATATAGTTTAAAAGTAATGCGCTGTTCAATTTCAACTTCTTCTCCGGCAATCTCTTGCGTTGACGCCTGTAAATCAATGGCTTTTGAATGACCCTTTATGACAACCTCGTAGAGTTTGTAGCGAAGACCACGTTTTTCCAATACACGTTCCACTAATTGTTGTATGGTCTCATTTGGTTTGATCTGTACAATGGTAGTGGCTCCATCGCAGAATTTGACTCTGCATAACGAGCAGCCAGTTTCACCAGCCTTTAAAGAGGTGGGTAAAGAAGATCTTAGGTTTTGAGTTTGAGTATCAATATTTTCCGAAGTAGGTTTTGTTTGAGGAGGTAGCGTTGAGGATAGTAAAGCCAATTTGGACGAAGGTACTAGAAGAGTATTTAAACCGTTCGAACTGCCGTCAGAAGATTCATTAGTTATAGAGTTTTCTTCACATAAAAGATCAACACGATCACGTGATTTACTACGTGTTTTGCGATGCCAAGGCAAGACTATTTTACGTCGGCGATCTTCGGCGTTGCTGGCTGATTTTTTTAACTAAAAATTCCATTTAAATTGTAATACAACATAAAAATTGGTTTAACTTGTATACGTATTAGATGAGATACAAACCTTTGGTGAGGCATTTTGTAAAAAATTTGTCTTCAATTGAGCATCCAAATTTTCAGCACCATATGGTAGAGGCTGATCTTTCTCTTCAGCTTGTAAACAATTTTTATATAAATCCGATCGTATAAATCTTTGATAGCTATCGAATTTCATTAAATGAAATATTTGTTTTTGGGCCGTCATAAATAGAGCTTTGTCGGCATTCTTTAGCATTTCCTCACTAAGGTTACGGGTTTGTGAATCCAAATTAACAGGTTCACGGCAGCCATTGGCTAAATATTTTTGAAAAATTTGTTTTGCTTGTAGCTGTCTATCGCTAAGGCTATCCGTGTTGCGGTAACGTTCGCAACTGGTCCAAAAATATATATTTTCAGCGGAAAATTCTAATTTTAAAAATTCCGCAAACGTAGCCAGTCCCGCTGGATCCTGTAACAAATGTTCGAATGAATTAGCCCATAATTTAACACTGCAGTTGTTCGTTGAAGAGGTGGTCAACTTTTCCGATTGTGTACGCATTGGCATTTTGGCATTTGGACTTGGAGATTTGCTATGTAAACATGATTTTGGATGTGGTGTGGAAATTGCCGCTGATGAAGTGGTTTTCGAAAATGCATTACATTCGGCTGCAATCATAGAATCAGAGCAGCGTATGCCTGGACTTTGTTGCTTAACATTAAGAGCATATTTATCAGAACGGGGCGTACGTAATGAGGACTGTTCCCAGACACGACGAAATGGTGAAGTATTACCGGGAAATAAGCGTGTCTGAAAAGAAAAAGAAAAGTTTTTAATAACAATTTTCATACTTAAAAAACTAAAAGAGAAAATGAGGTTTGACTTAAACGTTTGCACAATATGTACATACCTGCATACATATGTATTTAGATATGTACATGTTTATGTAGGTCATTCTGTTATTTAATACAAGTTTTTCCATTAGTCTGTCATTCAGTCTGTTAATGTTAATAATGATGCTTGAAACAATTCATGGTAATAAGCTGCAATTTTCTAATACGTCAGTATTACTACAGAATACATTTCACGGTACATATTTTGTCGTTTGTCTTTTATTTTTTTGCTGGAAATTTTTTGAATAATTTTTTTCTGATTTTAGGGTTACACGTGGCAAAAATTTTTCTTGAATGCCAATTACTATTGAAAATACTTTGAAACTGTAAAGCTTTCAGTAAAAAAAAGAGAAATAATTTTTATTCTTTCCTGGTTCTGCGTATTTTTAGTAATTGCTTTTAAAATTATCGGGTATTCATCACAATTGTACTAATACTGTGGCTGTTTTCAAGTCTTACTAGATCAGACGTACTTTTTCCATACGTTTCTACAAATTAAGGGTTCTGTTTTTATTTTTAAAAATGAGCAGGTCCTTTATTTATTGTAAAAATAGGCCTCTACTATAGAATATGCTATTGAATTAGAATTCATAAGAAATAACAACTTCAGCCAGGAAATCTTACACGTTGTTTCACGATGTTAGGTGGAATCGTAATCATGCTCTATATGTCTATAAGTTGACGAGCAACATCAATACAAAGTAGCCACCTTTGCCAAAAAGGGAGCTGTGCTCACTCTACCTTTCGGGTTCAACAGGAGCCTCCTGTATGGGATGTTGAGAAAATAATGAACATCAAGTCACGCAATATTCAAATGAAACCATTGGCCTCGGCCATTCCATAATGTTTCTCAGTTACGACAGTAAGAGAGCGGACTTTGTGTCGTAACTGAACAGGCAAAGCTGGAGGACATTTTCATGGGCACTTACAGGTTTCTCTATACGTACATTACGAAAATATCCGATATGCAACAGATGTTGTTGTGACGAAGTGCAGCCGATGGTGAACTTGATCACCAAATGGACTAAGAATGGTTGCAATACAAAATGTCATGTCATGGGCCTGACCTCATACTTTTCATACGGAAGGTTACCACATAATATTTTCGCTAAAATTTTAAATATTTTATGAACTGATGAAGTTTTAATATGTATACACATGAGTATAACATTTTTAATAGGTAACATACTACGATCGCTATACATTGATCAATCATTCATTCATTATTTATTTAAATTTGTATGGTGTGTCCAGTTTTTTTAAATGAATTTTTCTTTTTCGAATACAGTATCTTGAAAAGTGTCAATTCAAAATCAATTCAATTTCAGACATTTACGAATTTGCATAAATTATTGTTAAAAAAAACCGATCAGTGCGATTGTATTCTTGCCATGTGAAACAAAAATAACAATAAACCGTTCATACACACTTTTTTTTCTTTTTCTGTTGCAGGAAATGAACAATTTAAAAATAATAATAATGCTGTAGATATTGTATAAATCAAAATTAATTAAAAATCAAGCTACAAACGGAACGAATCTAAATGAAAGATGCATTTGTCGCACGTTGATTTAAACGGCATTTGTGCAACCAACAATAAAGTATTTATTGTACAAAATGAAAATTTGCATAAAGGCAGGCCCATAGATGTAAATCTGAAATGGAACTGCCTGCCTGCCTGTCTGTCTGTATGTCAGTCAGACAAAACAATCTAGAAGAAGAAAAAACGGAATGATTGGTCAGACAAAGAGTAGAGCAATAAATCATCAAATGACTCAATTATGCCCTAATAACAAGGCACGTATGCATTATTCACAAACTCATACAATTAACTGACAAATTGCTTAATCTAAAAGAAAATATATGTTAATAAATATACGTATGTATAACGCTTAGACGGAGATGATGCGATGATGGTGATTGCATTACGCACTAAGAACAGAAAACAAAAAACAAAACTACATTTTAAAATATTCTTTGTATTCCTGTCATAGTCACAATAGTCTCGTCTCCCTTTATTTATGTATTGCACATATGTTAACATGACTATTTATTGATGATGAAGTCTCTCAGTGTGAATAACCTTAACCATTTGAAGTGTATAAACTAAACACAGTAAGTTATTAAATGCCATTCATATACCATATTATTTATTTACCAATTAAATGAATTATTTAAAAAAGTCTTAGTCGTCTTACACATGCATTCTTTGTATTCTCAATGTCTATCGTGGAGTTATTAATATTTCAAGAACGTTTTAATGGTTATAAAATAAAAAAAGAGACAGAAAACACATTGGTTTTAAAAGGAATTTCATCATTAAGAACTTTAAGAAGTTTGTATATGTATGGAATTTCAAATATTTTTTTTTATTGGGAAAACAAAATAGAAAGAAATGTTTTGCACGATTTCTTATTTTCAATATGAAAGAAAAACTAAAATACCTTTAATCGAACGTGGTATTGTTCTATAAATCATTACTTGAATTTGAATTTTTTCTCTATAAATGTTCAAATGCTTGTTTTGAAAATTGATACTTCCTCTCTTAGCTTGTAAATAGAATTTTCGTTAGATAGACTACACAATTAATACTCGTATCAAATTTCATAAAATAATTTTTAATTCTATTTGCTATAAGCAGAATTTCACAAATTGGAAGAGAGATTGTTTTTATTTAAAATTATGCAAAAGACCCCTATAGACCATTGTAAAGTAGAATTGCATTATCTAATAAAAAAAGAACTCCTTAAACTGGCTTTCTCAATAAGTAGACAGGACTATATTGTCTTGACATCTTGGATTATTGTTGTGGTCATGTACCTGTATTTTGATGTATAATTCCGAAAATTAAAATTGATTTCGGATTTCAGAGTAAAAGGCAGGAAAGTGATTTGTTTCATTTGAATTGATAATGATTGGCATACCACAGGTTGCGCTTATATCACTGACCTACTCCGTGTTGTAAAAATGGTCAATATACTCAATACTCAATCTATACATATACATACATATGTACATATATTTGTTAGAGAAGCCTATTTGTAGGCTTCAATTAATAGAATTTAAAATTTTTAAATTTTTCGTAATATACCATATGCTTGCCGTATACTTTTCTTAAACACTGTACATATATTTCTAATAATTTTCTGTTTTTAATTTGAAAAGAAAAGAGGTTTTGCCACCCATCGCCCCTCTTTAAAAAATTTAATGTGCAACTCATCAAATGAAAAATAAAAACAAAAGAAACTTTCTTTATTTCATTTAATTGTTGTTTTCATTTTTCTCTTCTCTTCTTTAATTTAAAAATGATTTTAAAGTAATTTCGTTTTCGTGTTTTTTTCTTTTGTATCAAAAATATTATATTTTTTGTAATCTAATCATTTAGCACCAAAAATATTTTTCAACTTATTAATATTTCATTAATAATATTTATTTAGTCATACATCTATACATAAACAATGTATACATACGTATGTATGTATGTACATATATATTTTTTAATGATTTAAAAAAAAATGGCAAAATTGTCAACCAATAATAATAGCAACACTTATTAGGCCCATACGATAGGGCTATCATCTCAAATGGTATTGAATTTTGCAAAAGAGAAAACGTGACTATTAATAATTGCATTGGTGTTGGTGGCGGAGCCATTGACAAGAATTCACAATTAAGTTTTCGAATTTTTTTTTATATATTTTTATTGTTTTTATTATGTAAATAAAGAAAATATCACTTAATTAATATGATTAATAATAAATATTTAAATACTCTTACTTTTTATGTATGCGTGCGCTTAATTAAAGTAGAATTCAATTTCTTTTATTTATTTATTTTTTTAATTGATATTTGTATTTGAATACTTTTTTCTTTCGCTTTGTTTAAAAAATTTATATAAATTTATTACAAATTTCTAAATCAAATTTCCTTCAATTAATTTATTAATTTAAACTATTTTTTTATAGTGAAATTTTATGTTGTTGTATGTGTAAAAAAACACCACAACAACAACAACAATTTAGAAAGAAAAAACAATAATGTTTGCGCACTATTTCCACATACTGATTGTGTTAAAATATTTAACTTCAACGCTCAAAATACAACTGAAATTTTGCAAATGAAAGAAAAAGAAAATAGATTCAACAACATCAACTCGAAACATTTCAAAACCAACCAGCGACACATACATACAACACAGATACTAAATGGACGGATCGTTTGACAAACTAACAGACAGACAGATAGACAGTTGTATGAGTACAATAATCATACAGTCAGTGTATATTTACATCATGCTGGTAGTGTCTGTTGGAGCACAGTATGTTGTAAATTGAAAATACCCATTAATAATTGAAATTCTCATAGAAGCGAGAGAAGATAGAGAGTGAGAGAGAGAGAGATGGAGAAAGAGAGTAAAAGCCAGAGAAAACGTTTACTTCACATTAAATGATGACACACACATACCAATGCACCAATTTAAAGCTGGTAGTCTTTAATTAGAAATGCAATTTATAAACAAATAAATATGAAACTGAGTTTTAATTTTTAATTATTCCTGATTAGAAATCTACGAATTTTCCATAAGGATATCAAGAATAATTTTCAGTTTTATCTTCTTTTCTATAATTTATGTTTTGGTGATCTCTATCTTTAACATTCAATTCTATTTACTCCCTAGCGTGAGGGACGTTGGTTCGATTCCCACCAGAGACTCTGGTCTGTGACACAACACCAAACATATAGTCAAAGTTACTCCGCTCATATACAATTAAAATATAATTTGTAATTGTATTGTAATTAAAAATAAATAAATAAATACAATGTCCCAATACTACACATTTGGCTTTAAAATGCACCATCGGCTTTTCGTCCTCATAGCAGAATAACTCCGTTCTATTTAGATGTGTAGTGCATAGTAAGCTCCAAAGCTCATCCAAAAGTGCATTCAAATTTCGTCTATTCAGGTGTCATTCCAATATTTTATTACGAAAAATGTTGATCAGTACATCCCATCTCTCCCTTTTAGTACAGGTGTCCAATATTAAATAGTGTTCGTGCCTCTCATGCCCTCACACTCCATATCAAAATGAATGTTGAGAATATTGTGACACTCAAGTAATTCCTTGGACATACAGTGCACATAAATGTGTAACTGCTAAGAAACTTGAATATAATTTACACCATTTCCAGTATTGCGCACAGTTCTGCAGCAAAAAGTGTAATGTCCTTGCTCAAGTTTATAGATCGGATATTGAGAACTAAACGTTTGCAACGTCAAAAAACAATTCTACATCGTTTTTTCTTCATATTAATCGATTCGTAATACCTTTTTAAGTTTTTTGTGTCATTTAATGTCATATTTTTAGTATAATTCCCTGAAAATAATTCTATTATTCTAAACGTTAATGTTATTGGCAGCAGTATTATAACAAACAAGTCATTATTTTATTTTTGTTCGAGAATGATACGATAAGCTTATATACGAAAAAATAAAATACGACTTTCAATTGTACACATGGCTTGATTTTATTGAATTTTTAAAGATTCACTTTTTCTAATTTGTTGACAGCAAATGTCACACAGATATGTATGGATGTATGTACGCACTTAGTATCTACAAAAGTATCTGTAGAATATAAATCGTAATCAAAATTAGTTGTGTTTTGGTTGCATTTTTTTTTCGCTTAATATTCACCTATAATGCTTGTTTGTGTAGAAGACTGAATCAGAATTTTTTTTTAATTTGGAGAGAACCAAAGAGAAAGAAAATAGAGTAGAGAAAGAGAGAGCGTGAGAATTTTTCTTATTTGGGTTTTGACATTCTACTACGTACTTGTGTACGTATTTGGGCGAGTCACATTAACATTTTTGTTCGTATTTTCCGTTGTTTTTTTTTTTTTTGTATCAAGATCTCGGTTTGTTTTCGTTGATTTAATAACTTTATTCACGGCTGGGAATGCTAGCAAAAGAGAGATGAGAGAACTCAAGATTGTGCTCTTTTAAAGAGTTTTATTAATCAATGAATGCCATACAGTGGTTTTGGTAGGGACATGTGTCTGATCCAATAAAATGATAAGACAATAAAGCAAAAGAAAAGAAATTTCATTCACGCTTTTCGTATTACTTATTACTCGTATTACTTTGTATGTTTGGCAACGCCATATACAGACTTTTGCGGCACCGTATATGGTTGATATTATGTTGTTAAATTAATTTAAGGTGCTTTTATTTTCACAATAAATTTAAATTTTATGTTCATAATTGAAATTCTTAATCAGAAAAGGCGTAAAGAATGTCAATGTAATTAACCTATAAATTATATTTCTAGTGGGCGTGGCATATTTTTTAGTAATCAAATAAAATAAACCAACTAACTTGTAACTACAAAAATTAAGTATTGTGTACATGACAGTTCTATTATTTTGAATAAATAAAAATACGTTTTTAATCCTTATGGATTTGAATTTGGCAAAAGCCGTTCGAGATTGAGATTTCTAAAGCCATGTACAGAAAATAACTGTAACCTATGTGTACAGAGACATGGTCTATGAAATCGAATAAAATGGATTCCTTGAGCCCCAAACTTAACTTAAATTGGGGGCGCGGTCTCTATAACATATCTCAAACAAAAATTAATTGGGCTAAGAAGGTTATATTCTTAGGAACAAAAGGAAATGGTTGTGATGATAAATGCATATTTAAAATTCAAATAAAATTTAATAAAAAAAAACATTCTACTTACACAAATACTTGAAGTACTTCCTCTAGTACGATTTGTTGTATCCTCTAATACGTTCTTTTTTGTTTTCTCCGTTATCGTATTACGTACTTGAGCTGGGGGTAAATCTACATTTTGTAAATTTTCATTATCACTGAGTGAACGACGTAAGTGCGTTATCTTAGCACGCTTGACATGAAATGAACCCCGTAGGAATCGCGCTAATTCATAGGCCGCATTACGTTGTTGTTTCGGCGGTGTAACATTAAACGATGGCAGTAAAGGCGGATGCAAATCGTATGACGTATTTGTCGAAGTGTTTTCAAGCATGCTTTCACTTAATTGTAGACTATCGCCATAGCTGGGCTCGTCATCATCTTCATCTTCGTCACAATTTGCCAAAGGTTTGAAACCCATATCGATGTCGTCCTCGTCGTCGTTTGGGGAAACTGAACGACTTGATAATTGCTCCGAGGACGGAAAACAAAAAGTGTTTTTTTGCTTTAAATTATCTCTTGGCCATTGAGGCGCTTGGTTTAGACTTCGACTTGCTGTATTACCAATATTGTTAGAATATTTCGAAAATCTTTGAAGTTTTTTTGGTGTCGATTTGGCACTACTATTGCAAGCCTGCAAATGTTCGAATTCCTTTACAAAACGTCTTAAATTTTTGCGATCACACTCGTTTAATGGGCAACGATGGTTTAAACGTAATGGCGTTGTTTGTATACGTTTAACCTCAAAACTAGATTCAAATGTGCCGGAATCATTAATGTGAGCAATTGATTGTATAAATGGATGGAGAAGCATTTTGTTAATTTATTGTTTATTTGAATGTTTTTTTCGTGAATAATTTAATAATAATTGCGGTTATTTGTATATATTCTCTACAATATATATATTGTATGTATGCATGTACATATGTAATATGAGTGTGATATTTAGAGGTCTTTGGTTATCAATGAATCTTTTGATTAAATGCTGATGATAATGCTGATGATGAAATTGATGATGAATATGACGATTTATAACTGTAATAATATAGAACAATTTGAAAAAAAAAATGTAATAAATATTTATAAATAAATACGTGCTCATGTTTATGCTTTTAATCCAATGAATTTCGTAATAATTATTAGTAAGAAAGTACAACAATAGACGTACATGATGTGTTTAATAATGACCATTGATTCATTAATTCAAGACTTTTAAACACTTAGAAAAATGCCTCAAATTCTAACAAATCGGTTCTAACATCTGTTCTAATTTTTCAATTCCATAAATTGAAAATTTTATTCAACTACGATCGTATTAAATCATATAAGTTCTGCAAACACGGAAACAAAACTTACTTGCCAAGTAGAGCCAGTTCTTGGCGGTTTATCATAACACGTATGGAACCCAACACCATTTCTGTAGCCCAATTCTGGTTGTTTTCGTAATAATGGCCGGGTTGTAGGCGGAAGAGATAACAATTGATTATTTTGCCTGGTTGTAGCAACTCATAATGGATATTCTTTCAATCACACCAAACAAATCTTGTTTATCGTCAAATCAAGGTTTTAAAGTTGGTTGAGGGAGGGCCTAACAACTTTATTCGTTTAATGCATACAATCCTTTAGTCGGGATTACGGTCAGAATTCATCACACTCCCAATGACGTGTGAGTTAATTTTATATATAGAGAGAGGTCTGAACTGAGGTTTGATTCCTCGAGTACTTGTCTCGCAAGCCAACACACTACTAAGTGGACCACTGATACGCTTCAAAAATGGTTCAGTTCTTTTGTGTTTCAAAAACAGTCATTCAGTCAAGCAAATTTATTTTTTGCGCGCAATAGCCAGACTATTTCTAATCGTTACCCACTACCATGTGGTTCTGAGAGCTTGCTTGCCGGTCATGCTTCACTAGTTACAAAGTGTTATCGAAATTTCCAGTGACTAGTCAATCCAATTGAGAGTACTTATGTATGAATTGGGGAACTGAAAAAAGTGGATGCTCAAAATATAGTTCATCCGACATGAAGCCCTATGCTTGAGGAATAAGAAACATTTTCACCAATATATTGTTAAATATCAGAATGCCAGTTAAAGGCTAAATTTACGTAATTTTATTGAAATTAATAATTAATCCAAAAAGAAAAAATACACACATTATAACATTCATATTCAGTTTTGTTTTTATCATTTATAAAATCGACTAATCCCTGTCTAACGATATGTATTATTCCGGTGTATAGTGGCTGTGCTGCCAACTCGTCGTTGATCATAAATGGGTTCAGGGACTCCATTTTGCACTCCAATAGCAGTTACCGCAGCAAAGCCTTTACCTTTTGGTGAAACTCTTATCACATGTCCCACTTTATCTAAATAGTCACGTATATAAGGCGGTACATGGTCTTCTATGTCTATACGCATTGGGGCTAATTGATGATGTATGCGTCCACAGTTAATCGCTTTTTGCAGGGTTTCTTTAAATATCAAGTATCTAATAATAGTGATAGCAACTGAGGTGGTAATTTTTGTACCACCAGCGGCTCCAACTAGTAACTTAACATTACCGTCTTGATCTAATATTATGGCAGGGCACATAGATGACATTGGCCGTTTGTTAGGTCTAATATAATTGGCTGGAGAGGCTGGTACGCCATATGAATTTAAAACTCCTGGCGTAGAAAAATCGTCCATCTCGTTGTTTAATATAATGCCCGTTCTTCGGGAGCGCACTTTAGCACCAAAATAATTATTAATCGTACTTGTAATTGTAATTGCATCACCATTATCTTCCAACACAGCCATATTTCCAGTTCCATGATCTTCTTCAAATAAAAAATTGGCACCATAATGTGAGTATTCATTAAAAGTTTTATCGTCATGTATGAGGTTGCGTATTTGATGGGAAAATTTTTTACTGCTAAGTTTTTCAAATGCTGCCTTTATATTATCGTATAGCTCGGGTTCGTTATTCAAATCGCCCAAATGTGTTCTCTGACCATAAGCATGTTTAAAAGTTTCAATTAAGCGTTGCGAGTATATCTCACGATCGTCTGTGTAAAGATCGCTCATAACGTTCAAAATGAAAGCTAAAACAACACCACTGGTTGGCAAAGGTGTTGTGTAGAGCTTATAACCACCAGGTATATCGGCTACTACGTGATTATCGCTGTTCCATTGAACTTTGTAATTTTTTAAGTCTTCATGCGTTATTACGCCACCCATTTCTTGTATGTCTTCAGCAAAAATTCGACCAGTCTCACCGTTACCGTACATTTCATCCACTTTATTATTAGCAATACGTTCTAAAGTATTGCCCAATACAGGGCGTTTCATAATCTCACCTTCCTTGTACAGTGAGCCGTCCTCTTTGAGAAATATTTCAGCCATTGAGGGTTGCTTCCGAATTGCACTTTCTGCAGTCACTAAAGCATCAGCCAGATACTTTGATACAATATAACCCTCTCTACAGAGTTTTATTGTGGGCTCAAATAAAGTTTTCCACGGTACCCGGCCATATCGTTGATGTAACTCCCAATATCCAAGTATCTCGCCCGGTACAGCAGCAGCTCTAGCACCGATTATTGGAGGTTCGTCAACAAACATATCCTTATGAGCGGCGGCAGGTGCCGATGCGCGAGCAATTAATGTTTCTATTTTTCCAGTACTCTTAGTATAAAGAGTTGCAACAAATCCACCTCCAATACCCATACTATGTGGCAACAATATACTTTCGCACAAAACGGTAGCTATGGCAGAGTCGACAGCAGATCCACCATCATATAATATTCGGCTTCCAATTTCTACGCATCCTCTACCATTTGATACCACAGCTCCTACAACTCGATGATCACTATACCACCTCAATCCCATTGCTAGACCCATTGTTATTGTTACTATTATCATTGATATTATAGTCCATTCTATTATTTTATCATTGAAGATTGTTTTCATTCCTCATTCCTCACTTCCTCACCAATTTTTGCTGTCGATTTTTCTTTTTCAATTTGATTGTTTTTTTTTTTAATTTTTTATCTAGTTTTAGTTTTTAGTCAAATTTTCAAATTGTTTTAAGCTAGAGATGCCAATTGCTTTTTTTTTTACTAAACTTGTCATGAAGTCTAATAAATGAGTATTGGGATAATAGATCTGGCCAAAACTATATGAGGGATACTCTCAAAGTCTACCCAACCTTCAAAGGAGAACACTTAGCGTAGTTGTGGGAGTCATTACTGGACATTGCATTCTGGGTACTCATGTGACATGATCATGTGGTCGAAGACATCTGCAGGAACTGTAGAAACAAGGCTTGAGGTCAAAGCAGTCTAGCATGTAGTGTGTCTGCTTATTATTAAACGCGAGCCTATGGTTCAAACCCCAGTTTAGAGATTTCAAACAAAATTAACTATGAAAAATATTTCTTCGGTAACCATCCTCTCAGCAGTCTTCTGGCAAAAATGCGAAGAGTAAATAAAATTGCCATGAACAGTTTCTGGAAAACCTGTCGTTCGTAATCGACTTTAGATTGTAAACCACGTCACTCATGGATAAAATTAACTCACACAACATGGGTGGTGTGAGAAACTAGATCGTAACCCTGACTAAAGGATTGTAATGACCAATTAAGCAAGTAAGCAAGCTTTTCTTGGGTACATGTCCAATATAGGAGAAGGAAGTAGCTGGGATTCTATGCAGATAATCTCACAGATTTGGGAGTTTAAAGGGCTTCAACATAATTTCTGCATAGTTACAGTAACAGCCACTTTACCTACCTATCTACCTACCTAGTCGATAACATTTCGAGCGTCGTACAAATCAATCTGTATGGGGCATCTATACGTCAAATAAAATTCTGTTCTTCAGTCTTTGTAAGGAAAACCTTGACTTTTTCAAGTGCTTAGGTTTACATTTTAAAAGTTTCCCATTTGGCATCCCTAATTCAAAAAAAAAGTATTAGTATGAATCTGTCGTTGTTGTCAACTTAACTAGTGACATTTTTCTAAGTGTACTGTAATCTTTGTGTTCATTGTTGTTGTTGTTTATGTTTAAATTTCAAATTAATGCAAAAGAAAATAAATAAACATAAATAAATAAATAATTAAAAAAGAAAAAAAAAAACATATGAATGAAAAAAATCAATGGAATGTTTACATTCAACAATAATTCGCTTTAAAAGTGATTCATAAAATGAAATGACTGTGTCTCACCTGAAACATGATCGTGTTAAAAACTGTTTGGTTTGTTATTGTTTTTATTTTAGGAATAATAATAATGATTATTTTTATTTCTTTTCTAAATTACTATTATTTGTTAAACAATTAGTGAATGAATATGCAATTGTTTACAATGAAAAGGGCATATGAAATTTTCTAAAAGCCGGTAGATTTTTTAAAATCTAAATATTTTTATAAATCTTATCACTTAAGTGGTGTTGATAATAAAAATACTTCTGTTCTGATATTTGTTTACAACGGCCTCTGAACTGTTAAACTTTATATACAATTAAACTTTTTTTTTATCGGTTTCTTATTTAAAAACTTTAAATTTCTCTGTTTTTTTACACACATACACTCTTTTTCTCTTTATATTTTTATTTATTTATTAATATTTTAATATATACATATATATATATATTTTTTATATCAATTTTCATATTATTATCTTAATAATTTTATTGAATTTTATATCACAGTTTAAAACTGAGCATTCGTTTTTTAATTATTCAAGCGTTGACTGTTTGGAAATGTATCGTTCGTTTTTAGGTTTGTTTTAAGACTGACTCAACTCTCGATATCATTGAAATTGAATTAAAAAATTTTGTATTTAAAACATTACACACACTTACAACTTACCCGCTCTTCATCATATGTGTGTGCTGTAGCAGCAACAACTGCAAAAATGTTTTTGTGATCAAGAAGTCATTCAAAACTGCCATAACACTTGTATTATCAATATGAAAACGCAGGCTGCTTTTTGGCTGGCTATACGACATATACATACGTACATACATTTTGATTGGGTTATAGACAACTGTTTATTTGTTAAGTGGACTTAGTACATAGTGGTGTAGTGGCAGTTGTTCGTTTAGTATTAACTTTTTGAGTCATCCATTATTTTATAACGACTAGAGTATGGAATAATTTTGGATTTAGTGCTACCACTCAAAAAAGAAATGAGATTCTATTTTGTCCGTTATTTTTTATACAAGATCAACTTTTTCAATAACGTGAATCTTTATATGAAATAGCCGTATTCCAGTAGGTAGCGTGTTAGCTTATTAGGCGTGAGGCCTCCGATCAAACTCCAGAGGCTACTTCCTCTCAGCAGATTTAACGTAAAAACTCTGGGAGTAAATAAAATTATCATGAAAAGTTCCTCAAATATCTGTCGTTCGAAGTCGACTTTAAACTGTATGTCCCGCCACATATGGATACAATTAACACATACAACATGAAGGGTATATAGTACCTATAAGAACTGTCGCGGGATAAAACCAGTCTTAAAGAATGTATAATAGAGAGGTCCATACATTTCCTAACATCAAAACTACTGTTAGAATCCTAGAGTGTGTATAAACACCTCAAAATTTATACAAGAATACTGAGCGTCTTTATAGGAAATAGGGCGGAACATTCATCGGTTGTTCTCACTATAGGGACATAGAGCTAATATCATAGCAGACGCAATTGGGAAAGTTTGTCCAACCATAAATTCGAATGAATTGTAGTCTATGAATCAATTGAGTTGCATACTCTACACGATCGGAAGTCGTTTGCCTCGGGCTATGAAAGTATTTAAAACTGTAGAAATTAAAATTTTATAATTTATAGGAATTATAAATATATCTGATAATTTTGGCGATCTTTATAACCTTTTGCAGTCATGCTGTAATATATTTCATCTGGCATCGTTCTTTCAATTACTAATGCACACATGAATTCGCGGTTTCTAGCAGAATGCAATTGCTACTGCCACGACGTACGTTTGTAGTGGATATACAATTGCATGTTTCGGTATGTCAGGTGTTTTCCTTTATTGATAACTCGTGTTATTAAGAGCGGGCATTTCTTAGGGTTGGTTTAAAAAGTCACAATTTTATATTCTTCAGTTAATATAACAGGTGTATTGTACAAGTGTACGTACATCAATATGTATGTTCATATGTACATACATAGATAGACTAGTAGTAACACTATTAGCTTCTGTTTTTATACATTTTATAGTTTCGGTTACGTATTGTAGTATGACTGCACGTCCTGCATTGTATGTGGGAACCAAGAGTGGCATACAACAAACCCTTGTATTATAATTATAGAATTTCCATTTCTGTGTGTAATGGAATGAGCCAGGCGGAACAGGTGCTTGCATTCTTAGAAGGTTAGTGTTTAAAATTTGTAGAATGCAAAGTGCATTTGAAATTCATTAAGCCAGCAAAATCAAATTTGTAAAAATTAAAAACAAAATTACAAAAAATATGAAAACAAAATATTTATTTTTAAAATATTGTGTAAAAAGGGTAGAATATTTTAATGATTTAACCAAGCGTAGCAAACGAATAGTTTTTATATAAGTTGTAATAAAAAGAAATCTATTATTTTGTTTTACGAAATTTAAGATTTTATTTAGCATGTAGTTCGAATGCAGTCTTGATAGTCTTTTAATTGTACTCGTAAGAAGAAATACTTAAATAGTCTTGCCATAACACGTAGTTATCAAATCGCGGTATGGATTCCAAACAGGAAAATACTTTTCATTTGTGGTCAGTAAACAGAAGCTTACCTGCTTGCCGGGGTATATGTATGTATTTAAATAATCTTGCCGTAACACGCTACATAGGTTTCAAAGAGAAAAATACTTTTCATTGCTGGTCCGCTGTTCAATAGATTTCTTTAATAACTTACAACGCATTAAACAAGCTTTTGAAGCAAAACAACCATGTTTGTTATTTAATATTTAGGTGTGGTTTTCATTAAATTGCTAAATAAATAAGGATAATAATAAAAAATTACAGCGGGATATTGAAAATTAATTTCTTTAAAACCTTATAACAACACACTGGCAACTCTATGTCACTATTGTTGTTTCTTCGCAGTTTGGGTTTATGCCTTCGATAAGTTAACCATTCGTTAAACATATCATTTTATTGTTTGAAGTAATAAGAATCAGCATTTTTTTTTATTAAAAGGAAAATAAACGGACGCCTACCAACTTGCCGGGTAGACATATTTTTTTCATAATTTTTTTTTTCAATTAAATTATATAAAAAAAGAAAACAGCCATATTGATTGAAGTGTTTTTGGTACAAATTCCATTGGTTTAACGTTTATTTTGTGTTTTAATTCCATTGAAAATCCTGTTATAAATAAACACTTCACAACAAAAGGTAAGAAAGAAGAAAATTAAAAATTTCCTTTGTTTCTGTATAAAAGTGTTCATGTCACAATCTTATGTCTGTGGATATAAAATTGTTTATTAAACAAAGTCAGTAGATGCTATTATTTAATTGAAATATTAATTTTGGTAATTCGCATCAGAGTGTGTGTGTATGTATGTATATATTAATGTACTACTAATTAAAAACCTAAATCTGCTAAAACACTATCAAGTTCTGATTGCAAATTGGAGGCCTTGTAACGCACTTGGGAAATCTCATCTTGCAAATTATCCACATTGGCCTGCAGTAGAACATTGCATTTTTTCATCGCAGATAGGCGACCTTCATGTTTCTTAACTCGAGGCTCTAAATTATCTTTCTTCTTTACGGTGGGTGCATCCTTGGTAAGAAATTATTAAATTATATCAATTGATTATCCTAAGCGTTTCATTTTGATTTAAATACTTACTTCTGCTTCTGATTCACTTTCAGTTTCATTGCCACTCTCTTCAGATTCAGATTCCTCAGATTCTTCTTCAGATTCCTCTTCAGATTCTTCTTCCTCTTCGGCTTCCTTATCGTCGTCATCTTCATTTTCTTCATCCTCGTCGGCGTCTTCTTTCATGGATGCTGCCATTTTGTGAACTTCTTTTTCCAATTTTTTGAATTTCTTCTTTTCCTCCCTAAGATTTTACAAATGACATTTTTGTGAAAATTATTCTTCAACATTGTCTCAGATAACCTACTTCAATATAACATGATTCTTTTTCATTGCTTCCTTAAGAGCCGTTTTTTCTTTTTTGGCTGCTTCTTCCTTCACCTTTAGTTTTGTTAACTTGCTGCGCAATATCTTAATTTCCTTAACCATGCGTTTTTCACGTCTTTCGGCCTTCTTTTCTTCAGGTTCATCAGGATCGCTTTCACTCTCGGCCAAATCAAAGTCTGGCGAACTGTCACGACCATTATGCACATCACTCGCCCGTCTTGAATCAAGACCGCCACCCTAAATATTTCGTGAAAATATAAATTAAATAGTAAGAAATTACTTGTTGTTTCATTAAATACAAACGCAAGAAAGATTTGTTTGTTAATGCAACTGAAGGGAGTATAAGCACTTGGGTGTGGCTGGCTACAACAATAAAGCCCCACACCAGTTAACGACAAACATTTTCTTAATGCCTCTCTAAACGTTGTTTCAGTTTGCAAATAATTAAACAATCTTTCTTTAGTTTCTTTGTTAATTAAAATTCTGCAGAGATTAGTTTAGTTTTTCTTTACTTAAAGTACCTTATGTTTACCATTACAATGATAAAATGATAAGGTGTGGTCAAGATCATCATAATCATAGCAAAATTGCGTTGAGTTAGTAAGCTGGCCCTTTAATAAAGCAAAGCAAGGCAATGATAATAAAAAAATGAAATTATAAAGCATAAAAGCATACAATACATAAGAGCCATGAATAAGAAAAATTTCGTTTTGGTTTTACCTGTAAGGCTTGGCCCAATTTTCTTTCCAGCATTTGGATTTGTCTCTTTTGCTCTTCAATTTCACTCTTAGCCTGATCCAGTAATTCGCCTGTTGTCAAATATTTCTTTTCTAACTCCTTGGCGGTTTTCTTTGATTCTTCGGCTTCTTGTTTCAATGAGTTCAAATAGGCTTCTTCCGAGGCGGGTGTTGTTTCCATGGTGGCCACAATAATTCGTGAGCCATATTCTAAAGTTTTTTCTCGAGATTTTTCTCGCTCTAATTCAGCTTCTAAAGTGGCTATTTTGGCTAATAATTTTTTATTTTCTCTTTCCTGAGCCTCACGGTTACGCAACTCTAAAGCCAACATTTGTTTAGTACTTTGAAGATCATCACGTATCTTATCAATGTCATCGAGTTCATCACCGCTGGGATCATCCAGCACCAAAGCTGATACAATACTACCGGTTCTAGTTGAACTGGTTGAATTAGCAGCGCCATCGGTGGTCTATGTTAAATAAAGAACATATTTAAACACGTAAAATATGTTACATTTGAATTTGTTTTTTTTTTAAACTTACATCGCCAGCTGCTCCTGGTGCACTGCCTAACATATTGACTTTGGATTGTGATTTTTGTAATTGTTCTTCGATGGTCATTTGTCTACGGAATTTACGTAGACCGTCTATGAACGGCTTACTACGATCATTCGTTTGTGTTTTTTTTAATTTAACGCCACCTTGGATTTGTTTCAATAGTTTATTGTGGGAATTATCCTTTTCCGTTTCATAAATAAATTTATTATCCACTTTGGTCATCGATTTACAAGTAAGTATAGGTTGAGATCTTTGTAATGCAATTAACTTTAATAATATTAGAAAAAGTATTGTAAAAAATATGTACATTACCTGTCATTGCACTCCACATGACGTAATCTTCTGCCACTTTCCACCTCCTTCATCATTTCCGACCAATCGGGACGCCTACGTGGCCTTGTTCTATATGGTACAAAAAAAGGTGTTGTTTTCATTATAAATATACACGGAATATATTTTACAACTTACTTAAGTTTTTCCAGAGCTTGTTTTTGAGTTTCTGTTAGTGTCCGCTTATCGCCCGGTTGACCCAATGGTGGTGGAGGTGGTGGGGGAGCCTTGGGCACCAGTGATGGTAAAGGCGGTGGTGCCGGTACTGTTTAAAAAATTTATTCTATTAATTTCTTTTTTATTAAAAAATTTTTTAGTCTATTTTACAATGAATTTTGGTGAATTTTATTACAAATGAACATACATTATTGCAAATGATTTTGATTTCTTTAATGAAGGTCTGACATATTCAATTAGTGATTTAATTAATTTATGATTGAGTAATATTTAATTTGAAAAAAAAAGAAAAAAAATGGTGTTATTCGTGTTAAATTGTTGAAGTATTGAACATGGATGAATTGTGTAGATTTTGGTTATAAATTCTAAGCCAAATTAATGAAAAATTTTTTGTTTTTCGTTTAGTGACCTATTGCCGATTAAACAGCATTGGAAATAAATGGTTATGGTTCATTGATTTTCAAAAAAAATGATTGTGCTAAAAAAGTTTTTAATTATCTAGGATATGTGATGAAAAACATAGTAACCTTAGGGTCTAGTGAAAGCATGATAATACTGACTGTAAAAATTTCCATGATATCGAGGGCTGGAGTATTGCCACCATTTTTATTTTGCTTTACTATACACGGTCTTCGTACATACCTAGACTTAATATTCTATACAACAGATGCGTATGTTTTTAATACCGTACATGGCAAGTATTTTTACCTTATGTCTCATCCGTTAAAGTGAATACTGGAGAAAATTGACTGCTGCCAACGTTGTAAGGTATAAATAAACTTGATTTGTTCTGTGCTAATTGTTAAGAGTTAGGTATGGCAACTGAAGTTCAGTTGCCTTGCCAACTGGTAACTAAATATTTGTACTTGTTGTGATAAGAGAAATATAAAGTTCTAGTTGGCAGATACCAATATAAATCGAGAACTGGCAACATAATTAAAGTTTGGCTGCCATCCATAACATACATACATAATTGGTCATTACAACCCTTCAGTCAGGATTACGACCTAGTTTCCCTCACCACTTATGTTATGTGCGTTCATTTTATACATGAGTGGTGGGACCTACAGTTTAAAGTCGACTCCGAACGACAGATTTTTGAGAAACTTTTCATGGCAATTTTATTTACTTTCAGAGAGTTTTTACTTGAAATCTGCTGAGAGGAAGTCGCCGAAGAAATACTTTTTGTATTTTGTTTTGATGTCTGGCCTGGTGCTCGAACCCTGGCTTTACGTCTAATAAGCCAACACACTACCTACTAGACTACGGCGACTCCTGCCATCCATAATCATTCTCTAAATTCTTAGCCCTGTATGAAGGCCAGCAACTGGAGTGACCCAAAACATATATAATGGAATACCTCTAAGATTTTTAGTGCTATGTATACCTTCAGGAAAGCGATTGATATAAGGTAGTTTGGAGCTTATTTTTGTACGGGAGATATTGTTTAGAGCCTGTGAACCCTAGGACCTTATATCTCCGATTGTTAACTTAGTGACCAAAGTCATTACATTTTCGGAGTTGAGGTTATCGTACTATACTGGCAGACCCAGCATTAATTCCCGGGGGATTATTGTACTGCCTCTACTTATATTTTCGATTATAGATTGACAACACAAATCCATTTCAATTTACCTTTTCTAGGCATAGGCTAAAACTATCTAATATGAGTTAGTGGTGAGTTTTAAATTAGTGGAACGATTCTGGTGTATTTATAGAAAATTAAATAGAAGAAGGTAAACTTTATCGATTAAAGATTCGGATTCTTATCGATTGAAAAGGAGAAATATTAAAATAAAAATTCTAAAAAAAATTTTAAACTTATTTTGGAATTTGTAAATCTGGACGTTTTCTCAAGTTTAATTAATTAAATTCATAAAAACCAAGGCTCTGTTTGAGTTAATTATTTTATTGCGAGGTAGTTTTAATTGCAAAATTTAGATGGTGTACGAATACTTGTTTTGCGTACTGTAAATTAATTCATTTATTTACTTCGTATTAGTTCTTATTTTGGCAAAGCAAAATAAAAAAAAAATTATTCAATATGAAATTATTTCCAATATTAAAATATAAAATAAAATCACTTTTATGATAACTACATACAGATGAATTATCTAATGAACCATATTTGCATGTTCGTACGTACATACATATGTATGTATGTATGCATGTGTGAAAAACCATAAAGAGAAAAATTTAAATAAATTTGTTGTTATTGAAATGTATGTATGTATGTACAACAAGAAGATGCATGTTTATAAATGAATACGTGCGTAGTGTTATTTATTTTATTTATTGTGTTGTATTGTGTTTTAATGACCCATTTTCTTGTGGTCTTTGAATGCCATTGTTTTAGGTGTCATTAATTGAGAACATCTGTTCCAAACTTAAATAAAATCATAAATAAAAATCTATATGAAATGAAGTTGTGCACAAGATACCAATTGTTATAAAGATTTTTCTTGTTTTTGTCCATGGACCACAAAATACATAACAAAACAATACAAATTTTTAAAAATGAACTTTTTCACATAGTTTGTATTGTATGTACATATGTACATTTAAATATACTTTACCCCTTTAAAAAATAGTCAGTCATTTTTGGTAAAATTTTTGAAAACTACTAAAGAGAAATTTGTTACTCAACGTATTTACAGGGAAAAAAAACCAAGGATTATTAAAGCTTTGAAAAGAGATATTTATAAAAAGGATTTAAACGCGTTCCTTAGCTATCAAACTTGTTGTAAAAGCTCAAGGTTGGTTACAAAAACCCATCATAAGTGATAAAAAATATTAAAAATAAATGTTATAACATTATTATTGCCAAGAGCTTAGGGAATTGATTTAATTATGCGCTTAAAGAACCGCCTAGACTTACCATTTTTGATACTAGGTTCGCGTTTTATTGACGGTGTTTTGCGTAAGGTTTTCGTTTTGAATTCGGGTTTGGGTTCTTCTTTTGATTCCTTGAGAATTTTTTCAACAGTGGGTACCTTTTTCAAAACGGGACGATTTTTCAATATATTCTCGGTACTCTTAGTGGGTAAAGGTTTCTCTTCGCGTTTGACATGACGCAATTGGGGTTTTTCTAATTTAAAACGTAATCTACGTTCGCGTTCTTCTTCGGTTTCACCTTCTACAGCTTCTTCGTCATCTTCGATTTTTTTCATGGACTTGTCACGTTTAACTACTACCGGTCTAAGTTTGGGCTTTTCTATTGAGAAACGACGTTTTAACTCACTTTCTTCTTCCTCTTTTTTTAAGGGTTGTGTCTTGGGCGGTATGATTTTTTTTCCTGCTGCTGTGGTGGTTGTATTCGAGGTGGTGTTAGTTTTATTTGGAGTGGCGGTTGTTGTTTTCTTTTTAACATCTTTCACTTCTTCCTCGGACTCTTCTTCGGTTTCCTCTTCAGATTCCTCCTCCTCCGATGTTTCTTCTTCAGTTTCTTCCTCCTCTTCCTCAGTTTCTTCCTCTTCTTCTTCTTCTGATTCCTCTTCTTCGGATGATGAAGGCGGTGTCGGCTCTTTCTTCTTAGCCAATGCGCTTGTTTTTGTTGTAGTTAAAGGCTTTTTGACCGTCTCCGGTTCTTTTTTCAGTGGCGTTGTAATTTTCTTTACCGGCTCATTAGTTTTTTTCACTGGCTCACTGGTTTTCTTCAGCGAAGCACTGGGTTCTGCGTTTGTTTTCGCAGAGTTGGTGCTGGTGGTAGTTGGTTTCTTTAATATGCTGTTACTGTTCTCAGTTTCTTTTGCTTCTGCGTTTTTCTTGGCCCAGGGTATAGATGTTTTAGTCGTGGGTTTCAAAGCACTTTGTGGACCATCGTCTTTGACCCATGGTGGTCGAAATGATGTCCGTCCAGCGGCATTGCCTGTCGCACTGCTGGTGGTCGTCTTAGGCGCAACAAAAGGCATATTGTATTAATGTTTCTGCACGAACTCAATAAACTGCTTTAATTGTTCGAAATTAAATTGTTGTTGTTTTAGTTGTATATTTTGAACAGTTTAAAACATATTGAACTATTAAATCTCACTTTCCTTATTGTCGTTTAATAAATTTATTTTTATTTTAATGTATATTTTATTTAAATTCTTTTTTTTTTTGTAATTTTATGACTAATCAAAATCGTTTGCAATTATTTATTTTCTTTTTTATTTGTTTGGCTTCGTACAATTTAAAAATTCATTCTATTGTTGTCGCCGAAGGAAAAGTGAAAAATTTTATTTTAATATTTAATTTTTATATGATATTTAAAATTAATTTCTTTTATCTTTTGTATTTTGTTTTTTGCTATTATTGTTGTTGTTTTGTTCGTTTTCAATTGAATTGAATATAAATTTTAAAGAATAACAACTGTTTATGCTTCCTAAAGGCATCAACATTTTATTTTATATACAATTTGCTTGTTTCTTCTTTTTTCTATTGTATATACTACATACATACATATTTATATATATATTTTATATTTTCGATTTTATTTATAGAAAATGAATATTAAAATTTTAGCATCACTAACAAAAAAAAATATTCTTTTTTTCTTAATTTTTTTTTTGGCACAGACATTTAGACGAATTTGTTTACTAATTCAGCAAAAAAATAAATAAATAAATAAATCAGTACATATTCTAGTCATGACGTTGGATTATTGCCTTTATATTCATATACTGTATAATATATAAATATGTACAATACAGTACAGATTGATCATCAGTTTAAAAATATCTTATCGTATTGGAAATATTTCTCAGTTCTGAATAAGTACCCCACTAATATTAGTTTTCAGGAACTAATTTTCTACGAGTTTTATAATTGACCTTAACAATAATTTGCAATCAAAAATTAGCTGTCTTTAAAAATTGTTTAATCTTGAAAATATTGTGATTTTAAAATTATTCTGCTAATATTACTCGTACTTTCTTTATTTTATTTAGACACTTTTAAAACCGGATGAACAATTGTTTTGTATTGCAAATTTAATCCTTGCCATGGTCCAAAACTAAAACCACAATTATAGCTTTTATACGAAAAATTAAAATAGAAAATATAAAATCAAATTTCAAATTGTTTTATATTCTCAATAATTTATAAATATGATCTTGAAATAGCTTTGTAGTTTTTGAATATTATTTTTAAATTAGTTTACAAACATTTTGGTGAAAAATCAATAAAAGAAGTTCGTTATAAGAGAAGATTTCTTATCAACAGAGCCCTCATTAAAATTCCAGTTAAAATAATCGTGTAAAATATATTACAGAACTGTCTTCTTTTCATTATTTAGAAAGCTTTTAATATGATTGCTTTTTAGGATCGGAATGTTGTATGGTCATTCTATGAGAACTTCCATCAAATTTACCACGTTGCAGCCAATCTTTATTCACTCTATTACGGCTCATAGCCTACTAGATTCTTAAAATCTTGCAGGTTCTAAAAACTGTTTTATTGCTTGTCGGCAGGTGGTGTCACCACAGATGAAGATAAAGTGCGTGAAGATAACACATATTATCGATGTTTGTGTCAAATTTTGCAAGCATAGCAATCATTGCTTTCGTGAGCCGACAAGTAAAGTTAGCGTGCATAAAGCACTATCCCAACTACCTGTATCACTAATATTTTCCACTGTGAATTGGCTATTCTGTACTATTGTTGCAATTTAAAAACCATGAAGCGCTTAACAAGCCAGGACTTTAGTATTGAACACAGAAGAGGCATAAAACACAACAATGCGAATGCCTCCTCTCGACTTCACATTGTTAATGTCTGACGAATAAGAATAGAAATGAGTTCGGACTGGTCCGTGGCATAAATAAATGATCAAGTGCCATATAAAATCATTACGAAGAACGAGGTATGAACTCAATTGAATAGCTTGTACCTGTCTCGTGGGTGGCAATGTTGCAGTTAGAAAAGTGCAGATTACAAAACGCCATGAATAGGTGGAATCCATTGAGTGTTGGTTGCATATAAAATAAAGTATTTTCTTATTACATTCTTCCACAATCTATGTTGATAGGAATTGAAGCCTCAGTAGTGTGTGCTTCTAGAAAGAAAATGTGTTTCACACAATTGATTTATTCAAAGTTCACTAATTTTATTAATTAAAAAGGATTAATTCATTCCAACGAAGACTATTATAATGCCAAAAGTGGTTTTGATCCGTTTATAACTGCCATAGCATAACAATAAGGAAGTTTAAATTACGTCGTTTGAAATCTAGGTATCGTAAAGCAATAGAAGACTTTGTTTCGCATTATTCCAATTTCTATATAAAAAGTTTTTTCTAAAATTAATCCAATTATGAGAGAATCGCAAAAATATTCAGAAACTTTATTATCACATTAAATATACAAACACATGTATGTACTGTACTATATATACATACATACGTAATTTTTTATTCTGAGTGTTTTTCTATGATTTCTTTTAGAAATTTTGATACAATATTTGTTTTAATAATAAAGAAAAAAAACTGAATGAATTTTTCGCCAATTCGGCAAATACACACCTCTTCAAAAAACCCCAAAAAATTCTCTAAAAATTTACGATATACATATTTCGGTTACGGAAATTCTCTTTTTTTATATGCCATTTCTTTTTGCATTTGATATTTGTTTTATATACGTATATACGCACAAATATATTTAAGTACGTATAAATTCCTCTTTTTTTAACTGGTCCATAAAATTAGCCCATTTGTAGGAAATGTATTCCAGAGTTTATTGATCATATAACGACGTTATAATAAACCAAATGTTTCATATTCTTTTTTTCTTCTTTATTTTTTATTTTTTTGTTTATTAGTTGTGTTTTATATTTATTTTTTCTTTTTATTCTTATTTTATTCATTCATTATGTTTTTTTCTCTTTCTGGTTTCCTAAAATTGTTGCTTTTGTTCTTATTCGCATATTTTTGAGTGTGTGTTTATTAGAAAATTTTATTTTGGCTACGTTATTTGTTTTTTATTCCTTTTTGGTGTTGTTTTATTTTTTATACAATATAATTTTATTTTGGTGAAAATCGTGAAAACTACAATAACAACAAGAATAAATAATATCCAAATAAAATGTTTGTAGTGTTTATATAGAGCTATTTCGTATGTACATATGTACGTATGAATCAACCACATATGTACATACATACACCAAAATAATACATACGGTCAGTCAAAGAATGTTTATACAGTCAATGGCTGAAAAACGGATAGAATTGTCTGCTAATAAGACAACATATTGTTATTGTTGGTTTTTATCCAGATTAACCATTTATAGAGTGTAGTAAAGAGAATAATTTGAAGCTTAGTTAATAAAAGTGCACCTGAATAACTGCATTTGATTTTATTTTAAGAAAACTTTTTTGACAGTTCATTACAAAACGTAACACACCGGCAATAAGAAAGCACATTAAATGAACGGCAAGAACAGGATTTAACTTATTGAATCGGTGTTGAATCATAACAAATCGCAACAAATGAATTGATTTACCACAGAATCGTGGAAAGTCTCTTTTAGTGCTGACCAGAGAACAATAAGTAGATAAGAAGTATGATAAGAAAGGTTTTATTGTGTGTTTGGGATATTTGACAGGGAATGCTTTACTTTTAGCTAAGACAAGGACATGCAAAAGAAAATTCTCTGCCAATAAAGCACAGTCCGCCATATCTTTAAGCACTTTGTTGATGTATTCTTTAGCGCTAATTTTATTATTAACAGTGGTGCTGTCAACAATTGTCATTCAGTTGCCTTATAAACTGATTATAGAAGCTGGTCCATAGAAAATGTAATTTTACGATTGCCTTCGGCTAAATTAAACAAATGAAGTCGACGCTGTTCATCAATAAAGAAATGATTTTGAAAAAAATCTTGGCTTAAGAAATAAAAGCAAATTTTGAAATGAATTGCTATGTTTATATTAACGGTAGTGTATTAATGTTTATATTATAAGGTCTTAGACTGAGGATATTCATTCTCATGATCTGATCAGAACAAACTATTAATGTTCTGGTCTAATTGTTTATTTTTCAATTACCAGTTGAAATTTAAAAATTGTTTCGTTGGTCAGTTTTTTTTTAGCCACCGACTGTATCATATCATACATGACGGTATGTTCTTTGTTATACATACACACTATGAACTGAACAGTCTGAAATAAAGGCGAAAATTAAGAAAAAAAAAACAGAAAAAAGAAAATAAAAGTTTATTTTCAAATGAAAACCATCGGAATAAAGAGAAGAAAATCAGAAATGAAAAACATTTTTTTTTGTATAAAAATAAATTTATGGAGGCGTTATAACGCAATATACTCTTTAAATACGAAATTCATTGGGCCAATTTAAAACAAAATATAGAATATTATTTAAAAATCAATATATAATGTACATATGTACATACATATGTATGTAGTCATGTATTTTTGATAATTTCAAATTAAAAAACACTTTCAAAAATAGATGCTGTCATATGTAGAAGTACATATAAATAATATTTCGAATTTCTAAAAAAAATATTTCAAATCTATTTTAAAACAGTTGTTTAATCCTTTAAAATTTATTTGACAATAGCATATATTTATTAAGCACTAGTTTATTTTATATTTTAAACACTGTTATATGTTATATATTTTTTAATTTTATTTTAATTATTTTTCTTTATTTTTTCTGTCTATAAATACTTTTAAAATTCATTTCGTTTCTTTTAAATACTTTTTGGTGAAAACAATTTTCCTTTAAACTTTGCACTTTTCGTTTTTTATATTTATTTTTTCATTACAATTCAATAGAAATGTAAGATGTTTTGTTCGATTCCAAAATTAAATATTTATTTTTATATGTACATATATGCATTGAAGAAACTTTCAATAGATATATGTATGTGTGTATTTATGCTCTTGTGATTTTCTTTCTTTAGCTGCTCGACCTTACGCACTAAAACGTATAAAATAATATCTCGACAATATCGTTCCACGGCCTAAAATGAACTGCCCAAAATATGGCTGGCAAAATGTTCATTTGGCCAAATCAGCAGAATTAAAAAAAAAACATCAACATTCAACATCGGCCGAAAGCTAATTTTCAAAATTTTTGCTCTGATATTTTTATATATGCGAGAGAGGTGCTAAAATTACTCTACCGAACTAAGAGAATAAAAAAATGTTGCGATTTTTTTCTAATTCTACATTATTTCCATTCAGCTGGATACTCTAGTCTTAACGATATTTGTTCCGATGCACCGTTTATAGTAAGAACTCTTTAACAGACTCTACCTCCTTATTGTTTCCAATTCTTTAACCATTGAATCACTTTTAAAAGCTTTAAAATAATTCCAGAAAGCTGAATCTTACAAATAAGGTGGATGGTGAACCAATAGGAACTTTAATTCATTGATTTCGGCTCTTCCTATATTGGATGGAAGTGGATACTGCAGCTTTGTATTTTGCCTATTGTGGTCTTGTGCTTTAATTGCTTCAATGTAATGAGAGTACTATGGTTGCTCTGACAAAATGAACACAAAGCTGACGTGAATCCAAAAACCGATACGGTCATGACCTTATTATAATGAGTTTCTCCTAGTCTAGTCCATTGCATTAACTCTTCCTAGCTCGCAGATGTGAATTGGTCAGCTCATTTATGGCAATGAATCTACGCATAATCTGGTCTTTATGAAAAGTCTCTTGAAAACGTGGACTTCTCAAATCCTTGGCATGCCCATTTCTAACTATTAATCTAATTTCCTCTTTTTTTTCGGATAGGTCGCTTACCTATCGACAGTCGTTCAATATTATTTTGTAATTTTTTTCCAACATTTTTTGGCATGTACGCTTTATGATATCACATGAAAGAATTCCCCAGAATTAATTGACAAGTGGTGTGGTTAAGTGGACCTGATAATCAGCATGACGGCTTTGCATTTAAAGCATGTCTTCTTTGGAATCCGTGAGACTATCGAGAAAGGTTGAGTCAAATGAGCAAAAATTTTTGTCAAGCCACATACGTAGAAGGGAATAGATACAGTGACAGAGATGTAACTAAGTCAGCAAAAGATGCACCTGTCGTTAATTTCGGCTAATTTTCGGACTGCACTCGTATAACAGTGCTCTGATTTGTTGATTTTATATTTCCGTTAAGAGTTTTTTTCCGGTTATATTCATACCCTCTCCTAATGAAAATTTAGCTGTACAAATGGCTCTCATTAACTCTCTCACACACACTCTCTCATTATGCTTTTCCAATGCAAAAAATTTCGAAAGAAATTATTTTGCCCGTGCATCGATATTTGGATTTGGAATCTCATTTCGTCGAGAGTATAATACATTCGTGATATATTTGTTCCAATGGACCTTTAAAAGAGCAAATGCGAATTGAATTGAATTAATTTTTTTTGTTTGTTTTTGTTTTTGTCTGCTATTTTCTTCCAAGATGATCGCATTTGTTTTTTTCTATCTATTATTTTGAAATTTCATTAACAAGGAGATCGTTCCTCTTTCGGCCTCTCACCATACTTTTTCACTATGTGGTATAATTTGGTTTATTCGTTCGTTTCCATTCGATTTAATGGTTTTTTTTTGTTTGTATTCTGTGTGGGTTTAAATATTGGTCTATGAAATGTTGTTTATTTTGACATGATTTTTCATAAATTATAATTTATATGCGATTTTTTTTTTTTTTTTTGGGAGTTCAATGTTCCGTAACTTGGAGGTTCTTTAATATGTGATATATTTTATGAATCTTTTGTTGTATATGCATTTGGGCTTAATTTTCAATATCATTTCAATGCAATGTTTAAAGAAAAATAAAAGAAAGAAAATATTTTTTTAAATTTAAAGAAAGACAATTCAATTTTCTTTTTAAAATTTAGAAGTAAAATTTAAAAATCTTAAAATTTTCAATTTTAATTTCATGTTTTTATTTTTTCTTCTCTTTGCAGCATCGTTTGTAAACAAACAGGTGAGAGCACAGTTGTTATATTTATTACTTTAGGGAACTAAATACAGTGCTGCTAAATGACTACTAATTTTTCTTTTATTTAAATCTCTAACTTAAATATAACGTACTATTAAGAGTGCTAATATACTACATGTACATAACAATAGATCAAAGAACGCCAACATCACTATGGAATTACAAAGATTTGCTTTAGTTATCTTTCATTACATTCTGGTCGATTGATTAGGAAGCGTAAATGCCCTATAGTGACATCCGTAAATAGTGTACGTCACTAAACTACTGAAAAATAAAGCACAGTCTGGAATAATTAAATGATCATAAACCCGTAAACCCTTTCAACATCCATTTAGAATGGATCCAGCCAGGAAACCCTCTATTCTTGGATAATGCAGGATCAATGAGGTAAACATTAGTCTTCTTTAAAAATTTCAAACTTCAGTTAGTTAGTATGCTAGTTATCACTGCCTTCTAGCGTAAGCCAGTGTTCCTCTGGACCTGGTTTCGTAGTTCCTGTAAGGGAATCGGGCAGTCACAAAACAACACCATCTTCAACTTTTTTTTTTTAATTCCGTTTTTTTTACTTAGCATTCCTTTTTAAGTTTTTCTAGCTAGGCAGACAATTAGCCGATTGCAGCAGGTCATAGGATCACGGTTTAGCTATTAGGTGTTGGTTAGAAGCAAATCCCTCCATAAACGTTAATTAGATTGTATTGGGTGCAGTAATGAGGAACCTTGCTCAGAGAGTTTTATTTCTTTCCATCTTACGTTGACTTTTTAATCGATTATTTGGAGAGGGAATGTAGCCCGTTATTTTGGATTCTTAAGTTCGTAATAAGGACTTTAAATACTTGCCAATGCAAACGATCTCTTATAATTACAAAGAGGCCACAAAGAGTCTGAACATAAGTTCAATAATAAACTGTGCTGTAGTCTTTAAAGCACAATAAACCATCGCTTTCAGCAAAACAAATGGGACATTAAGTCCGTAATGTATATTCGAAACAGCAACATATTATCCTTAATGCCCTTGCAGACCGGCAAATAATATTCGACCAATTTATAATGTCTTATAGACTGCTTTCTAGACCTTTATATCTGCTTGACTATCACATATTAAGCAATAAATTAGCCTTGAATGGCATGCTGCAACTACCTGCTCCATCTTTATAACGTATAACATCCAATAGGAAATATTCCTCAATCCACTCAAGTGTGTTCTTAGGCTGCCTATACCAGAAACATTATAAAGAATTACGGACAAGTCAAGACAACATCCAATAGGAAATAGTCCTCAATCCACTCAAGTGTGTCCTTAGGCTGCCTTACCAGAAACATTATAAAGAATTACGGACAAGTAGTAGTTAAAGTCTAGATCGAAATTCTATCTCTATTCTCTTATTATTATTAGCAAAAGTATCTTTATAGGAATGGCTTGCCTTTAAATGACAAAAAATGGTTATGTGAGCTTAAAGTTCCTTTCTTTTTCAAACAAATGGTATTGTATTGTAGTGGTATTGCTACACCGTATGATGCATTGCGTGTGTAGTAGAGAATGAAGACTCCTTTATTATTTGATACCAGCCCTTTTCAAATTAAAAAATATTTATTAAATCCTGCAATTATTTTAATGAAAGCCTTCAAGAACTATAATTACAGTGTCAACGACTAAAAGAAATTTCAATTAAAAATGACAAGTAAACCTTAAACCTCTTGTCAATTCTCCAAAGTGAGAAACAGAATAAAATTGAAAAACAGAATTATAAATGAAAACAATACAATTAAGAAAAAAAGAAAAAGAAAACGAAGACAATTTACACACACATATATATATACGTACATACACACTTACATTCAAATTCTATGTAGTATGGACTCTCAATATCCATTTGTGAGATGAATCTCTTACGTATTTGCACATATAATATGTCCATCCTTACAAACAAAATGTAGAGTCTTAATGCGAAAATCCCTCTTAATTTACAAATGAAAACGTAGTAGGTATACAGTTTATTTGTAATATAAGAATACAACAACTGCGAATAAAGAAACCACAACACAGAATAATTCTCAGTCACTCAATTACGGTAGACACGGCCTACACTTCTTATTTTTTTTCTTTTTTTTTACTTTTTTTTGTTGTCGTAATAATTATTAAGCAATTCGTTCGGTTTTTTTCTTTTAATTTTTCTCTGTTTTCTCCATTACAATGACGACAGTAATGTTGGTTGGTTGGTAATGTGTTAATTACCTTAAAATAGTTTAAAAATGGTGGCCAATTAGAATTGTTTGTTGATGCTGTTGGTAATTGCAATTAAGTAAAAAGGAAAATGAACTTATTTTGTCTTTAAGTAATAATAATTACCCAGAGAGAGGCAGAGTGAGTGAGGGAAAACAAACGACAGTAGCACAAGTGTCACAAAAATAACCTCTTCTTCTGTATTTCAATGTAAATGTCATAGAGAGATTTACTTGAACGAAAAAGAGAAATATAATGAAGGAAAGACGCAATAGCAAAAGAAATGAAGAAAAATAAAAGAGAAAAATACAATATTAATGACAAAAAAGAAAAAGACGAGTAAGATCAGGGTGATATAATTATGTGAGTACCCTACAATTAATGAGAAAATAGTTCTTGACCTTTACATCTTTGGTCACCAAAGCAGTAAAAAGGAAGCCTATGTTCTAGAAGCTGATTTTTCCCATCAAAGCACAATGCACCGTTTAAAAATCGACCGAGATTCAATCCTCCTTCCGTTCTAAAATGGTTCAGACTGGCCCATAATAACCTGGCCCATAATACAATGTCCCCTATACCGCTATTTCCACCTTATTATCTGGTCGATCACATCAAAAAATTGTTCCAAGGTAGGCCTCTCAGACCTAACCATATTGCCTACGCATTTTGCGCGAGTTGTTACGCAGTACCATGCGGGGAGTGAGATAAGATGGAGATCGAAGCAGCTTATCTGACATTTGAGTGGGAAACGACTTAGCAATTCCTTGAAGACGCCGTAGTCTAGCACGTAGACGTAATATGAAGAAATATGCAGAAATATTCCTCTCAGCAGATTTCTGGCAAAAGCTCTCTGAAATTAAATAAAATTGCCATGAAAAGTTTCTCAAAAATCTGCCGTTCGGAGTCGACTTTAAACTTTAGGTCCCGCCTCTCCTGTATAGAAAATTAACACATACAACATGAGTGGTGTGAGAAGCTAGGCCGTAATCCTGACTGAAGGGTTGTAATGGCCAATTATGTTATGTATGTGTAATTCCTTGTAATCACAGGTTCTTGACGACTAAATTTCATACCTAAATTTCATTACCAAAATTTCATACGCGTACAGGCCTCGAAACGCAATGAGCAATCGTGGCTTGACTGCTGCAATTTAGTGGATCGATGCAGTTGCCTTTTGATAAGTATTCGAGAGATGGAATCCAGTGTGTTTTGTAGATGATTTCCATATTCGAACAGACAATGAACTGTAGGAGCTCTTCAACCCCAGGGACATTTTTCAGAGCATTAACATTCAGCGTCTATGTTGGCTCGATCATGTCGTTGAATGCAAGAGACAGTTCCGAGGATTAGAGGACATCGGTGTGAAGGACAAGCTTGTTGGAAGGACAAGATTGAGCGACCAACTGTCAAACACCTAAGAGGAACAGAGATGCCTAAGGCGAGCCGAAATCCGATAATCTGGTTGTTTGATTTCATTTCCCATTTGTTACATATTAGGTCTGCAGCCTATGTTTGCTTACTGTAAAGTGTTTAAAGGAAAGTAAAACCGCATACAAATTACAAACAAATTTCGTACAATTACGCAAGTGAATTCAGGTTTTCATTTATTTTTTCCTTTTTCTTTTTCACTTTTTTCACTGAAAAATTCACAAAAAGACACCAAATACTTGGAATATTCCCATTTTAATTTGCAATGTGAATGAAATAAATGAAAATGATAAAAAAAATGATGAAAATTGTTAAGTTCATTACATCGTTAACAATGATGAGGAATGGAAAAATGGTGAGAGAAGTAATGTTGTGTGGTTGTAATTTAAAAGAAAGAAAAAATTAAGACAATGCGATAAAAAGTCATCTTTCTTTTATTCTCTTTTGTCATTTATTGTCTTTTTTCGCCATCATGGTCAGTGATGATGATCATCATCATCGTCAGTTGGCATTATTTTCATCACTCATTCATTCATTTATTTCTTCTTACCTTGTAATAAATACCATTCGTCCAAAAAATCCAAACCCATTATTACGAGTATGATAAAGTCGTTGGGCAGGTGTTCTTTTTCCCTTTTTGATTTAAATCTTTAAATCCTACGTTTTTTTGTTTCTTGCTTTTCTCCGAATGGTCATAAAACTTAATGGTTAAACTCTTGTACTATTTCAGTGAAAGGTTTTTATCTTCTTTTCTTTTTTTAATTTCTAAACTTTTAGAATCTTTGTTTTGTTTTTGACTTTAAATACGCATAAATTTCCGTTTTTTTGTGTTTTTAAATTGCAATTGACATTTTCTTATTGTTTTTCTTTTTTCGGTTCATAAACGATTTAAAGTGTTGAATTGCTGTGTCACGTAGTATAGCATCGTACAGACTAAATCGTATTATTTTTTAATTTTAATTGATACGATTTGAGATCATTTGATTTTGTGGGAGATGCCTCTGACAACAGACAGTTGATGAAATGGAATGATAAACAATTTCAAATAAAAAAAATTCAATTGAGAGAAGTAAAGACACCATAAAACAAAAGAACACATTTAGAGATGCGTGAAGATTATCGAATATTGTAGAGTGTGCATTGTACATTGCGTCCACTTAGGGTTAAGGAAATTTGAATACAAATTGCATTTATTTTCTCTTTTTTTTTTTCTTTACAATAAGATTTAATCCAATATTTTAAAGCAAACTCTGTTAGATTCATTGCTCTCAGGCCATCAAACAACTTCAAATATCGAATATCTCATGATGTAGCATTTCAACTTTCTCCAGGCTTACCACACACCATTCTGCTGACATATGTTAGTTATGTGCATCAAAGTTTACCGAGCAATTCCTGTTGTATCCATCAACAAACCTGTGTCCGTCGTTAAAATATTTCAATTTTCCATAATAAATTCGGTGCAAAATACGAGAACTGTTACAAAACTAAGGGGACTTCCAGACTCCAATAAAGCCATATTGCTCTTAAAGAATATTTTAAAAGGTCAAGATAAACCCATAATAACGTAGCTATCCTATCGACAATCTTAACTCCTATAGTTTACAGAAGAATACTTAGCGAGAAATACAGAGCTGACAACCAGTCTTGGCAATCAGCATAAGGGCTGCATCCTAAAGCGTAAGTCCCTTAATTAATTGAAGAAAGTGTGATGAATCCTAGTGACTAATTTGATGTCAAGAAGAAATAGCTCTGTTCAATTATAGTGAAAGAAAGAGAAATTCACATTGAAGTGAAGATAATCTTGAATGATTTAAAACCTAAACGAAGTCTCTCCGTATGCCTACCCCGTAGAAAATGACCTGTGAGTATTAATACTGTGGTCTAGGAGGTATCCCTACGTTTTAGTTTAGGCAGTTAATTAGTATTGTCAAAAGCGCTAGGCGACATTGATTTCACTTTCTCTACATGATTTGGATAAAATAAGTTACAACGAGCATAGTATTAGAATGACCGACAGATATCTCACGCCATCCCCCTATTACCTATTATAGCTTAGAATAAAAAGAAAAATTAAAATTAAAATTAAAATTTTTCTATTCATTTATTTATTGCCTTTAAAATCTCCTGTCAATCTCCTGTTTTATTTTAAACATAAAATGATACTCTTCCCTTAAGAGATGATCCTCCTACTTAAATTAATTGTTTTTCTTCTTTGCATACATTTCTTTTACTAGCTTAAATTAAAATTAAAAAGAAAATTTTTATTATATTTGTGATGGTAATTTGAACTAAAAACTAATAGCGAGCGTGTTTCAATGCACTTCATTTGCAGCTGTATTGGGCTTGGGACTAAAATGATCCCACGAAGAAATTTCATCGAATAAACGGCCACCCGGACATTCTGTGTCACGAACTTGTCTATGGCCCATTAATTTGTATTCGGGATGAATATAGCCCTTGGCAACGCCGAATGCAATGAGTTCCTTGGCGGCCTTTAGCATTTGGGGTGGCGGTAATTCAGCTGCAATTGAAAGCAAAAATAGAATAAATTATGCTGGCTATTGGATTTCAAGTTAAAAAAAAAAACAACTTACTTCTCCAATCGCCAATTAGACAAATGCCAACACTTTTATCATTGTACTTGGGGGCATGCGCACCGATGACATTAAATCCGCGGCCAACGTATATCATGCCATCACCGCCTATGGCAAAACTGTAGCCAATATCATTCCAACCCCTCTCCAATTGATGATAGTCCTGCATTGATCTCATGGCACTTTTACAATCGTCTGGTGTATAGCAAGCAGCCGGCTGATATGAATGATGTATGATAACAAATGGTGAGGGTCCCGGAAATTTTTCTATTAAAGTTGGTGTTCTAGCTCCCCATTGAGCTCGGGTAATCATGCGTGATTGTGGTTCCTGCATATGGCCAATGCCTGCAATTAAAGAAATTCGTGAGAGCCGACAGTGTTATGTTTTATGAATAGAAATTTAGAATAAAATTAAATTTCAATGCTCAACTCTATTTAAAAAAAGAAAACTACACTGCTTTCAATTGCTGTGTGTGGTGTGCGCACAGACATGGTAGTTCACCGTATTAAGTTGAAATTGAAATAAAAAAAAAATTGAAATTGTTTTCGTTTAAAAAAAAAAAAACTTGGTCATTTGTAATCAGATATTGCCATAATTTACTGGGATAGCATTTTAAAAATTATAATTTAAATACAATTTAAATGTACAAGTTTTGTTTGGTTGTTTATTTTATAAGAAATCTTGATTAATTTTATATTTTTATAAAATTCAAATACACAGGCATTAAACTATACATAACCAGGTGTCACAAAAGTAATGCCATAATGTAAAGCGATATTAAGTTGATGCACATTTGAGTTTAGTTTGCTACATTGTGAATTGCAGATCATGAAACATCTGGCGATTTACGTTTTAATGTTGGCTTTGAGAACTTTCGTGGCTTTTAATAGACATGAGATTTAAAAAACCCCAAGTCTGACTTTCACGTACTAATGCTTACGCAAAATACTCCACACATTTTGGGTCAGGAGGAGAGATCAGTAATGAGTATTCAAAAAGATGAATAGAATCGAATCTTACTCATAATTTCTAATATTTATACGCATTCATACCAGAAATCAGCAATGAGTATTCAAAAAGATGAGTAGAATTGAATCACACTCATAATTTCTAAAACTTATACGCATTCATACTTATTTTAATATCATGGAACCTCTACTTATATTCAAAGTTTGAAGTACTCATCATATTCATACTTAACATCACCTATAATGATATAATGATTTCGACTCTCCATAACTCAACATATACACGAATCACAAAATAAGTATGATTCGCGTTCGGACACTAAAATACTCACTAGAATGTTGCGTGTTCGAGTCACTCGAATCATTTATAAGTATTATCAGTATTATTCTAAAGTTATGAATCTAAATGAGTAGGCTTATGAATCAAACATATTTCGAATGGTATGAGTTTGATGTCAACGTTGTACGCATACTCATTGTAACCTGTACTGTATAAATTAACGTTGTAGTGAGTACGAATGAATCAGGGTACATAGTTAAATTTCAATATTGTTGTATCACTTATGTTCAAAATTTCACAAGTGCTTATGAGTAGCGAAAAAACGATTCATTGCTGACCTCTGGTCAGGCACCAATTCTTCCTTTGAAACTCGGCAAGAAATTCGGAGCCATAAATGCATACGATTCACAATACTTACATATTAAAGACACAAACCACATACAATATGTACATATATATTTAAGTTATATGTATGTATATGACATATATACACTGAGCGCCAAAAGTGAGTAAACACCACTGAAATAATTCATTTTCTTAGGAATTCGAGAAAAGTAAATGAGAATAGTCGAATAAATTTCCAAAAATAAAAACGTTTATTTATTACTTATAAAATGTTAAAACAAAAACAACAATTCATGATAAAGGAACTTTTTCTATACTTAAGAACAAAACTGTTTAATACTTAAGAACAAAAGTGTTGACTCACTTATGGCGCTCAGAGTATATGTCATTACTTTTGTGCCATACGTTATATTATTTGCAACTGCATAGCCTCTTTCAAACTAGACGACCATTTCGAGGTCGTCTTGAAATAATTTGTTTTTAAATTGTTCAATAATGTTTTTTTATGCTTTTTCTTTTATTTCAGTTTGAATTTCAACTGTAACGAGCTTTTATAGAAACGTTTTCCGTACCCTGAAGTTACAATTTTTTTGTATGCCAGAAATGTAAGTAAATTTTTATTTGTTTTGTGATTTCCATTTTTTTTTTGTATTTTGACCCACATTAAATTAGCCCTGAATCTACGTTTCCTTTTATGGTATTTTCTTCTGGATATACATACATATGTATGTATGTATGTACTACGTACAATTTTGGAATCGTTAATTTCGTTGATTTTAATGGTCATTTTAGTTCTCTTTGCTACAATGCGATCAATTTATATATGTTTATGTGAGTGATTAAATCACGTTTTTGTATTTATTTATGGTAATGAGTTAAATTAAGTTTTTGATTTTCTTTGAAATACTCTTTGCTAAGGTGTTGCTTGAATGACCTGGCATATTAACTACTGCCTTACGATTGGCTGACTTACTCTCAGACTTGCTTAAAGTACAAACAATTGCCGTTTTTGATTCCTAGTTTGTTTCAAGTTGGCTTACGACTAATGATTTACGCATAAAATATTAAAAAAAAAACGAAATCTTTCGCAAACGTTTGACATACGAGGGTGGTCGTAAAATTAGATGATATTCAATAGCTTTGTTGTCGTTTTTATAGCAAGAACTGTTTAGGTTTTTGAAAAAGCCATCAAACGTTGACCCTCTCTCTTCATTGTTGACAAATCTTTTATCACCAATGAATTATCTGATGAATAATGTTAGTAGAGAAGCAATTCAAATTTTAATTCTTTGATTTCCGACAAATTATTTTTTTCAAACTTCTCGCACCATCCATACATTAGGTTGTGTAATTTTGAAACCAATCTCGTACAATTGAATTTGAATTTCAAATTATAGTTTTTATTGTTAGATTTGTTTTTGAATCTTTTCACTTTTTTTTATAATGATTTAGAAACGTTTTAGAAAATATGATTAATTTTATTCCATCATAATTTTGAATCTGAAATCTTTTTTTTTATTCAATTTATAGATGCTAATTTAAAAATCTTACCGGTTGGCAACTATGAATTAATCATATACCGTTATGTTGTACGTCATACTATTAAAATGTTATGCAGATTAATTCAGATTTTTAACAATAAATAAATACATTCGTCTTTCTTTATTAACCATAAATTATGCCATTTAAGACAATTCGATTTCAATATTTTTCATCATTTTAAACGTTTTTACTTTGCTTTTGTTATTGGCAATGCTGTAAGAAAAGACATCTAAGATAGAAACTGTTTAGCTAAGCACAGTGAAAAATAGACAGCGTGAATGTTGAGTTTTATTTGGAAAGACAAGACTATTGTTACCAAATATTTCTCACAAAATTTTTTTAAAGTCGTCAAAAATTGGAAAAAAGAGGAATAAAAGTACCCCCATACCTAACATTGCGTCGTAGTTACGTTAAAAAAAGGCGCAAATTGAAAGGACGCAAAGTGAATTATGGTAATAAGTCAAGATCGAAGATAGGTCCCATAGTTAAAAGGGAAACTACTTGTTAAAAAGAAAATTGAACAAAGTAAGCATTTAAAAAGTCGCCGTAGTCTAGTAGATAGTGTGTTGGCTTATTAGAGGTAAGGCCAGGGTTCAAAAGCCAAGTCAGACAATCTCCAGCAAAACGAAAATATGAAAAAATATTTCTTAGGCGATTTTCTCTAAACAGTTTTCTGTCAAAAACTCTAAGGGCCATTATTACAACTTGTCGTTAAACTTGGGGTCAGTTAAAGGTACTTTTAGCTAAAGGGAACTGGAAAGTTACCTTTAACTTATTTTCATTATTACAACTTACAGATAAAATTTTTCAAAAATATGGCAGTGCCGAAGCAACTGCTCAATTATACAAGTTTTTTTTTTATCGCAGTGGCAACCGCTGGCTTCGTTTTTTTGTTGTATATGCTAATTTTGTTTAAATTTGAAGTTGCCATAATGAAAATAATATATAATTTGGCAAGTTCAAACATAATGTGACCTTTATATGTTAAAGGTAGGATGATCCTCCCTTCAGCTTAACGATTACTTCTATCTTATTGGGTACTCATAATAATGAAAAACAATTTATCTGCCCGTTAAAATCCTTCCTTTAGTTAACGGCAAGTTGTAATAATGGCCCTAAGAGTAAATAAAATTGCCATGTAAAGTTTCTCATAAAAAATCTGTCGTTCGGAGTCGACTTTAAACTGTAGGTCCCACCACTCATATATAAAATTAAACACAACATACATAAGTTGTGTGAGAAGCTGGGTCGTAATCCTGATTAAAGGGCTGTAATGGCCAATTATGTATGTATGTATTTATGTAAGCATTTAAATAACAAATATAATAGAACATTTTATTACATACATACATGCATAAAAATAATTCAATTGATTAAAATAAAAAATTCACTTAATTTATAACACACTGAGACTGAACTCTAAAAAATAAGGTGAAAATAAAACCGTATTATTTTCAGTTAGAAAGGGAATCCCCAAGTTTTGATAGCAAAAAGCAATTAGAAACAAAATTCTTTTCCTCTTTAAGATAGAAAAAGGTAATTTCAAACAATTTCAAAAAAAATTTTTTTTTTAATTCGACCCCAAAACAACGCAACTTCGAAAATCTAACGACGCACAGTGAAAAATAGTACTAATTCAGCAGCGAAGTAACTTCGAAAAAACGAAAAAGGAAGCGACGCAAAGCGAGGTATGGGTGTATTAAAAAACTGGCAAACACGTTTAAATAAACAACTACGAGAGACCAAAAGAGGCAGCCATCTTGCTGGTTCTTTGTTTACTATATATCATTAGCACACACTGTTTGCCACAGTATTGTGTGCAAAAACACTTTCGCTTTGATTTTATTAGACCCAGAAGTATGCAAAAACTAAACGCAAGCGTTCAAAATGAAAGGATCCTGTTTTTATTTACAAGTGCTAAACGCAGCGTCTGAAAATACTCTATACTTTGGACAATGTTTAAGCAATTTCATTGGCATTTTTGTGTGTTTTTCATTAGTAACCTGAAATAGCGGACACTAAACCCTTTGCTTTTAGGTAATTTTGTGAACAGAAAGACAAAGAGTAGAGAAATTTTGCAATAATCTTGTTAAACTTATCTTATAGTTATATATTTTTTTTTTAGCATATTCACTTATGTTTTAAAACTAATATTCATGATGTCATGTGTGATGATCAAAGATCTTAAGCGCATTCTGCGAATTCATAAACCTGACTGAATATTTCTAAGAACTCAAGCGTTTTGACATATTCTCTTCCGCAATGGGTAGCATAACAAGTTCAAGGATACTCTTTTGAACATTTTTAGTCATTATTTTATAAATACAAAAAAACATTAAAAAAAACATAAAAAAAATAAAAAACATAAAAAATAAAAAAATAAAACATAAAAAGTAAGAAATAAATAAAAAAAAATAAAATAGTAAGAAATAAATAAAAAAAAAATAAAAGTAAATAAAAATAATAAGAAAATAAAAATAAAGAAAATGAAGGGAATAATAAATAAAAAATAAACTAATAAAAAAATAACAAAAAGAAACCTATTAAAAAATAAACAAAAAAATAAAAAATAAAAAAAAAAATAAAATAAAAATAAAATAAAATAAAATAAATAAAAAAATAAGAAATATAAAATAAATAAAAAATAAAACAAATAAAAAAATAAAACAAATAAAAAACAAATAAAAAATAAAAGAAATAAAAAATAAAACAAATAAAAAAAAAAAAATTGACGGGTCGTTTTATAAATGTGGTAGCAAGAAAAAAGTACAATAGATTTGAAAACTTAATCTCCTTTAACTCTATATACTTTTCCCAGTTACATGTATTTCATAGCTTCGTTACAATGTCTATAATAAAATTTGTGAAGTGTTTCTAAAATAATTAACCGTAGACCTGTTGCCACATCTTTTACCATCGAAAAATTTTTTTTCATGTTCAAGAATAGATAAAAATTCAAGGCTAAATATAAATAAATAAAAATAAATGAAGTCGTCGTAGTCTAGTAGGTAGTGTGTTGACTTATTAGACGTAAGACCCGGTTTCAGACCCGAGGTCAGACATCAAAACGAAATATGAAATATTTCTTCGGCGATTTCCTCTCAGCAAATTTCTGGTAAAACCTCTGAGAGTAAACTGCCATGAAAAGTTTCTCAAAAATCTGTCGTTCGAAATCGACTTTAAACTGTAGGTCCCGCCACTCATGTATAAATTTAACACACACAACATAAGTGGTGTGAGGAACTAGGTCGTAATCCTGACTGAAGGGTTGTAATGACCAATTATGTATGTATGTGTTTAATGTTTTAAAACTAATATTCATGATGTCATGTGTGATGATCAAAGATCTTAAGCGCATTCTGCGAATTCATAAGCCTGACTGAATGTTTCTAAGAACTCAAGCGTTTTGACATATTCTCTTCCGCAATGGGTAGCATAACAAGTTCAAGGATACTCTTTTGAACATTTTTAGTCATTATTTTATAAATACAAAAAAACATTAAAAAAAACATAAAAAAATAAAAAACATAAAAATAAAAAAAAAACATAAAAAGTAAGAAATAAATAAAAAAATAAAATAAGAAATAAAAATAATTAAAATAGTAAGAAATAAATAAAAAAAAATAAAAGTAAATAAAAATAATAAGAAAATAAAAATAAAGAAAATGAAGGGAATAATAAATAAAAAAATAAACTAATAAAAAAATAAAAAAAACCAAAAAAATAAAAAAAAACAAAAAAGTAAAAAAAATAAAAACAAATAAAAAAATAAAAAACAATAAAAAAGGAAATGAAAATAAGTTATATGGACCGTCTTAAAAATTTGTTAGATAAAAAAGTACAATAGATTTCAAAACCTAATATCCTTTAACTCTTTATACTTTTCCCAGTTACATACAGTGCATGACAAAACAATGGAAACTTTATTTATGTGTTACAATCGGACGAAAATTTAAAAATCTTTTTAAGAAATCGACAAAATATTAATGCCTTTTATTAATATGCACTGTTATTAACATTTCTGTATTTTAAAAAATATATAAAAAGACTATATAATTCAGTAATTAAAAAAAAATAATTCTATTCACATATTTGATGTTGACAAAACAATGGAAACTTTGGAAACTTTTTTAATTTTTGAATTATATAATTCATTTTTATACATAATTTTAATATACAGAAACGTTAATAACAGTGCATATTAATAAGCTCCACAAATGTTTTGCCGATTTTTAAAAAACATGCTAAATTTTCGTCCGATTAAATACATTTTTGAAAAAGTTTCCATTGTTTTGTCAAGCACTGTATATTCAATACCTTCGTTACAATGTCTATAGTAATTTGTGTGGGGTGTTTTTAAAATAATTAACCGCGGATCAATTTTTCCAAAAATAGAAAACAAATCTGATTAAATAAGTTGCCGATTGAAGCATACTATAGAATCGAAATAGGGGACGCACGTGTATATCAATAAGTTAGAATAACGTTTTTTTCTTTCTTTCTGAAGACAGACAAGAAATATTATTCCACACATATTTCACGAAGTAGACGTTATTTGCCTTCAGAAGGATTTATTTGTCTTCGTCATTTTTTGGCTGCAATACAAACCACTGCTTTTGTTTCACATTCAAAGTAGTGTTTCCATGTCTTATCCGTGGTTACTAACAGCCGCAGAAACTCCACTTTATTGCTATGAAATATCGCCAAATACCGCCAAATGAAGGATTCATGGGCATTCAGAATTTATTGACAGAACTTGTCTAGTCAGTAATTATAGTAAGCCAAAGAAGAAAGAAACTACCGCCCGTGTGTAATATACATATACTTCGTCAGGTCGGCTTATTTCAAAGCTCCTCTCATACCAGAGAGATTTATTATTTAATTGCGATATTTGTTCTAAAAAAATTGACTTACGAGTACTATAGGCATCGGCAAAAACTTGTATAGCAGTCATGGTGATTCCTTTGTTCAGCCAACCGTATAACGTATGAAAATAACAGTGACTGGCAATACTTTTCAGTCAGGGTTTTTTTTTCTAAAGTGTTGAATATGTTTTATTTGTTTTTAATTATTATTATTATTGTTTAAATATTTGTTTATTTTTTTTGTCTTTCGATAATTTAGCACCATTTGCTTTTTTTTACACTTTTTAGTTGCTAAACTTTTAAACACACACCGCTTTTTGGTAGAACTTGGTCTTTGAAAAACTATACCAAAAATCAACATAAAATGTGAACGCGACCACTAATCAAATACCACCGGTTTGTCTGATTCTATTGACAATTGATTCGGTTTTTTTTTTTCAAAGTTTGGCATTGAATGGAAAAAAAGTTCAAGTTCTAGTGTATTTTATAAAAAAAAAAAAAAAATAAATAATTGCTATGGCCGGCCAGTCATAAGGGGAATTTTTTTTGTATTTTTTTTTTGCTTGTGGTTGTTGATTGGTTTGGCTTGGTTGTTGATTTTAATGTTGGGGTTCAATCGATAGTTCTTTGTTTTGTTTTTTTTTTTCATGTCATTTTTTATTTTTATAACCTTTTTGTGAGTGTTCATTTGTTGTGCTTTTTTTTCTCTTGAAACCATGAATGAATTGTATGAATGAGTGAAATTTTCTAAGAAAATTTTCTTAAACAAGACGGATGAGCGAACGGACAGACGAAAGTATATAAAAAAAACCCCATTTTCTTGTAAGCAATACAAAAAATAAAAACAATCCATTAAACAGATTAAATTGCAACTTGCAATTTAATAAAAATAATTTAATAAAAATAATTACTTAAATAATTAAATTAAAAAAAATTAAAGCTTTTAATTAAAATTCTTCTTCTTCTATGTTTATAAGCCTGCTTAAATATTTATCTTTTGGAATAACATGGGTTTCCGTTTCGGGGGATTTTTTTATTATTTTTTTGTTACATATTTTGCGTCATAAGCTTAATCAGCATTTTTTTCCCATAGAAACCGGGATTCTTTAACATTTTGTATATCAACTAAGTAGACACTTCGCCAAAGCTGTTCGTTTTTTAAACGTACACCGAACAAGACTCAAATAATCCTAGAAATTCATTTCCGCTATTTATCTCTTCCTTCCAATATATTTTTCAAGAGGTCATTATTTCGTTGGCAAATACAGATAGCAACCCCATCTTCTTATGACCTAATACAACAGACCAACTACTTGCTTAGCTGGAAAAGCTTGATAAATGAAAATGAAACCGTATAAGAAGACGCATAAACTTTGCTACAACCTTTAAGATAGGATAGCAGGAAGTAATAACTCTATCAAATCAAAGTTCACTCGAGCAGAAAATGATATTTTGTGATATAAGCGACTAACTGCCAGCCGATGAGTTTAATGAATTTAATGTTCAAACCGAACATAAACTACCGACAGTCGGTGGACAATATTCTGTTTTTTTTTTCTCAACCGATCTAGATTTGCTCTAGCAGTCAGTAAATAAAGTTTCTCAGAAGACCTACGTTTTACACGATGACTTCTATGAAAACATACAGTGATAGGATAGGATAGGATAGGTATGTCCTAAGCATCCTATCCAATTTAGGTCAGATAATTCTGGCAATCAAGCTAGAAGCTCAATGCATGAGAACCCAAGAGGTTAAAGCAAAACAAAACTGTGGAGCGATACCATTAACCGCATGGTGACTGTTAGTGAGCGCTGGGCAAATGATAGGCAAGGTTTTACTGTGTGTACCATTACGGCAGAAGCAAGGCCGCATATGAACATAATGTTGTACCGATTCTTATACCGGCTCTAGACTTTCGTCAAATCATTTAGTGTCCAGTAATTACACCCATGTGGAGCCGAACTATACATTCTGCAAGGGGCAGAGTGTACAATCCAACCGGTTAGCGTGGTAAAATTTATCAGATTTATTTTGTCGTATCTTCAGATAGTTCAGATAATGCAAGAGGTATGCACCAAGATGTCTTCTTTATTTTGGCAACTCAATTAACGTAAGACAACCAATTCGTCTACTCATACATACATATATAAATAATTGGTCATTACAACCTCACAGTCAGGGGTATGACCAAGCTTCTCACACCACTTATGCTGTGTGCGCTTAATTTTATCCATGAGTGGTGGGACCTACAATTTAAAGTCGCTTCCGAATGACAGATTTTTGAGAAATTTTTCATGACAATTTTTATTTACTCTCAGAGTTATTGCCAGAAATCTATTGAGGGAGATGAAGTCGATGAAAAAATATTTTTTCATATTTCATTTTGATCGAGATGTCTGACCTGGGATTTGGACTGTGTCTTTATGTCTAATAACACACTACGGCGGCTTCAACTACGTAACTTTGAATAGTTCAGATAATGGAAGAGGATGCACCAAGGTGCCTTCTTTATTTTGACAACTCATACAATTAACGTAATATGGGTCCTATACGTCCACTCATACACTGTTCCTTAGATTAGTTAACACCTTAAATTATTACTGACATATTAATCTGCAAATTAATAGCAAAAACAATTCAACAACAAATAATTATCAAACACCTGTAAGCCTCTAAAGTACAATTCAAAAGTATTGATAGTTGACATACTATTCTATACAACTGGGTATTTTACAATAATTCAATCTTATCGATTCTATAAGTCGTGATTGAAAATCAAAAGTTTAAAAATCACGTTTCTAGATTAACGCAATGATGAATCAGTCTTTTGATTAGTCATTAATGCAGCTCTTGCATATACCTATGTACAGTGGGGAGCAGACATGTACGATGTATTGTTTAGTTCAATTTACATTAAAAAATTAAGTATTTAATCCTATGGTAGTGTTTTGGCTTATTAGACGTAAGGCCCCACAGTGCAAACCCCAGGCCAGACATCAAACCGAAAATATGAAAAAAAAATATTTCTTCGGCGACTTCCCCTCAGCAGATTTCTGACAAAAACTCTGAGAGTGTAAAAAAATTGCCATGAAAAGTTTCTCAAAAATCTATCGTTCGGAGTCGACTTTAAACTAAAGGGTGTTTTTTATAGAGGTATAGAACTTTAAGTTGCAATAAAACAACGATGTATTATTCGATTGACATGAATTTTATTTATCCGAAAGATAATCTTGTGGCATTACATTTTAAATATGATTTATGGCATATGACCGCCACGGCTGGCGTGGATGTAGTCCAATCTGGACGTCCAATTTTCGATGACTTTTTCCAACATTTGTGGTCGTATTTCGGCAATAATACGGCGAAAGTTGTCTTCCAAATGGTCAAGCGTTTGTGGCTTTACCGCATAGACCAATGACTTTACATAGCCCCACAGAAAGTAGTCTAGCGGTGTTAAATCACAAGACCTTGGAGGCCAATTCACAGGTCCAAAACGTGAAATGAGGCGGTCACCAAACGTGTCTTTCAATAAATCTATTGTGGCACGAGCTGTGTGACATGTTACGCCGTCTTGTTGAAACCACATCTCCTGGACATCATGGTTATTCAATTCAGGAATGAAAAAGTTAGTATTCATGGCTCTATACCGATCACTATTGACTGTAACGTTCTGGCCACCATCGTTTTTGAAGAAGTACGGACCAATGATTCCTCCAGCCCATAAAGCGCACCAAACAGTCAGTTTTTCTGGATGTAACGGTGTTTCCACATACACTTGAGGATTACCTTCACTCCAAATGCGGCAGTTTTGTTTGTTGACGTAGCCATTCAACCAGAAGTGCGCTTCATCGCTAAACAAAATTCGCTTATGAAAATCGGGAACAACGGTAATCTCGTTTTGGGCCCATTCGACGAATCTACGCCTTACTTGATGATCGTTTGGCTTCAAATCTTGCACGAGTTGGATTTTGTAAGCACGCAAATCAAGATCCTTCCGCAAAATGTGGATGGACACAGATCCAATTCCTGTGCTCGATGGCGGATGGCCTCATTCGGGTCTTCCTCAATGCTACGCTCTACAGCAGCAATAGCTTCTTCTGTACGCACCGTACAGCGTCTCTGGGGATGCAAGTTATCAATAAGAGTAAACGTGGTGCGAAAACGCTCCATGGTTAATCGAATTAACTGCTCTGATGGACGATTTTGTCGACGATAAAATGGACGTAGTTCGCGATACGTTTTCCGCACAGAACCATTATTTTCGAAATAAAATTGCAATATTTGCAAGCGTTGTTCAGGCGAGAGTCTATTCATGATGAATTGCCAAACCAAACTGAGAATAAATCACTTGACAGCTGTTAAATCGGTCGCCATCTTGAAAAGTAATGCCAACTTAAAGTTCTATACCTCTATAAAAAACACCCTTTATATGTCCCGCCACTCATGTATAAAATTAACACATACACCTTGAGTGGTGTGAGAAGCTAGGCCGTAATCCTGACTGAAGGGTTGTAATGGCCAATTATGTATGTATGTATGTATGTATGTAATTTTTGTTTAAAAATATAATGATAAACAAAACTAAACATGAACGATAAATTTCAGCTTTTAAAATTATTTGCACTGTAATCACTTCTGCTCGCAACTGTATGTGTTTTAATAAATTTAATTTGTTAACAAGACTTTTATTTAGTTTTTTTTGCCATTTTAAAAGCCAAATACAAAAAAAAAAGAAATATGCAATAATAATTTTTTTGCACAGCACTCAAACCATAATACTATCGATAATATTTTCAGTAATTATCGATAAGAATATAAAAAATATTGTTGTAAATGCAATATACGACTTACGACAACACAAACTACTTGAAATTGTTCACTCATATGTATGTATTCATATCAAATAGTTTAATATTAAATGTTATAAAATAATAAAGAAATAAAATCTCTTACACATGCCATGCAATTATTGTCAATAAATAAACAACAAAAACAAATCTATTTTGCAATTGCCACTCTAGTCAGTCTCACTTACTATAAAATTCCAAATTTAAGTTTAATATCGAACGCAAACAATGTTGCCAACTATTTGTAAAAAACAAAAAAATACAAAAACTCCAGTTAAAGGATTAAGTGTTATAATATTTAGAGTTTTTGAGTTTTTAACTGTTTTTTTCTTAATTTTTCTTTAAACTTTTTTTGGTTTGTTTTGCTTAAAAGATTTAATAACTGATTGTCTTGCTCTAAAAATTTAATTGTTTATATAGCACTGCTATGTCTGTACATTAGTGAAGTTTAATGAACCATTTCTCTTTATCGGTGTTTTTTTTTTGTTTAATCATAAAAATCTAAATCATATTTTATACAGCTGAAGGTTATTTGTTTGTACATAGATTCCAAGGTGACGCGTTAAAAGATCAATAAATAAATGAAATAAAAAAAAATTATTTTTAAAACTTAATATCAATTGGTTGGTATTGTTGCCAGATTCAAAGGTTCATTTTTATTTTGAAAATTCATTGTTTTCATGATACTTTATTAATTTTATTATAACGGCACATTTTCATTTATTTATAATTTAATACTTCGTGCTACTTTAGCACGAATTTAGGCATGTACTAAACGAATTAATAGCGAACAAATGATTTTTCTTAAAAATAAAGACGTTTTTGTTTCACCTGATGTTTTGAAAACATTTCAAGATTAAAAGATTTTAAAATTATTTTTCATTATTCTTTTCTAAAATATGAAAATTTTGAATGAACAAGATAGCGTGGCGTACGAATTAATAGTAGTGGTTAGGGTAATGTGCCATGATGACTAGAATGCTTGCACAGTATATTTTCTAGGAGAGATGTGTTTTTAAATTTCATTAACTTCACTTCACGCATTTATTGAATCAAATTCAGATTATTTGTGAAATTTAGTGGCACGTGTATCAGTCACATTTACAGTGCACATTTGCTATTTTACTTTCCTCTTTATCAACGCATATCATAAGGTTAGACAGGGTCAACTCTTATGAAAATTAAGGTTTCAATAAGAAACGTTTACAGACATTTTGATGAAAGAAATTGTCTTGGCACCGACACGTGACAACTTTACCAATCAAAAACATGCAACAGTAGTTGCTTAGAGGGAAGTTCTTGATATCCTTTTAATTGTGGCTTTTAAATCATACATATGTATGATACATAATTGGTCATTACAATCCTTTAGTCAGGATTACAACCAAGCTTCTCACAACACTGATGTTGTGTGTTTTAATTTTTATACATGAGTGGCGGGATCTACAGTTTAAAGTCGATTCCGAATGACAGATTTTTTTTTGAGAAACTTTCCATGGCAATTTTATTTACTCTCAGATTTTCTGTCGGAAATCTGCTTAGAGGTAGTCGCCGAAGAAATACTTTTTCACATTTCGTTTTGATATCTGACCTGCAATTAGAACCAAGGCCTCACGTCTAATAAATCAATACACTACCTACTAGACTACGGTGTCTTCAAGGCACGAAATCATTTGCCAAAAACCAATTCGTCAACATTTCTATACGGTTTTCTGAAATTCATAAGAACTAATTGACTAAGAACTATTTTCTGCAAGTAATGCTCATTTTGCAGTTTTTATTGTGTTCGTTTTCTTTGTATAAATTTGAAACCACATAAGATTACAAATATATTTTGCATGCATGATATATAGCACGATGTTCAAGCGTATGTGTATTTTAAAATATGAATTTCATTTTAAAACCACAAAATCCACAAAATTTTTGGCATTTTTTTTATAAAACTTTATCATGTTGTAAATCAAACAATTAAATGAAAATCTCTGACAATGAATTACTGAAAATTTGAAAAAAGTACCGTAATTTATATATAATAAAAATTGTTGTTTGTTTACATTTCTCGCATATCGTGTGTCAACAGCACAACTACTGGTAAAACTAGTATTTCCATTTCACATATATTTGTTTGTGTGTGTGTGTATTTTACTCCTGTTGTCTAATACAACATGCAGCAAACAAAACAAAATTATAAAAACGGTTCTTTTTTTGTATGTTTTTTTCAATTCTCTCTCTCTCTGTGTATAAAATATTTTTTTTTGTTTCGTCCACACATGCTAATTAATAATATTGCCGGAATTTTGTATGTATATTTAATAAAAATGACTTTGTTTTTGTTTTTGTTATTTGTTTACAATAATATTCTATTCTAATATTATTTTTAATTAAACTAAATGTAAAGAATGAAAATAAAAACAAAAACAACAACAACTATTGTAGCAATATTAAGCCACTGGCAAAAAAGTGCCAAAAAGAAAACAACAACAAATAAAGTAATGAGTTATGGAGTTTACATTGTACAAACTTGTTGTTTTTTTTTTGCCCAAAGAGACTAAAATAATCTAGAGAGGCGAGAGAGAGGTTTACATGATATGAGTATGAGTGTTTACAATTATTGTAAAATTAATTAAAATCGAAAAGACAACAAATATTGTTGCCAAGTTGCGTTTTTTTTCTTGTCATTTTTCAAATAATTGTTTTATAAATTTTATTATTGGAAAAAATAGTATTTAATAATATTGGATTATTATTTTCGACTTCATTATTATTGATAACAATTTTGTTTAAATGTTCTACAAGCAAGATTACTTTTAAAGCCCATTCCATTAATGTGTTATAAAAGAATTTACGAAATGTATGTATGTACATAGGTATGCATGTACTACGTACTTATAAATTGATAGTATTTTTGCTTATCATATTAAAAAAAAAACAATAAAAAAGAAAACAACCGGGAACCACCGAAACTTAAGAACTAACCAAAGTACTAAAAATGTGTAAAAAATAAACAAAAAAGAAATTAACACTACAAGGTCTTAAGTGCTCCTAGTATAAATTCTAAGATAAACGGTTGTACAATAAAATTCAATGTCTCTTGATTTATTATTTTTTTGATTAGAGGCCACAATTATCAAGTTTTGTTCAAACATTCCACACCTTTTTGATAGTGGTTAATGCATGAGAGCTCATTAGCCTAACATAGCATGACTGTCCTATCTTATAAAGCTTAGTAGTAAGGAGAAATCGATTAATTTTTCAGTAGATAACTTTGGTAAAATGAGTGTTTCGTTTATTAAATTTATTATCGTGTAAAGGTGCTAGATTATTGCAACCAAATGATCTATTGTATTGCCCTCAATCTATATATGGCTTCTCCATACAAAATGTGTACCAATTCGAGTTGATATGATTCTTATGCTAAACAAATATTTGTTGAGTCTACTGTGCCTAGTCAAAAGATTGGTTACGATTTTCGGACACAAATGCTCTTTCCATTCCCTCATTCGATTTTTATTTACTCTTATCACCAAATTTACCCTTTCAAATATCTTTTTCCTTGGGTGTATGAGTAGGTTTTAATCTTCTATTTCATTCCAGAATTCTGGAAAACTAATATTTGGAATTTGTTTCAATTCTGGAATACCAATTACTACTAGCTGTACTCGCTGTACTTTTATTTACTGGATCATTACTTGTTGCTGTTTACTTATTATTTTTGGTGTACGAGGCGCAGTGAAGTGGAGCAAGCAATTCAGATTTGAATATGGAAGAAGGTGAAGAACACCTTTTTTAAACATTGTTTTAAATTTTTAAATTTAGATGCTTTAATACATACATAGTTGGTCATTAGAACCCTTCAGTCAGGATTACGACCTAGTTTCTCACACCACTTATGTTGTGTGTGTTAATTTTATACATGAGTGGCGGGACCCCTGTTTCGAACGACAGATTTTTGAGAAACTTTTCATGGCAATTTTTATTTGACTCTCAGAGTTTTTGCCAGATCTCTGCTGAGAGGAAGTCGCCGAAGAAATACTTTTTGTATTTTTTTTTGATGTCTGGCCTGGGGCTCTAACCCTGGCTTAACGTCTAATAAGCCAACACACTACCTACTAGACTACTGCTTTAATACCACACTAAATAATCTATCCAGGAAGCTTTTTGATCACACAGGGCGATGATAACGGCAATAACGTTATAGGACTGTTAGACAGAGTAAAATTTCTGCCAAAGAGTAAAATTTCTCACCACAGTACCCAAAACAATTCACAGAGGGTTTTTTCAAATAAAGTTTCAGCCACCATTGTTATTTTTACTTATAAAGACTAAAGGGGCAGAATAAATTTTTTAAACCAAATCTGAATAAAAAATAATAGGGTAGTGCTTTGGCTTATTAGATGCGAGGCCATACAGTTCAAACCCCAGGTCAGACATCTGCAACAAAGCGAAAGGGCTAAAAAAATATTTCTACGGCGACATCCTCTCAGCAGATTTCAAGTAAAAACTCTCTGAGAGTAAATAAAATTGCCATGAAATATTTCTAAAAAAGTCTGTCGTTCGGAGTCGACTTTAAAACTTTAGGTCCCGCCACTCATGTATAAAATTAACACACACAACATAATTGGTGTGAGAAGCTAGTTTGTAATCCTTTCTTACAGCTTAAGTGGCGTGCCAAGCTAGATCGTAATCCTGACTGAAGGGTTATAATGATCAATTATGTTATGTTATTATTAAATAGCGTTTATAAATTACAAAAATTTATAGTTTTCATGTTTTTTAATTTCTCTAAAAATTTTGTTTTGTTTAGGAATCCAGTTTAAAATATAAATTTGTGAAGCATACTAGCAGGATCTACATATTGTGAATGTACGTATTTCCTATCTTAAAAGGTTAATAGTTCAGTTTTTATATTTGTTTTCTAATTACCAATAAATCAAATAAATAACGATGAAAAGGCGCTTTTATAAAAATGTTTTGAGAATTTTTTTTGTTTTTTTGGTTTTGGTATCTTGACTTACCCATCATTGATAACAGAACTAAACCGAATGCTGTCATATTTTTTTGGTTTTGTTTAAATATGTTTTCCTTTTTAATTTTACTTTTAACTTAAAAATTATTTTTGTTTTAAAATTAATTGTGTTTTATTACTAAATCAGATCTAGTTTTGTATTTTTTTTATCTTTTCCTCTCTTTTTCTTGGCCTGTTTGTTATATTTTAAGCTTCTTTTTTTGCACAGTTTTTGTTACTCTTTGTTAATAAACTTTTTAAGGAACTCTTTTTTTTTTTTGTTTAATTAATTTAGATAACACAAGTATGTTTTAGGAACTTTTTTTCTTAATTGGCAAGAATTTGGTAACAATTATTTTAATTGTAGCGTGTTTTTATTGCATTTTTTTAAAGTTTATTTCTTGTTTTTTAAATCACATATTATTTAATCGTACTTTTATATTTAATTATAAGCAGCAATATTTAATATGATTATTTTGATTTGTTAAACACCACTAATCAATTGTTGACAAGAAAGCTAAAACAATTGAATTTAACGAAAAAAGAAAAAAAACATTCAAAATAAAAAAACGCCAAAAAAATCAGTAAATTTCACACACTCTCATCTACTCTGAGGCACTCAGACAGACAACACATTCTCTGTACACTTGAAAAATTAAAACAAACGTTAAATGGCAACAACAAACTTTACTACAAGAGTAGAGTAGAGTAGAGTAGAGTACAGTAGAGTGTAGAGGATTTAGAGAGTATAGCAGCAGCAGAAATAAAATCAAACAACACTCCTCCGTTTGCTGGCAAATTCGGAAGTAGAGTATTTGGTTTGAGTTGGTATTTTATATATACACGCTGTTTATTGTAGACATTTTGTTTCTTTTTCAATAATTTCATTGTTATTGTTATTGTTATTTTGTTATTATATTTTTTTTTTCCAATAGTAATTCCACATACTACTCTAGGTGGTGTATTGGTGGTTGGGGTTTGTTTTGATTTTTTTGGTGTTATCTTGTGTGAAACTTCTATCAACATAGTGTTTACAAGTGTACTATATATGTACATGCATATGTATGTATATATATGAGTGTGTGTGTGTTAATGTTATTAAAATTCATTCATTATCCACACAGGCATTGAATAGCAAAAGCATTGTCATTAACTCTGTTTTATTGTCATTAAATGGTAAAAAGAGTTGTCAAAAAAAAAATTGTTTCACAATTAAACGCCAAACGCCAAAAAGCCGACAAAATTAAATTTTTTTTGTTTAATTATAATTATTTAATTTAAATATTTATATATGTTTTTTGTTTACTGTTATCATTTTCTTAATTGTTATTGTTATTGTTTTTTATTTTATTTTATTTTTTCTGGCGTTAATGACAATTTTTTTTGGCAAACGATTTTATAAATTATTTTTAAATTAACGGCCGATCTAGAAATGTATAGGGTTGCCATTTATAAAGAAAAGTCTTTATAACATGCATAAATAAACACGTTGTTAAAAAAAAAAATTCTCTCAAAACTGAATCTAAATTGTATTCATATACACAAGGTGTAGTTTTCTTCAACGTTGACGTAAATACCGTCTTTACCGCCGCCTTATAAAAAGACTTAGCATTCATGATCTTGGTGGCCAACTGATGACGCCAAAATATGAAATAATTCTTATTGAAAACTTGCAATGCTATAAAGCCATTGTCTTGTCGAAACTATATTCGACCCAGTTCTTAACTTTCAGTTGGAAGCCGGAAAAGTTTGTTATCATATAGTCGTAAAGCTCTGAATTGATTTTAACTGTTGTTCTAGGTACAGTTTTGAAACATATGGCCAAATGACGCCTCCAAACTATTTATAATACGCACTAAACGGTAATTTTTTTCGGATGCAATGGCTTTTCTGGATGTTCGGAGGCCCATAATCGTAAGCTTAAAGTAACTACTACTTGTGGAATGAGCTATATTGCTGAAGATATTTTTGTTGTAAAAGTTGGCAGTGAAAGTCTATTGTTAGCATATCTAGGGCATTGTAAAAGGTTAGCCGGTTTTAATTATTGCGTGAGTTGCCCTCACATGGATGGAGATGCAAATCCAAATGTAAAGTAATTTATAATAATAAGTAGGATATAATCAATTGCTGAGAAAGTTGTCGAATTGACAATTGCAGGATGGCTGCAACAATTTCTCTAACAGAAGATATATTTCTAGCAGTGTTTACTTTGCGATGATGTGCAAGCAGGATAACATATATCGACTGTAATGTCTACAACATCTTCTCTGATGCAGAAACAAAATATTTTAAGAATTCCTGGGAGATAGTGATTAAAAAAACTGTTTTAATTCATTTTGTATTTCTACTACATATGTATAACAAATCAAGTTTTGTAACTGTAGAAAGAGAGGCAGAATACAGGATATTTTAAGTTTTTTACTCGTTTAAGTTTCAATTTCTTTTCGTTTCTCCCAAGGCGAATTCATTATCAGGTGGGTTTTGTTTACCAGCTAATGTAAGTAACAATGTCAAAAAATTGTGGGTTCTTGTGTATTTTGTTTTGATAACCAATTTCGTTTTTTGTTATTGTGACAGAAGTTTGTATATTTTTCTTCTTTTTCTTTTAACATTTTTCTTCCCATCGTCATTCTTTAACAATTTTTATAAAATTTTTTAACATTCTTCTTCCCATCGTCATTCTTTAATCAACATTTTTCTTTCCATCGTCATTCTTTAACAATTTTTATAAAAATTTTTAACATTCTTCTTCCTATCGTCATTCTTTAATCAACATTTTTCTTCCCATCGTCATTCTTCAACAATTTTTATAAAAATTTTTCTTCCCAACGTCATTCATAAGTCAGCTGTTTTTGACAACATTACTTCTTCTCAACAACAAAAAATCCCTGTTGTTCTTGTATTGTTGTACTTATTGTAATACTATTCCCACCTGATAATGAATTCGCCTTGGTTTCTCCCAAACAATGCCTGCACACTTTCAATCTGGCAGCACTATTTGAAAAATGTGATATAAATAGTGAGCATGACTGCATAAAGGATTGAGAGAGAGAGAGAGAGAGAGAGTAAGTGCATATCGTGACTGTATTGTGTCGAAACAATGCAAGTGATACATATTTTCGTTTACAAAATTTTTATTTTTGGAATTGAAATTGTATTGTGATCGAGTTAAGGGTTCTTTTCGTGTGGAATTTGTTCTAAGAATTGTTTTAAAATCAGTTTTTTATATTTTCTCAAATTAGACAGTCTAATAAATAAATCAAAGGAAAAACAAAAAATTAATTTGTGTGTTTAAAATAAATTACAATCTGACGGGGAAGCACGCATGGAAAGGGTGCAAAGTGTGCTAATGCCAGAGAACCAACCGTAACAAAGGCAAGACAAAAAGAAAAATATGTAAATAAATATGAAGAATAAAATATAATATTGTATATCAAAAGTCGAAAAGTAAACCCCAAAAAATATCACCTTTTTGCCATTTTTTCCCGTATTTGTTTAATGTGATAATTTATTTAATTTTTTTATATGTATTTATTACTGTATATGGAAATTAATTTATTTATTTATGTATGTATGTGCTGCTGATCTCTTTTTTTTTTTTTGCAACATATTTTTCCGGCAATTAATAGTTTTTTAATGACTCTTGTAAACAATGACCGACCGTCCGACCTTAACCATGGGGTATTATAAAAAATGTTAAAAAAAAGAAATCCCTATAATTATTATGTTTATTTAATTTAACAAAAAATATATATAAACTTTAAAATTACTGTTGTTAATAAAATATTAACTTTTGCTGTGTCATTTTGACATGTTGGCTGGGGGAATCACCTTCTAACCGGTCAAATTATTTAATAATTTGTTTGAATTTATTTATACAATATATTTTTTATTTTTATTTAATTCATTAATTTCATGTTACTTTAATTATACCAATTTATTTAGCTTACCAGTATAACTTAAAAGAGTCTTCTCAACCTGTTTTAACAGTAAATTTTAAGAGATTTTATTACTCTTGATTGTTCATTTGGAGTACTTACTAAGCTCCCTTTATTCTTGATTATTAGAAAATAATTTAAAAAAGTCTTCTCAACCTGTCTTAACAGTAAATCTTAAGAGATTTTTTTTTTACTCTTGACTGTTTACTTGGAGTACTTGCTTAAGCTCTCTTTATTTTTGTTTATTATACTCTCTGGTTATATTCGCTTATGCGGAAATTATATTGTATTTATTGTTTTTGTAATGTATTATTTGCCTCGGATAATTTTGTTTTTTTTTCATGTACTAGGAGAATAACATAAATTATGCTCTTTATTACAACATCTCTCTTTTCATAGTGTACATATATTAATAGATGATATTGTAAATTCCTTTTATTACACTTGGTTTGTTGTTGCCTAAGCAACTGAGAAAAAAAGGGCAAAGATGGGACTTTTTCTGTTTTTTTCCTCTTTTTTGTTATTTGTATTGATATATTGACATTTTGTTTGGCTGAGGCGATGATACGCATAAAATTAATCCCTGATGGCAACGAGATGACGCATTACGTTTTATACCGGTTTAGAATACACAATAAAAACAACACACTTCCATAAAAAAAGGCAAAAAATTATTTATAAAGTTTCTAATTTAAAAATATTTGGTTTTTACTGTTGTCCGTTTCTTTTTTTTTTTTTTGCTGTTCATCTATTTTTAACAAAAACTTTATTTGTTAGTGCCTGTGAAAGCGTTTTCTTTTTATTGAAAAATTAAAATCTCATCATTTTTGATTACTTTTTTTTCTATGAGTGTGTGTTTGCAACACTGTTTTTCAAAATAATTTATTCATTTTGTATACACTTTTTTTGTGTGTGTGTTTTTAATATTTATTAAATAGAATATTTTGTAAATATTCAACAGAATTTAAACAATAAATCGTATATAAATAAAAAATAGTTTTGCAAAAATCAAAAGTAAAACGTAAATAATCAAGCAATAAATTTTTTAAATGAATTTTTCATATCATACCCATTCAAGCGTTTGATTAATGGTGGCTGGCTGCCTTGTTACTTTACTGTTTTATTTCTATGAGATTGTGTTGTTTTTGCGAATGGAGGCGCCTTTATTGTTGTTGTTGTTTGGTTGCACTATCAAGTTTATTGCTCCAGAGTGTGATAACGAGAGAAAAGCAAAAAAGATGACTTCGTATAAGAGCGCAAGAGTGTGGTTTTTAAATTATGAATGAATTATGCCGACTGAAAAAATATTTTCATCTTTGTCAAAGCATTAATTGTAAACAAACCAACAGGAAATATGATTGTATTCCATGTATACAGACGTGTTCTCTCTCTCTCCCTCACTCTCATATGTTTTATTTCTCTTATAAATGGTGAATTGAAATGAAGCTTAAATATGCTCTTAAATAATTAATGTTAAAAAGTGTTGTGTATAAAAAAATATTGGGTAGCGGTAAATGTAATTTCTTTGTGGAAATTATTTGAAAATACTAATTTAGTGGAGATCTTTTTCTCATCTCTACATTTAATTCTATTTTTTTTAATTAAAGAATTACAAAGATTCTTTTTTTTTTTAGTATTCTTATCTTTTTTAAGATTTCGTCTTTAAAATTATTAATGTTACCTTTCCTTGTTTTATTTCTTTTTCGTTTCAACAGCTGTAACTTTTTCAAACCATCGTTCTGCCGAATGAAATGTCTATGAGACCAGCCCATTTACAAGCCCTATTTGCCAGACGCCGTGAAATCGAACACAATCGTATTGAACGTACCGCAGCCGTTAATAAATATTTCGATCATTGGGGTAGAGTAACAGCCCGTTTCGAAAACTGGACTACACCGGAATACTATCAGCAGGCCGAAAAACAACTACAACACACCAGAGATCAAAAGGAGAAACAAAAACTTCTACAAGAGAGACAGCAAAAGCTGAGCAAATTGTTGGAAATGGAAAAGAAGATGTATGAACAAGAATTGCAGGAGAAACAACGCCATCCTAGACGCCATGTGGACACTAAAATGTTGGAAAAGGTCAATGAGAACATGAAGGAAGAAGAGCAAATGCGCCGTAAGTTGGAATTGGAGGCCAAGTTGTATGGCAAGTGGCGCCATGGTGTAGAAGATGACAACTTGGTGTTCGAGTCGAAGACCGATAATGAAGTGTTGGCCAAACTCAACTGGCTGGATAAACAGGTGGGACACCAGTTGCATAGGGAACAGGAAGCAGAGAAGGCTAAAGAACGTGACATTCAATTGCAACATGAACTCAATAAAGCTGAGGAACTGCAAAAGGAAAGGCAAGAGATACGTGAAAAAGAAATTTGCGAAATACGCAGCTTACAAGAGTATCACATGGAAAAATTGAAAGAATGCCAACAGGAAACCGATAATCTGAAGGAGAATGAAAAACGCATCAAAAACAATATGGAGGATGTGGAAAAGGAATTGGAATTGTTGGAGGAAAGCTATAAAGTTGTTAAAGATAGCGTGGATTTTAACGACGGTTATAATTTTAACAAAGTCAAGATATTCATACGCAAACGTTCAGAGGTATTTCGCCATCAAATTGAACTTTGCCTCAGCATTGTAGAGAGAACTCTGGATATAGCCGAAAAAACACACACTTGGAATGATTTGAAGAAACGTTTGACAACAGAATTGGAAAAGGAATCGTTCAAGCTTGGACAAATTGAATCAATGTATGAATCCGAGGCAAGACACAATCTAAAACACAATGAGGAGCTGTGGCAAAAAGAGCATTCAGAGCGTTATACTCTTATCAGACAGGCTTTAATGGAGGAACATCACTTGGCCAAGGCCAAGCTAAATAATATCATGAAGAAACATGAGGAACTCCTGGAACTAAAGTCTACACAATTAAATATTATAGAAAATTCCAGCGAGAAACTTAAACAGCTCATACAGGAAGAAGAAAATTCACCATTTCCAAAGGAACATCTACTTGCCGCAGGCAAACATTCGAGCGATACTTTTGGACACACTCAGCTAGAGGAATCCGATAATAGTCCTCTCCAGTCGGTCGAGCAGGTGTCTCGCAATGCAAAACTGCATAAGATGCATGGATCTCCTCATCATTCTGTGCATTTTGAATCTGAGCGCAATTGTGAAGAATCGGATGACAACAACATGTCGCCCAGATGTTCCAAGGCATATGGTGGCAGGGATTTGTCTCAAGTATCGAATTCGTTTAACAATTTGAATATGGATGTATGGCAGAGCCATAGCAGCCATCCCAGTGCTTTCGCTAAAAGCGAAATGGAAATGGAGAAGACTAACTCTCAACGCACTATGCAAGTGGTCACTCCAGAAACTGAAGCTGATAGACCACGTTATGGTCGTAAACACGTAGCCTGGAATTAGACGCAAAGGGAAGAAAAACAAAATGTTATACTATACCCCTTGCAATATATTATACATATACGAGTGCTTAAGAATAGCTTATCGCCAATTAGCATAAGAACGTTTAATCCTTTCTTTTTTTTTGTTTTGATTATAATATTTCGATAAGTTTTGTAGCTTTAAACGAAATTAAAAAAAATTTTGCTTGAAATGCATTGAATAAATAAAGTCTTGTTTTTTTTATTATAAAAATCGAAGCTCGTTAAAGGGGCCTGAATTTTGTGACACCCAGATACTTAATATACTGAAACCCTTTTCTTTCCATTACTCTTCTTGGCTTCCGCAAAGTGCTTGCATTTTTTATGGTTTGTCCAGGTGGAAAAAACGGATTATCTTGTGTAGGTTAAGAACTTAGGCATGAGGAACTCGTAGTTCAGGCCCCCAGATCATTGCAGTCGAACTCACGGCTCTCCTCATAGCGATTCAATGGTCACGGTCGGTTGGACATCCCTAACCTAATTTAGCTACAGCATTCAAGGAAGTTTAAGGAAGTTTTCACCTACCTTTCCACAAATTTCGGACGTTGTCTGGTGTTTGACATAGCCTGACTAAAAGTTTAAGGGTGTCAAAATGCATAATAAATTATAGTTTGAAAAAAAAAATCCAAGTTCATATTGTTCCGAACTTACTGTGACGGTTGACCAAGGTTGGTTTTCGAAAAATACGGCCAAATGACATCTCCCTACTATAATGAGCACCAAACAAGAGGCAGCCTTGCCAGACCGACTCCACTTAATACGTACCGTTTAGGCAGTTCATGCTAACCGGGGAAATGCTTAACAAGGAAACTTACATCTTTTATTCATATCTTGTGTGAAAACGCACGCTAGCGAATCTCTTACGATGATTTTATAAATGAAATAACCGTAGTCAGCATCCTGGTCAGGCACGGATTCTTCCACCTTTACTATACAATAAAACCATAGCTAAGGAGTATGGACACATAAAATAACATCTGAATGCACACTTAGAATATCTCGATTACGCATATAAACCTACTCACACGTATCAACATTAAATAGGAAAAGTAAAGAAAATTAACTTACATTGTATGACATACATACAGTGGTGGCCTTATAATTAGAAATGATGTTTCTGGAACAGAGTTCTCTGGAGTGACGAATCTAAGTTTAATTTGTCCCAATCTAAAAGAAAACGTATGTAAGACGTCCTCCAAATAAAGCCTTTGATCCCAGGTACACAGTGAAAACTGTAAAACAAATTAACGAACATACATGTTGCTAAGTCGTTTCTGGTATGTAGTCTAGTGTGTTAGCTTACTAGACGTGAGACCACGGTTCAAATCCCAGGTCAGACATCTCCAACAAAACAAAATATGAAAAAATATTTCTTCGGCGACTTCCTTTCCGCAGATTTCTGACAATAACTCTGGAAGTAAGTAGAATTGCCATGTTCGGAGCCGACTTTAAAACTTTAGGTCCCGCCACTCATGTATAAAGTTAACACAACATAATAAGTGTGAGAATCTAGGTTATAATCCTTTTGGAAAGGTTGTAATGACCAATAATGTATGTATGACAGAAAACTGTTTGAAAACCCCTCGTAGCCTACACATAACGATTGTTTACTTTCTCTTGTTCTAAATATTCCATCGTTAACACACGCTTTTTTTTCTCATGCACTCTTCCTCTCTCTCTATCTTTAATACTTTAATTTAGTTCATGAACCATTTTGAATGCTTTTAGAGACGTGATCATATGAGTTTTTAATTTTGTTAAACATTCTTGCACTCAACGATAGACACACATACATTCACGCATAGTTTCGAATTTTAATTCATTTAGCCGTGTTGTGTGTTTAAATTTCTCTCTTGTGGTTGACTCTCTATTCTAATTGAAATAAGTATGTTTGTTGGTATTTGTTTTTTCCTCCCATTTTTATTTCTTTTATTATTGTGTGTTGTTGGTTTAAGTTATTTGCAATTGCAATTATGTTTAAGTGCAAGGAGAGAGATAAAGAAAAAGTTTATGTATTTATGTGTGTGTAAACTGGTAGGATGTGTAGTTTAATGCATGCTTGCATTGGTGGTTGTGTAGGGCAGTGTAAATAATTCCCTTTGTTTGTTAAAACTCGGCCACATGTGATGCTCCTGTGATGCTCTCTTTCTTTACTAAGCTCTTTAGTAGTAGTATTGTATGTTTGTTGCTTTGCTTACATTTGTTTTGTTTACATTTATGAGCAGTTCTTTTGGATTTTTTTTTCTTAATTTTGTTTTGAATTTAAAAACACAGCACAAATGAAAATAGGGAACTGGCTACCACTACTAAAAATTGCATTTACCGTTAGGCCTTTTCTCTGCAAATGTTTACTGTACTCTTACAGACGTACTTATAGGAGAATCTATTTCTCTGTGTTGCTTACTTTCTTTTCTAAAACTCCTAAGAGAGAGTGCTGACAGAGTTGCCATAACTATAGTTGTTACTGGTTATTGTTGTTTTTTTTTTTTTTTGTTAATGCTTAAATACTTTGAATACATAGTTTAAGAGTGAAAGAGTAAAAGAAAAATTGCATTTTACTTTGAGTGTTGATGTGAAATAGAATTTCATTTTCCCTAATGGCGTTTGTGTGCAACTTACGCTTCGTTTCATAGGAATTACAAAAAAAAAAGGAAAACAAATATTAACAAAAAAATTTTTAAAAAATTGTTGAAATATTAAGTAAACAATTCTTTTATGTACACTTTTATAACAGCATTCTAGAGAGAAAAAAAATAATAATAACAGCAGCCGAAGTCAAGGGAAAGAGCAAAATAAACCAAAAACGTAAATGCAATATTACAAAGTGAAAAATGTTAAATTGAATTAAAAAATCACAACAAAAAAAAAAAGAACAAAAAAATTGAGAGAACGAGCATGAATGAATGAATGAATGAAATATGCAGAAAAATCAAATTTCTGCATGAGAGCACTTTAAACTGTTTTTTTTTCTACTTGAAAAACGGAAAAAATATTTTCCAATTTTTTTCCACTTGCTGTAGCAGTGCTTTTCTCGTTTGAAGTGCATCTGTTTGTTGTTGCCCTGGTTGTTAAGTGCCCAATGCATTTGTAAAACCCAACAGCAATAGTAGTAAGAGCAACAATAACACTAACAACATGATAAATAGTAAATATTGCATATTTTATTACAAAAAAAGAGATGGAAAAAAAGTTGGAATTTAATTCCAACTTGAAGTCTAGCAAAACATCTTGAAGTTGTGCATTTAACACACAATTACAACTTTTCGTATTTATCCAACTTTATTCTCTTTCTCTTACTGTTCCCCTTCTCCATAAACGAAACATTAAAAATTCTCCTTTTTCTTTCTCGGTATTTTGATGGCATCATAAACCGTAACATTAAAAAAAAATTTATTTCTTTCTGTCCTTCTCTTCCATTTCTCCTCAGTATTTTTATATTATAACCGTTATTTATAAACGAATTCCTGGGGAAGAGAGCGAGAGATAGTGAGGATTGTGCGGCATTGAGGAGAGAGCAAAAAGAGATTGTAATGTTTAACTTTCTACGAAAATATTTATGAATTCATGCATGTGAGTGTGTGTGTATAATTATGTAAATCAGAAACTTAACTTAAAAATATTTGTTCTCTTACTTTCAAGTGTTTAACTTTTAAAATTTTTTTTTACTGTTTGTATTGTCGTTGTTGTTGCTGCTGTTTTTTAAGAGATAAATTAAGTTTATTTGTGTTGAATAATTTATTTCCTTTTTAATATTTTTTTGCTACCGTTAAGGAAAGTTTTGTTTTAATGTGTTATTCTGAGTTAAAAAAAATTCTTTTTAAGCCAATTAACAAACTTTAAATTTTATTTATGTGTTTCACATTACGTGGGACAATTGATAAGTTTCTTTAGGAAAACTTTTTACTTGCTCGACATACATATGTACAAGACTGGAATCTAATACAGGAAATAAGTACGTAGAGGTCTTAATAAAGAACTAATGGGGTCCAAGAGAAAATTGTGAAATTTTTCTGTAAGGGAGTCTGAGATGTCCCAGCCAGCATAAGGGCACTTAGGCACTTTTAAAAGGGGGTGAAAAACTGATAACCAAATTCAGTTTCTCGTATTCGTACCTATACTAACACCCTTCACACCATAATGGTATTTCTTCTTACCATTTCGTTCCTGATTGTAGGCTTCGTACACCGTGCTTGGAGTCTGAAGGACCAACATCATATGGTGAGCAATATATGATAAGTTGAGCTATCAAAATCTGACAGAGTAGAGTGAGCCACGGTAGCAGATGGCATTTTTCCAGCATTATTGTCTAAGAGAAATGTCATCCTGATTCTAGGCTTCGTACACCGTGCTTGGAGTCTGAAGGACCAGCATCATATGGTGAGCAATATACGATAAGTTGAACAAAATCTGACAGACGAGACTGAACCATACAAATCACGGTAGCAGATGGCATTTTTCCAGCATTATAGTCTAAGAAAAATGTCATCTTTGTAGATGCAATGGTCAGTATATTTAGTATGAGAATTAGCTGAGAAGTCAGCAAAGGAGATAGTAAAACCCTTGATTTTCCCAAATCCTATCAGCAACTATTAGCTTATCATCCTAAAAACCGAAGACAATGATGAAATGATTGGAATATGATCAGAGGGTGAAAGTTATTGCTCTCAATACGTTGCACGCATCGGAATTTGCTTACCAACAGGACAAAGTAACTGCAACGGCATTACATAAACTTGTTCCACAAGTCGAGCACAAATTTAAGATCTAAAGAAATAGCTCCCAGTGTATTTATGGATGCCTTCGAAAACGCGAACTTTCTGGTCAAAAAACATCAACAGAAATCTACTGAAAGAAGAGATTAGAATGAGACCGTGTGTCTAGGATGTGAATATCCGATACCAGTACCTGCAGATTATGATAGTGTTAGTGAAAAGAGCTTCCATTAAAGGTGGAATTGATTCGATTCTTTGACGTACTAAATGTGTGCTCGACAAGGCGTTGCATAATAAATCAGTGATGGTCTTAGCAAAAAAGTTCGGCTTGTGCCTGACCCAAATTCATTTCATTAGTTTCACTTTGAATTGTTTTTGTTTCTTCTCTTTGAAATGATGCAGTGATAATTAATGCCACATATGAATAACCAGTCATAGACTCTGCACCCATATGAAGGAGATGTATGTATGTATGTACGTGTGCATACCTTTGTCTTGCCATTTAAAAAGTGAATTCGAAAAGGAAACCTGCCTGCGGTAGTCACATGTGATAATTTAAAAAAATAATAGAATTTATTTTCTATTCCTTTTGTTTTTGTGCTATTTGCAAAGTGTACACATACACACACACATACATACATACGCATTCATTTTCTTTTGCATACACACTTTGAGCCTTAATTAGAGGCATAAACTTTCATCATCATTTGTTGCACAACAATTCATAGGTAAAAGTCATAATTTTCATTGTCTTTTTATCTCTCTTCGTCGTATGTATTGTCGTTTTCTTGTTCTTCTTCATTTCTCATTTCATTTCACTTAACGAGAACAACAACAACAATTACCACCTCAAAAAAAGTTCATTCTCATTATCATTATCTTTAACGTGTATTGTAATTACCATTATCACCACTGCAATTAACACGACATGTGGTAGTCGTCGTGTTGATGGTGGTAGTGATGCTCGGCTGCTAACACAATAGCACAGCCTTTGGGTAACGGTGACATCTTTGATTGCAGCTGAGACTTTCTGGCTTGTCATGAATGCAATGCGTTCTACTGTATGCCGGTAAAGTGATGTGAGCCAAAGTGAACTGATGTAGTGTGTGTGGGTGTGGTATGATGTGCAATGTGCGATGGTTGCCATTATTGTTGTCGAGTTTAATTGTTGCATTTATTATGGTTGAACATTTGCTTGTGGTAGTTTGTATTTGTCGCAGAGTTTTAAGATATGAATTGAGAAAGAGTGTAAGAGAGAGGGAATGAGAGAAAAAATATAACACAATAGAGAGAAAATTTTAATTAGTCACAAAGTGAGGTCGTCGTCAGTGTGTGTGTGTCTTTTTCTCTTTTCCTTTTTTTTTGGTTTTTGGTGCATTTTTACTGCAACAGTTGTATAATGAGGCTTGAAAAGAGAATAAAAAACAAAAAAACGAGAGAATAAAAAAAATTACTCAGAAATGAACTGAAAGTAAGAGTCTACAAATGCTATTTCTATGGATTTGTATTCATAAACTGTGTATGCATGTGTTAGTGGATTTGAATTTGAATTTACAATGAAAAAATGGTGCAAAAATACAGTGGGCATTATAAACGGGCTTCTAAAAGGAATGCTTTTCTTAGCACACTGTAAATAAGTAGTGCAGTTTTGGTGAAATTCATTAAGCAAAAAGGATTTCTTAATTTAAGCCGTAATGGATCATTAGGGATTAAAGATCAGCTGGATGTGGTGCTATCCTGCCGGAGCTATTAAACGAGGAACTACTATTATGGAAATATTAAAAGATGAATGGTCTATTGAGAAACTAACGGACAAACTGTAGGAGGTCTCATCGTTAAGTTGGCAAAGAAAGTGGAATTAATTGGAGGTAATTGGAAGGCTATAACACTGCTAAGCATCATTATTAACAAAGTAATCGCCAACAAAGTAGTCGCCGTAGTCTAATAGAGCCCGTGGTTGAAACCCCAGTTCAGACCACGCGAATAAAATGAAATATAAAAGAATATTTCTTCCCTCTTAACAGTCTTCTGGTAAAATCTCTCAGAGTAAATAAAATTGCCATAAAACCTCTTCAAAACTTAATACAAATAAACAAATTGTCAAGATAGGGCTGAGCTATGTCCACACAGCACTTTAATTCTAGCTTTTGTTGTGAATATAGTGATGAAGGAAGTCAGTATAGGGGAACGTTTAATAGTGTAGGAGCTCGGTTATCGTTTGCAGGATCTAGACTCTGCAAAAGATATTTTTTTGATGTCGCACACATATGCGGACATTTTTGAGCAAACGGTTAAGTTCAAGTTGCAGCCAAAGTGGAATTGAAAGTACATGGTGGCTCATTATGGCTCATTATCACATAAAATTCAATTCAAACATCAAGCCAATGCTTTTGTATGGGTGTAAGACCTGGAAAGGCGCACAATGCCTTCTTAGGGGCTATACAGGTATTTATTATTGTAAGCGATGCTTGTCGAGAGTTCTCAGAATTTCTTATCCCAACACAAACTTAAATAGCAAGTAAGCAGGTAATTAGAAAATCTATTGCTCCGAAAGGTTTATGAACGAACTGCAATTTAGCCGGCGAAGTGGTGCTGTTAGTCATTACAGGTCTTGTTTGTCATTACAGTTTCTGTAGGATGTTGTCAGTAGAAAACAGGCAGTGCCAGTGCTCCGTTCTAGTTTCTGTGAGGTTCTCAAGGTGGATTCTAAATGGATTTAACATGCATCATACCCTTTATCCATGCATACATACATAATTGGTCATTACAAACCTTCAGTCAGAATTACGACCTAGTTTCTCACACCACTTATATTGTGTGTGTTAATTTTATACATGAGTTGCGGGACCTACAGTTTAAAGTCGACTCCGAAAGACAGATTTTTGAGAAACTTTTCATGGCAATTTTATTTACTTTCAGAGAGTTTTTGCCAGAAATCTGCTGAGAACAAGGAGGCCGACGAAATAATTTTTCATATTTTCTTTTTGATGTCTGGTCTGGGGTTTGAACCCTGGCTTTACGTCTAATAAGCCAACATACTACCTACTAGACTATGGCGACTTTTACATATCCTTCATACATCGATAAAGTAGCCGATTTGTTTCGTTTCTCTGCAAGTGGATTAATTTTCCCATTTTTCCCTTGATATTCAATTCAATATCATATTCTATCTTCGCAAACTTGATCATGATGCTGTGCCACTAGAGGCTGGGTGCCATTCCATCAAAACCTTACACTTTTTTTTACTGTTTTAAAACTTTTTTTGTTCACTGTATGGAAATGTTTGCTGGTGACACAAATGTATGCCTAATGCACTCATGTACGCATACATGATGACTGTCTGTCTGTGTATCTGTCGGTCTGTGTGTTTTTTACTAACAAAAAATTGAGAGAATATTTTAATAACTCATGTGTCATGGCGATAAAATAACTGCAAATGTGACTCTACATTGAAAATGAGTTTCAAGGTCATTAGGAAAGAATTATTTTTTTCCATCGTGTCAGAATTTTTCAAATTCACTGCATTTACACAAGCACAGCAACACAGGATACATGTACCCGTATGCCGTTGAGAGTATTTAAATTTAAATTTTTTTTATCGTTTGAATTAAAGCCCATACAGGAATTAATTTAATGACTCCCTGGCGATTATTGCTAGAAAATTTTTATGCCTTAAAATGAGGAAAACCCATATAAAAATAAATAAGTGCTGCAGAGCAAATCAATATGTGTTCAAAACGGTTTTTCGACTCAATATGAAATTCAAAGGAAATTACAGGAGTTGTTTGTTTGTAGGCCTGTGAAACATTAGAACAACACAAAACCCAATTCAATTCCGGAGATAATTTCATTATTTTGCTACTAAAGACCACGTAAGCTTGAACCCAATTTTTTTTAGAAAGTGAGGAAGGAAATTTAAATTTAATTTAAGCCGGAGTCTCTTGTATTAGACAGACATGCCTGCAGCAAACTTGTTTACCATTTGAGGCTTCTAAAGAAGGAAATTTGTAAAGTTACAAGGCAAGTCTATTAATCCAAAATTAATTTGCCTTTAAGTTAGTATTCCTATGTCATGCAAGGAATGTAAACTTAAACAACAACAAAAATCATTGAAGTATTTGTGTATTCCCTTGTATCGTGGATTACTTCACAAAAGTACACAAAAGCAATGGCACCAGCACTTGTTGTGGTGTGTTATTGAGGTTGTAATAAAACTTTATTGACCTACAATATGGTCTAATACTGGCAAGCAACAGACACATTAAGCTCTGCCTATCATGTGTGCAATAAAATAAACGATTTTAGGATTCTAACTTTTGGACATCTGGTCTGACAACCCGGATCTTCCAGTGGTCCAGACTAGGATGTAGAATAAATATTAATAGTTCTTATATTTCACTTTCGTATAGGCTGCATAACCTTAACAGTGTTTCCTAATCGAAGGCCATGGCAACATTGAAAGTTTCTGTGAAAGTCCTTTAATTTACTCGTAACGCCTGGCTGTGATCATGTCCATATTGAATGTTAATTTGGCCTCTATCCCTAAATCATTCTTATGCAACTTTAGTGTGAAATATCAGTGAAATGTACCCACTAAAGTCATACAGTTAAATTGGTTGTTTTCCGGTCTTTTCACAAGCTCAACTCCATTGGCGGCATGGCGGACTCATTTGGACTGATCTATCTAACAAGAGAACTGATTGTCTTCTTTTCTTAAATCGCATGTCCATTCACTGCACTATTGCTGGTCTCACCGTTCATTGTCTTATTTTAGGGCATATGAGATGACTTGACTTGCTTTTAAATGAGTTCTGCACAAGCTATGGATCTGAGAAGGAGAAAGTGACAATTGTTCACCTCAGCAGTCTGTCATTGACTTTTCATTTTTTTGTCATCTTTTGCTGAATTCTCTTAAATAAGAAGCAGTGCAGTAGCAAGATTTATTTTGGAGTCGGATTGATTTCCTGTGGGGAACATTTTATTCCCGTATTGGATATTGATTTGAGGTACAATAATGGGTTTGACCTCTAGCCAAAGGGAAGGCAAATCCACTTTAGTGTTCATTTGCATTGCTTTGCCGCGAGAAACCAACAGGTTGTAGTGTATCGATTATTAGTTTTGTTGTAGTGGATCGATTATTAGTTGTGGTGGAATACCTCCTAAGGTAACTGCGTGACTATGTTTGCGGATGATTGTGAGCAAACGCGAAAAAATTTTTCATATTTAAGTGATTATTCAAAAGTGAAACCAGAGAGCAATTTAAGACTCCCAAAATTTCCTTAACTTCTATCTTTGATCGTTGGGTATTGTTCGGTTACTACATTCCATGCTTGTATCTCTGCGTTATTCGTTTATTTAAATAACATGGAGCTGTTATAAAATCCTTTTTACACTTCATAAATCAATTTTTTTTAAGCTGAGCAAGTAATTTCACTACTATAGCCGGTCCTAGAATAACATGGTTACCAACTGGCATATGCTTGAAACAACACCTTCTATAAAGATATTTTGAGTTGTTGCAAGTAGTTTCAAGGAAGTCAAAAATCAAAAGAAATCTGTTGCCTTTCAAATCAAACGATTGTCAAATAAGAATTTCTCTCATTTCACTCAGTGAGTAGCGGTAACTGAACCGTTAATGTTTCATAATGATCTTTAGGAATCTCATCAGCTCACTAACTACTTGCATTTATAGTTGTACCTTTAAGCAGTTCCATTCACAGTATAATAAATATATACACACACACACAAAAGTACAAACACAAATTCCCTTTATCAGATGTAAAGCGAGAGAGAAATACATTGAAGGAAATTGTAATTTTAAGAGAGAACATTAAGAACGTTCTTCTCTTTTTCTTCACCATTCCCTAGCATGGCATTCTGCTTGAGGAGCAAAGAATTTTCATAAGAATTCAAGATGTTTCTATAATGGTGTTGGTAAACTAAATACATAGTATTTACAAGAGTGTGTATGTATGTGTATGTGAGAGCAGATAAAGATGTTCAGTTTTGGAATATTAAAAGGGTCTTTCATAGAATTTGTTGTAAAGTAACGGAAGAATATTTTCTAGAGAAAATTATGCCGGGCGTAAAGCACACGATTTATGTACGTTTGTACATGACGGTACTTAATGTGCATGAGCGTATAAATGTGGTAGTGCAAGGGCAGCATTTGTTGTTGCTATTTTGTACAGAAATGTACACTCTGTTGACTTATGGACATTGTTAAGGCTGAGATAAAGACTTTTTCTGAAAGTATTAAGGAAGAAATGGGATGAGATAGACATACTTACGCTATATATGGCCCAATATAAAACCATTTTCTGAAGTCGCCGTAGTCAAGTAGGTAGTGTGAGGCCACGGTTCAAACCCCACGTCAGACATCAAAACGAAATATGAAAAAATATTTCTTCGGCGACTTCTTCTCAGCAGATTTCTGGCAAAAACTCTGAGAGTAAATAAAATTGCCATGAAAAGTTTCTCAAAAATCTGTCGTTCGGAGTCGAATTTAAACTGTATGTCCCGCCACTCTTGTATAAAATTAACACACACAACATAAGTGATGTGAAGAAGCTAGGCTGTAATCCTGATTGAAGGGTTGTAATGGCCAATTATGTATGTATGTATGTATGTTTCTCTAGTTCAAGAATTATCCAGAGCTTCTGATGAAGCCTCTTACACTCTTACTTTTTTTATCCAACACAGCCCTGAGCATCTATCCAATAGGAGAAGAACAGTTTTCTTTTCATCCTTCTCTTTGCAGCTCCTGCTGCAGTCAGATTGCCAAATGGATGTGGGTGCTCACAACACAATGCCCAGTAATGACTTCGACCACCATGCTGAGAGTGCTTCTTTGGGGTTTGAGAAATCTTTTCGTTTGCCCTCCTCCATCCAATCTTTGCGCGTAGCCGCTCTTAGGTTTTCAATGGGTTTCCTAGTGAAGAGAACTTAGCAGAGTGGCCATCTCGGTAGGCAAACGATGCAAATGCCGTTGAGAGTTTCACTGTAGACAGTAATACAGGTCGTCATGCTTAAATTCCTTGCTCTGTCAGTCACCTGGCTATCAGAAAGTTTGTTAATTTTTTTTCTATCAATAATAGTCACTGTAGTCCATACGGCTAACATTTCCACGTGGAATACTTTGCAATTGTAAGGTAACTTTATGGGCTGAGCTGTATTTGTCGACTCCGAAAAGATTTCATCCGTTCACGCCTCCATTCAGTTTTGAAACGGCCGTGAGTCGATGATGTTGGCACAACGTTAGATGAGATGTTGATTTGTAGATAGCCCGATACCAACTGGGCAACCATTACCGGGTTTAGCTGCTCGCCTGGTCGCGCCCAAACAATATGAGATGCTGTCAGGTTTGGGGCTGCCACAGAACCGACGTTATGTTGTGAATATTGTAGCTGTGAGTGAAAATTTCATAGAACCCATCGAAGTATGGACAAGACGAAGTGAATTAGGAACGTGAATGTCAGGTTATTTGCTGTGGTTGGAATTGGTGTTTTCGGCTACTAAATCATATCCTCCTACCTCCTACCGGTACGTCAAGGCTAAGGTGATTTATTAGCCTGATTCGCTTCAGTTTCTTTAGACATTTTAACCACTCTACGAACTGTTGACATACTGAGAGCATTTTCTCAAGTTGAAGAGTCACGTCAACGAAAGTTTCTGATGTTTCTGTTTCCTTCGATTCTATAAGAAGCATAGAATCTCAATAAATTTGTTGTTCGTTTCAATTTTTTTACGCATTCCGTATAGTTTAACTGAAATTTGCCTTCTCTACTGTGTACGATGGTTGTCCTTTTCTTTCCTTATCTGATGGGCTCCTTTTTATAATGAGGTTAGTAACGGATTATTACTAATTAGTTAATCTTTGCTATTTAGAAGTTTCAACTATTTGGAGTTCATTGGAAACGTAATAACTTGTGAAAAGGAGTTTGTTTGTTCCCCAGAAGGCAAACATGGCGAACATCTAAGTACAATCACTTGTATGCGATTATATCCGTTATTTGTATGTACGTGCGTGTATTGCATATGGGTGCCATTAGCGTATCCGGTTTGAATGTTTATTTCAATGTGTGTGTGTTTATTTATGTGCCATATGCATGTGTATGTTAATGTTTGTATTGCAATTATGTTTCTAAATGTGTATTTAAGCAACAAAGTTGTTCAACAATTTTCCAAGGATATCCTAAATGATATTGTTGTTGTGGTTGTTGTTGCACAGATTTATGCAACACAGTGAATAGATTGTATGAATAAGAGTCATCAGTTTTGTATACATATCTACTAGAGGCCAAAGATTTTGTTCATTAGGAAACATCAACAGAAAATTGAATATTTCGTTTTATTTATTACAAAATATACGAGGGTTGGACAAAAGGAATTATATGACATAATAATGTATGACACAATAATGTATGACACAATGTCATGTACGTTTGTACTTGACGGTAGGTAATGTGCATGAGCGTATAAATGTGGCAGTGCAAGTGCAGCTATTGTTGTTGCTATTTTGTACAGAAATTTACACTCTGTTGACATATGGACATTGTTAAGGCTGAGATAAAGACTATCTCTGAAAGTAACGGGTGATTTGTTTTAGCTATTATCTTTTTGGCAACACTGGTTTAAACAGCTCACGCACGTTTCGTCTTTTGTTTCACTGTCAAACATCTTCAGTTTGGTCTATAATTTGACCATGAATCGTCTTACAAACGAACAACGCTTGCAAATCATTGAATTTTATTATCAAAATGCGTGCTCTGTTAAGAAAGTTCATCGCGTGCTTCTTCCATTTTATGGTCAGTTTAATCGACCCACTGAAGCGGCTATTCGGGCTATTGTGACTAAATTTCGCACCAAATTTACATTGTTGGACATTAAACCACCAACATGCTTACGTAGAGTACGAACTGAAGAAAATATCGCAGCTGTATCGGCCAGTGTTAATGATAACCATCAATTATCGATTCGTCGCCGTTCGCAGCAATTTGGCCTCTGTTACTCAACAACGTGGACAATTTTGCGGAAGAATTTAGGTGTAAAGCTTTTCAAAATACACCTGGTGCAAGAATTGACGCAGAATTTTTGGTGAATGGGCTCTTGGAAAGTTGGCCGAAGATCCACATCTTTATCGAAAAATTGTGTTCAGCAACGAAGCTCATTTTTGCCTTAGTGGATACGTAAATAAGCAGAATTGTCGATTTTGGAGTGAAGATCAGCCAGAAACATTGCAAAAGCTTTCAATGCATCCAGAAAAAGTCACAGTTTGGTGCGGTTTATGGGTTGGTGGCATCATTGGACCGTACTTCTTCAAAGATGCTGCGAATCGTAACGTAACTGTGAATGGTGAGTGATACCGTGAGATGATATCCAACTTTTTTATGCCCAAAATGCAAGAGCTTGACTTGCATGACATGTGGTTTCAACAAGACGGTGCCACATGCCACACAGCACGCGTAACAATGGACCTATTGAGAGGCGAGTTCGGTGAACATTTTATTTCACGTTCGGGACCGGTCAATTGGCCGCCTAGATCGTGCGATTTAACGCCTTTAGACTATTTTTTGTGGTGTTATGTTAAAGCTCATGTCTATACAGGCAAGCCCGCTTCAATTGACGCATTGGAAGACAACATTGAAGCATTTGTTCGTGAGATACCGGCCGAAATGTTGGAAAGAGTATGCCAAAATTGGACTAAGCGGATGGACCATTTGAGGCGCAGTCGCGGTCAACATTTACATGAAATAATCTTCAAACATTAAATTATATGGACCGTACTATCGATTCAAATAAAGATTTCATTCATTTTTCTGAATTTTATGCTCTTAAAAAATCACCCATTATTAGGGAAGAAATAGGAAGAGATAGCGCTATATATGGCCCCCTATAATACCACAGTCATCCATTTTCCCTAGTTCAAGAATTATCCAGAACTTCTGATGAAGCCTCTTACATTCCTAATGTCGATTCTCGCCAGATGACTCAAAATGGTTTTGTGATTGAAAATAATTTTCAACACGCCATAACGCCCGGCATTATCATTAAATTTAATTTTCCATCTCACCATCCCATCACACTCGTTTATTACTTTGCTTTGTTAAGATGTGTCAGTAGCTTCAAAACAGTTTCTTATTTGGGGAATTCATGGCCTTTAAGGGATTTTTTTATTGTTGCATTTTTATCTTTTATACACACATGCATTTAAAAGATGAGAGTTAGGGGGGGGGGGATAAATTTGTTCATTTTATGTGAGAGTCCATCAAATTTATTTCATATAATAACTGGTGCTGATAATGGTACTGGTATCCTGGGTGTGTTATAATACATGGCCATTATTATTACTGACTATCATTATTAATGGCATCATCATTATCATCATCATTGTCGGGATTATCGTTTTCGATTATTATTAATAATAAGAATAAAAATAATACGATTTACGATTTACGATTATGACAGTCATCATCGAATATGATGATGTGCGAGATGTCATATCAATGTCATAAAGACTTTCAATGAACTGTCATCACTCTGTGTATGGTTTCTCAAACAGAACAGAAAGAGCAATGAGAGATACAAGAAGAAAGATGAAAATAAATGCCACAATTTATATGCAGTTTTGTAACAAAGAAATGATATGATGGCGATAATAATGACACACCCAAATGTACATTTCATTTTATTGTGGCTCCTGTGTATGTAACACACGATATATTGGAAGCTATTAAATTATTCATCTATATGTGGCCCATAAAAGAAAATGTTTCAATTTCTTTTGGTCAAAAATGTGACTGAAGATGACGAGTAATTGATAAAAAAAAAGAAACAAAGAAAACATAGGATAAAGAAATAATTTGTAGTCATAAAGGTCTGCAAAATGATTTAAAATTTTGCTTTAGATTTTGAATTTAATCCCAACCATACTAATATTTACATCACTTCACATTAATTGCTCTTCTTCTTAATAGTTCTGACTGTTATTCACACTGCAATGTCTTCATATTTTGACTTACTTACTTGGTCTTTAAATTCTTTTAGTCAGGATTACAATTTAGCTTCTCACAACACCCATGTTTTGTGTAGTAATTTTATCCATGAGTGTTGAGGCCTACTGTTTAATGTCAACCCCGACCGTTCGATTTGAGAAACTTTTTTATGGCAATTTGGTTTTATTCTCAGAGTTTTTGCCAGTATATTCGATGTCCGCTACTTTAACTCCAGGCTGTTTAAAGAAATCCATCAATTTGTAGAGGAAATTAATACAAATTTTCTCAATACTGTGGGGTTATGAACTGGTCAGAAATGGACGGTCAAGCCTTTCATTATGCAGAGAACGTACACAAAGTTTCTAAGATTCGTTCTGTAGTATATAACGGGTGATTTTTTAGCTATTATCTTTTTGGTAACACTGGTTTAAACAGCTCACGCACGTTTCGTGTTTTGTTTCACGGTCAAACATCTTCAGTTTGGTCTATAATTTAACCATGAATCGTCTTACAAACGAACAACACTTGCAAATCATTGAATTTAATTATCAAAATGCGTGCTCTTGGAAAGTTGGTCGAAGATCCACTTGTTTATCGAAAAATTGTGTTCAGCGACGAAGCTCATTTTTGGCTTTCGATTTTGGAGTGAAGATCAGCCAGAAGCATTGCAAAAGCTACCAATACATCCAGAAAAAGTCACAGTTCGGTGCGGTTTATGGGCTGGTGGCATCATTGGACCGTACTTCTTCAAAGATGCTGCGAATCGTAACGTAACTGTGAATGGTGAGCGCTACCGTGTGATGATATCCAACTTTTTTTTGCCCAAAATGCAAGAGCTTGACTTGCATGACAAGAGTTTCAACAAGACGGTGCCACATACCACACATCACGCGTAACAATGGACTTATTGAGAGGCGAGTTCGGTGAACATTTTATTTCACGTTCGTGGCCAGGTCAATTGGCCGCCTAGATCGTGCGATTTAACGCCTTTAGACTATTTTTTGTGAGGCTATGTTAAAGCTCATGTCTGTTCAGACAAGCCCACTTCAATTGACGCATTGGAAGACAACATTGAAGCATTTTTTCGTGAGATACCGGCCAAAATGTTGGAAAGAGTATGCCAAAATTGGACTAAGCGGATGGACCATTTGAGGCGCAGTCGCGGTCAACATTTGCATGAAATAATCTTCAAACATTAAATTATATGGACCGTACTATCGATTCAAATAAAGATTTCGAGCATTTTTCTGAATTTTATGTGTTTTTTTTGAAAAAATTTCCTATAGCTCTTAAAAAATAACCCATTAGTAATACTTTGATAAAGTTCGGCTTAAAGAAATCATACCCCTGCATTCTGTTAGAGACGTAGGGTTAAGTTTCCTTTTCTTCCCTATTCTGATAACTCCTAAAATAGCCATAACATGGATGACTCCCACATTATAACATTCACTGAACCAGTTTTCAGTAATTATAGCCGTTAGAAGCCTAATTGCCTTTCTGTCAAATGATTACACAGTTTTTGTCTTTTCTATTAAAAAAAAAAAACGGCCATGGAATTCTGCATGTGATGATGTTTACACGGATCAATGCCGTCTTCTTCAATGTCCATTCATTTATCAAGATGCACCGCAACTAAAACGATATGACTGTCCTTCTGCGCCTGCGCATTCTGAGTTTCAGAAGATTCACAAGAAATCAGGAATTGATAGAAGATCCCACAGTACTTTGGTGCGGGTCTCTTCCATGAACTAGACAGTCTCAAAGTCAATTTTGTTAGGGATACCAGCCGGTTAACATGAGAGCTACGTGGATAGTACTTGCCAGTTATCATAAATCCTGAAATGTCTGAGCTCGCTATACCTGCGAAGCTGATAAGGCTCTATGCAGAATGACGTTAAGCAATTCCTGCAGCTCAGTCAAGGTAGGAATGGACCTCTCCTTACCTTTTGATATCGTGCAAGGTTTCAAACAAGGCGATCCCTTATCATGCGACCTCTTCAACTTCGTCATGGAGAGTGCTGACGACATTGACATCATAGGGCGTACCAAGCGAAATGTTACCGCTGCCTTTAGTGTTATTGAACGGCAGTCTACTAAGATGGGTTTGGCAGTAAATGACGGCAAAACAAAGCATATCTTATCTACAAGTAGAGTCGAGCGGTGTATTGATTCTCAGATTACGGCCGATAACTATACTTTTGATACGGTCAAGGAATTCATCTATCTTGGCTCCGCCGTTACCACCAGAAATGATGTCAGTCTGGAGATCAAGCAAACAGGTGCTACTATGGTCTCAATAGGCAATTGAGTAGCAGAGACCTCTCTCGTACGATAAAACTAATACTCTACAAGACGCTTATCCTACCCGTGCTTCTTTATGGCACAGAGGCATGCACACTATTAAGCACTGATGCAGCAGCCTTGAGAGTATTCGAGAAAAAATGCCTTCGTAAGATCTTCGGTCCAATCCAACAGTGAGCTGTATGAGCTCCTCAACGATATAGACGTTATACAGCGTATTAATATCCAGCGGCTGCGCTGGCTCGACCATGTCGTTCGAATGGAGGAGAATGCCCCGGCGAGACGAGGACGACCTTGTATCCGTTGGAAGGACCAATTCGAGGAAGCCCTGTTATCGATTGGTATGACCAACTGGCGTAGGCGCGCAAGAAGCAGAGACGCCTGGAAGGATGTGTTTAGGCAGGCCGTTAATCGGGTTGTTATGGCCAATTAAGTAAGTAAGAATGCTAGGGGTTCGATGTGAGCAGATCTTTAAGGAACACTCGGTTGATTTCTTCCTCTAATTTTCCTTTACTTTACTTCAACTTTATCAATCAAACAATTCCAGCTAAGCACTGTAACAGAATCTAGATTAATATGGTTGCCACCTTTGGTTTCGTCTTGATGTGTCTGGCATCAGAGGGCTTCTTGTATGGATAGATTATTTGAGGGGATTTTAGTTTCTGAAATACGAAAATCATGTCCATAATTTTTTCATCTTCTTTAGAATCTTCAGCTTTGAAACTGGCTTGCTAGGGTTTGTGAACTTTGACCTTTTAAAAACATAATTGAACACTCTCTTTATTTCCATCTCCACATGCCATTATTTTTAAATTATTTTTTCATTTTCCCCAAAAATTTTAATGAAAATCTTCTGTAAATTCAATTAAAATTTCATTGCGCTTGTCATTTATATTGTTAAACCATCCTCCCATACGCCCCTGACTGTTAATTCTTTGCTTGCAATTCATCTGGTTGTGTGGGGAGTGTACAAATGTTGTACGTTTTTCAATTAAATGCACCAAGAAATGTGGGAAGAACAAAAACAAAAACAAAAACAAAAACCGAAAGAAAATGTTGTACATGCACCTTAAGACATGAGTGGAGTGCTTCATAATGAAATGTAAGAGAAAATAAACGTGTTGTTACTGTTGCCACATTTGCACATATACACTCTCACACCTTTAACACTTTAACAGGATGTGTGTGTATTGTGTGCATTGTTTTTCGTTTTTTTGTTTTTCTTTTTTTGATATAAAAAACTCTCCTTCTTCTTGGAACAACTCATCTCCAACAATGCAGAGAGAGAGAGAGAAAGAGAGAGAGAGGAGAAATTCAAGGAATTTAAATTCGAGAAAACAAATTCACAAGTGCATACTTGTTTCTCTCTTTTCATTATCTCACTGCCAATTACGTTTGCAAAGTTGCACCTCATCATGGTTGTCATAATGAGTAGGAATAGCAGCAGCAGCCATAGCAGTAGTGGTAGCAGCTACAGTAACATCACTGTAACTTTTTTTGTTCTTCTTTTGCCGCAGTTGCCAGTTGTTGACAAGTACTCTGCTTACAAGTACTTTTCATTTCATTTCGTACGTATCATCCAATGGTACTTCAGAATGAATGAATTTCTATTTACAACGTATCCAAGTCGTTAAGTGTCACGTGCTTCAAGTATTAAAAACAATTATACCCGCTCCATTGATAGTTTAAAATTAATTTAGAAAACCTGTAGACACTGCAGGTATATGAGAATGCAACACTTGTGTTCAATTTCGCTACAATGTGGCACGCTTAAATAGTCTTTGTTGAAAGCGCAGCATCATACGTCGTCCTTGCCGCAGGCATTGTAAGAAATAAAACGAATTTTCTTTTTTATTCTGTTATCTGCAGAATTTTTATTCATTTTGAAACTTTTTTTGGGGAGGTAAACGTCTACGAGGGCGGATCCTCTTATAAATAAAAGAAGAATATTTAAGAAAATTTTCTCTGTTTCTCAATATAATTTTACTTTAATAAGAACCACTTTCCTAGCGGTATTCAATGGCTTCGGAAACCTGCAAGAATTGTCCAGCAGCTTCTCAAAGTAGCCATCTGCCACTTTACTTAACTGAATTGGTCCTTACAAGCAGTCTTCTGACAAAATCTCTGAGTGTAAATAAAATTGCGATGAAAAGTTTCTCAAATCTGTTGTTCGCAGTCGACTTTAAGCTGAAGGTCCTGCCTCTCATGGCTAAAATTAACACACACAACATGGGTGGTGTGAGAAACTACGTTATAATTTAGCATTTAAGTTAGCAATATTGCAATTGACAGTTGGATACGTGGGGATAAGAAGCGGTCTGAATTTCTTCTAATCTTAAATCGCATGGCTATCCATCGCACAATGGCGATTCACACGGGACGCTGTCCTTTTCCATTTGGGTCCCGGCAAATGATTTCTTCAGTAGCTTTGTCTCTGAAAAAGAGGAGGAGGTCATTGTCTTTTCATCTCAGGTGTCGTAGCCATGTTCCTGTTGCAGTAGCAAGTTTCAATTTGGACTCGAGTTGATTTCTTTTAGGAAATTTTTGATCTTTAAGTTGAATATTCATTCTGGTATTACAATGGATCTCTCAGCAGATTTCTGGCAAAAACTCTGAGAGTGATTTTCAACTTTAGGTACCGCCACTCATGAATAAAAATAAGCGCACACAACGTAAATGGTGTGAGAAGCTAAGTCGTAGTCTTGACTGAAGGGTTGTAATGATAGAATTATGCATGCATGTATGTATTACAATAGACATAAATGCTAGCCTAAGTGACACCTCTGTCTTTAAGGTGTGTTCGCCACCTTAACTAACCTAACCTCACTTATGACGCATAAAGACGTCAAGTGTAGACATAAACTAAACTGCCGAGATATGCACTTACTTACTTAATTGACCATAACAACCCGATTAACGGATTTCGGCCTGCCGCAACACATCCTTTCAGGCGCCTCTGCTTCTTGCGCGCCTACGCCAGTTGGTCACACCAATCGATGACAGGACTTCCTCGATTTGGTCCTTCCAACGGATACAAGGTCGTCCTCTTCGCCGACTTCCGCAGATCCCCGCATCAAATACCCGTCTTGCTGGAGCATCCTCCTCCATTCGAACGACATGGCCGAGCCAGCGCAGCCGCTGGATATTAATACGCTGTACAACGTTCATGTCGTTGAGGAGCTCATACAGCTCACTATTGTATCGGATGCGGAAATCATCGTCGACTCGTACTGGACCGAAGATCTTACGCAGTACTTTTCTCTCGAACACTCTCAAGGCTGCTGCATCAGTACTTAAAAGGGTCCATGCCTCTGCGCCATAAAGAAGCACGGGTAGGATGAGTGTCTTGTAGAGTGTTAGTTTTGTCGTACGAGAGAGGTCTCTGCTACTCAATTGCCTATTGAGACCATAGTAGCACCTGTTGGCTTGATCTCCAGACTGACATCATTTCTGGTGGTAATGGCGGAGCCAAGATAGACCGTATCAAAAGTATAGTTATCGGCCGTAATCTGAGAATCAATACGCCGCGCGTCTCTACTCGTCAATAACTTGTATGTACTTTGTTTTGCCCTCATTTACTGCCAAACCCATCTTAGTAGAGATATGTGCGTACGCTTAATGTTGTAGGAAATGTAGGAAAGATTTTACTGTGTGTTCGCCACCTTACCTAACCTAACCTCACTTATGACGCATAAAGACGTCAAGTGTAGACATAAACCACACTGTCCAGATATATGCGTACGCTTAATGTTGTAGGAAATGTAGGAAAGATTTTACTCCAACATTTTAGCCTGCAATGATAAATATGAGAGAATTTATCCCCAAAGAACTACTTAATAACAGAATTGGCAGAAGAGTCTCTCAAGACATGGAAGTCGCCGTAGTTTAGCAGGTGGTGTGTTGGCTTATTAGACGTGAGGCTACGGTTCAAACTCGAGGTCAGACTTCTCCAACATAACGAAATATAAAGAAATATTTCTGCGGCGACTGAAGTCGCCGTAGTCTAATAGGTAGTGTGTTGGCTTATTAGACGTAAAGCCAGGGTTCGAGCCTCAGGCCAGACATCAAAACAAAAATACAAAAAGTATTCCTTCGGTGACTTCCTCTCAGCAGATTTCTCTGAGGGTAAATAAAAATTGCCATGAAAAGTTTCTTAAAAATCTATCGTTCGGAGTCGACTTTAAACTGTAGGTCCCGCCACTCATGTATAAAATTAATGCACACAACATAAGTGGTGTGAGAAACTAGGTCGTAATCCTAACTAAAGGGTGTGAAAACCTAGGTCTGAAGGGTTGTAATGACCAATTATGTACGTCTCTCAAGACATAAATTCTATCAACAAACATAGCAACCAGAAGATGTCATCAAACTATCATCAAATCAAGCGTATTGTCCAGAGTTAATCTTCTGCATCCTCTTTAAGCACAACCAATGACAGAGGAGTCAGTTTAAATTATTTTTGGCTTAAGTTCTCGTTACTGTTAATCCCAATGTTTGACCCAATTTGCTGTTTTAATCCCTCACTGTGTAACTATAAAACAAATACAACTACAACCAGAAATAAAATTTCCATGAAATACTCTGGTAATTATGACAGAGAAGACTTACTAACTTCTTAAAGTATTTGGCTAATTGACATTGTACGAGTATTTGGCTTTTAAGTAACTTTAAATGACTCGTTAAAGACTTTTCTTAGCTGTAACTTGCAACAGCAAGATGCAGCGAGCAGCAGTAATGATAGTTAATGTGACATGATTTTGTCTGTGTGTCATAATTGTATTACTTTAATGACTTCTTTCACAGTTTCCGAGGATTTGTGTAAATGATTTTGTCTTAAGTTTTTTTCTTTTCTTTGTTTTGAGGATGTTGTTCTTGAGCTATTTTTAGTTAGTTATCCAGCTCTCTGTGTTAGACAGGGTACACAGGGTTAATGTTTATCACATCAAAGTCTTGCAAAGTTTTTAAATGCAGCTTCATTTTTGAAATGGTCATTATGGTTAGGGGTTCCAAAGCAATTGATGAAAATTTCATTTGAAGCAATTGTTTATGAGCTTTAAACAAATCTTATCTACTTAATGAGATCAACTAATTTTATCGTTTGATCGATTTCTGAAAAACTTTCAAAATATTCCAATTAAACCTTTGATGGCAAACCCTAAAAGCTTGCCCATAAATATGTAGTGAAAGTGTAGGAAATTGGCAGCAGTAGTGGCACTTTCAAGTGGCGACACGATGAAGCTGAAACTAAGGAAATACAACAAGTTCTTTGACCTTTTTTTTCCCTTTTGAATATTGCTGTTGACGCAGATAGTTAGTACGAGGGTGGTTACAAACAAATCAAAACAAATTTATGAAAATGTTTTTTCTTCTTTCCATTGCTTTTCAATTTAGTGAAGGTCCTCGTAAATGCTTACAAATAATTTCATTAAATCTTATCTTTTGCTGAACATCAACGATAAAAATGACACCATTGTGCAATACAAACGCCAACGAATACAACACAATTCAGCTTAACATAAAATGTTTAAGAATATTGTCACTAATTAGCCCAACTTAATGGTGTTGTTGATGGCACCACTTCCACTTCCATTGCCACTAAAGTTGCCTGCCAACGCTGTCAACAAGAATACTATGACAGGCCAATGAAAAGGCCATGATACGAAAGAAATACTTGAGATTTTATGTTTGTTTTTCTGTTTATTTTTCTCTTTCTTTTTTTTGTAGTTTTTATTCCATTAACATTTTCCTTTTTCTCATTTGCTTTTTGTGTTTCTTCGTTTTGTTGCCCCCTTTTTTTCGTTTTTTATGTTTCTTTTAAATGTTAAATAATGCTGCTCATAATCACTTGCTTATTACCTACTTAAACTAATTTGTTTAATGGATACAAGCACGTATACAGAGTGGAGAGTGAATGAGTATGTATAGTATATGAGTAAGGCGCACATAAAAAAACAAAACTTAAGCATACTTTTAGGTTAAAAATAGTTTTAATGAAAAAAAAAGAATCCTTTATTTAATTGAAAGTGTTTCGTATTTTTCTGCTTTTTTAAAATACAATTTAATTACTTTTTATTGTTGTTGAATTAAGGTTGTGGCCTCATTTGTAAAATGATTTTTCCTTTAATGACAGGAACTCAAAGTCAGATTCTAATTTTACTCCTAAAAATATGTCAGACATTTTTTCTTTTCTATTTTAAAGCTTTAAAGTAAAATATTTCAATGGGAATATGCTTGAAAAAGAGAGAAAAAAAAGAAAAGTCGTTTGGCTGCATTCTTTTCTTTAAATTGAGAAAATTATAACAATAAACTCATAAATGTTGGGTTATATAAAAGCTATTAGCGGTTTTTCACTAAGTTTTTAAGCTGTAACTTAAAACCCGGCTTATAACACAACAAAGATCACATTTTTGCGTATGGTTTGTGTCTTTAATATTGTTACGTTACGGAGAGTAAAAATCTATAATTTTTTCATCTTTTCATTCAACGAAATAGTGTAGGTAAGTTGGTAGCTGCCACACAAGTGGATATTCACACTTAAGCCACGTATGATCCATTGCGATGCCACAGTCTTTTAATTTTTAGTCACTTAATTGGTTACTAAAACCTAGATCGTTTTCGACCTAGCTTTTCACACTACCCATGTTGTGCGCTATAGTATTATCCGTGAGTGAAGGGACCTATAGTTTAACACTTGCACCCGTACCACGCTTTGCAACTATTCTTGACAATACAAGTGAACAAACATATGACTGCCGTGTATATGCGAGATAAGTAGTCGTCGTAGTCTAGTAGGTAGTGTGTTGACTTATTAGACGTAAGACCCGGTTTCAAACCCGAGGTCAGACATCAAAACGAAATATGAAAAATATTTATTCGGCGACTTCCTCTCAGCAGATTTCTGGCAAAAACTCTGAGAGTAAATAAAATTTCCATGAAAAGTTTCTCAAAAATCTGTCGTTCGGAGTCGACTTTAAACTGTAGGTCCCGCCACTCATGTATAAAAATTAACACACACAACATAAGTGGTGTGAGAAACTAGGTCGTAATCCTGACTGAAGGGTTGTAATGATCAATTATGTATGTATGTAGGTAGCTGCCACACAAGTGGATAGTCACACTTAAGCCACGTATGACCCATTGCGATACCACACTCTCTGAGGTTATACTTACTTAATTTGTTAGTAAAACCTAGATCATTTTCGACCTAGCATTTCACCCCATCCATGTTGTTCGTGACTATTTTGTCCGTGAGTGAACAGTTTAACACTTGTGCGTCGGTGCACCTGCACCACGCTTTGCAACTTTTCATGATAGCGCAAGTTAACAAAATAATGACTACCGTGTATATACGCTCGCTGTTATGCTGCTACATACTGGACTAGAGTCTTTTAATTCCTCTAACACTAAAATTACTCGGAACTTCTGATGCAGCCATTTAGAGTTTCAATATTCATTCTTAACAAATCACGATATAACCCTGGGCTTATGCTCAAAAGGTAACGAACAGTTACATCTTCCACCTCGCTTAGATGTAGAAATCATTGACCGTATGGTCAAGACCAATGCCGCCCAAAATGCAAAGTTCAGTTATAGCTCTGACAGCTATGCTAAGCGTGTTTTTTTGGAATTGAAGCAAACGTTCCGTAAGTCTTTATCTACCTTTGACAAGATTTACCATGGTAAGTTAACTGAGAGTTCAGTAGTTATGCCATGTCTTAGCAGTTCATTTGCTCTGTAGGTTTCTGTTAGTACCACATAGTACTCTGACTGCCAGAGACTTTTTATCCTTGAAAATCTTTGCTGCAGTTCTTTATCGTAATGGGCCATGATAGCCATGAATGGTCTTAGAGGTTATTACGTAAAAACTCAGTAGTTTGGCTGTCACCTGGCTATCAGAAGCTATGCTAATATCCTTGCCAGAGATTTTTTTATTCTTAATAATCTTTAACGCAGTGCGTATGGCGAACATATCCACCATATTAGACGCTGCAGCGATTAAGCCATTCCATCACCCACAATTCAATTCTGTTTCGAAATATCCACGAAAATTTGTATGGAATTGTTCACGAAGTGTGTTATGCTATTGGGTCCGCCAAATAATTTTTTTTTTTTGAAAATGCTTTAAAAAAAACTACTGAATATTTTCTCAAATTTCTTTTTTATTTGAAAGTACAATCCTTCCGGTTAATAATGGAAAATAATTTCATTCAAATGGTTGCCTTGACTGGCCTTGAAGTAGCTTACACGATCGGTGCAATTTTTAAGCACATTATCGATTGTGTGCAGCTGTATTTCACCACTGGCTTCACGAATATTGTCCTTTAAAGCGTCCATTGTCTCTGGATTGTCGGCGTAACACTTATCTTTGACGGCATCCCACAAATAATAGTCTAACGGTGTCAAATCGCAGCTCCGAGGTGGCCAAACGCCATCAGCTCTGCGGCTGATAATGCAATCTTCAAAAACAGGGCGCAAAATATCGAGTGTAGCTTCGGCTGTGTGGCACGTCGCGCCGTCTTGTTGAAAACAAATGTTGCCAATATCCTCCTCTTCAATTTTTGTGAACAAAAATTCGTTCAACATGGCCCGATAACGATCGCCATTGACTGTAACGGCCACTCCTTGCTCATTTTCGAAGAAAAATGGCCCAATTATGCCTCTGGACCAAAATCCGCATCAAACAGTGACTCGTTTTGGGTGCGGGTTTTCTGTGCCCCAAATGCGACAATTTTGCTTGTTTACATACCCGCCAAGATCAAAATGAGCTTCATCTGAAAAGATGATTTTATTTTGCCAAAATCGCCATCTTCTGTAAGTCGACCGCAGGCCCACTTAGCGAAGCGAAAACGCATTGGATGGTCAATTGGCTTCAACTCCTGAATCAATTGGACTTTGTATGGCGTCATACTAAGGTCTTTATGCTAAATTCGTCTCAATGATATCTCCGAAATGTTCAATTTTTGAGAACAACGGTAAATTGATATTGATAGCTCTTCACGCACACTTTCTGTCACAGCAGCAATATTCTCGGGTGTACGCACTGTTTTTGGCTTTTCACGCTTTGGTTTATCGATGAGGATGCCAGTTTCTTTCACTTTTCTCACAAGATAACAGACATACGGAGCTGACAGAGCTTCGCTTCTTCCAAAATCCGTACGCAATTTTCGCACACATTCTGCAACATTACCATGATTTTCAAAGTAATATCGCAATATTTCCCAGCGTTGTTCAAGCATATACACAACCATAGTCGTTCAGCGGAAGGATAAAACTAATTATCTCTCAAACCAGACAAGAGCTAAGTGTTACTATTCACGAAATAAGCACTAGTTGAAAAAAAAAACGTTAGATGGCGGACCCAATACTTACCCTAACTCCTCTTTCCAGAATGGATGTTTTGAACTTTCTCGAGAAATTATTTTTTTTTCTATTTCTGACTTTTTAAAAGCAAAATTTTATTCTTTTTTTCATTGAATGGCTTAGTAAAGCGATGTGATTTCTTGATGACACATTCCTAGAATCAGGTTGAGCTAATCACACCTTATTGCCGCTGTCTTTGTGTATTTTCAGTCGTTTTTTTTCTCTTCTCATGTTAAAATACAATTTTTAGGCGATCGTTGGAAAAAATGTAACTTGAAATTTTATAAAAAAATCCGCTGTTGCTTTTTATATGACCCAATATATGTATTATTTTTATTACAATTTCTTTAAACTCTTTTGCTCGTTAAGAACATTTGCTATTTTTCACTGTTTATAATAATAGAAATAAAGAAGAACAGACTCTTTCCGTTTCCCTTTTTCTCTTTTTATTCCGGTTTCTCGTCAATAAATATCTTCAACAACACCATTGCCACTACAATTTAGCAAATGCTGAGCATAATTTGCAACGTTTTCTTCTACTCTCACTGTTTTCTCTTTCCACTTTTTCTTTCCTTTCCTTTCCTCTATTTTGTGTTAGTGTTGTTGTGGCGCTTCTTTTTTCTTCTTCTTTTGAGCGTTTATTAAATTAAACTTCCGGTCAACAAGATTAATTTCCTTTTGCAAAAATTCCAGCATTTTTTAAATGAAACTTTTGCTAGGAAGTGAGAAAGGAGAGAGAGAGAGAGAGAGTGAGAGAGAGCTGGCGTATAACTGATTGCTGTTGTTTGGTTTTGTTATAATTATGGTAACAATTTGTAAAAAAAAGACTAAGAAAAATTGTTCACAATTGATACAGAAGCCACACTAATTGACAGCTGGTCATAAATTGTAAACGGAAAACCAAACCAAAAAAAAAAAGAAAAGAAAAGTTGGCAGTAAATTTTAAAAATGCAACAAGTGGAGAAGCTAATTTGGAGTTGGATGAATAAAAAATAAAGAAATGAAGTAAAAATTTGCTTACTTTTGACAATTGGAGGTATATTCAGTTGAGTATAGAAATTCAAAATAAAAAAATCTGTATTAATGCATAAGGAAAAGATCGTCTTTGCCAATGCCATTGCTATGCCTAAAGGCAATACAATTTTTTTTAAATTTTCCTTTTGAGGGCCTATTTATTTGCTAATATTTTCTTTTGCAATCCTTTTAAACTTCATTAATGTCCAGTTTATTTAAACAATTCATTTCAAAATCATTTCTCCTAGTTTTTATTGCTATTGTGGCGTCTTTGGTGATGATCATTAAGGCGCTTAATATTTCCCTCAGATTGTTTAAGGAAAACATTTCAGATTTTTAAGTTGTGTGAAAAGGAAATATAAAAAGAAAAATATCATAAAAATTGTTGTTGTTGTTGTAGTTTTATTTTTATTATTTTTATAACACTTGAAATTGTTTTCACCTCCTGGCACAGGATATTTTAATGGGCCTCAGCATTTTTATTTTTATTCTTCTTTGCTTTGCTTAATAAAATTGGTTATTCTTCTGCTTTTTGCCTTTGTATGTGGATTACATACATACATACATGCAATGGGTATGCTTCGAAAAGAATTCTCACAATATATACGAGGGTACTTACTAACATTGCGAATGTGTTATTAAAACATAAAAAAATGTTTCAAATTTTTTTGTTTACATACATACATAATTGGTCATTACTCAGATAAATGAAAAAAGGATCCTTTTAAGCCAGCAACGGAGTTGAAAAAAGAGCTACAAATTGCGGCATGCGTTGAAACAATCCGAAATCGGCTTCGGGAACATAATTTAAAAGCTTGCAGTCCAAGAAAAGTTCCGCTTCTTACAACAAGGCATGTGAAAAAAACGAATGAAATTTGCCATCAACAGTGGCCCTTAAGTAAATGGAGAAACATTTTGTGACTGACGAGAGCAAAATTGTTTTGTATGGTGGAAAAGGCTCTCGAGCGTCTGTACGACGACCACCAAATGCTGAATATAACCTCCAATTCACCTGCAAGACCGTAAAACATGGAGGTTCGAGCATTATGATTTGGAGGTGTTTTTCATATACGGAGTGGGTCCAATATACGGGATCAAAACATTGATGGATCAACATGTTTACGTTGATATACTGGAGAATTTTATGCTACCGTATGCTTCAAAGGAAATGCCATTGTCATGGGTCCTCCAACACACCAGTCGAAGAGCCAAGAAGTGGTTCGACGAACATAAAATAAATGTTATGGAGTGGCTGGCGCAGTCGCCAGACTTAAGCCCAATAGAAAATCTTTGGGCTGACGTTAAAAAATACGTTTGGGAAATGAAACCTACCAATAATGAGTCACTATGGGCTACAGAGAAGGAGGCATGGAACAATATCCCAAAAAAAAAAGAGGTGAAGAACTAGTTGACTCCATGCCAAGACGTTGTGCTGCCGTTATTGTCAACAAAGGCCATGCCACGAAATATTAAAATGTCTATTTAAAACTGTATTATGACCATATAAAAAATCTTTTCCAATTTAATGTATTTTCTAATCTTTTTTTTGTACCTGTTAGTTGGAGTGCTATTTTTTTATCGATCAAATTTAAAGTTTCAAATTAATTTTGTTTAACCGCTGGACTAAATTAAAATAAATATATCTGAAATATTTTTAATTTTACTTACAACTGTGTTTTTTTGGTTATCTTTTTACTTAATACATAAAATTCCAAAATTAAATGTTAGAAAAATTGACGACGAAATAATTATTCCATCCTTAGTGCTATTTTTTTTACCGCAGCTGTATGTATGTAAAATTCATAATGCAGAGAACATATGTGACGTATGAGTGATATTTAATTCCACTAGTTTCATACATGACAAAATCGTAGTTTTTTTATTGCATACTTTTCAGGGTAACTATTCCAGTACATGTAATATGATGCGTATGAGTAATATATTTCAAATACGATTAAAAAGAAAGTATACCCCATTAATTTGAAATTAAGCCACATGATTTTTCGATTCTATGCAATTCTAGGCTATAAGGATTCTAGTAGGTAATAAAGGGTGTTTTTTATGGAGGTATAGAACTTTAAGTTGGCATTACTTTTCAAGATCGCGACCGATTTAACAGCTGTCAAGTGATTTATTCTCAGTTTGGTTTGGCAATTCATCATGAATAGACTCACGCCTGAAAAACGCTTGCAAATAGTGCAATTTTATTTCGAAAATAATGGTTCTGTGCGGAAAACGTATCGCGAACTACGTCCATTTTATCGTCGACAAAATCGTCCATCAGAGCAGTTAATTCGATTAACCATGGAACGTTTTCGCACCACGTTTACTCTTATTGATAACTCGCATCCCCAGAGACGCTGTACGGTGCGTGCAGAAGAAGCTATTGCTGCTGTAGAGCGTAGCATTGAGGAAGACCCGAATGAGTCCATCCCCCATCGAGCACAGTAATTGGATCTGTGTCCATCCACTTTATGGAAGATTTTGCGGAAAGATCTTGTGCTTACAAAATCCAACTCGTGCAAGATTTGAAGCCAAACGATCATCAAGTAAGGCGTAGATTCGTCGAATGGGCCAAAACGAGATTACCGTTGTTCCCGATTTTCATAAGCGAATTTTGTTTAGCGATGAAGCATGGCTACGTTAACAAACAAGTCATTGGTCAATGCGGTAAAGCCACAAACGCTTGACCATTTGGAAGACAACATTCGCCGTATTATTGCCGATATACGGCCACAAATGTTGGAAAAAGTCATCGAAAATTGGACGTCCAGATTGGATTGCCATAAATCATATTTAAGATGTAATGCCACAAGATTATCTTTCGGATAAATAAAATTCATGTCAATCGAATAATCCATCGTTATTTTATTGTAACTTAAGGTTCTATACCTCTATAAAAAACACCCTTTACATCATGAATCTTGAACATCTTCACAACAAAAAAAATTAATTTGGCAAAATATCAAACCGTTTTTGTTTTATTGCATTTTTAAATATAAACTTTTAAATGGCCCAGCGGGTCTAATGGTCTCATGTCAGAAGTGAATATGCTGCGTACGACTATCCATCTTCCAATCTAATAAATATTCATTCACAAACCTATAAAGTCTCATTTCTTAACGCGTTTTTTTTAGTTCAAAATGTTGGATATCGCTGATATTTTTTTTGTTCATTTGAAATAGCAATTATGTATGGAAAATAAAATCGTTTAAAAGACCATGACAGACTTTTGTCTGGGTGGGTCGCATTCAAAACGTCTAATTTTCCATGATATCAGGCCAAGTTTTATTAACGGCATCGGTTATGTTAGGTTTGAGAACTGTTGTGGTAACAATTGCAAAGTAAATGCAAAGCTTAAAGTGGCATTTAATGTTCTAAAGTAAAGAATATGATGTAAATTTTTAATTTTTAAAAATCATCAAAATAAGGGCATAAATCGTCAAATCGTCAATATAATATTTTTGGTGCTCAAATCGTCAAATCTGGCAGCTATGATTACAACCCTTCAGTCAGGATTACGACCTAGTTTCTCACAGCACTTATGTTCTGTGTGCTAATTTTATACGTGAGTGGCGGGACCTACAGTTTAAAGTCGACTCCGAACGACAGATTTTTTCAGAAACTTTTTCATGGCAATTTTATTTACTCTCAGTGAGTTTTTGCCAGAAATCTGCTGAGAGAAAGTCGCCGAAGAAATTCTTTTTGTATTTTATTTTGATGTCTGGCCTGTGGCTCGAACCCTGGCTTTTCGTCTAATAAGCCAACACACTACCTACTAGACAACGGCGACCACATTTTTTTTTGTTTAAAGCATTAATAAACGATTTCCATATTATATAAGAAAAATTTGATTTCCAACGACCCTCGTATATATTGTAAATATTAAGTAAAACACTTGCTTTAAACACAAGAAACTGCAACTAAAACTGAAACCAACTTTGAAAAGGAAATTCTTGGCGGGCATTAAGACTAGCCAGTAGCTAGTGTACTGCTGTTACAACTTAAAACTTGCAACTGACTCTTGCCACACGCATAACAGCATTATTGTATGCCATAATATAATGTTAAATAAATAAAAAATTAAAACTTATTTCTTTCCTCTTTTTTTATATTTTTTTTAAGTTTCTTTTTTGTTGTCTTTTTTCCAGCTTTAAAAGCAACATGACGGCATAAAAGTATCGCATTTGAGTTCAGTTTAGTTTTAATATGATGTAAATTATATGATTACTGCAACAGCAGCTGTATGGTGGCAGGCAACAATAGTTTTTGCAACACCAGCAAATAAGGAAATAAAAACTGAAAACTAAATTTCTAAACTCAAGTTTCGTTTTTTCACGTTCTTGGAGAAAGCCACTAGGCAACCACTGCCCCTGTATCTTTCTTTCCGTATTTTTATAGTTGGTATTGCATTTCGAAACTTGTACCTTCATTGCTTATCATGTGTTGGAGTTTTTAAAACTTGAATTTGAACGCAAAAGATTTTTTTCATTACAAAAAAAGTTTCATTTTCAATTCTTTTTTTTTTTAATTTCAAAGAGGTAAACAGTGTAGAGGACTGTAAAATAATTCAACTTTTTTGGTTTCTTGGTTATTGTTGCACGTGTTTTAATATAAAATTTTATTAGAAAACATGCTACCAACACATTCTATTAGAACATGCTACAGTAGAAGCATTCTATTGCGTACTTAATAAGGTTTTAAGTTCGTTATCTGATTGGTTTCGGCAGCGGCCGTAGTCTGGTAGACGTAAGGCCACGTTTCAAACCCCAGGTCAGACATCTCCAGCAAAACGAAAACTGAAAAAAATATTTCTTAGGCCTCCTTGCTCTCAACAGATTTCTGGCAAAAAAACTCTGAAAATAAAACAAAATTGCCATGAAAAGTTTCTCAAAAATCTGTCCTTCGGAGACGAATTTAAACTATAGGTCCCGCCATCCATGTAGAAAATTAAAGCACGCAACATAAGTGGTGTGTCATAACCCTGACTAAGGGGTTGTAATAAGCAATTATGTATGTTATGTATCTGATCTGGTTTTAAAGTGATATTTCTCCAGTTTGTTTATGTTTTCCAAACGATAGTTTAGGTCAGGTAAGATGATATCAAATTTTTGAAGGATAAGGTCCCACTTATTATCTCGAAAAGTCCCTAAATTGCATACATTTTGTCCCAGTCAATCGAGAGATTTTTTGGAGCATTTCCTATTACCTAACAAGTATTGTAAAGCTTTCAAACCAAAAATATGCTGCAGGGGTATAAGGCAGCCTGTTCAGAATTTTAAAGCAATGGATATAGACCTCAAGGGATTGTCAGGCCAACGGAAATACCTAAGCATAGCTGAAATAAACACATTAAAAATATTGGGTGTAGTAAAGCGATATCCCTTGCTTTTGTATGAACCAATCGGCTTAACAAACACAAGCTGTGAGCAGCTGATGTCTCTTACGGATAACCGAATGCAATGCATAAGACTGCAGAGTAAAATTTCACTTTTAAGAGTTTTTCTGAATTCCCTATAGCCGTACCCTGACATATTGTTTCTTTAAACAGAAAATACCCTCTGGAATAACTTTCTAAAATTGTTTCTCTTATTTTCTGTTTTTTCTTTTTGTTGTTGCTACTTCTCCAATTTTCTTTCTTTTTGTAAAAAGTGGCCACAAACTTGTCTTACTGTTAACGTAGTTTCTACAACAATAACAACAACATTGTTGTGTTGCATGCTACCATTAAAAATTTTGCTTTTGCTGTTGCTGTTGCCATAGTTGCATGCGTGCTTATGTTTATAATTGTTTTACTTTCGTTTTAGTGTTCCAATGCGCATTTAAAACTTTAAATCGCATTATTACCGGGCGATACTTTCTAGAAAAACATGTGGCGTGTGCCACAAAAATATGTATGTCCGACACTTAAACTCAATTTAAGTTCAACCGTAAGAGAGAAATAAAAATAAAAAAATAAGAAAATAAAAATCTTAAACGCTTATTATGACAGCATTTTTAAAAGTGCGAGTATGGAATGTTAGGGGAATTTTTTTTTTCTTTTTTAAATGAAAAACTTTTTCGAAAATAATTTTAAAGAACTTTTGTGCTGGAATTATAATTTTAAAGTGCAAATAAAAAAATAGTTTAGTGGTTTTAATAGGTTTTAAAGAAAAGTACTTTTACTTGGCTATATTTGTAAGGATGATAAGAAAATATTGTGAAATTAATTTAAAGAGTTGAGAATCACAAAAAAGGCGTTTCTACTAATAATTAATTTCACTTCTCAACAGCTAAGCATGCCAACATGGGAAATCATTGAATGACAATTATGCCAGTACCAGAGATCAGTAATGAGTATTCAAAAAGATGAATAGAATCGAATCATACTCATAATTTCTGATACTTGTACGCATTCATACTTATTTTAATATAATGGAACCTCTACTTATATTCAAAGTTTGAAGTACTCATCATATTCATACTTAACATCACCTATAATGATATAATGATTTCGATTCTCCATAACTCAACATATACACGAATCACAAAATATGTATGATTCGCGTTCGGACACTAAAATACTCACTAGAATGTTGTGTGTTCGAGTCACTCGAATCATTTATAAGTATTATCAGTATTATTCTAAAGTTATGAATCTAAATGAGTAGGCTTATGAATCGAACATATTTCGAATGGTATGAGTTTGATGTCAACGTTGTACGCATACTTATTGCAACCTGTACTGTATAAATCAACGTTATAGTGAGTACGAATGAATCAGAAAACATAGTTAAATTTCAATATTGTTGACTCACTTATATTAAAAATTTCATGAGTTCTTATGAGTTGCGAAAAAACCATTCATTGCTGACCTCTGGTCAGTACCTAATCCGGTGGGATTTGAAATATTTCCTCACCAGTTCATGTGCAATTTCAGATCTCACAAAATTTTAAATGCTTTTTGCGGAAAGCAACCAGCTTCCAGCGATATTAGCAAACTAATAGCCCACGCCAATTATCAGTCTTTCACCCATTCCGATCTCTCCACAAATCAGCGCCTTTGTCTTAGAGATTGCAAACATCTTAGCCTGCACTCATAGGGCAGAATACGGTATGGCTTTGTTTTGCTATTCACAATACATATAGTCTGGCGCAGGTTCCAATTTTTATCTTCGAACTGTGCGTAAAGATCTGCTGGAGATATTGTTGAGAACAATTTATCGAAGCCACATAAGTTTAGTTAAACTCGTTTAAGACATCCAAAAATAGTTTGTTGCTGGCAGTCTCTGCCAGTTATGTCTTAAGGCTATTCCTGTGTAAACATATCTTTACATTTTATCCAGCAGCTTACTCAGTTTCAACATGTTCATTGCATCCTGCTATACAATTCAGTCATTTGTGAGAATCAGTAAGATCACGGAGTTTTTACTCCACTTAACCACATTCAGACAGAAAATCTGGTTCTCACCTATGGCACTCCTATTCACAAAATAGCTTTTGAGTCCTTTTTTTCATTCTTTTCAGAGAGTTTAGTTTCCTCAGCTTTTTATACTTGTACAATACGAAATTCTTTTGCTTGTATTTTCTGCTGAAATGAAATTTCTTGGAATTAAGATGTATAACAACAGAGTGCTTTAAGCGCACACTATATGAACTTAATGGTAGGAGTTGGAAAGAACTTTCCCCAAATTCGAAGCAGTTGAGAATGCTGTTCACCATAAGATATCACGGCAAAGGTGATTACGCCACCCCTTGTAGTGTACCCCGCTCCCACCATTCCTTTAGTCAAATCCCTTTTATTTCAAATTTCATAATCCTGTTCTTTAGCTTATTAACTATGAACTTAATGAGGAAGTCGTGAATGTTAATGTCTCTCTAATTATCGTCTCAATGGCCAAACAGGCAGCAACAGAAGCTACATTTTCTCTTCAATCTCGTTCTGTAATTCAAGGTTTTTAATTGGGTATAGTGTATTGAGAAATCTGAGACAGGACAGGCCCACTTTAGAGAGTAAGATACTGCCGCAGCTAAAAAATGTTGGTTTAGCCAAACAAAACAGAAAATGAGAAGAAATGCCTCTTCCAGATACATTAAAAGAATGATAGCCTCCGACTCAGAACTACAGGACCTGCAGAAGTCATTTGCGGCATTGTCCAAGTCTATTGGCAAAACTTCTAAAAGGGGAGTCGTACATGAGGACTGCAATTGTTTAATGGATTGCCGTGCTGTTTAAGGAAAGAAAACAATCAGTTCTTCAGAGAGCCTAGTTATATTGCAATATATTACACTTATCCTCTTGCTAGCAACGAAGTATACATTGATTTGCTATGCCCTGTTATAGATCCAAAGATTGTGAGTTCTATACCAACCCTTGCCAGTTCATAAGCAGTTTCCAACAATATTTTATAATAGAGTTACCATTGAATAATCCCAAATTTACTTGTGAGCTCCCCAGCATACATAGGCTGGAATGGATGTCGAAGTGATATTCGTAACAGCCAGCCCTAAATAAGAGCGGTAAGCGTTTTTGGTTGTCAAAATTTCTCATGCCCATACAATTTGTATGCAGCATACCAAAAAATAACGCGGCAACGCTTTACAAGCGTTTGATAGTGGGGTTGGCTGCAAAAGACAACAAATGTAAAAAATGAAAAAAATATGGAAACAATAAAATATTTGTAAAAAACAAACAGAGTTATTAAATGTATTCTTTTATCATTCTGACGTAAATTTGCCGCTTTAATTTAAATATGGCCACAGAGCATTAGAGAACATTTCGCTTGACACTCTTATTTAGGAATGGCTTTAAGGGCTTTGATTGCTGTCTGCCTAGTTTTATGTTCAAACTAGATTGATTTTGGAATTGTTATCTTAACCTTACAAAGATTATTATAAGCGTATGCATACGTAATTGCTTATTACAGTCCTTTAGTCAGGATTACAATCTAGTTTCTTACACCACTTATGTTGTGTGCCTTAATTTTTATACATATATGTACATACTGACTTACTTACTTGATTAGCCATTACAACTCTTCAGTAAGGATTATAACCTAGCTTCTCACACCACTTACGTTGTGTGTGCGTTAAATTTATACATTCATTGCGGTACCTACAGTTTAACACGTTCATCGCCACGATAATATCAGAAAAATTTTCACATGGGCCATGGTAACTTCATTAGATAATTTAGTTAAAAATGTATCAAGGAAACTTAACGCTTTCATGCCCGAATTTTTTGGGCCAGAGCCAAAATTTTTTTAAGGAACATAGGCAACATCGGGCATGAAAGGGTTAATGTATCATAGAAATTTTTTTTTGCCAAAATTCCCGGAAAACACTATTTTTTATGTCACACATATATGACTGACATGGCTCTATATTAAAATTTTTTTCTCGACAAGCCGTGACAGTCTTATATGTTTGTTGTTTTGTACACAGCGTCGTTTGCGTCGGACATCTGTGATTTACCAAATCGCGTACGTCAGACACATACGACTGACATGGCTCATGTAGAACTTCTTAGCGCCAGACACATATGACTGACATGGCGATGAACGTGTTAAAGTCGACTCCGAACGTTAGATTTTTAGAGAAACTTTTCATGGCAATTTTATTTATTCTCAGAGTTTTTGCCAGAAGTCGCCGAAGAAATATTTTTTCTTTGTTTCGTTTCGTTGGAGATGCCTGACCTGTGTTTTTGAACCGAGGCCTCACATCTAATAAGGCAACACACTATCTAGTAGGGATGCCAATCGGGAAATCCCGAATAACAAAATCCCGGGATTTTCGGGATATCAAATCCCGAATCCCGAAAATTTCTTAAAACTTTTTCGGGGATTTTTCGGGATTATAAATTCATACATATATACTTTATATATATATATATATATAAGGAGCACAGGGCCTTAACGATTTCGTTCCATTCATGTTTATCTGCTGCTACGATCTTCAGCTCGCTCCACGTTTTGTTGACTTTGGCTGCTTCGATATCTAATTGTCGACGCCAGGTGTGACTCGGCCGACCTTTCCTGCGGCTGCCTTGTGGATTCCAGTCTATTGCGTTTCTGGTGGTGTCCGTTTGAGGTCTTCGCAAGGCATGCCCAATCCACTTCCATTTCCGTTTCCGGATTTCTACTTCAACTCGTGTTTGACCGCACTCAGCCCATAAGCTTTCGTTTGTGATGGTGTTTGGCCAGAAAATTTTGAGTATGCGACGTAAACAACGGTTGATGAATACTTGTAAGGCATTAATATCGCATTGGTTTGAGTTCCAGGACTCGCATCCGTAAAGCGCAACTGATTTTACGCAACCGTTGAAGATGTTGATTTTGGTGCGCTTTGAGATATTGTAGCACGACCCTACTGCCGTTTATGCCAACACAATGTTCTGTATAAGCTAATGATCATTAACAGCACAACATGTATAAACAAATGAATATCAAATAACATAAGCGAGTGTGTCATTAACATAATTCTGGGCATTGACTCTCGCTGCTTTTGACGCGCGCTCAAGTCGTCAATACATTATGTGCATGTTGTTGTTGTTGTGTATTCTCCGCTGGCTAGCGTGGGAATTATGCTTTGTTTGCATTACTGGTGTTGGGCTGAAGGCTTGGATCGTGTTGCATACACACAAACACATGTATTATTAATTGATAGAATATAGGTCACTAGAACATTTAAGCAAACATATGTAATAAGTATAGAACTATATAGAATTAAGGGAGTTGATTCGAAATTGTCGGATCAGCTAAAAAACTGTATAAAAGAGGAAATAATTCCCAAATCAAAATCATTCGGATTGAATACAATAAAGAAAATTGAGCTCTACAATTGAGCCCTTTTAAAAACCTAAAACTTTTTAAATTCTTTATCATTCAATCCTACAATATGGGAGGAGTTCCATATGTGTATTAATTGACCGTAAGCTTGTCTGGCCTTGTTAATGCGATTTCCAAAGTCTTCTCCAGAGCCTCCGCTTGTTGTTATTATGCTGTCTAGGTAACAGAATGATTGGACGTCTTCGATCAGTTGTTGTTGTAGCATGAATTGTCGGGGATTTCTTGTGTTGATTCTCATGGTTTTCGTTTTTGGGATATTAATTTTGAGATTGCATATCGTCGAATCAGTGTGAGAGCAAACAAATGTCGTCTGCGTAATCTAAATCTTCGAGGCGGCCGTTTAGTCGCCAGGTGATGCCTCTTGGTGTTGCTGTGACATTTTCCATGATGCTGTCGATTACTACATTGAAGAGCAGGGGGATATATACTTTATAAAGTAAGAAAAAAATTGAGTCTACGCCATTGTTTTTTATTTAATATTACATTAAATAACACCCATGTAGTTCTTCAAGTGTATCATGCAACATTAAGTGAATTTTCTATATCACTCAACATCGAATTGAATAAGAACCCAACTTCCATTGTTAAAAAGTTAAATGTTACCCTCAAAGTCCAATAAAATTTGTTAATACAGCTGATGGTTTAGATAATCAAATTTCTAAAGAAATAGATTTGATTGAATCACGAGGTGTTAGAGGTCAATAGTTATATTCTGTATATAGCTATCTTGAAGCCATTTTGCCCACAAGTGTAGATGGCGAAAAATAGTTTTCAGCGAAAGATGTTTTTGTTCGCATCAAAATTAAGGCTCTTCGATGAAATATTGGAGTCTTTGATCATTTTAAAAAATTACTTAAAACAATGAATATTATTAATAATATTTTTTTAGACACTAAATAGAGTTCTTAAAAGCGTAGGTATTTGTTTCTTCACTAATGTGTATATACATATTTACATATTTTTATTTTTGTTACTTTTTGTTCTGTTTTTTATTTTATAACATGTATTTTGTGATAAAGATCAAAAATTAATGAAATTTTTAATAAAACAATTGTTTTTAGCTTTTTTTATTAAGAGAAAATTGCGAAATCCGGGGATATTTCGGGATTTTTCGATCCCGAATTTTCCCGAAAAATCCCGGGATTTCGGGATCCGGATTTCAAAATCCCGAATCCCGGCATTTTTAAAAATCAGTCCCGTTTGGCATCCCTACTATCTACTAAACCACAGCGACTTCATTATTATAAGCGTATGAGTGATATTTAATTACGAAATTAAAGTTGCTCATACCACCTGTGGGTTAACACAACGAATTTCATACTTTAAACGCAAATCTTCAAGAATCTTAAACAAAATTGAAATAATTCTTGAATTTAACATTCAGGTTTAATTTTTTGAGTTGCTTTCTTGGCAAATTTAAGCAGCAGAAGGCAAAAAAAAAATGATTTCTATTTAAATTCAATTACAATTCTTTTGGGAAACAAAAAACAAAAACCTTTAATAACACAGGAACTAAGCATAGGTAACATATGCTTGATGTTGTTCAGATACATCCTGCCTGTGTTATCCCATTATGATATGCCCATACTGCATGGGTGTGTATAGTGAATGTCCTTGCAAGTGAATGAGTGAATGTCTCAAGACAATCCAATAAATACCAGTTACAGAAAATTTCTTTTTTAATAATTTTTTCGTTTATTTTTTTTTACTGATTTTTATGTTTTATTACTTTTCCCTGGTGATTGATTGCATAAAACTTTCCAATTCGTATATTTAATATAGAAAATAAACCATAAAATTGTATTTCTTTTTAATATCCTTGTAAGGGAAATTATAACAGAAATGTTGCCAAAAACATATTAAAAAAAAACGAAAACGAAAACAAGAAAAAAAACGAGGCCTATAAAAAAAGCATGAACAAAATATGAACAGCAGCAGCAGCAGCAGCAACATTATGCCATAAAGAGAATTCATGAGGAAAATCTATAAAAAACTTTTGCCAAAAAAGTGTAAATGCTTTGGAAACTGTCATTAAGAAGACAAAATGAAAAACTTACTGGTAACCAAGCGGCTTAAATATTTTCGTTTTTCTGTTATACTTGGCTTTACAATACTAAAGCCCTGAGACAAAAAGCAAAAAGCAGAAAAAAGTCTCCCAAAAATATTTCAAAAAGTATTAAAAACAATAATTTGAAACCAAAAAAAAAAACGAGAGAAAACCAAGAAGAATATGCCAGTAAAAGTTTATTAAAAAATATTTTTTAAAATCCTGTGTTACACTGTTAATTTACTTCTTATGCCGTTTGTTCGTTCGTTTAAGCTAAATAGAGTGAAAACACAAGACTTGGAAGAAATAGAGTAAAACGGTATACGAAACATTATGTCAACAGTTAGCCAAAAAACATACGAAAAACATTAGTTTTCTCCAACACAATAGAAGTACGACAATATGAGAACGAGAAAGACAACAAAATGAGCTTAAAATAGAAATTAAGAACAAAAAAAAATTATTTTGGCTTTAAGCCAAACCCTATATATAGCAGACTGACTGTATTTTGTAGGCCTGAAACAAGTTAAGACATAATAGTTATGCTTCAATGCCACTAAATACACGGCAATAAAAAAATTTTTCAACTTTTTGTATTGCCAGTTAACATAGACAAAAATATTGTTACGTTTTCAACTTTTAAAATATATGATTGCCCATTACAACCCTTCATTCAGGATTACGGCCTAGCTTCTCACACCGCTCACGTTGTGTGTGTTAATTTTATACGTGAGTGGCGGGATCTACAGTTTAAAGCCGACTCCGAACGAAAGATTTTTTTGAGAAACTTTTCATGGCAATTTTTTATTTTCCCTCAGAGTGTTTGCCAGAAATCTGCTGAGAGGAAGTCGCCGAAGAAATATTTTTCATATTTCGTTTTGATGTCTGACCTGGGGTTTGAACCGTGGCCCTACGTCTAATAAGCCAACTTTTTTTTTAACTTTTAAAAGCGTTTAAAATATGCTCTCGTAGATAGTAAATAAAATAAAAATAAATTTGTGTTTAGTTTTAATTAAAATTCTTTATTATTCGCACAATTCTGTGTGCCACTGTTCACAACTTGATGTAAACAACAACAATTGCCTTTTCTTTGTTATTCCTCTGTTTATACCCTTTGCATAAATAACACACAATCACTAAGTAATTATACGACAGATCTCTATAACGGATATATTCAAACCACGATTACTTTCTTCAAACACATCGCGTCTTCACACAAGACTGACTAAACTTCACTGACTCACTCGCCTACTTTGCCTTGCCTTTTGTATGGGTAAACAGTCTGATGAATGTTCTTGAAGGCGACTGTTCGTGGTTTTGCCTTCTCGAATTCTCTATAAATGTAAACATCGTTGTTTCATTATTGTTGTTTGTGTATTTTGTTTACATTTATTCTTGTAGTGTTATTTGTGGATTTTTTGTTTACTTGTTTACTATTTTTTATGCTGGTGTTTGTTGTTGTATTTTTGTTTACTTGTTTACCAATCTTTTTATGCTGGTGTTTGTTATTGTATTTGTATTAACTTGTTTACCATTTTAATGTTAAGCGATGTAAAAGTAAAACGCCAGTATCTAGCTTCTTTATTTTCATAACAATATCTTTAAGCTGTTCAAGGCAATGGGTTTCGAAAATATGTTATATTGATATTATAGCTAGCTTTTCTATACGCCCTCTTTAAATGTGGGCTGGTCCACTCGGTCAGCTAATAGGAGGTCGTAACGTATGTCCAAACCATTTCCTTTTTATTATTTCGGTTTTTGTCAGAGTTTGGTTTGCTCTTAGCCAGAAATGGAGTGTAAGGTTAATTATTGATCGTGATTACGGATTATTCTTTGTGACTGTTAACCACTTTTCCAGATTTAATTGTGTTGTTCAGAGTTGGGCAGAGTTTCACAGAAGATGCTATATTATGCCCTTTTATGCTTATCACTGTTAGCTTCTATGAAATTTTATATCAGCCTCTCTAATGTATGTATATACACGTCTGATCATGCCCTGATCTGTAACAATTCCAAACTGTAGAACTGATTCATACGAATTTGCAATGTCCCTGCTCATCAATTTCTCTCAGTGTTTACGTTTGCTACGACGTTATAGTTTAGTTACCGAATATTATATTAATAATCCCCCTCACCCCACCATACAAAACCTATAATAAATATTGTAAATATGTATTGGCACATTTACAAATATGTACCGTATGTACCGTATGTATGTATGTATGCCTGGTTGTATGTACATATGTATTTATAAATCCATATTATGAACGTGTGTTATTGTTTCGCAAAAAAAAGAGAAAAAGGAAAACAGCCACACGCAATGTGACAAAAGTCAGGAATTTAATTAAGCGAATAACATTCTTAGCCCCCATAAAACTTTCTAAAACTTTCATAACTTTTCATAAGAGAAAGATACAGAAAAAACAACAACAACATGAACTACAGAAATCAATTACAATTACAAAGAAAAAAACAATATATGTAAGTAAAGGAAATATTTGTAAACAGTAAGGCCTAGAAATGCAAGAGAAATCTCTGAATAACACACACAGAGAATTAAAAGTCTTTAAAAAAACCATGCGTTACAAAAGCATAGAAAACTATATGTGGCGTTTTGTCACAAAAGAAAAGTTACAATGGCAGCTGTTTTAAGCATAGCTTAAAGCCCTGATAGGATCAGAAGCATTTCGTGGATTGGAAAGAGAAGTTAATCGGAGAAAGACAAGAAGCGTTTGAGGCTTTCCAAACTGTTGCTGGGTAATTAAAATCGGAACAGATTTAAGTTTTGAAATAAAGTATGCAAATCCTGAGAACAGCAGACTCAGGGAGAACTTGCTCAGAATAACATTCGCATGAAGTAGATGGCATATGATAACACTGGCTGCACCCGGTTCTACTTCCTGTCCGAGTTAAATTGATTGTGGTGTTTTCCGCTTCGAATTTCCCCGTGTGTTACGCCAAGCACATTAATTTCTATTCAATTATCTCTTTTTCGATTCAGCTGTATGCTACAGCATGGTGTATCCTTGAAACGGAATTACATAGTCTTCTTGCGATGCATTTGCTAACATACTAGAGTATACTGGTTCAGTCCAAGGGACAGCCATTCAGTTTGTCAGGACAAGATATACCCGATGGCTTTTCTCCCACTATTCAAACCATAGTCTCCATAGTCTGATTCTCATCACCATATACTTACTTACCTACTTGATTAGTCATTACAGCCTAGCTTCTCACACCACTTAGGTAGGTTGGGACCTGTAGCTGAAGCTGGACTCCGAACAATAGATTTTTGAAAAGGATTTCATGGCAATTTTATGTTTCTCCAGAGTTTTTGTCAGAAATCTGCTGAGAGGACTCGCCGAAGAAATATTTTTTCATATGTACATACATAATTGGCCGTTACAACCCTTTAGTCAGGATTACGACCTAGCTTCTCACACCATCTATCTTGTGTGCGTTAATTTTTATACCTGAGTTGCGGGACCTATAGTTTAAAATCGACTCCGAACAACATATTTTTGAGAAACTTTTCATGGCAATTTTATTTATTTTCAGAGTTCTTGCCAGATATCTGCAGAGAGGAAGTTGCCGACGAAATGTTTTTCCATAGATCGTTTTGCTGGAGATGTCTGACTTGGGGTTCGTACCGTGGCCTTACGTCTAATAAGCCAACACACTACCTAACAGACTACTACTACAGACTTGTTTGATGACACCTTCTGGTTGCTGTATTTGTTGATAGAATTTATGTCTTGGGAGACGTACGTAATTGGTCATTATAACCCTTCAGTCAGGATTACGACCTAGCTTCTCACACCACCTATTTTGTGTGCGTTAATTTTTATACCTGAGTTGCGGGACCTATAGTTTAAAATCGACTCCGAACAACATATTTTTGAGAAACTTTTCATGGCAATTTTATTTATTTTCAGAGTTCTTGCCAGATATCTGCTGAGAGGAAGTTGCCGACGAAATGTTTTTCCATAGATCGTTTTGCTGGAGATGTCTGACCTGGGGTTTGAACCGTGGCCTTACGTCTAATAAGCCAACACACTACCTACCAGACTACTACTACAGACTTTTTTGATGACATCTTCTGGTTGCTGTATTTGTTGATAGAATTTATGTCTTGAGAGACGTACGTAATTGGTCATTATAACCCTTCAGTTAGGAGTACGACCTAGCTTCTCACACCAGTTATGTTGTGTGCGTTAATTTTATACATGAGTGGCGCACCCTACAGTTTAAAGTAGACTCCGAACGACAGATTTTTGAGAGACTTTTCATGGCAATTTTATTAACTCTCAGAGTTTTTGCTCAAAATTCGCAGAGAGGAAGTCGCCTAAGAAATATTTTTTCATACTTCGTTGATTTGGAGATGTCTGACCTGGGGTTTGAACCGTGGCCTTACGTCTAATAAGCCAACACACTACCTACTAGACGACGGCGATTACAATACAACGGGCCTAAATCGTACAGAGCCGCTGTAGAGTAGATTTTCATTGCCTGTGTTACATTTAAACACATGGCCAGTCTCCGTATTTTAGTTACTCTCAGAGTTTTTGCCAGAAATCTGCTGAGAGGAAGTTTTCCATATTGCGTTGAGTTGGAGATGTTTGACCTGGGGTTTGAACCATGGCCTCACATCTAATAAACCAATACACAACCTACTAGATGACGGCGACGGCAATACAACGGTATGAATAGATTTTCATCGCCCGTGTTATATTTAAACACATGTCAGTCTCCGTATTTTATCCAACGCCATCTGAGTTGTTATTAAATTGGTCCTATCTGCTCAAACAATAACCCGATAGGTTACAATTGGCCAGATCATGATGTTGAATACTGCTTAAGGCATGTAAATCAAGGCTTTGGTTTATTTAAACTCGTATCTTTGTTTTTATGAACTGTTGGATTATGGCTCAACATTTTATTCTGAAATTTTTTGTTGTTATTTTTGCTGAAATGATAAAATAATAACGTAAAATAAGCAATAATAACTACAAGATAACGACATAAAAAAAACAAAATAGGACGTCAATTGCAAAAAGAAAATAATAATAAAAGAAGTAAAAAAGGAAAGACCTGACATCAGTAACTGTAATGATATTAATACGACTAATAAGTATTAAGAAACATAATCATTATCGTTATTCCCGTTACTCCATAATAATAATACAATAACAATAATAAACATAATAATGATGATGTTGATGATAATGATGACAACAATAATAATTTAATACGTTCACTGACAATTTAATCTATTACGGTTGGGAAGGTTGCTATTATTTCTCCATCACTGATTTCATTTTATTTTTATTGAAAGCCAGGGAAAACATGCTAAATTATGATACAAAAAATAAGAAAAATATAAAATTAAATATTAAATGTCAGTTTCTCTTTAAAGCCAGAATACCCAAACCTTTTAAGCTAAGGTCGCTACCAGAGATCAGCAATAAGTATTCCAAAAAAATAAGTAGAATCGAATCATACTCATAATTTCTGATACTTATACGCATTCATACTTATTTTAATATCATGGAACCTCTACTTATATTCAAACTTAGCAACACGTATGATGTTGTTGGTTTCGAATCTCCATAACACATCATATACACGAATCACAAAATAAGTATGAATCACGTACGAACACTATAGTACTTACTAGAAGGTTGTGTGTTTGCTCTGCTTGCTGCTCTGTCGTTTTTGCTTATGTGTCTTTTTTCTTTTTTTGTAAATACAATAACAACTAAGACTGTTAATTTTAATGAATGATAAGCATTGTAAGTATTTTTCTAAATGCGTAGGCTTATGAATCAAACATGTATCGAATGGTATGAGTTTGATGTCGACGTTGTACGCATACTCATTGCAATCTGTACTTATAAATCTACAACGTTGTAGTGAGTATGTATGAATCGGAGTACATAGTTAAATTTCAATATTGTTGACTCACTTATATTCAAAATTTCATGAGTGCTTATTAGTAGCGAAAAAACTATCCATTGTTGATCTCTGGTCGAGATGCGATGTATGCGCCGAATAATGGCACGATTACAGGAATAGACTACATTATCTGGCTCTGTTAAAAAACTAAAATAACTGTGAATATCGCGATAATTAAAATTTTACTTCTTTCATGCTCCTCTATCTGAAGGAAGAACAAGGGAATCAAACCAAAGCAGCTCAAGAAGCTACATCACACGGAATGCTGATAGTGGTTAATAATCCCCAATACTACACTCGTTGAAGTCAACGTAGTCTAGTAGGTAATATATTGGCTTTTTACACGTCAACATCTTCAACAAACCGAAATCTGAAAAAATATTTCTTTAGCCTCCTTACTCTCAGCAGATTTCTGACAAAAACTGTGAGAGTAAAATAAAAGTTACCATGCAAATGTATCTCAAAAATCTGTCGTTCGGAGTTCGGGCTTTAAACTGTAGGTCGCGCCACTAGTGTATAAAAATTAATACACACAACATAAGTGGTGTGAGAAGCTAGGTTGTAATCCCGACTAAAGGATTGTAATGACCAGTTATGTATGCATGTATGTATTTTATCCACTGCTTTACTCAGAAGATTTTCGGAGTAAATAACACGACTTTAGGCCGCAGCATTGCTGTGCTAATCAAGTAAACGGTGTGAGTAACATAGTGCAGTCGCCTGTAGAATGCTGATCTTCATTGCATTTATTCTTTACTGACTTTGCCAACTTTTGTTTGAAACTTAAACATTTGTTGGTCGTATTCATTTTATCCTAAAATGGTGCAGCGTGAATGAAATTAGTGTAGAGGTTCTAAATCTCCCCTATTTCGACGCTACGACTCATCTACTCTCTGTCTTTAATCCATTATTAAGTCCATAGAAATATCCGATAGAACACCTTTATAAATCGATCTGCTATTTCATCGCCCCATCCTATCTCTTTGGTTAAATTGCAATCTTGTCACCTACTTAGGCAGAAGCATCGTGAAGGCCAGCTTAGCCAGCGCCCTCAATGTACCCAGTTTGTCAACATAGTTGATCACTTTTTCACCTGATATGATCGTGATATGTTCACAGATAATTGCACCTCTTTGTGATCCTGTCGAAGCAATTTATGGCACTATTAACTTTACAGGTCCCCTCAACAATGTATGAAATCGACTAACTCCCTCCACTCGAGTTCCTTTGACAAGCTTATCAAGGCCATGTAGTATGTGAAGTTTGAAAGTAAAATTTCGCGTCTCTTCAAGTTGAGCTCGCTTTAAAATAATGACATGTCTGTCCAATTTCATTAGTTTTTAGCAAGACATTCTTTAGAGTTCTTAAAAAGGTTTTCTGCTGCCAGTTCTTTCCCTACTTCTTCTAGTGGCAGTAAACTCCAGGAATTTCCCAATGACGCCTGTGAACTTCATGGAGAGGCACGTGATCTACCTAGAGGAATACACCTTTGCTTCTTACTCAACAACATCGGCTTCGAAACTTTACGCAGTAGTATAGATGTACAATTAAACCAGCAAAGCCATACAGTTATAGACATTCGAGTGAAGCGATACTATTTCCCTTCATAACCACGTTATAGGCTTTGAGTTTCTCTTTCCCTTTGTCAAGGTTATTCTCATCCCTGCATGTTCCTATTAAGGAAAGTTCAATATTTTCTAGAGGAAAAGAAAACCAGCTTTACCCTTGAGCGATTAATGCCAGCGCTCTTGTAAAATAACCAAGTAAAGCCTTACCTAAGCTCTTGGGATAGACAGAAAATTATTTCAAGTTTTGGGTTTCGTATTGGAACTTTGTAACTGCTGAGTACGATAGAATAAATTTTCATCAAATCTGAATCTTACACATCATTTTGATTTTAATTTACTATCACTTGCAGAGCAACCCTCGCATACATATCTTTTGAATCTTTATGTGCTTTGCCCCAAAATTAAGTTGTTAAAGCTGTTCCTGCACCCGACACAGCATCTGTTGTGTTGTACTGATGTTCACAACATGAAAGTGATTCCATCACACATATCCTGCATTTAACACTCATTTAAACTGTCACTGACATCTCGGATGAGAACATGTTGCCATCATATGCGTTTGAATTGAGTTGCCATCTCAAGCAGAGACGAGTAATGTACGCAAATTTTCATTCAATTCATTCATGTAAGACAAGAGAAAACGCCCCCCCCCCCTGAAAATACTGCAGCATGATGTTTCTGTTGCTAGTTTTTTAGAGTATTTTTCTTGTTGTTTTTATCTCCGAAAAAAAAAAAATTATTCTCATGATTTTTCTTACGACCCCTCCATCCCCTTGAATGATGTGACGTTAGTTTGTGGGATGCTTGTTTTATTGCTTGTTTCTGCTTAACGTATGAATATTGGATGGCTGGCATTACAATTGGAATGTCTGGACAGTTAAACCGAAACCATTCTCTTCCACTGTTTCTCTCTCTCTCTTCGTCTTATAACTGTAGTGTGGATGAATGGTAATACAGGCCAGTTACTTGTGGGATTCTGCTTGTGCTTCTGTTGGGTTGTGCTCTTCACTTTGAATGCCATAATGAAGGAAATTGTACATGATGAAATGACAATGACAACAATATTGGAGATGAAGTTATTGATGTTAATGCTTCTGTTACTGTTACTGTTACTGTTGCTATTGCCAAAATGCTATTTGTTGTTGCCGACACAATTGTGTCATTTTGCAAATCATCAAATATCACATGGTTTTTATTATTGAAACGTGCCTCTTCGCTAGATTTTGCTAAGTGCCAGTGGAAAAACTATAACACTCTACAAAAAGGAATCTTGTGGAGTTGATGGGGTTATTTCCTTTGGCAATTTTCTTTACAGTGTGTGTGTTGTTCTCTATGTTTGTAAACAAATGCCGAAAGTATAAGAACGAAATATGCTGAGCTAGACAAAATTTTATGGAAAATACAAAAATTGCCAACTCAAAATATATTTTAAATAAAAACACCTTCAGGGAATAGGAATTTTTATACGTTCATACTGTTGTTGTGTAGCCACTTAAAGATTTCTTTTTCAAAGGAGACATAAAACTCCAACAACAATACCAATTCGTGTTACACAATAGTACAACATGATGTCAGCAACCAACTACGGCATTAACATGTCTCTGAGCTAGAGTTTTGAAGTGTTAAAAGGCTTAAGTGACACTCATATGTAAACACACTTAAGGGCAATCAGCTGAATTGAAAAGAATTGCTTAAGAAAACAAAGGCTTTTGAACACCGTCCCTCACACCGTCCCTCGTACCGTCCCTCGCACCGTCCCTCGCACCGTCCCTCGCACCGTCCCTCGCACCGTCCCTCGCACGGTCCCTCACACCGTCCCTCACACCGTCCCTCACACCGGCCCTCACACCGTCCCTCACACCGTCCCTCACACCGTCCCTCACACCGTCCCTCACACCGTCCCTCACACCGTCCCTCACACCGTCCCTCACACCGTCCCTCACACCGTCCCTCACACCGTCCCTCACACCGTCCCTCACACCGTCCCTCACACCGTCCCTCACACCGTCCCTCACACCGTCCCTCACACCGTCCCTCACACCGTCCCTCACACCGTCCCTCACACCGTCCCTCACACCGTCCCTCGCACCGTCCCTCGCACCGTCCCTCGCACCGTCCCTCACACCGTACCTCACACCGTCCCTCACACCGTCCCTCACACCGTCCCTCACACCGTCCCTCACACCGTCCCTCACACCGGCCCTCACACCGCCCCTCACATCGCCCCTCACACCGTCCCTCACACCGTCCCTCACACCGTCCCTCACACCGTCCCTCACACCGGCCCTCACACCGGCCCTCACACCGTCTCTCACACCGGCCCTCACACCGTCCCTCACACCGTCCTTCGCACCGTCCCTCACACCGTCCCTCACAGCGTCCCTCACACCGTCCCTCACACCGTCCCTCACACCGTCCCTCGCACCGTCCCTCATACTGTCCCTCGCACCGTCCCTCGCACCGTCCGTCACACCGTCCCTCACACCGTCCCTCACACCGTCCCTCACACCGTCCCTCACACCGTCCCTCACACCGTCCCTCACACCGTCCCTCACACCGTCCCTCACACCGTGTTCACACCGTCCCTCACACCGTCCATCACACCGGCCCTCACACCGTCCCTCACACCGTCCCTCGCACCGTCCCTCACACCGTCCCTCACACCGTCCCTCACACCGTCCGTCACACCGTCCCTCACACCGTCCCTCACACCGTCCCTCACACCGTCCCTCACACCGTCCCTCACACCGTCCCTCACACCGTCCCTCACACCGTCCCTCACACCGTCCCTCACACCGTCCCTCACACCGTCCCTCACACCGTCCCTCACACCGTCCCTCACACCGTCCCTCACACCGTCCCTCACACCGTCCCTCACACCGTCCCTCACACCGTCCCTCACACCGTCCCTCACACCGTCCCTCACACCGTCCCTCACACCGTCCCTCACACCGTCCCTCACACCGTCCCTCACACCGTCCCTCGCACCGTCCCTCGCACCGTCCCTCGCACCATCCCTCACACCGTCCCTCACACCGTCCCTCACACCGTCCCTCACACCGTCCCACACACCGTCCCTCACACCGTTCCTCGCACCGTCCCTCACACCGTCCCTCACACCATCCCTCACACCATCCCTCACACCGTCCCTCGCACCGTCCCTCACACCGTCCCTCGCACCGTCCCTCACACCGTCCCTCACACCGTCCCTCGCACCGTCCCTCGCACCGTCCCTCACACCGTCCCTCGCACCGTCCCTCACACCGGCCCTCACACCGGCCCTCACACCGTCCCTCACACCGTCCCTCACACCGTCCCTCACACCGTCCCTCACACCGTCCCTCACACCGTCCTTCGCACAGTCCCTCACACCGTCCCTCACACCGTCCCTCACACCGTCCCTCACACCGTCCCTCACACCGTCCCTCACACCGTCCCTCACACCGTCCCTCACACTGTCCCTCGCACCGTCCCTCGCACCGTCCCTCACACCGTCCCTCGCACCGTCCCTCACACCGTCCCTCGCACCGTCCCTCGCACCGTCCCTCACACCGTCCCTCACACCGTCCCTCACACCGTCCCTCGCACCGTCCCTCACACCGTCCCTCACACCGTCCCTCACACCATCCCTCACACAGTCCCTCGCACCGTCCCTCGCACCGTCCCTCACACCGTCCCTCACACCGTCCCTCACACCGTCCCTCACACCGTCCCTCACACCGTCCCTCACACCGTCCCTCGCACCGTCCCTCACACCGTCCCTCACACCGTCCCTCACACCGTCCCTCACACCGGACCTCACACCGTCCCTCACACCGTCCCTCACACCGTCCCTCACACCGTCCCTCACACCGTCCCTCACACCGTCCCTCACACCGTCCCTCACACCGTCCCTCGCACCGTCCCTCACACCGTCCCTCACACCGTCCCTCACACCGTCCCTCACACCGGACCTCACACCGTCCCTCACACCGGCCCTCACACCGTCCCTCACACCGTCCCTCACACCGTCCCTCACACCGTCCCTCACACCGTCCTTCGCACAGTCCCTCACACCGTCCCTCACACCGTCCCTCACACCGTCCCTCACACCGTCCCTCACACCGTCCCCCACACCGTCCCCCACACCGTCCCTCGCACCGTCCCTCACACCGTCCCTCACACCGTCCCTCACACCGTCCTTCGCACAGTCCCTCACACCGTCCCATACACCGTCCCTCGCACCGTCCCTCACACCGTCCCTCACACCGTCCCTCACACCGTCCCTCACACCGTCCTCATCGTTACACCTGTTACTGGGACGGTGCGAAGGACGGTGTGAGGGACGGTGTGAGGGACGGTGTGAGGGACGGTGTGAGGGCCGGTGTGAGGGACGGTGTGAGGTCCGGTGTGAGGGACGGTGTGAGGGACGGTGTGAGGGACGGTGTGAGGGACGGTGCGAGGGACGGTGTGAGGGACGGTGTGAGGGACGGTGCGAGGGACGGTGTGAGGGACGGTGTGAGTGACGGTGTGAGGGACGGTGTGAGGGACGGTGTGAGGGATGGTGTGAGGGACGGTGTGAGGGACGGTGTGAGGGACGGTGCGAGGGACGGTGCGAGGGACGGTTCGAGGGACGGTGTGAGGGACGGTGTGAGGGACGGTGTGAGGGACGGTGTGAGGGACGGTGCGAGGGACGGTGTGAGGGACGGTGCGAGGGACGGTGTGAGGGACGGTGCGAGGGACGGTGTGAGGGACGGTGTGAGGGACGGTGTGAGGGACGGTGTGAGGGACGGTGTGAGGGACGGTGTGAGGGACGGTGTGAGGGACGGTGTGAGGGACGGTGCGAGGGACGGTGTGAGGGACGGTGCGAGGGACGGTGTGAGGGACGGTGTGAGGGACGGTGTGAGGGACGGTGTGAGGGACGGTGTGAGGGACGGTGTGAGGGACAGTGTGAGGGACGGTGTGAGGGACGGTGTGAGGGACGGTGTGAGGGACGGTGTGAGGGACGGTGTGAGGGACGGTGTATGGGACGGTGTGAGGGACGGTGTGAGGGACGGTGCGAGGGACGGTGCGAGGGACGGTGCGAGGGACGGTGTGAGGGACGGTGTGAGGGACGGTGTGAGGGACGGTGTGAGGGACGGTGTGAGGGACGGTGTGAGGGACGGTGTGAGGGACGGTGTGAGGGACGGTGTGAGGGACGGTGTGAGGGACGGTGCGAGGGACAGTGCGAGGGACGGTGTGAGGGACGGTGTGTGGGACGGTGTGAGGGACGGTGTGAGGGACGGCGCGAGGGACGTTGTGAGGGACGGTGCGAGGGACGGTGTGAGGGACGGTGTGAGGGACGGTGTGAGGGACGGTGTGTGGGACGGTGTGAGGGACGGTGTGAGGGACGGTGTGAGGGATGGTGTGATGGACGGTGCGAGGGACGGTGTGAGGGACGGTGTGAGGGACGGTGTGAGGGACGGTGTGAGGGACGGTGTGAGGGACGGTGTGAGGGACGGTGTGAGGGACAGTGTGAGGGACGGTGTGAGGGACGGTGTGAGGGACGGTGTGAGGGACGGTGTGAGGGACGGTGTGAGGGACGGTGTATGGGACGGTGTGAGGGACGGTGTGAGGGACGGTGCGAGGGACGGTGTGAGGGACGGTGCGAGGGACGGTGCGAGGGACGGTGTGAGGGACGGTGTGAGGGACGGTGTGAGGGACGGTGTGAGGGACGGTGTGAGGGACGGTGTGAGGGACGGTGTGAGGGACGGTGTGAGGGACGGTGTGAGGGACGGTGTGAGGGACGGTGTGAGGGACGGTGTGAGGGACAGTGTGAGGGACGGTGTGAGGGACGGTGCGAGGGACGGTGTGAGGGACGGTGTGAGGGACGGTGCGAGGGACGGTGTGAGGGACGGTGTGAGGGACGGTGCGAGGGACGGTGCGAGGGACGGTGTGAGGGACGGTGTGAGGGACGGTGTGAGGGACGGTGTGAGGGACGGTGCGAGGGACGGTGTGAGGGACGGTGTGAGGGACGGTGTGAGGGACGGTGCGAGGGACGGTGCGAGGGACGGTGTGAGGGACGGTGTGAGGGACGGTGTGAGGGACGGTGTGAGGGACGGTGTGAGGGACGGTGTGAGGGACGGTGTGAGGGACAGTGCGAGGGACGGTGTGAGGGACGGTGCGAGGGACGGTGTGAGGGACGGTGTGAGGGATGGTGCGAGGGACGGTGCGAGGGACGGTGTGAGGGACGGTGTGAGGGACGGTGCGAGGGACGGTGTGAGGGACGGTGTGAGGGACGGTGTGAGGGACGGTGTGTGGGACGGTGTGAGGGACGGTGTGAGGGACGGCGCGAGGGACGTTGTGAGGGACGGTGCGAGGGACGGTGTGAGGGACGGTGCGAGGGACGGTGTGAGGGACGGTGTGAGGGACGGTGTGAGGGACGGTGTGTGGGACGGTGTGAGGGACGGTGTGAGGGACGGTGTGTGGGACGGTGTGAGGGACGGTGTGAGGGACGGTGTGAGGGACGGTGTGAGGGACGGTGTGAGGGACGGTGTGAGGGACGGTGTGAGGGACGGTGTGAGGGACGGTGTGAGGGACGGTGTGAGGGACGGTGTGAGGGACGGTGTGAGGGACGGTGTGAGGGACGGTGTGAGGGACGGTGTGAGTGACGGTGTGAGGGACGGTGTGAGGGACGGTGTGAAGGACGGTGTGAGGGACGGTGCGAGGGACGGTGCGAAGGACGGTGTGAGGGACGGTGTGAGGGACGGTGTGAGGGACGGTGTGAGGGACGGTGTGAGGGATGGTGTGAGGGACGGTGCGAGGGACGGTGTGAGGGACGGTGTGAGGGACGGTGTGAGGGACGGTGTGAGGGACGGTGTGAGGGACGGTGTGAGGGACGGTGTGAGGGACAGTGTGAGGGACGGTGTGAGGGACGGTGTGAGGGACGGTGTGAGGGACGGTGTGAGGGACGGTGTGAGGGACGGTGTGAGGGACAGTGCGAGGGACGGTGTGAGGGACGGTGCGAGGGACGGTGTGAGGGACGGTGTGAGGGACGGTGTGAGGGATGGTGCGAGGGACGGTGTGAGGGATGGTGTGAGGGACGGTGCGAGGGACGGTGTGAGGGACGGTGCGAGGCACGGTGTGAGGGACGGTGTGAGGGACGGTGTGAGGGACGGTGTGAGGGACGGTGTGAGGGACGGTGTGAGGGACGGCGCGAGGGACGTTGTGAGGGACGGTGCGAGGGACGGTGTGAGGGACGGTGTGAGGGACGGTGTGAGGGACGGTGTGAGGGACGGTGTGTGGGACGGTGTGAGGGACGGTGTGAGGGACGGTGTGAGGGACGGTGTGAGGGACGGCGCGAGGGACGGTGTGAGGGACGGTGTGAGGGACGGTGTGAGGGACGGTGTGAGGGACGGTGTGAGGGACGGTGTGAGGGACGGTGTGAGGGACGGTGTGAGGGACGGTGTGAGGGACGGTGTGAGGGACGGTGTGAGGGACGGTGTGAGGGACGGTGTGAGGGACGGTGTGAGGGACGGTGTGAGGGACGGTGTGAGGGACAGTGTGAGGGACAGTGTGAGGGACGGTGTGAGGGACGGTGTGAGGGACGGTGCGAGGGACGGTGTGAGGGACGGTGTGAGGGACGGTGCGAAGGACGGTGTGAGGGACGGTGCGAGGGACGGTGTGAGGGACGGTGTGAGGGACGGTGTGAGGGACGGTGTGAGGGACGGTGTGAGGGACGGTGTGAGGGACGGTGTGAGGGACGGTGTGAGGGACGGTGTGAGGGACGGTGTGAGGGACGGTGTGAGGGACGGTGTGAGGGACGGTGTGAGGGACGGTGTGAGGGACGGTGTGAGGGACGGTGTGAGGGACGGTGTGAGGGACGGTGTGAGGGACGGTGTGAGGGACGGTGTGAGGGACGGTGTGAGGGACGGTGCGAGGGACGGTGTGAGGGACGGTGTGAGGGACGGTGTGAGGGACGGTGTGAGGGACGGTGTGAGGGACGGTGTGAGGGACGGTGTGAGGGACGGTGTGAGGGACGGTGTGAGGGACGGTGTGAGGGACGGTGTGAGGGACGGTGTGAGGGACGGTGCGAGGGACGGTGTGAGGGACGGTGTGAGGGACGGTGTGAGGGACGGTGTGAGGGACGGTGTGAGGGACGGTGTGAGGGACGGTGTGAGGGACGGTGTGAGGAACGGTGTGAGGACCGGTGTGAGGGACGGTGTGAGGGACGGTGTGAGGGACGGTGTGAGGGACGGTGTGAGGGACGGTGTGAGGGACGGTGTGAGTGACGGTGTGAGGGACGGTGTGAGGGACGGTGTGAGGGACGGTGTGAGGGACGGTGTGAGGGACGGTGCGAGGGACGGTGTGAGGGACGGTGTGAGGGACGGTGTGAGGGACGGTGTGAGGGACGGTGTGAGGGACGGTGTGAGGGACGGTGTGAGGGACGGTGTGAGGGACGGTGTGAGGGACGGTGTGAGGGACGGTGTGAAGGACGGTGTGAAGGACGGTGCGAGGGACGGTGCGAAGGACGGTGTGAGGGACGGTGTGAGGGACGGTGTGAGGGACGGTGTGAGGGACGGTGTGAGGGACGGTGTGAGGGACGGTGTGAGGGACGGTGTGAGGGACGGTGTGAGGGACGGTGTGAGGGACGGTGTGAGGGACGGTGTGAGGGACGGTGTGAGGGACGGTGTGAGGGACGGTGTGAGGGATGGTGTGAGGGACGGTGCGAGGGACGGTGCGAGGGACGGTGTGAGGGACGGTGTGAGGGACGGTGTGAGGGACGGTGTGAGGGACGGTGTGAGGGACGGTGTGAGGGACGGTGTGAGGGACGGTGTGAGGGACGGTGTGAGGGACGGTGTGAGGGACGGTGTGAGGGACGGTGTGAGGGACGGTGTGAGGGACGGTGTGAGGGACGGTGTGAGGGACGGTGTGAGGGACGGTGTGAGGGACGGTGTGAGGGACGGTGTGAGGGACGGTGTGAGGGACGGTGTGAGGGACGGTGTGTGGGACGGTGTGAGGGACGGTGTGAGGGACGGTGTGAGGGACGGTGTGAGGGACGGTGCGAGGGACGGTGCGAGGGACGGTGTGAGGGACGGTGTGAGGGACGGTGTGAGGGACGGTGTGAGGGACGGTGTGAGGGACGGTGTGAGGGACGGTGTGAGGGACGGTGTGAGGGACGGTGTGAGGGACGGTGTGAGGGACGGTGTGAGGAACGGTGTGAGGGACGGTGTGAGGGACAGTGTGAGGGACGGTGCGAGGGACGGTGCGAGGGACGGTGTGAGGGACGGTGTGAGGGACGGTGTGAGGGACGGTGTGAGGGACGGTGTGAGGGACGGTGTGAGGGACGGTGTGAGGGACGGTGTGAGGGACGGTGTGAGGGACAGTGTGAGGGACGGTGTGAGGGACGGTGTGAGGGACGGTGTGAGGGACGGTGTGAGGGACGGTGTGAGGGATGGTGTGAGGGACAGTGTGAGGGACGGTGTGAGGGACAGTGTGAGGGACGGTGTGAGGGACGGTGCGAGGGAGGGTGTGAGGGACGGTGCGAGGGACGGTGTGAGGGACGGTGCGAGGGACGGTGTGAGGGACGGTGTGAGGGACGGTGTGAGGGACGGTGTGGGGGACGGTGCGAGGGACGGTATAATTCTGTCAGCTGAAATATCTTTCGTAACCTCATAAAATGGCTCGAGAGCTGGTATTAGTTCGTCTAAAACCTCCCAATCTTGAAGTGCCAAAGATAAATCGGGTTTTGTGAGCGACAGGGTTGAAATTACAGCACCTTTTACGGCAACAATCCTGTTAAGCATGTCGTACGTAGAGTTCCATCGTGTTGGAACATCCTGCTTTAATTTTAGCTCTGGGAGTTTCATTTGCCTTTGAGATTCTCTTAGCTTCTTCATACCTTGTGTGCTTTTATTGAAAAATTCTACTATTTTTTTCACTTTAGAAACAGTATCACTCACCTCCGCAAGTGCTAATTGCATGATCAGGTTTAATGAATGGGCAAAACAGCTAATTCCACTCCAATTTCCCATACGTATCGCTGCAGTAATATTTGCCGCATTATCGCTCACAATTGCCGTAATTTTATTTTCAATACCAAACTCTTGCACCTGTTTTTTTTATAAAATTTTTTAGGTTTTCGGCAGTATGTCTGTCATCATATTTGTCGCATGCAATTAAATGTGAGTAGTATGTTTATGGGGTTTCTAGGTCACTTATTCCATACAAATTTAGGAGCATGCATAGCTGTAAAAGAGTAAGAACATTGCAGAATTGTTAAATGAATTGTGTGCGATCGGTCTTTAGGTTTGTAACACGTATTATGAAAAGGTAATGCTTTTTAATGTGTATGTGTGTGTGTGTGTGTGTGTGTGTGTTAAAATTTGGGAGAATGCATATCTGGAAAAGAATTAAATCATTTTAATTTTTAATTTTTCCATACAAATTTGGAATCATACCTGCTTTTTGTTGGTCCTTTCATTTGTATTGCTTTTCAAACGAATGGTTGGACGGACAGAATGAGTGTGTGCACGTTTCCTCATCTACATCCCAGAGTACAAGTAGACTGTAATGTGAAAATGTATATACGTATGTACGAATGTTTGGACAGTGTGTGCGTAACATGTAATGTGTATGATCGTTTTTTTTTTTAATAGTAAATTCTTGACACGCACTGCTCATGATCACAGGTAGAAGAAATAGAAATATAAACTAATAAGAAAGGGTAGGTTGGTTGTGCGGTTGTTTTTAATTTGATGAGAAAGAAATGTATAGTTTTTTTTTTCACGCATAAGTATAAGTAATATCTGTTTTCACATAATTGAATTTACTGATTGATCTACAACACCCCAGAGTATAAATAGACTTGCTTTTAAGGATTTAGAATTTTTTAGTTTTACTGTTTTAAATAAATGAAATTATAGAATAAAGGGATTAATTAAAACAAATTAGTTTTTTATTTTTTGAAAATTTTATTACATATTTCTTTGTTCAGATTTTTTATAGATTCGAATTTAAAAATACGTTTATACAGATTAAATAACTTAAGTGTTAACAAATATTGTGTATAGAATGTTTGACATCGACAAATGTTGAAAGATTGTGAATAAGTATTTTCACAATAATACAAACGTATGACATATTAATACATAAAAATGGATTACTTATTTTACTAATGCTACATATTCTTAGTTCATTTATAAGTTTCATAAATAAATCTATATGCTCTTTATCAATCTGATAACTATGTTTTGTTAATAAATAGTTCTTCCAATACAGCTGATGTTACCATTTTTGTTCCCCTTCTTTAAAAATTTAATAGTAGGTTGTGTTAGTGCGGGACGATGTACTCTGAATTATTTCATTTTAGTTTATATTTATTGAATAAAAATTTTAAACACAAGTGCCCACAATTAAATGTATTAAATTTTTGTTTTCGTTCATAAATATATTCAATAGGAAATTTTAAGTAGTTGACAATCTCAAGTGGTGGTTGTAACTTTCCAAAGCTATCAAAGTATTCCTTATAGTTGGGTTTTTTATAATATGCTACCCAATGTGTTCCCATACCATTTGAATCATCTAAATTAACAATGCCGCATTCTTGTTTGAATGGTTTTTCAGGTAAAGAATCACACATGAAAACACCCCTAAAATGTTTGAGATGTCTTCCATATTTATTCAAATCCAAATCTGTTAATGGGCGATTGGGAAGGTTATCTAATAGTTTTTTGGAGCTGGACTATAGTAGAGACCATATCCAGTTTTATATGGTTTGAGGTACAACCCTTTACCCATTGCAATTGATTCCATATATCTATTATGACGGTTAGCTTCAGCCAATTGTTCTTTTCCATTTTTGATAGCATTTACTGCTTTAACAATAGCGGATCCTCCACTTGCCAAACCACCAAGCGCTGACAATGCTGTTAGTACGGGAATAAGTGGAAGAAATCCTCCAATTTTCGGTACAGGTATAACTCTCGGTATTATAATGTCTGCTCGCTTTTTCCCTTTAAAATTTGAATGAATAGCCTTTTGAGCTATTTTAACAGCATCATTTATATCAAGGGGTTTCTGTTCTTTCAATTGTTTTAAAGTTTTTCTCACAGTAGCTGTGAATAATTTCTTATTACAGTTATTCATTTTTCCTTTTCTCATTCTTTTTGAATTTTTTCTTTTCTTATGTGTCTGCTCCTTCAAACCTAATCCAAATTTCACTTTAGCTTTCATAGCGTTTGTCACAAACCACGCGTTAGCACGTTCTTTAATATCACTATCTTTAGATTTAACTCGTTGCCAGGCTTTTTCAGCTAATATTTGATCTGCTTGATGTCTTGTGTCTATATCTTTTGATTGTGAATATGCAATATCGTGCTCTCTACAAGCTGCGTCTAATAAATTTATACCCTTATCTCCTCTTGCTAAACGTTTTTCAAGTTTTGTACCAGGTCCACAAAACTGATAACCAGGTAGATGTAATTCAACAGGTACTTTATTTATTAAGTTGTTTACAAATCCTCTTCTCATCTTACACTGGCTGAGGTTTTGTTTTGACCCTAGATTATAACAATTTTTTTTTTTCGTTACTTTTATACCTCTTCGCAAAAATAGCTGAAATCAAGACGATCTCCTATATATACAGCAATTTATATGATTTCAGTATGTTAATTTTTTGATATTGATTTTGATCTGCTTTGTATCTGATCACGATCTACTTTACATCTGAGCACGATCTGCTTTGTATCTGCTCACGATCTACTTTATATCTGATAACGATCTACTTTTTTGGTTTTTGGTTTTGTCTATTTTATTTTAATTTGTTTTTATTTCTTTTTCATTGTCATGTTTTAGATAAACATGTTCTACCTCAATGTTTAAATTGTTTATTTGATCAGCTAGATCATCATGTATTTGTGTTATATATTTTTCGATTACAATATTTTTGTTTTTATGGTTATATTTATTAAAACTTTCTCCAAATTTATTAATATAAGACATCTCTTTCACTCTTCTAATAAATTATGTTAGATTCTTTAAGTTCTTCGATAATAGAGATTATTTCGTTTTATTTCTCACCTTCCGATGAGAGAAGTAAACGTAGTCTGTCAACTAATTCATTAGGATCATCCCAATGTATGTAATTTGATTTCAGATTATTTTGTAATTTTAGCATTAAACCACTGCCTTTTGTTAAAATGTTTGTTGTTGTTTCGAATAAATGTTTAATTATTCGTATATATTTGAAGGCTCGTGTTCCTTTCACTTGTTCATTAGGTTCATAGCGACGTTTATGTGCATTGGTATTAATTAAAATCTCTTTATATTTTTTCAAATCATTTTTAGAATAATGGAGAGGTTTTTTATGAAATACTAGTTCAAATAATCCAGGCGTCATTTTCAATTTCATATTCCCTATCTGCATAGTATTATCTCTATTAAATATTAATTTTTCCTTGCCATATCTCCAACTACCGTCTACATCTTGATTAAAACCATAAATTTTATCCAATTGCTTATTATTAATACGTGTTTGTATATTTTCAAATAATGGAGAGCTTTTCATCGGCTTTAAACATTGTTTTCTTTTCAAGTTCTTGATACATGTACTTGATACAGGTCTATTATGGTCATAGTTTTTTTCACCTGTACCTGCTGGTACAGCTGGTATAGCAGGTATAGCTGATATAGCAGGTATAGCTGGTACAGCTGGTATAGCAGGTATAGCTGATATAGCAGGTATAGCTGATATAGCTGATGTAGCTGCTATAGCTGGTACAGCTGGTATAGCAGGTATAGCTGGTATAGCAGGTATAGCTGGTACAGCTGGTATAGCAGGTATAGTTGGTATAGCAGGTATAGCTGATATAGCTGATATAGCTGATGTAGCTGCTATAGATGGTACAGCTGGTATAGCAGGTATAGCTGATATAGCTGGTATAGCAGGTATAGCTGGTATAGCTGGTGTAGTGTTTCATGCGAAGAGGTATGAAAGTAATGAAAAAAATGGTTATAAACTACAGTCAAAAGAAAAACACCTAATCAGTGTAAGATTGGAAGAAGATTTGTAGACAACTTAATAAACAAATTATATGTTGAATTACATCCACCTGGTTATCAGTTTTGTGGACCTGATACAAAACTTCAAAACGAATAGCAAGAATAAAGGAAATAAAGGAATAATTTATTGAATGCAGATTGTAGAAAGCACGATATAGCGTACTCAAAATCAATGGATATAGACACAAGCCATCAAGCAGATCGTGATCAGGTATAAATCAGATCGTGACCAGATAGCAAGCAGTTCGTGATCAGATATAAAGCAGATCGTAATCAGATACAAAGCAGATCATAATCAGATAGCGAGCAGATCATAACCAGATCAAATTCAATAAAAACCTAATGAACAAGTGAAAGGAACACGAGCCTTCAAATATATACGAATAATTAAACATTTATTCGAAACAACAACAAACATTTTAACAAAAGGCAGTGGTTTAATGCTAAAATTACAAAATAATCTGAAATCAAATTACATACATTGGGATGATCCTAATGAATTAGTTGACAGACTACGTTTACTTCTCTCATCGGAAGGTGAGAAATAAAACGAAATAATCTCTATTATCGAAGAACTTAAAGAATCTAACATAATTTATTAGAAGAGTGAAAGAGATGTCTTATATTAATAAATTTGGAGAAAGTTTTAATAAATATAACCATAAAAACAAAAATATTGTAATCGAAAAATATATAACACAAATACATGATGATCTAGCTGATCAAATAAACAATTTAAACATTGAGGTAGAACATGTTTATCTAAAACATGACAATGAAAAAAAAATAAAAAAAAATTAAAATAAAATAGACAAAACCAAAAACCAAAAAAAGTAGATCGTTATCAGATATAAAGTAGATCGTGAGCAGATACAAAGCAGATCGTGCTCAGATGTAAAGTAGATCGTGATCAGATACAAAGCAGATCAAAATCAATATCAAAAAATTAACATACTGAAATCATATAAATTGCTGTATATATAGGAGATCGTCTTGATTTCAGCTATTTTTGCGAAGAGGTATAAAAGTAACGAAAAAAAAAAAATTGTTATAATCTAGGGTCAAAACAAAACCTCAGCCAGTGTAAGATGAGAAGAGGATTTGTAAACAACTTAATAAATAAAGTACCTGTTGAATTACATCTACCTGGTTATCAGTTTTGTGGACCTGGTACAAAACTTGAAAAACGTTTAGCAAGAGGAGATAAGGGTATAAATTTATTAGACGCAGCTTGTAGAGAGCACGATATTGCATATTCACAATCAAAAGATATAGACACAAGACATCAAGCAGATCAAATATTAGCTGAAAAAGCCTGGCAACGAGTTAAATCTAAAGATAGTGATATTAAAGAACGTGCTAACGCGTGGTTTGTGACAAACGCTATGAAAGCTAAAGTGAAATTTGGATTAGGTTTGAAGGAGCAGACACATAAGAAAAGAAAAAATTCAAATCAAATCAAAATTCATGTCAACTACTTAAAATTTCCTATTGAATATAATTATGAACGAAAACAAAAATTTAATACATTTAATTGTGGGCACTTGTGTTTAAAATTTTTATTCAATAAATATAAACTAAAATGAAATAATTCAGAGTACATCGTCCCGCACTAACACAACCTACTATTAAATTTTTAAAGAAGGGGAACAAAAATGGTAACATCAGCTGTATTGGAAGAACTATTTATTAACAAAACATAGTAATCAGATTGATAAAGAGCATATAGATTTATTTATGAAACTTATAAATGAACTAAGAATATGTAACATTAGTAAAATAAGTAATCCATTTTTATGTATTAATATGTCATACGTTTGTATTATTGTGAAAATACTTATTCACAATCTTTCAACATTTGTCGATGTCAAACATTCTATACACAATATTTGTTAACACTTAAGTTATTTAATCTGTATAAACGTATTTTTAAATTCGAATCTATAAAAAATCTGAACAAAGAAATATGTAATAAAATTTTCAAAAAATAAAAAACTAATTTGTTTTAATTAATCCCTTTATACTATAATTTCATTTATTTAAAACAGTAAAACTAAAAAATTCTAAATCCTTAAAAGCAAGTCTATTTATACTCTGGGGTGTTGTAGATCAATCAGTAAATTCAATTATGTGAAAACAGATATTACTTATACTTATGCGTGAAAAAAAAAACTATACATTTCTTTCTCATCAAATTAAAAACAACCGCACAACCAACCTACCCTTTCTTATTAGTTTATATTTCTATTTCTTCTACCTGTGATCATGAGCAGTACGTGTCAAGAATTTACTATTAAAAAAAAAAAACGATCATACACATTACATGTTACGCACACACTCATTCTGTCCGTCCAAACATTCGTACATACGTATATACATTTTCACATTACAGTCTACTTGTACTCTGGGATGTAGATGAGGAAACGTGCACACACTCATTCTGTCCGTCCAACCATTCGTTTGAAAAGCAATACAAATGAAAGGACCAACAAAAAGCAGGTATGATTCCAAATTTGTATGGAAAAATTAAAAATTAAAATGATTTAATTCACTCATTCTGTCCGTCCAACCATTCGTTTGAAAAGCAATACAAATGAAAGGACCAACAAAAAGCAGGTATGATTCCAAATTTGTATGGAAAAATTAAAAATTAAAATGATTTAATTCTTTTCCAGATATGCATTCTCCCAAATTTTAACACACACACACACATACACATTAAAAAGCATTACCTTTTCATAATACGTGTTACAAACCTAAAGACCGATCGCACCCAATTCATTTAACAATTCTGCAATGTTCTTACTCTTTTACAGCTATGCATGCTCCTAAATTTGTATGGAATAATTGACCTAGAAACCCCATAAACATACTACTAATGTGATTTTAGTTGCATATCTTCGCTAATATAATGAGCAGTTATAGCCAAGTAGCTATCATTTGTTTTCGAAGTCCATCCATCGGTATGTAGCATGATTTTACAGTTGTCAATACTGGCACAACATTTCATATGCATAAACAAAAGAATATCCAATTGCATATGAGCAGCGACCACTTGACTCAATGTTATTGACCGTCGCGCACATGCGACGATCATTTGACACTTTGTTGTCAGGCCGCTGACTGCATTGGTTTGCATATAATATGTAGTATGTGTGTTGTTGTTGTATGGCATTGCTGGTGATCGTGTGTGGGTCTCTTTACACTTCACCGTGGGAATTATTGTGGATAACAGGCGCGTGTCATATAACATCCACTCGTCAAATAATTATTACACACACAAACCAATATAATATAGTTAAACATATAATATACACACAAACATATGTTATAGTATTAAGTCAATACAAAATTGTATTAGAATTAAGGGTTTGATTTGCAATTGTCAAATCAGCCAAAATTTAGTATAAAAGAAGGGACATTTTCCCTCAAGAACTCAATCAATAAAATTTAACCAAATAGTGCGGTTCAGCTGCACTTAGTTAAAACTATTGATCTTTTTATTTGATAGTGCTTCTTGAGTGCACAAAATAAAATTAAATAAATAAATACGTTACAGGTAGTTAAACAGACTGCTGTAGCAGGTAATAGATAGATAGATTTTACTTGGCTTAAGATATCTCCATAAACCGCTTCCATAATATTATTTGATATAGTTTTTCTTGTAGGAAGCGTGTATCCCGGACAATTTGAGACAAGTTCTATTAGCCGTTTGAATTCCGGTTCTTCTACAATTCGTAGAGCATGGTGTCCTTTGGCTATCATTTTCAACACTTGTCTATCGATTAGCTCAACAGTACGTACGGGTGGAGGCCTATGAAAATATTGTGTTATATTTTGTTGGGGTTGCTGAGGGAGCGTTGCACTTTGCCTGGATTGGAAGCTGGTAGAAGGTTGTACGTCTGGCATGTCTTGTTCAAGTACCTCTGGTGGGATTGTAGTCTGTCTTTCTTGATTTAATGGTGTAAGCGGATGTTTTGTTCTCATATGTCGAGAAAGATTCCCATGAGAACCCCCAGCAATGCTTAGGTTTATTTTGCAATATTTACACATTGCTCTATTACCTTCTTCTGCCGTGAAATGAGTCCATATTGCGCTAAATTTTCTTTTTTCAGCCATTTTTAAATATAAAAATTCACTTAGATCACTTTGATCATCCGACACTATACCAATATGAACTCTTTCGAATAACTAGTGCTTGATTCACCCATGTTGTCTATTTATATATGTGGCTCTCTTCCTGAGAAAAAAATGTTTATTACAAATAACTCTCATTTTGATTTTTTACCCTGATTCTGTAAGTCGAATGTTTTTTTCCAGAAAAAAAACATGAAGAGAGCTATTGAGCATTTTTTCATAATGGGTGAATGCTACAGAAAAGTCTCAGTAAGAATAACATTTGTTTTGTGTGACGTTACACTTGTAGGGTAGGTAGCATGACCACATTCAACCCATTTTTCAATTGCGGCCCTTTTAGCACTGTTTTGGTATTATTGCTATGACGGAAATTTCCTACAATTTATTTCTTTGACAATTTACCTACCTGCTCTGAAAAATTTGAATACCCGGCAATAAATGAATGAAATCTAGTGTTTAGCAAGAATTTTGCAAATCCAGATTTTGAAATTCAACCCTTTTCCGATTATTGGCAAGATTTTTTGACCTACCAGTGTCGAAAAATTTGAATTTCTATCAAAAAGTTAAGTCAATGGATTGGCGGAAATTTTGATAATTGAATCGTTAAAAACAATAATATATACATAAAATATAAATATTAATAAAAACATAAACATAAAAATATAAATTTAAATTTATTTATATACATATATAAATAAATACATTTACAATCTCTTTTGTCTTATTTAAATTTTTTCAATCTTATAGATTTTTAGTTGACACTATTATTTATAAAAACATACTTATTAGCGTAACAGACCAGATTATCTTGTGAGAGTCAAACTCACAATCGTTACGCTATGCACTAACTTTCCATTCAGCCCACTTAGAAATTTTATTAAAAGAAATATATTATAAATTTTTTTTTAGCTATTATGTGCTATTACTTCTAATGTATAAAATTTGAATTATATTCAAGAAATTCAAAAGCAAAAAATTTTAATTTTAATACATCGTCAAAAATTACATATGTTTTTATAAAAGTATATTTAATAAGAATTTCTGTGGATATTTCTCGCCTAAGCCTTCTTTGAGTTAAATTGAAAAAATATATTATTTTAATTTGCTTATTTTTTTATGTTGCCATAAGTTATTTTATTAGTATGTGGTAACACCGCCAATGATGGCACTACCATTTAACACTACGATAAACAACAGAAAAGAACGAATAAGAACGAAATGAACGAATAAGAAACGAGAACAAGAGCCAACTGAACTACGGAGCTAAAAGAACTCATTAGTTCAGTTGGCTCTTTTAGTTCAGTTGTATGAATAGTTCAATTGAACTAATTCGTTCGTGAACTACACAACTCTCGTTGAATAGTTCAATTGAACTATATAGTTCGTTCGTGAACTACACACATGAGAACGATAAACAAAATAAAAGAACGAAATGAACGAATAAGAAACGAGAACAAGAGCCAACTGAACTACGGAGCTAAAAGAGCTCATTATTATGAGCGGCTCTTTTAGTTCAGTTGTGTGAATAGTTCAATTGAACTAGTTCGTTCGCGAACTACCCAACTCTAGTCTGGATAGTTAAACCGAAACCATTCTCTTCCACTGTCTCTCTCTCTCTTCGTCTTATAACTGTAGTGTGGATGAAGGGTAATACAGGCCAGTTACTTGTGGGATTACCCTTTAGCCAATTACTTGTCCCTCACACCGTCCCTCACACCGTCCCTCACACCGTCCCTCACACCGTCCCTCACACCGTCCCTCACACCGTCCCTCACACCGTCCATCACACCGTCCATCACACCGTCCATCACACCGTCCATCACACCGTCCATCACACCGTCCATCACACCGTCCCTCACACCGTCCCTCACACCGTCCCTCACACCAGCCCTCACACCGGCCCTCACACCGGCCCTCGCACCGTCCCTCGCACCGTCCCTCACACCGTCCCTCACACCGTCCCTCACACCGTCCCTCACACCGTCCCTCACACCGTCCCTCACACCGTCCCTCACACCGTCCCTCACACCGTCCCTCACACCGTCCCTCACACCGTCCCTCACACCGGCCCTCACACCGGCCCTCACACCGGCCCTCACACCGGCCCTCACACCGTCCCTCACACCATCCCTCACACCGTCCCTCACACCATCCCTCACACCGTCCCTCACACCGTCCCTCATACCGTCCCACACACCATCCCTCACACCGTCCCTCACACCGTCCCTCACACCGTCCCTCACACCGTCCCTCACATCGTCCCTCACACCGTTCCTCACACCGTCCCTCACACCGTCCCTCACACCGCCCTCACACCGTCCCTCGCACCGTCCCTCGCACCGTCCCTCGAACCGTCCCTCGCACCGTCCCTCGCACCGTCCCTCGCACCGTCCCTCGCACCGTCCCTCACACCGTCCCTCACACCGTCCCTCACACCGTCCCTCACACCGTCCCTCACACCGTCCCTCACACCGACCCTCACACCGTCCCTCACACCGGCCCTCACATCGGCCCTCACACCGGCCCTCACACCGGCCCTCACACCATCCCTCACACCGTCCCTCACACCGTCCCTCACACCGTCCCTCACACCGTCCCTCACACCGTCCCTCACACCGTCCCTCACACCGTCCCTCACACCGTCCCTCACACCGTCCCTCACACCGTCCCTCACACCGTCCCTCACACCGTCCCTCACACCGTCCCTCACACCGTCCCTCACACCGTCCCTCACACCGTCCCTCACACCGTCCCTCACACCGTCCCTCACACCGTCCCTCACACCGTCCCTCACACCGTCCCTCACACCGTCCCTCACACCGTCCCTCACACCGTCCCTCACACCGTCCCTCGCACCGTCCCTCGCACCGTCCCTCGCACCGTCCCTCGCACCGTCCCTCGCACCGTCCCTCGCACCGTCCCTCACACCGTCCCTCACACCGTCCCTCACACCGTCCCTCACACCGTCCCTCGCACCGTCCCTCGCACCGTCCCTCACACCGTCCCTCGCACCGTCCCTCACACCGTCCCTCGCACCGTCCCTCGCACCGTCCCTCACACCGTCCCTCACACCGTCCCTCACACCGTCCCTCACACCGTCCCTCACACCGTCCCTCACACTGTCCCTCACACCGTTCCTCACACAGTCCCTCACACCGTCCCTCACACCGTCCCTCACACCGTCCCTCACACCGTCCCTCACACCGTCCCTCACACCGTCCCTCACACCGTCCCTCACACCGTCCCTCACACCGTCCCTCACACCGTCCCACACACCGTCCCTCGCACCGTCCCTCACACCGTCCCTCACACCGTCCCTCGCACCGTCCCTCACACCGTCCCTCACACCGTCCCTCACACCGTCCCTCGCACCGTCCCTCGCACCGTCCCTCGCACCGTCCCTCGCACCGTCCCTCGCACCGTCCCTCACACCGTCCCTCACACCGTCCTTCACACTGTCCCTCACACCGTCCTTCACACTGTCCCTCACACTGTCCCTCACACCGTTCCTCACACAGTCCCTCACACCGTCCCTCACACCGTCCCTCACACCGTCCCTCACACCGTCCCTCACACCGTCCCTCACACCGTCCCTCACACCGTCCCTCACACCGTCCCTCACACCGTCCCTCACACCGTCCCTCGCACCGTCCCTCGCACCGTCCCTCGCACCGTCCCTCGCACCGTCCCTCACACCGTCCCTCACACCGTCCCTCACACCGTCCCTCACACCGTCCCTCACACCGTCCCTCACACCGTCCCTCACACCGTCCCTCACACCGGCCCTCACACCGTCCCTCGCACCGTCCCTCGCACCGTCCCTCACACCGTCCCTCGCACCGTCCCTCGCACCGTCCCTCACACCGTCCCTCACACCGTCCCTCACACCGTCCCTCGCACCGTCCCTCGCACCGTCCCTCACACCGTCCCTCGCACCGTCCCTCGCACCGTCCCTCACACCGTCCCTCACACCGTCCCTCACACCGTCCCTCGCACCGTCCCTCGCACCGTCCCTCGCACCGTCCCTCGCACCGTCCCTCACACCGTCCCTCACACCGTCCCTCACACCGTCCCTCACACCGTCCCTCACACCGTCCCTCACACCGTCCCTCACACCGTCCCTCACACCGTCCCTCACACCGTCCCTCACACCGTCCCTCACACCGTCCCTCACACTGTCCCTCACACCGTCCCTCACACCGTCCCTCACACCGTCCCTCGCACCGTCCCTCGCACCGTCCCTCGCACCGTCCCTCACACCGTCCCTCACACCGTCCCTCACACCGTCCCTCACACCGTCCCTCACACCGTCCCTCACACCGTCCCTCACACCGTCCCTCACACCGTCCCTCACACCGTCCCTCACACCGTCCCTCACACCGTCCCTCACACCGTCCCTCACACCGTCCCTCACACCGTCCCTCACACCGTCCCTCACACCGTCCCTCGCACCGTCCCTCACACCGTCCCTCGCACCGTCCCTCACACCGTCCCTCGCACCGTCCCTCACACCGTCCCTCGCACCGTCCCTCACACCGTCCCTCGCACCGCCCCTCACACTGTCCCTTGCACCGTCCCTCGCACCGTCCCTCACACCGTCCCTCACACCGTCCCTCACACCGTCCCTCGCACCGTCCCTCGCACCGTCCCTCACACCGTCCCTCTCACTGTCCCTCACACCGTCCCTCGCACCGTCCCTCACACCGTCCCTCACACCGTCCCTCACACCGGCCCTCACACCGTCCGTCACACCGTCCCTCACACCGTCCCTCACACCGTCCCTCACACCGTCCCTCACACCGTCCTTCGCACCGTCCCTCACACCGTCCTTCGCACCGTCCCTCACACCGTCCCTCACACCGTCCCTCACACCGTCCCTCACACCGTCCCTCACACCGTCCCTCACACCGTCCCTCACACCGTCCCTCACACCGTCCCTCACACCGTCCCTCACACCGTCCCTCACACCGTCCCTCACACCGTCCCTCACACCGTCCCTCACACCGTCCCTCGCACCGTCCCTCGCACCGTCCCTCGCACCGTCCCTCACACCGTCCCTCACACCGTCCCTCACACCGTCCCTCACACCGTCCCTCACACCGTCCCTCACACCGTCCCACACACCGTCCCTCACACCGTCCCTCACACCGTTCCTCACACCGTCCCTCACACCGTCCCTCACACCGTCCCTCACACCGTCCCTCACACCGTCCCTCACACCGTCCCTCACACCGTCCTTCGCACCGTCCCTCACACCGTCCTTCGCACCGTCCCTCGCACCGTCCCTCACACCGTCCCTCACACCGTCCCTCACACCGTCCCTCACACCGTCCCTCACACCGTCCCTCACACAGTCCCTCACACCGGCCCTCACACCGTCCCTCGCACCGTCCCTCACACCGTCCCTCACACCGTCCCTCACACCGTCCCTCACACCGTCCCTCACACCGTCCCTCACACCGTCCCTCACACCGTCCCTCACACCGTCCCTCACACCGTCCCTCACACCGTCCCTCACACCGTCCCTCACACCGTCCCTCACACAGTCCCTCACACCGGCCCTCACACCGTCCCTCGCACCGTCCCTCACACCGTCCCTCACACCGTCCCTCACACCGTCCCTCACACCGTCCCTCACACCGTCCCTCACACCGTCCCTCACACCGTCCCTCACACCGTCCCTCACACCGTCCCTCACACCGTCCCTCACACCGTCCCTCACACCGTCCCTCACACCGTCCCTCACACCGTCCCTCACACCGTCCCTCACACCGTCCCTCACACCGTCCCTCACACCGTCCCTCACACCGTCCCTCACACCGTCCCTCGCACCGTCCCTCACACCGTCCCTCACACCGTCCCTCACACCGTCCCTCACACTGTCCCTCACACCGTCCCTCACACCGTCCCTCACACCGTCCCTCACACCGTCCCTCGCACCGTCCCTCACACCGTCCCTCACACCGTCCCTCACACCGTCCCTCACACCGTCCCTCGCACCGTCCCTCGCACCGTCCCTCACACCGTCCCTCGCACCGTCCCTCACACCGTCCCTCACACCGTCCCTCACACCGTCCCTCACACCGTCCCTCACACTGTCCCTCACACCGTCCCTCACACCGTCCCTCACACCGTCCCTCACACCGTCCCTCACACCGTCCTCATCGTTACACCTGTTACTGGGGGACGGTGTGAGGGACGGTGTGAGGGACGGTGTGAGGGACGGTGTGAGGGACGGTGTGAGGGACGGTGTGAGGGACGGTGTGAGGGACAGTGCGAGGGACGGTGTGAGGGACGGTGCGAGGGACGGTGTGAGGGACGGTGTGAGGGCGGTGCGAGGGACGGTGCGAGGGACGGTGCGAGGGACGGTGCGAGGGACGGTGCGAGGGACGGTGTGAGGGACGGTGTGAGGGACGGTGTGAGGGACGGTGCGAGGGACGGTGCGAGGGACGGTGCGAGGGACGGTGCGAGGGACGGTGTGAGGGATGGTGTGAGGGACGGTGTGAGGGACGGTGCGAGGGGCGGTGTGAGGGGCGGTGCGAGGGACGGTGCGAGGGACGTTGTGAGGGACGGTGTGAGGGACGGTGTGAGGGACGGTGCGAGGGACGGTGCGAGGGACGGTGTGAGGGACGGTGTGAGGGACGGTGTGAGGGACGGTGTGAGGGACGATGTGAGGGACGGTGTGAGGGACGGTGTGAGGGACGGTGAGAGGGACGGTGTGAGGGACGGTGTAAGGGACGGTGCGAGGGACGGTGCGAGGGACGGTGTGCGAGGGACGGTGTGAGGGACGGTGTGAGGGACGGTGCGAGGGACGGTGTGAGGGACGGTGTGAGGGACGGTGTGAGGGCCGGTGCGAGGGACGGTGTGAGGGACGGTGTGAGGGCCGGTGCGAGGGACGGTGTGAGGGACGGTGTGAGGGACGGTGTGAGGGACGGTGTGAGGGACGGTGTGAGGGACGGTGTGAGGGACGGTGTGAGGGACGGTGTGAGGGACGGTGTGAGGGACGGTGTGAGGGACGGTGTGAGGGACGGTGTGAGGGACGGTGTGAGGGACGGTGTGAGGGACGGTGCGAGGGACGGTGCGAGGGACGGTGTGAGGGACGGTGTGAGGGACGGTGAGGGGGACGGTGCGAGGGACGGTGTGAGGGACGGTGTGAGGGATGGTGTGAGGGACGGTGTGAGGGACGGTGTGAGGGACGGTGTGAGGGACGGTGTGAGGGACGGTGTGAGGGACGGTGTGAGGGACGGTGTGAGGGACGGTGCGAGGGACGGTGTGAGGGACGGTGTGAGGGACTGTGTGAGGGACGGTGTGAGGGACGGTGTGAGGGACGGTGTGAGGGACGGTGTGAGGGACGGTGTGAGGGACGGTGTGAGGGACGGTGTGAGGGACGGTGTGAGGGACGGTGTGAGGGACGGTGCGAGGGACGGTGCGAGGGACGGTGTGAGGGACGGTGTGAGGGCCGGTGTGAGGGACGGTGTGAGGGACGGTGCGAGGGACGGTGTGAGGGACGGTGTGAGGGACGGTGTGAGGGACGGTGTGAGGGACGGTGTGAGGGACAGTGCGAGGGACGGTGTGAGGGACGGTGCGAGGGACGGTGTGAGGGACGGTGTGAGGGACGGTGCGAGGGACGGTGTGAGGGACGGTGCGAGGGACGGTGCGAGGGACGGTGTGAGGGACGGTGTGAGGGACGGTGTGAGGGACGGTGTGAGGGACGGTGCGAGGGACGGTGCGAGGGACGGTGTGAGGAACGGTGTGAGGGACGTTGTGAGGGACGGCGTGAGGGACGGTGTGAGGGACGGTGTGAGGGACGGTGCGAGGGACGGTGCGAGGGACGGTGTGAGGGCCGGTGTGAGGGACGGTGTGAGGGACGGTGTGAGGGACGGTAGGTATTTAGTAGACAGAAAACAGTGCGTTAAATTCACGAATACGCAATCTAACTTTATTGATGTACTGTCAGGGGTACCACAGGGTAGTCATCTTGGGCCGCTCCTTATAAATGATCTCCCTTCTGTTATCAAAAATTCAAACACATTAATGTATGCAGACGATGTTAAAATATTTTTATCATTTAATAACATTGAAGGCCAAGTAAATACTTTTACAAGAGGATATTAACTACTTAACCTCTTGGTGTAGTATTAATTTAATGGAGCTGAATGTTAAAAAATGTAAATATAAATGTGCTTCACTCGATCATCTCCAACCAATGGATTTTACACAATGAATGTGTAAAATTCATTGAACTTAGCGAAGCTACATGTACCCTGGAATTTATCAAACGATGGGCTAAAGAGTTTTCTGATCCATATGTTCTGGTTCGCTCAATTCTTGAATATGGATCTGCAATATGGGACCCTCAATACGCTGTACACTCTGACAAAATTGAATCAGTTCAAAAACAGTTCTTATTATTTTGTCTTCGTGGTTTAGAGAATGGATGGGATCCTAGTGAAATGCTACCACCTTATGAAAAACGCCTAGCACTCATTAAATTATCAACTTTAAAAAGCCGTCGTAAAATGCTAAATGCTGCCTTTCTTCTGAAGCTCACGCACGTTTGAATTTTATTATCAAAATGCGTGCTCTGTTAAGAAAGTTCATCGCGCGCTTCTTCCTTCTTATATGGTCAGTTTAATCGACCCACTGAAGCGGCTATTCGGGCTATTGTGACTAAATTTCGCACCAAATTTACATTGTTGGACATTAAACCACCAACTCGCTTACGTAGAGTGTGAACAGAAGAAAATATCGCAGCTGTATCGGCCAGTGTTAATGATGACCATCAATTATCGATTCGTTGCCGTTCGCAGTAATTGGGCCTCTCTTACTGAACAACGTGGAAAATTTTGCGGAAGGATTTAGGTGTGAAGCCTTTCAAAATACAGCTGGTGCAAGATGCCACATGCCACACAGCACGCGTAACAATGGACTTATTGAGAGGTGAGTTCGGTGAACATTTTATTTCACGTTCGGGACCGGTCAATTGGCCGCCTAGATCGTGCGATTTAACGCCTTTAGACTATTTTATGTGGGGCTATGTTAAAGCTCATGTCTGTACAGACAAGCCCACTTCAATTGACGCATTGGAAGACAACATTGAAGCATTTTTTCGTGAGATACCGGCCAAAATGTTGGAAAGAGTATGCCAAAATTGGACTAAGCGGATGGACCATTTGAGGCGCAGTCGCGGTCAACATTTGCATGAAATAATCTTCAAACATTAAATTATATGGACCGTACTATCGATTCAAATAAAGATTTCGTGAATTTTTCTGAATTTTATGTGTTTTTTTTTTTGAAAAGTTTTCCTATAGCTCTTAAAAAGTCACCGATTAAAATCTGAAATTTCAGAAAGTTTCAAAATCTGCTATGAAAACTCGCGCTGTTAAAGGTTCTGGTGATTGATTTAGTTAAAGGGACGTAAAATGCTTTAAAAACAATTTTCATAGTCCGCCCATGTTGTCCTGTTTTCCCACAATATTGATTTTTTATCGGATTACAATACCTTTCGGAAATGTATGATTATCTGTTTATTGTAGTTCTTATTTCACAATATTTTGTAACAGTGATTAACTATAGGACTTATTTTTATAATTTTTTTTCCTTTTTTGCTTATTTTAATCAGGAATTTAATTAATTTTTTCCCGTTTTTCTTTCCTAACCTTAAAGTAAATGTTTAACAGAGTTCTGTAAGTAACATAACAGAGTTCTGTTATCCGACTTGATTTGCGTCTGGGGAGATAGATTTTAAAATCTATCTTCACACACACTGAATTATTTTACTACTTTTCAATTATTGCAGGCTATTGACATAAAATATAATTCTCATTATAATCATTATTATTAATGAACAAAGGTGTTGAAATGTAAATGATGGTTGGTGGAGATGGAGGACGGACCCTTTGGACTACCATTTGCATATATAGCCTATATGGTGTACTATTTATTATATGCTCCAAAATAGCCACTGATCTTCTAGAGATCTTTCAATCAAATAATTGATATGTTCAAAGTCAATTTTCTCAATACCATAACATTTTTGCTGATTATATTAAGAGGCCTTGGAACCTTCCTTTGAGTATGATATGGTGCTCATGGACCTAGTATTTATCCTAAAAATAGCCTCTAAACTAGTAGTCTTGTTCAGAGCTAACAGTGCTCTGTTAAGGTCAAATTTTGTTCTGTTATCGCCAAATGTGGCGCTGCTAAAATTTATGGATTGTGTCTTGGGTTTTCAAATACAAATTTATCTACACACACATGGCATCTGTTAGGAAATTTCATCGACTGATATTCGTTCCTTTTGACCTTTATGCTGACAAGCATTAATTTCTGTCTTTTACAGTAGTGCTCTAAAGGTAATAGGCGAGAAATTGTTTGCAAAGCTAATGCAGGTGTAGTGCACAATACGCTGGTAATAATGCTGCTAGTAAATCTTTGTTGAAATTGTTGAAATTATTTATTTTGCCAAGAGATTCCCACTATACTACCATCCTCAGTGTGTTTTCCTTCATCTTATGTCCGAAAACAACTTTTCTGTCCAATACTTTGTTACTCGCATAGAAGACAATGGAGGTCTTTGTCATGTTGTTTAGTATATTCGATTTACAGGAAAATTTCCTTCTTAAACTAGGCGCTAGAAAGTGGGCCTAATATTTGAGTCTAAATTCACACCATACAACCTCAATAGGCGAAGTGGTGGCGGTTTGTAGCTTCTTTCAAGATTTTTACCCCTATCGCGATCCATTCGCTAACTTTCCTCTAAGCATGCTGTCCTTGAAGGCATCTGTGTATTGTAAGAACTACGTTATTCGCTTTGGCAATTGTCTTATAAAAGAATTGTTTCAACGTCATTAGCAGCTCATTGTTCAGAAGATTCCATAGGAATGGTAAGAGAGTGATGAGTGAAGTAAATTTCGATATTTAGTTCAGCATCTGGCAAGTGCTTCCGCTACCAATACCATATTGTTGAGGGACCCTCTCTCTATGTGCAGGAAGATAGTCAAAGTACTTTTGGATATGGAACAGAATTTGCTGTATGTTTACTGTCCCTTAGATAGGAGGTTACCACACAAGATCTGCCGTAGATGTACAGCCGTAGTGAAAAAATTTGTCTGAGTCAAGGCTTGAACTTGAAACCTCTGTTTAGTAAGACTACACACTGGATAACAGCGACATCTTGCATTTTAATTCGATTAGAATAATGTCAGAATGTTCAGAATTGTAATAAAGGATCCGCCAAATAACTTTTTTTTTGAAAATGCTTTAAAAAAAACTACTGAATATTTTCTCAAATTTCTATTTTTATTTGAAAGTATAATTCTTCCGGTTAATAATGGAAAATAATTTCATTCAAATGGCTGCCTCGGCTGGCCATGCAGTAGCCTACACCAGATTTTTGCAAAAAAATCATCTTTTCAGATGAAGCTCATTTTGATCTTACGCGGGTATGTAAACAAGCAAAATTGTCGCATTTGGTGCACAGAAAACCCGCACGCATACATTGAAAGTCCGACGCACCCAAAACGAATCACTGTTGGTGCGGATTTTGGTCCAGAGGCATAATTGGGCCATTTTTCTTCGAAAATGAGCAAGGAGTGGCCGTTACAGTCACTGGCGATCGTTATCGAGCCATGTTAAACGAATTTTTGTTCACAAAAATTGAAGAGGAGGATATTGGGAACATTTGGTTTCAACAGGACGGCGCAACGTGCCACACAGCCGAAGCTACACTCGATGTTTTGCGCCCTGTTTTTGAAGATCGCATTATCAGCCGCAGAGCTGATGTCGTTTGGCTACCTCGGAGCTGCGATTTGACACCGTTGGACTATTATTTGTGGGGTGCCGTCAAAGATAAGTGTTACGCCGACAAGCCAGAGACAATTGACGCTTTAAAGGACAATATTCGTGAAGCCATTGGTGAAATACAGCTGCACACAATCGATAATGTGTTTAAAAATTGGACCGATCGTGTAGGCTACTGCATGGCCAGCCGAGGCAGCCATTTGAATGAAATTATTTTCCATTAATAACCGGAAGGATTGTACTTTCAAATAAAAAAAGAAATTTGAGAAAATATTCAGTTGTTTTTTTTAAAGCATTTTCAAAAAAAAATTATTTGGCGGACCAATTAGAGAAGTAGAGAGATCTCGACTTACAGCGTAGATATGATAACACAACTAAGGCTTGATGGTACATACGTAAAAATTATGCTTCATCAATATTTATTGCGATGTTTTCCTCTCCCTTCTTAGTGCCTTTCTCTTATTTTCAATAACATTAAAATAACTCATTTCTCTTAACCTCGATGAAAATCAAGAGAAAAAATATTCAAAATGTGGTTATAAAAACACACAGTCAAACTTTTAAAAAATTTCATGCAATTAATGCCTTGAAAATTTATTGAAAATGAATTGCATTGAATGAATGAAACGTATAGACTGGCCACATAATCTGGTCTTTTAAAAATGATTCATTAATTGTTTTCTATTTAAGCCTACGTTATGGTTTATTTTACCATCAGAATTTATTCATTCATGCGTTCATTCAATTATTGTCGATAATAATTTGCTCTTTTTGTTGTTCACTGTATTCCTATAGTACAGAGTTTTGTATTAAAATTGTTGTGGCTTTTCGCGTTTCCTCAATTATTTGGCGCAATAAATTATAATTAAATTGCCATAAACAAATGGCAAAACTAATAAAAGAAATTAAAACAAACAACCAAAAAAAAAATAATGAATTGCGCCCACTCTCTCACTCACTGTGATACTCTTTATGTTGGTTGGTTTGTTCTTAAATTGTAAACACAGTGTTCATAAGCATAAATTGCTACGCAATACAATATAGGGTGGACGAAAAAGTATGGCTGGATGTATATATGTATGTATGTATGCTGGTAGATGGTTTTAAAATAAAATATCTCTCTCTGGCAACATTAGTTGCATTAGGCAACACAATAGCTTGTTAGGTAAGGTTAGGTTAGAGGACGTGTACTTGTCAATTAAGACAAGTACAGTACCCGGAGGTCGAATTGACCCATTGTACAACGTCCTAGTTTCTCACACCACTTATGTTGTGTGTGTTAATTTTATACATGAGTGGTGGGACGACCTACAGTTTAAAGTCGACTCCGAACGACAGATTTTTATTTATTGAGAAACTTTTCATGGCAATTTTTATTTACTCTCAGAGTTTTTGCCAGAAATCTACTGAGAGGAAGTCGCCGAAAAAATACTTTTTGTATTTTGTCTTTGATGCCTGGCCTGGGGCTCGAACCCAGGCTTTTGCATCTAATAAGCCAACACACTACCTACTAGACTACGGCGACTTCATAATTTCATAGCTTGTTTGAAAGGCGATATTTTAAGCTTCCCGTTGCTAGAAGACATTACTCAAATCGCATTATTGGTAGTGATTGGTTGTCATAGATTAGATTAGGTTAGGCTAAACTGCCTGCAGAATTATTACCGGTGCATTGCAGAGTGCACTTACATACAGTGAGCACCATAAGTGAGTCAACACCCAGTATAATTTTAAATTTTCTATTATGTTCTTAAGTATAAAAAAAGTTCCTTTATCAAGAATTGTTGTTTTTGTTTTAACATTTTATAAGTAATAGATAAACGTTTTTATTTTTGGAAATTTACTTTTCTCGCTATCCTAAGCAAATGAATTATTTCAGTGGTATTTACTCACTTTTGACTCTCACTGTATGTCATTGATTTTACATTTATTTCCACTAAGGCTCCGCAATTAGTAACAGACCTTTGCGTTTGAATGTCTCCGAAGATCTTTGCGAATGGCTTTAGAATTACTAGCGTTTATTGGGAAAGCGATAGACTTGCTTCGTTATAGACCAGAAGCACACAATATATGTATCTTACACGTAACAAAGCCCTGTACAGAGCTTACATAGTCCAAGACATATTAACTTGTTGACTCTTTCTCTCTATACTCGTATTGTTGCCCCGAGTGGGATTGCTTTAAAAACCATCAACATTTTGTAAAGAAAATAAACACAAAACCTGAGTACACATGAAATCGTCTAGTCTATGCAGAAAATAAAATGATAAGCCATTATGTAATACGTTGTTATTCTATTCTAAATACATGTACTTGACGTAGTTTTCTTGTTTTGTATCAGCTACGGCCATCTATCAGTTTAAGTCTGAACGCATTGTTTATTTCCAATCTAACAATACTTATGTCATTCGATTCTGTCACAAAATTCCGCGTATTATCTCAACTGAACGTAATGAATAGATTTACGCTTGAGCAACATTGGGGCCAACGAGAAACTCTACGATGATGACGATTTCTCCAAAAAAAAAAAAAAATCATCTTTTCGGATGAAGACCCATTTTCATCTTGGTGTGGACATTAATAAGCAAAATTGCCGTACTTGGGGCTCAGAAAACCTGCTCGTGGTCTTACAGAATCCAATGTACCCATTACGAGTGATGGTTTGGTGCGGCTTGAGGTTCATATGGATCCATACGGCTATCACACCATGATAACCGATTTGTTTGTATCCACGTTCTTCATGGTATTGATGTGAACGATGTTTGGTTTCAACAGGACGGTACAACTTGCCATACATTTCTTGTCACAATAAATTTATTGCATCAAACGTTTGATGGCCGTTTAATTAGACGAAAAGGATAGAAGGATATCTATTGACTGTCAAGAAGCTACAATTTGACACTGTTGGTGTATTTTGTGTGGGGCTCCATTAAAAAAAAGCATTTGAAGGCCAACATTCGTGATGCCAATAACGAGTTACGACTTCAAACACTTGAAAAAGTGCACGAAAATTGGTCCGATCGATTGAGGTACTGTGAGGCCAGCCGTATGAAGGAAATAATGTTTCATTTCTAACCGGAACAATTGTATTTCACAACAATTTGCAAGAAATTTGGCAAAATTTCAAAACGTTTTTGTTTTATTGCATTTTTAAATTGAAACTTTTAAATCACGCACCCTACATTTATACATATAAAATTAATTGTGTAACTTATATGTGTTACACCGTGCATATGATTAATATGTGATATAAGAATTCAATGAAATTATTAATCATACGTCACAGTGTGCACTAGTTACAACCAAAATGCTATTGTGCAGTCTAGTTATAAGAACAAGGCTGTAATTAAATTAAAAATTAAAAAAAATAAAAAAAATAAAACGGACAAGATAGAGAAGCTAAATGAAAATAAAAATCTCACATTAAATAGAATGATGAAATAAATATTCTTCTTATTTTAAATTTTGTTTTTCTAGGTTAGATTCGTGTTGAAAGTGTTACAATGTGTATGTTTAAACCACAATAGGCGCGTTTAAACACAACTACCAGCCATAAAATTTAATTTCAACTCAAATACTGTTGATGTCAGCATTCGAAATAAAATCAGAAATCATTGAAAGGCGTTTTGCCTTCAAGAAAAATCAACACAATCACTTAAACTGATCTTTAGAGTCGCAAATATTGTATCGCATGCCATATGAAGAGTGACAAATACGGAACCCCTTCAAATGAATAAAAATTTCATTAAATGCTTGAATTTTATGGAAGCTTTTACATTCTGTTTTTGTTTTTATTGGCAGTAAAGTTTAGTTGTCGTTTAGTTTCTGCAAAACAACACACAACAAAACAAAAAGGGAGTGGGGAAATAAAAACAATCACAGTTAAATGTGCGTTAAAGAGTTTGAAAAAATAAAAAAAAATAGGAATTCACTTGAACACGTACCAAAGCGTTCTGTTACAGTTTTATTGCGTAAACGCCTTTCAATTGAATATACAAAAATACACACAAACATACACACCCACATTGACAATTTACAATAACAAAACTGTGGCTAGCATAGAGAGTACATGCTCATGGTATACTCACAAGAGTACAATAATGAACAACAATCGTTAGCAAAATCACATACAGAGAAAACAAAAAAAAAAAAAGTATCACAAATAAAGATAACAAGAGAGAGAGAGAGAGAGAGAGAGAGAGAGAGAGAGAGAAAGAATAATAACAATAACAACTACAATTACAACAATAACAAGAAACAACAACAATACAAACGTTATGTGATTTACCCAAAGAATTGAATTGAATTGAATTTGTTGCAGCTTACAAAAATAACTTTTGAATTTGGAATTTTAAGCTTAAAAAGCAACAACAACAACAATACTATTCAGCTTAACATAGCATTACAGTGAGCACACATAACAATCCAGCCAAAGTAAAGAGCAACAAAGGAGGATTAGAAATCAAGAATGCTTAAACAGCAAGAGCTAGATGGCATACTATTTACGTTGTTGTCAATAACACAAAGTGACAGTAAAGTAATGCTTTTAAATCTCTTTCTCTTTCTCTCTCTCGACCTCTCTTCCTTTTGGCTTATAACTATGTTAACAAACATAACACTCATAAATCTATGTATGTTCCGTATAAATGCTTCGTTTGTATGCTCATAAAGAAACTGGACAAAAAAAAAGAAAAAGAAAACAAGAAGAAAAACGAATTCAAATTAATGAGCTAAGAATTGGAATTAAAAGCAAAGCATTGCTATTGAGTAGGAGAGATATGTTAGGCCTTATTTCTTATTCTCAGGTCCACAGCTGCTAGAGAAGTCATTCGACCGAATGTTAGGTCTTTTGGCAAACTATCCAAACGAACAGAGTGATTCATGAGAATCGTTATTGTGCGATGTGGATGACCATGTGATTTTGGTTTAGAAATCCGTACAATTTCAAGTGAATCTGGCAATATTGCACGCAATAGAGATTGAGTCTCACTGTATAACGAATGGATGATACCCAGTTTAATTGTGGCAATCGGAATAGCAATGCCCTATAAAATATCGGAGATTTGCGAGGGGTCAGCTCATCGGGTTCAGTTTATCAGCAATACGATATCCCTGTGAGATACCTACGAATGATCTAAAATTTTCCTATGAAATGTTAGGCTTTCAAGGATGAGAATAGACGTCGAATCGTTAGGTGCATAATTGCAGCCTGGAAGTCTGCTTAACTCAAGAGATTTTCAGTGAAAATTTTGTCCTGCGTTGGTGCTTCCAAGAGCAAACACTTTTTTCCAAGTTTGGGCTTTTTCCGATTCGCTGGCGAGGACTTTTTGCTTCTGTAAAAGATTAGAGGTGTTGTTTATCCGCAGTGGCCCACAGTAGCCCCGTGAGAAGGCTATAAAAAATCTGTTTTTATGACCTCAGCAAAGTACCCTTTCTTGGTGATAAGTTAATGGTACTTTTTGATATACTTTGAGGTACTATTTGAAGTACTTTCAAGTACCTTTTGAAGCACATTGAAGTACTTTGAAGTATATTTTTAACTATCTTGAAATACTTTTTAAATAAAATATGAATCGTTTGAAGTACTTTCTTAAGTGTTTTACAAAGTACCCGATTAAGTACTTTTTGAAGCATTTTAAAACAAATGTTTGTATTCCTCAAAGTACTTCTTTAAATACTTAATATTTTCATGTAATTTTTTAGCAAAGCACCCGTCCTTGGTGATAAGTTTGTGCTACTTTTTGATATATTTTGAGGTAGTATTTGAAGTACTTTAAAGTACTTTTAAGTTTATTTTCAACTACCTTGAAGTATTATTTTAACTAAATTATGTACCCCTTGAAGTACTTTCTTAAGTATTTTACTACTCCTTTAAATATTTAATATTTTGAAGGACTTTTTAGGTACTTTTTAGGGCAGTTATCGCTAAATTTTATATGTTTTTTGCCCTGAATTTTTTTGCTTTCTCTTTTGATTTCCCCATAATGAATACGAATTTCAAGTTGTTTAACGTTTTTTATGTGCCACATTGAAATTTGAATTTTTATTTTATTTTGTTTGAAAACAATTTCGCATAAAAACTCAATAAATGATAGTAAAAAGGGATACAAAAATTGAAAAAGACAAGAAAAACAAAAAGTATCAAAAAAAAAAAAGAAACAGAAATGTTATCATGAATGATGATTTTATTAACGTTATGGTTTTAGTTTGCAATTCGCTTAAAAAGTAGCTTAAAATAGAAAATAAAAACCCCTTTCAATTGAATTTTCCGTTTCAATAACATTCCACATCCATTCACCAAATAAATGATAAGTGAATGTAAAGGACATAGAGAAGAAGGGAGAGCAAATGGCAGGGGAAAAGAACAAAAACTTTAAACATTTTCATTTCCATTGACACCAGCAACAATGGGAGAGAATGGAAAATGGCAAAGAGTAGAGCAAAAAACTATTTTCATAAAATAAATTTCAATATCATAACCCGGAGTTAACCAAGGCACAGTTGCAGGCGTTGAGAAAGAAAAAGTTTTTCCAAATTTTCTTTATCATTTCACATGATTATCACACATACACCTCATTAACACCAAACGATCATTTATTAGTGAATAGATTCGTTGTCTTTAATTCTATTCATTACATTTCATTCCATTACATTCGACAAAAAGTTATCATAAAAAATTTCCATTTTCATTCTATTTTGCTGTTTTAGTACTTTTGGTACTTTTTGTTTTGTTTTTTGAAAGCAAAGAAACAAACAGGCAAGGGCTTTTGTCTGCAATCATTAAAACAATAAATTAATGAATTTAACATTTTAAAAGCTTAAGCAAAAAACAAAAAGCAAAAATGATTTGACAATTAATTATGATGTCTGCATAAAATTGTGGCCCATTTGGACAGAAAAAAGGGTCATTAAGTTGAAAGCTGGAACAGTTAAAACTTGTTCGCATTAATTTATGGCCATTACATTACCGAAAGGGTTTGAAATATGAATAAATCAGTGTGTAACCATTCTTATCAATTACTGCGATTTGTGTTCGATAAGTTTCAGCTGGATTGGCAAAACTGAAGTTAATTTCATTATGCGTCTCTTATAAAAACTCTCTATCATTGATAATAAGGTAATTAGGACGATCAAATTGCGCCAAGTATTTATACATTCATTAACCAGCTGTAGCAGGTATTATTGCCGCTGGTGTGTGGTCTCATTAGAAGCCGTTGTTTAAAACTCAGCCCAAATATCTATAACAGTTTTCTGCCTAACACTTCTTATTCTTCTTATTTGGCCATAACAACCCGATTAACGGATTTCAGCCTGCCGCAACACATCCTTCCAGGCGCCTCTGCTTCTTGCGCGCCTACGCCAGTTGGTCACACCAATCGATGACAGGGCTTTCTCGATTTGGTCCTTCCAAAGGATACAAGGTCGTCCTCTTCGCTGACTTCCGCTGACCCCGCATCAAATACCCGTCTCGCCGGAGTATCCTCCTCCATTCACTCATTCATTCATTCCATTGGAACGACATGGCTGAGCCAGCGCAGCCGCTGGATATTAATACGTTGCACAATGTCTACGTCGTTGAGGAGCTCACACAGCTCACTGTTGGATCGGATGCGGAAATCATCGCCAACTCGTACTGGACCGAAGATCTTACGCAACACTTTTCTTTCGAATACTCTCAAGGCTGCTGCATCGGTGCTTAATAGGGTCCATGCCTTTGCGCCATAAAGAAGCACGGGTAGGATGAGTGCCTTGTAAAATATTAGTTTTGTCGTACAAGAGAGGTCTCAGCTGCTCAATTGCCTATTGAGACCATAGTAGCACCTGTTGGCAAGATTGATTCTGCGCTTGATCTCCACACTGACATCATTTTGGTGGTAACGGCGGAGCCAAGATAAATAAATTCCTTGACTGTATCAAAAGTATAGTTATCGGCCGTAATCTGATAATCAATACATCGCACGTCTCTACTTTTCGATAACATATACTTTGTTTTGCCCTCATTTACTGCCAAACCCATCTTCTGCCTAACACTCTGGGACTAAATAAAATTGTTGTGAAGAAGTTCGAAAAAAAAACTGTAGATCCCGCCACTTATGCATAAAATTAACAAAAACAACATGGGTAGTGTGACAAGCTAGGTCGCAATGCTGACGAAACGGTTGTAACGATCAATGAAGTATTTAAGTAGGCTAGGTTAGTTAGGTAAGGTTAGTTAGGTTAGGTTAGTTAGGTTAGGTTTAAGGATGTGTACTTCTCATTAGGAAGCCAAATGGGCCATTGTAATCCATCCTAGAGGAGGGAGAGAGAGAAATTGGAGAAGTTGGAGTAGAGGTATAAAAGGGAGGATAAGCAGACGGCGGAAAAAACGATGGACCACAAACATACAAGAGAGCTCGACTACAAGCTTTAAGCCTTAGCACTTCTCAACCACATATATACATAATTGGTCATTACAACCCTTTAATCAGGATTACGACCTAGTTTCTTACACCACTTATGTTGTGTGTTTTAATTTTGTATACATGAGTGGTGGGACCTACAGTTTAAAGTCCACTTCGAACGACAGATTTTTGAGAAACTTTACATGGCAATTTTATTTACTCTCAGTGAGTTTTTGCCAGAAATCTGCTGAGAGAAAGTCGCCGAAGAAATACTTTTTGTATTTTTTTTTGATGTCTGGCCTGAGGCTCGAACTCTGGCTTTACGTCTAGTAAGCCAACACACCACCTACTAGACTACCGCGACTTCTCAACCAGCTCAATCTATTTATGAACCTATAGAGAGCGTTAATGACGGCTCTCGACAAAGAGTCCAAACCTTCGAGGAGACCCCTTCCCAGAGTTAACCTCAATCTACTAAGGGCTGGACAGTTGCAGAAGAGGCCGCAATAATAGTCTGCAATAGTCCGGCTGGAATCTAATCTCGCAGTTCCCTGTACTGAAACCAATAACAAGCCTTAGACTGGCCTTATCTAAGCCCAGAAGCCAACCTGTATTATCACTGTCTATAGCAGTCCATAGACACCTAACATCTCGATCCATTCTCCAGACGCATCATCTTCCCTTTTCATCCTAAAGTGTTCAATATCAAAATCGACCTAACGTCGATGCATCTGTGAAGTAAGTCAGTAAGTTGTCTCAGATTTTATTGAAAATTTTTTTGTTTGCCAACTTTCGCCTGCCGTTCATTTACTTCTGTATCCCTCCAAAGGGATACAATCAAGTCAACAGGATATGCATTTTTTCATTTTGGGGGGTTCTTTAATTCTTCTGTTGGTCCTTGAACTTCCATAACTATACCTGCCATAAGCCTCCTCCAGATGGATAAAAATTATTCGAAATTTTTCTCTTTCAGGCGCATTTTTAAAACATTTATTTTTCCTAACATACATGCCGGAATTTATTCAATACTTCCACTACATATTTCATTACATAATGTAACTGTAAAATATCCCTCAAGTTCATACTTACAACACTTGAAAACCTTTGGTGACATTGAGCATCGAACAGCATTCGTTGATCATTTTTAATTCGATTTTCCTTTATTAAACTGTGTTTGAATTTTTATTTTTCCATTCTCAATAAATGCATGAGATGCTCCATTTGTGGTATTTGGTTGTATGTGTTTCAGTTGCTATTTTTCAAAATAATCCAGAGCGATAAAGAAGAGAGAGAGTGAGGGGGAGAGATAAAAAGTCATATACGGTGTAATAACTCAATGTATGAATTTGTTATGCATGAAAAGAGAATGCCAAGGCGAGAGAGAGAGAGAGAGTAAGAGAATAAATATTGTTTACAAATACAATACAAATCCAAGCACAGTTGCTATCCACATAGCACATTTACATTTCAGTGCACTATTCAGCAATAAAAAATCTTCAGCCAATAATGGCCATTTCCTTTATCTGCATCCTGTGTGTGTCCATTGTTTGAAATTAAACGAATGTGTTGCTGTAAGTACGTGTCTATGCCGGGTAATTCCATATGAAACGACCCTTATGTATTGTTTTGTTTAAAAAACTCTACCCTAAAGGACAATGTTGTTGTTGATGATGATGTTGTGTATGTGTTTGTAATTGGAATTGATTTTTTATAGAAATCATAACATTGTATGCCTTGAGTTTATGACCATGGAAAAGTCGATGAGGTGTAAAGTTTTTATGGGCCAAACGAAATAACAAAAAAAAGGCAAGTTTTCCTCTCTTTCTTGTTACCAATTTCCGTTTAGCAACACATGCCGAAAACAAAAAAGTAGGAGAACAGGCTTTTAAATTCCTTTATGCTTTGTAAAGCATATTTTCAATTATGTTTCCCATGCTTAAAGCACATGTGAATAGAATATTTGGGGCCGAATCTTATTCTTAAACAATTATTTTATTGCACTTATTTACTTAAGTGGCGCAATAAAAGTCTAATTTTATAGGGAATAAAAGGCAAACATTATTAAAATTGTTATGTTTTTAAGGACAATAGAAACACTTGGTGAGACCACTTTTTTTCTTAATGCACTAGCATTACCCTCTTTTAGGGTAAATTGATATAAAATGTACCACAATTATGTCTTCTCTGTTGCTTATTGCTATTGTTTGAGATTTTTTCTTTGCATTTGTTTAGGTGACAGGTAAAAAAATAAATTAAATTTCTGATTTAACATTACATAGCCTTTAATAACTTCTTTTTTATTTACTTTTCTCTTTCCATTTTTCTCTCGCTTTTGATTAATTGATTGTGACAATAAAACTGAATGGATTTACTTCTAAGACTGATAATGAAAAAGTTATTGCTTTCAAGGATGGACACATTTCTACTACAAAATACATTTATCAACAAGCAATTCTCATAACAGATGAGAATTGCTTTCAAGTCGTAAATACTCTTTTAATATTTCTTTTGTATCTTCACACAGAAGGGTATTTCAATGAAATTCCATTAATTTTGAATGAAATGAATTATGGTTTACAATTATGAATTTGAGAGAGTGCACGTCCTACCGTTGTTCCATTCTAGTGCTCTTAAAGATCAGGGTAAACTATAATATCCCTACAATGAACGAAATATGAGCCTCTATCGCTGCTTCTGGCCGTTTTACGATTGATTTGTTATTATCCAGCAGCAAAAAGTAATGTTAAGTATACGGTCTTCATAAAGGTTTAACATTGTAAAGGATTTTGTAAACATTGAACATGAATTCATTTGACTGATTTAAGAAGCGATAGAGTTGTAGCCTGACCACTTAAGTTTTGAAGAAACTTAGTTTATTTAAAATACCATGTCATAATGATCTATGCACACATAAAACAGTTGAAAACTTTCTAATTGGGTCTTTTCATCGCACGTAGTCAGGCTGCCTTCCAAAATGTTAGTTGCTTTGTGTTTGAACAAAGTATCGTGTTTCATAATGCCGCTGTACAAAATATATTCAATGTATTCCATTTCAAAACGTCGTCAATGTGTATTGTTAACGCAGTCAAAAAGCAATCAGGCATCGGATTTATAGTTGATGCATTGTTTGGTTACTTTGAATATCTAAATTGTTTATATACAGAAGGAAGTTATATATTGGAAGGCAGCCTCAGTTACAGAAGTTGCCAACCAGGATAAAAAAGATGATTGGTAGAGTAGTTTCGTCAATTCTAATGTAAGTGGTATCAGTATGATCCAGAAGCCTTGAAATGGAGGCTGATTCTACCGAATAATACCTGAAGATGTCTGCAATGTGGACGATTCCAATACGTTATGTGGAGAATGATTACCAATTTAGTGAGGGGTCGATAGATAGAAAATCGGAAATGAAGACGAACGTTTAGTCCTTTAGCAAACAGGGACGTTAGCACACGAAACACTCAGGTGATTTAAAAGGCGTATGCAGTTATATCCTCACTGATGTTGATGTCTTGCAACTAACACTGTTTACAGATGACGACACTGCAGGATTTCAAAAGTAGTAGAATAGAATGCCTTAATGCCTCACGATACTTTTCGGGTGTTAAAGTCAAAGCATTTCTTAAGTGCTAAGAACTGTAATATTTTTAGAATTACAATGCAGATCAGACTCAGAGGCGCCATTCACCTTAATTCTTCTAGAACGCCTTGTAAATGTTCGTGTTTTCCTACAGATTTTAAATATTTTTTTTTGTCATAAAAAGTACTCTTGGTATTAAAATAGTACCAATAAATATATCATGTATGTAAGTATGTATGTATGTATTGATGTATGTATGTATTGATGTATGTATGTATGTATTGATGTATGTATGTATGTATGTATGTATGTATGTATGTATGTATGTATGTATTGATGTATGTATTGATGTATGTATGTATGTATGTATGTATGTATGTATGTATGTATGTATGTATCTATGTATGTATATGTATGTATATATGAATGCATGTATGTATGTATGTATGTATGTATCTATGTATGTATATATGTATGCATGTATGTATGTATGTATGTATGTATGTATGTATGTATGTATGTATGTTTGTATGTATGTATGTATGTATCTATGTATGTATATATGTATGCATGTATGTATGTATGTATGTATGTATGTATGTATGTTTGTATATACATATTGTTACGTTTTTATCCTTTAATGTATATATGTATGTATGTATGTATGTATGTATGTATGTATGTATGTATGTATATATGTATGTTTTTATATACATATTGTTACGTTGTTGTCCTTTAAAAACATTTAAAATCTGAGGTCGTAGATTGCAAATAATTTAATAAAAATAAGTTTGTGTTTAGTTTTAATTAAAATTATTTATTATTCGCACAATTCTGTGTGCCACTGTTCACAATTTTATATAAACAACAACAATTCCTCTTCTTTGTTATTCCACTGTTTACACCCTTTGCATAAACAATAACAATTACTAAACAATTGTTCGACAGGTCTTTGTAACGGAGATCTTCAAACCACGATTACTCTCTTCAAACGCACCATGTCTTCACACAAGTCTGACTGAACTTCACTCACTCACTCGCCAACTTTGATTTGCTTTATATAGAGCAGGGTAGACAGTCTAATGAATGTTCTTGAAGGCGAATGTTTGTGACTTCGCCTTCTCGAAATCTCTATAAATGTAAACATTTTTGTATCGTTATTGTTGTTTGTGTATTTTTGTTTACATTTATTCTTGTAGTGTTTGTTTTTGTATTTTTGTTTACTTGTTTACCATTTCTTTTATGCTGGTGTTTGTTGTTGTATTTTTTCGTTTATAATTTTAATGTTAAGCGATGTTAAAGCAAAAAAACACCAGTATATAGATTCTTCATTTTCGTTACAATATATATGTATGTCTGTATGTAGAACTGTATAAAAATATAGTTTTTAGTCCATTTAAGGATTTCTTTTGTTGCAAAACTAACTGAAATAAACAAAATTTTTTTAAAATATTTCGTACAAAATTCCCCTACAGTTCCCATTTAAATAAACTCAATACCAATACCATGACGTTATCATAACAAAAGAAAAAAAAGTTCACTTTAAACAAAATTACGTGTGATTGTTGTGCCACAAAGAAGTGGCAACTTATATTAAAGCGTACCACTGCACTTGCCACTCGTTGATGACTCTTAACTGACCCACCTAAGACCATCCTTTAAGCTCCTTTAACACAGCATTTAAGCAATGCTCCAACAGCACGTTGCAAGTAAACAAACTGCCTCAAGGGTGGTGTCCGTTAGATGTGCTTTATTTTCTTTTTTTTTTCTGCTGTTGCTTTCAAACACCAACTGACAAGTGTGGCTGAGTCAACACCTGAGCTGAGCTGACCTGAGTTTGCCTTTGGGTGTGTGTGCGTGTCTGCGCATATAACACAAATGATTAACGCTTGCAGCTACAGTTGCAAAAAAAACTTACTTGATGACGGGAGTATTTATTTTTCACCGCCACTTACTTTGTGTGAAAATAAAAAGGGGTTTTGAAAAAACAAAAAAACACTTCATTTAATTATGTAGTCAACATTTACGAGGGCAGGGCTAAAAGTGCATGTGCTGGCTGACGTTATTGGCGGTTTAAAAAGTGCCCCAAGAATTTAAAATGAAAAATGTGTATTGTGAAGTTGTTCGGGGTGAGTATTGGGCGTCGCTTCAGCGTATTAAAGACAAGCTTTTTGAGTCGAGTTTGAGCTGTGGACTGAACTGGGAGAACAGCGACAAAAAATGCTGAGAAATCTTCTTCTATAGGCAGGTTCAGAACGTTGTAAGTCTTTTCCATAATTTATTGAAGCTTTTGAATGATGAAATCAAGAAAAAAGAATATCGTATGCTTTTCTTTAAACAGGATAGCAAATCTAGTTAGTATCGCTGGGAATAGTGCATCGAGCTTAAAAGCGATTATGTGGTGGAAGATACAAAATTTTAATTCTGAACTCGCACTTTAGCTGTTTTTGGTACAGAATTTAAAATTTTTTTTGTAACAAAAATTTCGTTTAATTCTGTGTCACAGTAGACAAGAGATGCTTAATGCCTGAAACAGTTAAGAAACCATTATTAAACAACGACCATAGCATTCTGGCATGCTGTAGGCAGTTGTTAAAAGCAACTGACCAGCCTAACTGACATTTTACTAGAAGCCATAGGCCCTCACACACAACTAGCATACGTATAAGCATTGAGTGTAATGGAAATAATGTTTTATAGGCCCACTATGTATTGTACAAAGTGGGTGGTAGCTCTGGCCATATGCTGGTGCATGGTGCATTGGTTATGGTGTGATGCGTAGTGTTTAATGTGTTTAAATAGAACAGAAGAAGAAATTTTAGTGAATTTTAAATGCTTTTTTCAGTATCGTTTCGTTTTCATTGTGTGGTGTTTGTATTTTAATTTCAAGTATTTTTTGTACGCTGGTACTCTCCTGTACACGCTTACATTATTGTAACGGATTAATACCGTTTGCAGATAAAGTTTTTTCTTTGTATTGGGGTATGTGTGCATGTGTGTAAGTGTAAGTGTGTTTGTATAGGTATTAAAATTAAAAAAATTTAAATATTTAATACCCGTACAGAAACGCTAACAAATGAGTTAAAACACCACACGACACGACAACTCAATAAAGTTTTTCCTTTTTAAGGTTTCTTTACAGGTTAAACTTTTTGTTACAATTTTTTGAATGCTAATACATAGGCAGAGCTAATATACACAAAATTCTTCATCTGGCTTCAATCTATAAAGTTGCCTTCTACGGTATTTGCAACACTACGGAATGGAATACAGAGGCCATAGCCTTGAAACTTATTTTGAGGCTTCTCAACGTAGATCATGAGAGAGTTCGATTGTTCATTAATAATGTCTACGTTGTCTTCTACGTTATTCACACTTGGGTTAGTAGTAAAGCACCTTAACCACTACAAAATCGAATACAGGAGCTATAGCCTGGAAGTTTTTTTGCGGATTTTCTCAACACTGATTATGAGATGGCACAAGTGGTATCTCACATGGTTTGTGTTTGTCTCTATTATTTCTACTACAATGGCGTATAAATAAATAAATGAACTTTTGTTCCAGAGCATCACACTTGCAGGCGAAAGATTCATTCGACAACTGAAGAGAAGCCAGAGTTCACCCGTGGCATCACAACGGACCGCTATGCGTGCTCAAGTGAGCTTTGTGAAATCAGAGCTACCACTCAGACCTAACCTAATCACACTTGCAGCACTTGTGAGTCTCGTGTAGCTCATTACCTCCCCCCTCACAATACATTTTTCCATTAGTCCATTAATTGCATTTAAAAAAGAAATCATTCCTTTAAGGTTCTGCTTATTTCGGGTGCAACTCATTGCTGTCATGCCATGGCTGGCATTTTGCATTAAAACTTAACAAATGAGGGTTTTTTCGCTTCTATTTTCGTTCGTTTAAATAAATTTTTCTTCTTGTTGTTGTTGTTGTATTTTAATGTCGAATGTTAAACAAAAAGAGAATAAATCCTAAAGAAAGAGACAGCCTTAGTATTTAATGTTCATTATTTCACTTGTTTTTTTCTTTCTTTTTTTGGAATTCGTGGCATGTTGCTGTTGCCATTAACATTATCGTGTCAGTTGCAAAAGTTGCACTTGCTACCACATTAGTAGTGCATTGTTGTTTTTGCTATTATTGTTGCAAATAAGAAGAGAAAAAGAAAAAAAGGTTAATGAGATAACATTGTTGTCGATGTTTTAATATACAAAGGGAGAGAAAGAGAGAGAAAGAGAGAGAGAGTCAAACCATAGCCTCAATTTATTTACATTTCGTTTGAATTTTCCTAACTTCAAGGTTTTTTCTTTTTGCAACACTTTTTGTGTGAAAATAAAAGTTTTTGTTTCAGTCTTTGGCTTTTACTTCAACGTTCAACATCATTGTGTCAAATCATTAAAGCGTTTGAAATAAATTTTCAAAACATTTTACACAGCAAATGAAACGAATGCTTTGTTTTATAGGTATACGAGGGTATTTGCAAAATTAGGCGACAACAATCTCAATGACTTTGTAAACATGAAAGACAAATTGATCACCATTTCGTAGTTCTATTGTCATTTCTAACTTGGAGAACTAATTTTTGAAACCACCCTCGTATATAGAAAATGTCTGTTTAATGAAAATTTGTTTTAGCATTTGCGAAACTTTTCGAACAAATAAATTTGTGCATTCAGATAATTTCGAAGGATAATGTTAGGTGGTGAAGAGAAAGACAATTCCAATCGAATTTTGTTCAAAATGCTTTAAATTGGTATTGCAATTTCACAATTATAGCATAATGGAATTGGTCATATTGACTATTACATACATACATACATACAAGCATACATAATAGGCCATTATAACCCTTTAGTTAGGATCACGACCTAGCTTCTCACACCACATACTCGTATGTTGTGTGTGTTAATTTTCATACATGGGTTGCAGGACTTAAACTTTACGAACGACATATTTTTGAGAAACTTTTCATGGCAATTTTATTTACTCTCAGAGAGTTTTTGCCAGAAATCTGCTGAGAGGAAGTCCCCGAAGAAAAATTTTTCCATAGTTCATTTTGTTGGAGATGTCTAAGCTGGGGATTGAACCGTGGGCTCACATCAAATCAGCCAACACTCTACCTACTCAATTATGGCAACTTCAAGCTATTAGTTCTCTTCTTTTATATGGCTATTACAACTGTGAATTGGCTTGTATAAAGTCTTGGTAGTTTCTCTGTAATTTTTATTTATAAACGCAGTTTCGGTTATTTTGCAACGAATTCAGACAGAGCTTAAGAACTCTCCTGGTTTCCTAGTATGTATCTTGTAAGACTTTTCCATTTCCAATTACCAGGATATCAATTGTAAGGTTCGCAGTTATTTTTAAAATGTTATTATTTTTAATGTTGTTATTTTTAAAACTTCGATCTTAATATTCTATAATGGGGGTTCTAGAACAGAACCTAGCGAAATTTTGTTAAGTTTAATAATATTTACTTGGATTACCTCTTCTCTCGGTTTCTGACCAAGATTTCTGTATGAAGATTTACACACTAAGTTGTTTCAATAGCTGGTTTTATTTTATCGAAGATAAAAAGCTTGTAGGTCTTAAATTTATATGAGTTCCAGGTAGGGTTGCCAGATTCCGATTCGAAAAAAGCTGGACACTGGGTTTTAAAAAGCTGGACAAAACAAAAAAAAGCTGGACATAAAAAAATACTGAGAAAATGTTAATTTTGGTTTTGTGTAAATAATTTTTTATTAAAATATTCACTATTATTATTATTTAAAAATATTACAATTAAAATTCATTGCATTCTTTAAAATTTATTTAACTAAAGATAAATTTTTTCGGTTTAGTCCGTCACATACATATTCGCATATGTATATCTATGTAAGAATAAAATTAAATACTAAAAACAAAACAATAAAAAATAACAATTCAGTCTAGTTTGATTTTGTTTATAGTAGTTTGCAGTTTTGTAAAAAAAAATTTTAATAATTTGACAAAGATAACATGAAAATTATTGCCCAAGTTACTGCAGTGTACTAAAAAAATTTCTATTTAGCTGGACAAATTAAATTTTAGCTTGAAACTGGACAAGCATCAAAAAAGCTGGACAATCCAGCCAAGTCCAGCCAGGCTGGCAACCCTAGTTCCAGGGCATCAATTTTCTATGAAGGAGAACAAACGGACGCTACTGATCCATGCAGGATTTGGCCAATGCAAACTCTTTCCGACATCAGTGGATCGACCCTTTAGGTTCGATTAAATGAAAGAATCTAACTATTTGAGAGCAAAACTGCAAATTGCAGTTAAAAAGTTTTTGAATTCTAAAGGATGTCCTTGTTATATGATATTAGACGCAGTAATTCACTGTAGAGCACGTAAAAGCAGCTGATGACTGTACATATCGATCACTGGCCAATTGGAGTTTATGTCCGACCACTGTTGTACTTGTGACCATGTGGAAGAAGATTCGACAGTCGAACATATTATTCTAGTCAGCCAGTCTAACTCTTAAAAACAACTTTCATTGGATCTTACGTATGATGAGTTCCGGTCCCCTTAGATATCTCACTCTGATGAAATTTTTTGATATTTAAGGACACAATTCAGAGCTTATGATAGTTTTGAACTTAGCAACCAATTAACACTCAATACAATAACTCAACACATTTCAACAGAAATCCTTTACGTTCTTACGTACATTCATACAAACATAATTGCTCATTACAACCATTGAGTAGGGCTTACAACCTAGCTTTTCACATCAAATACTGATTTTTGAAAAACTCTCAGAGTTTTTGCCAGAAATATGCTGAGAGGAAGTCGTCGAAGAAACATTTTTTTCCATATTTCGTTTTGTTCGAAATGCCCGACCTAGGTTTTGAACCCAGGCCTCACGTCTACACACTGCCTACTAGACTACGGCGACTACAACTACGCTTCTTCCATTTTATGGTCAGTTTAATCGACCCACTGAGGCGGCTATTCGGGCTATTGTGACTAAATTTCGCACCAAATTTACATTGTTGGACATTAAACCACCAACACGCTTACGTAGAGTGCGAACTGAAGAAAATATCGGCCAGTGTTAATGATGATCATCAAATATCGCCGTTCGCAGCAATTGGTTACTCAACAACGTGGAAAATTTTGCGGAAGGATTTAGGTGTGAAGCCTTTCAAAATACACCTGGTGCAAGATTTGAAGCTGAACGACCTACCGCAACGCAGAATTTTTGGTGAATGGGCACTTGGAAAGTTGGCCGAAGATCCACTTCTTTATCGAAAAATTGTGTTCAGCGACGAAGCTCACTTTTTGGCTCAATGGATACGTAAATAATCAGAATTGTCGATTTTGGAGTGAAGATCAGCCAGAATCATTGCCAGTTTGGTGCGGCTTATGGGTTGGTGGCATCATTGGACCGTACTTCTTCAAAGAGGCTGCGAATCGTAACGTAACTGTGTATGGTGAGCGCTACCGTCAGATGATATCCAAATTTTTTTATGCCCAAAATGCAAGAGCTTGATTTGCATGACATGTGGTTTCAACAAGACGGTGCCACATGCCATACAGCACGCGTAACAACGGACTTATTGAGAGGCAAGTTCGGTGAACATTTTATTTCACGTTCGGGACCGGTCAATTGGCCGCCTAGATCGTGCGATTTAACGCCTTTAGACTATTTTTTGTGAGTCTATACAGACAAGCCCGCTTTAATTGACGCATTGGAAGACAACATTGAAGCATTTATTCCTGAGGCGCAGTCGCGGTCAACATTTGAATGAAATAATCTTCGAACATTAAATTATATGGACCGTACTATCGATTTAAATAAAGATTTCATACATTTTTCTGAATTTAATGTGTTTTTTTTTTAAATTTTCCTATAGCTCTTAAAAAATCACCCATTATTATCTTCGTAGCGGAAGCAACTTGATTAATGAAACTGCAGCAGTAGGGGGAATATTAAAAAATGTGGGATTTGTGACAGCCCTATGGAGACCGTCTCCTGCTTTTTTCCCCGAACTTCGATTTGAAAAGATTCAGGAAGCAAAAGACTGCTTTTGAAAACTCAAAGTTTGTATCGCAAATTGCTTAAGAGATTTGTTTTGCGGAAGGGCATAAGTGATAAATTCATTGAATATAGTGTTTGTATGTGGATTTCCCCCCCTTTATCCTTATTTTAAAAAAAGGATTTTTAGTTTTTGCACAAACTTGCAGCACCAAAAACCAAAAAAAATGAAAAAAATTGCCAGGATTTCTGGCACAAACTGCATTTTCCTGTACTTTGGCATCCAAGAAAAAAAAATTAAAAAAAATATGTTCAACTCTTATCTCTGCATGGCATTTAAAGCCATTGGCCTTTGAACTTTATTACCGTTCTTGGCTAAAACACTTTTCAATTTAATATCGTTTGATTTTTTCTCTTTTTTATTGAAAACAAAATGCAGGCAATTATTTATTATTTTTATTGCTCTGATGCTTTTTAGATGGCAAAACACAGATAATACTTAATGTTAGGTGAGTGTGTGTGTGTGTGTGTTTTCTAACATTCAAGTGCTGCCTCGGCATCAAGTGCAACAGTAACGAAATACGGGAAATAAAAAATGGATTGTTTTCAATTTCAGATAAGAATCTCCGGCAGCAAAACGAGAAAACGAGAAAAGGAAAATAAAAAATTAATGGCCAACCATTACTCCTCCGACACTATCGTTACGCTGCGGAAAATAAATGTACGACGTCGAAACACGTATAAAAAGCGCATGTAAAACTCATTTGTAACTGCGTACATGGTCAGACGTGTAAGTTCAATTATACGTTGTTTTTTTTGCGGCTCCAATCTATAAGCACGTACAAGCGTAAGCAAGTAACGGTAAAATTCGTAGTAATAGCTGTATTGCTGAGGCAGAAAAAATTGCAAAAAAAAGGAAAGAAATTCAATCAATTCGATACGATACGATACGATACGATACGATTTGTGTGCAGTGTGAGTAGGTAAATTGTTAGAAATCATAAATAATTTTAGCAGTTACGCACCAATACTCCTGTGGATTAGATAGTGTCACAACAACATCTTCATCCATTTGCTTTTATTTTCAACAACATTTTTCTTTTCTCTTCTAATCTTTGCCGTATTTTTTTCGTTCTCTTTTTGATTGTAAAATATCGTTCAACATTTTTAATTTCAGTTTTACTGCAACATTTTGTGGCAAGCAATACATTTCAACTGACATGCATCCTTTTTTTCTTATTTTCTGCTGCAGTTCTCGTTCTCGTTACTCTTCTGGGCTGTTGAACTTTATTTGCCAGCAGCTGCCAGCATTTTGCCGTGAAAGGATTACTTACTCGGTGTGTCTATGTGTGTGCGTTTTTGCAATATGGTTTGGCGTTGCCTTTTAAACTTTATTATACGATGTTTGATGGCAGTGTACGAGGGATTTATTGAATTCTGCCAAAGAGGTTGTCTTGTGGGTTCACATTATTTGGTAAAACAAAAGTAAGTATTGTGGCAGCAACAGCAGCAACAAATTCTAAGAAATATTAATTCATCATATTCTGATAGCATGTATGCAAGTCTCCTACACATTACAGTGAACACTTAAAAGTGTGGTAAAAAATTTTCAAAATCATCTTCAATCGAATACACATGAGGGCTTCCTCGATTTGGTACTTCCAACGAAAACAAGGTTGTCCTCTTCGCCGACTTTCGCAGATCCCTGCATCAAATACCCGTCTTGCCGGAGCATCCCCCCCTCATTCGAACGACATGGCCAAGCCTTCGCAGCCGCTGGATGTTAATACGCTGCACAACGTCTATGTCGTTGAGGAGCTTATATAGCTGACTGTTGGATCGGATGCGGAAATCATTGACAACTAGCACTGGACCGATGATCTTACGTAGGCATTTTCTCTCGAATACTCTCAAGGCTGCTGCATCAGTGCTTAATAGTGTGCATGCCTCTGTGCCATAAAAAAGCACGGGGAGGATGACCGTCTTGTAGAGTAGTAGTTTTGTTGTCATACAAGAGAGCGATCTCTGCTAGTCAATTACCTTTTGAGACCATAGCAGCATCTGATGGCAAGAGTGATCCTGCGCTTGACCTCCAGACTAACATCATTTTTGGTGGTAAAGGTCTATCAAAGACAAATAAATTCCTTGACTATAACGAAAGCATAGTTAGCGGCCGTAATCTGAGAATCAATATGCCGCATGTCTCTACCTGTCGATAAATTGTACTTCGTTTTGCCCTCATTTACTGCCAGACCCATCTTAGTAGACTCTTTTAAAATTCATATGAAATACGAATTAAAAATACGAGGTTCATTTGAGAATTCTCTAACCTAACCAAGATAATCAATAAATTTAAGAAAAATGTTCTTTAGCTCTGAAGTCGCCGTAGTCTAGTAGGTAGTGTGTTGGCTTATTAGACGTAAAGCCCGGGTTCCAATCCCAGGTCACACATCAAAATGAAATGTGAAAAAAATATTTCTTCGGCGACTTTCTCTCAGCAGATTTCTGGCAAAAACTCTGAGAGTTAATAATCCTGCCATTAAAATGTTTCTCAAAAATCTGTCGTTCAGAGTCGACATTAAACTGTAGGTCCCGCCACTCACGTATAAAATTAACGCACACAACATGAGTGGTATGAGAAGCTAGGCCGTAATCCTGACTGAAGGGTTGTAATGGCCAATTATGAATGTTCTTTAGCTCTTAATATCATCTCTTCTTAGCTTGATATACTTTTTTTCCAACTGAAAGTCGATTGATTTGAATCTTGTTTATGGTGAGAACTGGCCAGTACCTTCCTAAAGTAGCTATCGGTTGCAAACTCTTTAATGAACCATTTTTTTAGAGTTTGTGAATGGACTGTTGAAAATGATTCGATACGAAATGGACGGTTGGTTACTTGTTTTTAACCATTGTGAGGTTGATTATATGATGCGAAATCATTGCAATACTAGTGCATTGTGTGAACTGCCGCACTCTCTTGGCTAGAAAATATTTTTTTGTGTCCAAATATGGCCTTTTCAGCTCTTAGACGCTGCAATATATTACGGTGTCCTAAAATTTATTAGAAATATTTTTAATTTCGCAATCGGCGCAAATAAAGACTGTCTACAGAAATGTAACTGTAAAGTATAGATTTTCATTACAATCCAATGAAAACGTTACCTTTCGTTCGATTTAGACTTCATTTACATTTGGTTTGGCAACTTCTAGAACCTTACTGTTGTTTTGTTATTGTTTTTTGCTTCTTTGCTATCTTTCGTGGCCTTTCTAACGACACTGGTTTTGCTGTATTTATGTTCTTGTATCTCATTTGTTTTATTTCCGTCTCCAAATTTTCGGTCCGAGGCCTCACGTTTAATAAGCCAACCCACTACCTACTACACTACGGCGACTGGAGGCCGCTTAGATATCGATAAACGCGACAATATACTTCTTCGTATGTTTTATTATGTAAAGGGTTATCGATTTCGTGCTTTCAAAAGTAAACGTAAATAAAACACATATAAAATATTTTTTTCATGATATTTCTTTTTTATTGTAAAGTTTGACCGTTGACATTATGTGTGAAACACTACATCATTTAAATGACCTCCACGCGAAGTGTTGCAAGCATTGGTTTTTTTTCAGGTAATTCTCGACCACTTTTTGACACATATTGGGCGCTATCTCAGCCATAACTTGACGAATGTTGGTTTTTAAGTGCTCCAGAGTTAAAGGTTTATCTGCATAAACACGGTCTTTCGCGTAGCCCCACAAAAAAAGTCTAATCGTGTCAAATCGCATGATATTGGTGGCCAGTTGATATCGCCACGACGAGAAATTACGCGGCCAGAAAATGTCTCTTGCAATAAAGCCATATTCGCTCGAGTTGTGTGGCATGTGGCACCGTCTTGTTGAAACCACATATTCTCCAAGTCGTATTCTTCAATAGCAGGCAAAAAAAAGTCGGTTATTATATGACCATATTGACGGTGACAGTCGTTCCATCGTCGTTTGCGAAGAAGTAAGGTCCAATCACAGCTTCGGACCAAAGAGCGCACCAAACAGTGACTTTTTCTGGATGTAATGGCCTCTCTTCAATTACTTGAGTATTCTCAGAACACCAAATACGACAATTTTATTTATTAACATACCCACCCAGTGTGAAATGTGCTTCATCGCTGAAGAAAATTTTGTTTGAAAAATTGCCGTCCACCGCCTGTTGTTCAAGCACCCATTCCACGTATCTACGACGTTGTGAATGGTCAGCTGGCTTCTGTTGTTGCGTGAGCTGGACTTTATATGGATGTAGGTGTAGATCTAAATGCAAAATACGCCATAATGTGCCGTAAAACAGCCCTAATTCCTGAGAACGACAAGGAATCGACACATTCGGGTCTTGGGCAACACTTTCACTTACAATAGCGATGATGATGCACAGGCCTTTCAATATTTGTAACCAATCCAGTCTCTTCAAAATTCTTCACAATTTTGCCAATTGCTTGCGTAGTTGGACGATTATGTAAACCATAATCTCCTCTTAATGCACGATACGTGGCTGTGGCAGAATCACCATTTTTGTAGTAGGTTTTGATAATTTTTATGCGTTGTGTGATTGTTAAGCGATCCATTTTCGTCAATGTCAGACTTTCAACTGAAAAGAAAATAATTGGTTTCACAACTTAGTTTGACAAATGTCGAATTCCAGTCTCATACTTTTGAAACCACGAAATGGATAGCCCTTTATTATTCTGAAGGGGATAATGTTACATACCGTAGGTAATGCAGTTTAAATTACAAAACATTTTGAAACAAATTTTTGAAGGCACTGCAGTTATGATAATACAGTGTTTAAATTTAAGATTTATTGTACTGTTATTAGAATTATAATACGGTAATGATAATTAACATTGTGTATACAATTAAATAAATTTCCATTGTTTTCTTTTTAAATGACTTTAACTGTCATATGTATTTCACTATTTCTCTGGCTCTCAGTTATCATCCCTATGAACGACGTTTATGGCTTATAATTTACTTGGTTTGCAGCTCTTATGGTTGTTATTTAATCACCTACTACATGAGCATTTACTCAGAGAATATCTATCGCATCGTCACCGTTGACCATGGACCCCAAACAACATTTCGTTATCCCACACTGGGTATCTGTGAAACGACAAGCGATACAGATATGGAAACATTTATTAGAGTGGAACGGGCTTTAAATAAGTACTGTTTGTGTTCGTTCTGATCCATAATAAATACTTAAAGTAAATAAAATTTATATTCTTTTTAAAGTTCTCTTTATAAGCTTTATCCCCAACTAAGGGAAGATAAAGCCACCCATGAGTTCATTTACAATATGGCTTATCAAACTAGACTACAATACCATAGGAGTAGTAAACCCATGCAAAGTTACTTAAATTATACGCAGAATTTAGAAGAAGATGTTGGTGAGTTTTTAAGCAATTATGATTATCGAAATATAATAAATCAGGTAAGTATTGTGATGATTTATGAAAAAGTGCTTCTGATAATTGTATGTAATTTGATTGCAGATTATAGGTAATTGTGCAGAAGTTTTTCATGAATGCCTTTGGCTAGGTAAACCTGTCAACTGTTGTGAAATATTTCGCGAAGTGCCCTCAATATTGGGTAAATGTTTTCTATTCAACTCAGATCAGAATAATAGGTAATCAAAAGTAATCTCTGAAGACCTTTAATTATTTTTTTTAATACTTTTGAATAGTCAAGCAGCCTCGGATTTGATCAAAGAACTACAAATATTTGCTGAACCTTATCATTTCAAATTGAAATTGAAAAGATTATACAGGGTAAAACAGTTTTTTGGGACTCTCTCCCTCTCTCTCTCTCTCTCTCTCTCTCTTTATGTATTTCAATTCACAAATTTTCAATTTACAGATTTTCATATTGAATAGTCGCGATATACCCGAAAATTTAATGCCCATAGAATGAGCCACTGTCAAGGCAAATGGTCTTGAGTATATTATGGAATTCACCATCCGGCCCATTGTCAGCGATAAAAGCCTGCAATATTTGGATGAAAAGAATCTACGTTGCTTAACAGACGATAGCAACTATAAGGATAGCAAACATATTTACAAATTCGAAAGTTATACCACCTGTATTACGAGGGTGTTTTACAAGCGGCAATACGATATGTGCCTTTGTGTAGCATATCCTTTAAGAGGTACAGGTAAGGATATCTATTATTTTGCAATGAAAGTAAATGAAAACTATCTACAGAAATGATATTGTGAAGTATAGACAGACATTCCTTACAATCCATTGAAAACGCTACTGTTCTGCGTGTTTGGTAACTTCTAGAACCTCTCACTGTGGTTTTGTTATTGTTTTTATTTTTCTATGTTGATTTGTTATTGTAAATTATTATTTTTATTTCGATACTCGTAATTTTTTATTTTTTGTTGTTGTTTTCTTCTTGTTCTCTTTCTACAATACACACTAATATCCTGTCGTCTCAATAATACACACACACACACACACATATGTACATTATTTTGCCATTACAGTCCTTTAATCGTTGGAGGTACTAAGATCGAATCTAAGAGGGCGATAAAATACCTGGGAGTGATTTCGATAATCACAATGATAATGACAGGTTGAACTTCAAGGAGCACGTGAAATACATCGGCGAAAAGGCATCTGTAACACAGGGAGCACTGGCGAGGATGATGCCAAATATTGGAGGACCAGGTCCATTCAAAAGGAGCATAATATCGAGGGTTGTAACATCGATAATGCTGTATGCTTGCCCAATATGGTCGGAGACACTCTCCGTGGGGACGACAAGGAGAATACTGTCCTCCGTGTATCGTCTAAGCGCGATTAGACAAATAAGTGGCTTCAGGACAGTGTCTGATGAAGCGGTATTGGTATTGGCAAAGACAATACGAATAGACATACTGGCGGATGAGATGAAGCGGATATACTTTCGCCATCTCGAGTTTCCAGGACGAACTGAAGCTATAAAGGCAGAGGAGCGAAGGACTTCCATGCACAAATGGCAGTCACGATGGGAGAACGGTTTAAAGGGGAGATGGACATTTCACCTTGTCCCTGATGTAACCCTTTGGATGGAGAACGAACATTGCGAGCTGAACTACTACGTGACCCAGTTCCTAACTGGTCATGGGTGCCTCAGGAAATACCTGCACAGATTTGGACATGATACTTCTCCTTTATGCCTACACTGTGTAGATGAGGAGGAAGACGTGGAGCATATTCTAACATGCTGCCCCAGATTTAGATGGTCGAGGGAAACGAGTTTCGGACCAACTCGTCTTATGGAGCAGGTGTTGAATTCTAGGATTCTATGGAGCCAATACAGTCAGAGAATGGCTGAAGTTATGATAGAACTCCAAAGGCTGGAGGAACGGAGGCGGAATTAAACTTAGTGTGACCAAGATTTAGGGTTAACCAGCCCTCCGCGAAGTTAATACCTTACGGCAGTCCCGCGGAGGGAGAGTGGTTGAATTGAAGTGTGTAGGGGTTGGGTTTAGTACGTAGGCACCAGTGATGGTGAATCGTGCACTCTTTTGTTGGAACAAAAGTGTCTTTCGAAAATTCCCACCTCCGGCCTAAGATAAAAAAAACAGTCCTTTAGTCTGGACAACAGCTTAGCTTAGCATGTTTAACGAGGCTTACATATTTGAGAAACTTTTTCGTGGTAATTAGTTGCTCTCAAAGACAGGAGGCTTAGGTTTAGAGGGGCTTGTCCAAAGAAATATTTCTTTTTTATATTTTCAAGACATTAGAACCGAAGTTTGAACTTGTAGCTCCTGTCTAATAAGCCAACAACACTACCTATGAGAGCAAGGTGACCAATGCAGCATTTTATTGGTGAAATTACAGAAAAAGCTGGCATTTGCAAAGAGTTCGAATTGGTTCATCAGGCATCATATTCGTCGGTCTATTTTTGATTAAATTCTTGACAAATAAATAGGGTATCGAAGCAATTGAATATCGCTTAGTTAAAGGAAGTCTTTCCTAAATTTGATGTGATCTTCTTGTTTGATGACATTTCATATTTATTTTGTTTCTTATATTTTCAGTATCCGCTTGTAAATTACATCAGCTTGCTTTTTTGGAGCAAGAAGACCTTATAACCCCCAAATCAATGATAAAAGTGAACGAAGCGGAAATGCGACAGTGCCTGGCAAACTGTGATAATTCACAATATGTGGTGGAAAATGCCTATTATTACAGGTAAGTAGAAAAGAAAATTTCTAATAAATTTCAAACAAGAGAGAAAACATTGAAAATAGGCTGCGTTGTTTTTATGAACGTTTTTAAAACGGCCACCTACTGTCATTTGACCTCAATTTGACCTTTGTGGAAACTGCAGTTTTTATTGTCAAAAGTTTTCCCGTATGTCCCACAATGACAGGCGGCAATTTCTAAATTTATTTAATTACGAATATGAAAACTGTATCCCGAATTTAATAAATAGGCCTCTAATCGTTATTCTATTTTTGTTTTATTTTCCATTCCCCGTTTCCATCCATCAGCCGTAATGAACCTACAAACGAAACCAAACATATGCATGCCCTGGATTTTGTTTTCTTACATTTTCCCAAAACTTATAAAAAACGTCAAGTCATTAGACAACCGGAAGATAAATTGGTATCGCTTAGTGGTATACTGGGCCTATTTGTGGGCTTTAGTGTGGTCAGTATAATCGAATTATTTTATTTGACATGTCGAGCTTTTTGGAAAACGAATAAAAAGAACGGCAAAAACATCAAAATGCAAGTAAAAGAAACAAATGCGAGTCGAGGTGAAGGTGTCGTGGCCGGATTAACAAAGATAAACACTCAATATGTCTATCAGCAGTGAGCAGTGACAGAAGGAAGCAGCATAAACATACATCGTTAATTCTATATGTCCTGTTCCCTAGGCGCTTATACAAATAAAAAAGAAAGTAAAAAGAGAGAGAGAGCGAGAACAAAACAAAAGATTTTATTCTTTTGCGGCATTTAATAAATCTTTTTACGCTTCAATAAAAGTTAATAAAAGTTTTTCAAATATTAAACAATATACATACACAGACACAGATGCACAGATACGGATACAGATACGGATACAGATACATAGATTCAGGCGTAAAATACGAATGACGGTAACAATGGTGTTATAAAGAAATAGAGAGAGAAGGAGAAAGAGAGATAAAGAGATTGTGTGTATACATCTTCTTTTAAAACCTATCAGAACAGTGTACAAGCGTAGATATACGAGATGGGTTCCAAAATTAGTCTAAAAAAATTTAGAAAAATTTTAATTTCTTCTCAACATAATGACCTTTCATGTTGAAACATTTTTTTGCCACTGAAATTCAATGACCTATTGAGTAAGCTAACATTAGCTGCCATACTAACAACGGCATATCAACAACAATAAGGATTTAGTCTAGAACCAGCAAAGCAGTTTGCAACAATAGCAACAACCATTGTAATATTTTCATTGGCATTTACACACAGTTACTAAAGTATACATACGGTTAAACAATTTCAGAAATTTTTTAACTAATCCGTTTTTGTTGAAAATCTTTATAGTTTCCTTGATGTTAAGACGGTCTTTTGCATTGTTTAAAAAATTTCTGAAATTGAACTGAATTGTGGCCCTGCACAGGCCCACAAAGGTATGCATCCGATTTACAAATTTCACAAATTTCTGAACCAATGCAAAAGACCGTCTTAAAATCGAAGAAAGATGTCAGACAATTATAAATATATTCAACGAAAACGGATTGGTTAAAAAATTTCTGAAATTTATTAACTTTTGTGGGCCTGTGCTGGCTCATAAAAGTGTACATCAGGCCCACAAAAGTGAACAAATTTCAGAAATTTTTAAACCAAAACTGTCTTAAAATCGAGGAAAGTTGTCAGACAATTACAAAGATTTTCAACGAAAACGGATTAGTTAAAAAATTTCTGAAATTTATTATCCGTATGTATACTTTTGTGACTGAGTGTATGTGTCCTGCCAATTAATTTCAGAATTAACCTCGTATCATAGCATTAAGATATTGTACTGATGAATATTTATACGTACACAAAGAGAGATAGAAAGTGAGGGGGATAGAAAGAGAGGGAGATAGAAAGAGAGGGAGAGAGAAAGAGGGAGAAAGAAGGAGAGAGAATGAACGCAAATAAACTATTAAGTTTTCCAAATGGTACTTTCTTTTTTCTTTATGCCTTTAGTTATGGTACTCACGATACCAGTTTCCTGCAAAGTTTTCAAAGTGCCTGTGAAATTTGGGTGCGAACGATGAATTGTTTCGTTTTGTTTTTCTCTTTGAATTTTAAAACAAACCAAAGAGGCAAAGAAGAAAACTAACAATTAAAGCAATCTGGATTTGCAAATACTTGAATGCATCAGGAAAATCAAGAAAATCAAGAAAATCTTTATAAATATTTGTCTGTTTCAAATTTATACATAAAACACAGGCAAACATCAATAAAATACAAGTTTCTGGAGTTTTAAACAGAAATTGTTTTGGTCTCCATTCAATGCTAAGTCAGCTGAAATTTATTTCGATAAACTTGCAAGCGTTGATACTTGTCAGTGCAGTATTATATAGTTCTTCACTCTTCCTCCACCTCACAACCGAAGACCTTATTAAATCTACGTCTTGAAGAGGGGAAAAAATATGTTGTTTCATGCTCCTTGTGAGAAATTATGCTTAAGCCAAAATTTCGTGAGCTCTCCTCTTACATGCAGCAAGTGGTAGCTACAGAATGGAATTTATTTCTAATTTCCGGCCGTTTTGGCAGGCAAAGTGGTTGCCGTAATCTAGTAAGCAGTGTATTGGGTTACTAAACGAGATCTTGAGGCTTTCAATATCAAGTCCAGCATCTTGAAGAACAGTATAGAAAAAAATTGTTTCTTTCCCTCCACCAGTAATCTTATGGCAAAAGGCCAGAGAATAAAGGAATTAATATTATGTGTGAATGTGTCTTAAATCCCTATTAAGATGAACTTAAAGCACAGGATGGACTTGTAATCCAACCCAGAGGGTGGAAATGGTGAATAATGTACGCTTTGTGGAAAAGGGAACTTCTACGAGCGGATAGCATAGGGTATTGTTCACTCTGGTACCCGTTCTGATTCATTCGTTTACTTTAGGCTTTCCAAAAATGCTTCTCTGCATGTATTCTCAGCATATATTCTGCTACTGAGTAGGCATTTAATCGCTTTGAATGTAAAAATATGATTCTCTGACTATATTCCCAGGAAGTATTCTGTTACTGAGCAAGCATTTAAACGCCATGATGGTAGGTGTGATCGTTTTCAAAGATCTGATTAGGTGCTGCCAAGATTAGCTTGTTTGTCGGTCGGGGCAAGCTTACTGGAAAGCTAATTTAATTTGTACTAATCGAGTCCAATGAACACTTTACCTAAACCAATACATTATTACGTTATTATATTTTAAAATATAGGCTCGTAGATAGCAAATAAAATACAAATAAATTTGTATTTAGTTTTAATTAAAATTCTGTATTATTCGTACAATTTTGTGTGCCACTGTTCACAACTTGATGTAAACAACAACAATTGCTTTTCTTTGTAATTCCTCTGTGTACACCCTTTGCATAAACAATAACAATCCATAAGCAATTATACGACAGATCTTTGTAGCGGAAATCTTCAAACCACGATTACTCTCTTCAAACGTACGACGTCTTTACACAAGACTCACTGAACTACACTCATTCACTCGCCTGTTTTGCCTTGCCTTTTATATGGCAAAGTAAACAGGTTGATGAACGTTCCTGAAGGCAAACGTTCATGGCTGCGCCTTGTCGAAATCTCTATAAATGTAAACATCGTTACTTACATTTATTCTTGTAGTGTTATTGTTGTATTTTTGTTTACTTGTTTACCGTTTTTTATGCTGGTTTTTGTTGTTAATGAAGCAGTAAGATTATTTGTAAACAGGTTTGTTTACTGCATTGTTTTGTTTTTGTAGCTTTTGTTTATAATTTTAATGTTAAGATTGATTTTACATTTTCGTAACAATATCTTCACAAAATGCGTTGGTTTTGTGCAATGGAAACTGTTAAAGCGAACCCATCATTCGTTTAGAAGAACGGAAAGAAGGATTTACTCTATAATAGCGCTCTTTGAATTAAATTAGCCTAGAAGAGTAGAACAAATATATGCATTAAGAGTACCTATTGTTGGCCTATTAGTTTCACTGGTATTAAACTTTTTATTCATATTCAGCAACCATTAACAAAGAAAACCTATTTCTACTTCTGATTCTTTTTTTATGAAAGAAATACAACTTTAACCTCAATTGCTTCGCTCAATGCGGTCTTTAAACATTCGTATACAAAAAAAATTAAAGAAATCTCACTTGCTTACAAAATTGCAACACGTAAGTCTTACAAAAAAAATAAAAAGGAAGAAGAATAACAAATACAACTGAATGAAAGAAGGAAGAAGAAGAATAAAAATCAAACAAAAAATAAAATGAAAAACTTTCTGTTATTTTTTTGGGGTGTTGTTGGGCAAAAATAAACACTTAGTTCTGGTAAAATTAAAAGCTTTAAGGCTATTGGTGTTGCTGGCATTGGTGTTACAAATTTAAGTCATTAACTACACATTCAATGAGAATTTGTTGCAACATTACGAATTACAAAAGGCGACTGCAGGTCGGCAATCAGGCAGCCAGGCAACTACAGTCAAGAGAGGAAAGAAAAACAAACAAAAAAAGAACGAATTGAAATCACTTCTGCATTTATGTGTATCTAAGTGAGAGAGAGATAGAGAGAGTGAGAGAGAGAGAGAGTATTTGTCAATCAGCATGTGATAATTTGTGTGAAAGTTTTCTAGGCTTTGCTTTAAATGAACGTTTTCCTTCCTAAGGATATAAAAAAAATGTTAAAAAAAAAACAAAACTACGATTGTATTTTTGTTTATAATTCAAGAACTTAAAGCCAGTAATTACGTCAGTCGAAATATATGGAATCTCAGACCAAAATGAACTTAATTAAAGCAAAACTAACTGTAAAACTAATTATAGGTGATGACGATATTACGCATATCAGCTGCAGAAGAATGATACACTGTATTTCCTTCAACGCCTTTTGGAGCGGATAGTTGTCATCGGCAATCTGAACGTAATTTATTCGAGAATAAAATTTATTCGCACTATTGTTCAGACTGGCGAAATGCTTCCATTAAAAAGCTTTGTAAGCAGTGATTTGTCGATTTATATGGCTTATCGTCTGTTATTTTATATAATTGGTCATTACAACCTTTCAGTCAGGATTATGGACCTTTCACTTATGTTCTGTTGTGTTAATTTTATACATGAGTGGCGGCATATACAGTTTAAAGTCGACTCCGATCAGACAGATTTTTGAGAAACTCTTCATGCCAATTTTATTTGCTCTCAGAGTTTTTGCAAGAAATCTGCTGCTGAGAGTAGGTTAGGTTAAGTCTGAGTGGTAGCTCTGATTTCACAAAGCTCACTTGAGCGCGTATAGCGGCCCGTTGTGATGCCACGGGTGAACGCAGTCCCTGTACTGACCAAGTTCCACCAAAATCAGGGAAGAGGAAGAAGTTGGTCAGCGCAAGGGCTGCACATCAAAAGCACGACTACCCCATACTGGAAAATTAGGAAAGAAAGTTCGATGAACGAAACTATATCCTTGATATCATTAAATGATAGCTCCGTCAAGCTGACAAGAAATGGAGAGCCAAATAGCCTATATCTACACCTAGCAAGAGACGGGCACTGACAAACAAAGTGGATAACAGTCTCCTCTTCCTCAGCGGATCTGCATCCACGGCAGAAGTCGTTAAATGGGAGCCTCATTCTCTCCGCGTGTCTACCCATAACGCAATTACCTGTAAGCACGGCCACTGTGGTTGAGATGACGTCACGACCAAGACCAAGTAATTGGTTGGTACGCCTTCTATCCATCAAGGGCTAGGTGAGTCTAGCTGTGGAGCAGGACTCCTAATTGGCGTCCCGAGAGAATTTCCGCGCAATGTTCAACTTGACCGAGACAAGTGGCATACCCAGTTCAATTGAAGAGGATTCCGGTAGGAGCGCACCAGCTCTGGCGAGCTCGTCGGCCCTACAGTGTTCCGGAATGTTACTGTGCCCGGGGACCAACACCAGTGAGACACTGGTGAAGAGCCCAGAAAGAATGTCGAGAAAGCGGCGACATTCCCTATCGATCCTAGAGTTATTCACGAAACACGTAAGGGATCTTATCGCGGCCTGACTATCAGAAAAGTCCGAGACGCTAGTGAAAGCAGCATCGTTGACGAGGATCCATTGAGCGGCCCGGTAAATTGCCGTCACCTCCGCCTGAAACACGCTGCAGTAGTCCGGCAGACGGAGAGAAATGTTTAGGTCCAATTTCCCAGAGTAAACACCGCTTCCAACCCCAATATCGAGTTTAGAGCCGTCAGTATATAAATCCAGGACTTCCGGGGGGACAACCGTATTATGATTCCAGTCGTCCCTACTCGGAATCAGAGAGTGGAAACCCCTATCGAGACAATATTCAGCAGGGATATAGTCAATGTTCACGGGGGCCACTGGATCAACCCCTAGCATAGTGGAGTGACCAGAAGGTACAATGTGCCAACGAGACAGGACATTAAGTCTAGTCGCAGCAAATTTAGCCGCCTGCTTCTCGCTAAGCTAATTTGCTGCTAGAGTAAGTCAACGAAAAAATATTTTTTTTCATATTTTGGTTTTTGATGTCTGACCTGGGGTTTGAACCGTGGCCTTGCGTCTAATAAGCCAATACGCTACCTACTAGACTATTATTTCCGTTTACCCATTTTACTTTCCAATGGTATTTGCCGTCAAATCATTGTCTAAGATAGTTTGAGGCCAGTATATTGAAAATATCCATTAAAAGTGTCAGTTGATGCAAATTTAAAGCCACTGAATGATTGTAGTAGCCATAGCCTAATAGGTAATGTGTTGGCTTAGTAGACGTATGGCCACCAATCAAACTCCTGGTCAGACATCTTCAGCAAAACGACATATGCTCTCCTTGCTCCCAGCAGATTTCTGGTAAAAGCTCTCTGAAAAAGTTTCTCAAAAATCTATAGTTCTGTAGGTCCCGCCACTCACATATGTATAAAACTAACGCAACACAACATAAGTGGTGTGCGAAGCTAGGTTGTAATCCTGACCCAAGGGTTGTAAACGTCAAGTATGTTTTCAAAAAATAAAGTTATGTGCCGATATAAATTCTAAATTTATTTTTGTGTAAATAACTGAATGAAAGGCTTTTTTTAATTTGAAAGGAATTTCTTTTTCTCTGATTTTTAGTTGACATAATCCTTTTATTTTGTGAAATTATAATCCCCCCGCCATAAATATTTAATTAATATCAGAGTTCAAATTACGTGCATCACTAATGATATGAAATATTTGTGTGTTTTTTTTTATTTTTGTCTTTTGTTTTCTTTTGACATTTGAATGACTAATTAGATTTCCTAAACAAAAGCAAATTAATTATAAAATTTAATTTCAAATCTAATTTAAATTCACACTTACAAGCATAAATAATTATTGAAATGAATAAATATCACGATACATAAAACACTATCGAGTAATTGAAAAAGAAAAACAAATATTAACCGACTCTGTATAATGCTACATGAATTAAATTTTTTACTGTTTTTCTGTTCAGATTCAAAATGATCCCTTGCATCTGTATATTGTTACGTTTTTACCTTTTTAAAAACGTTTAGAATATGAGTTCGTTGATTGCAAACAAAGTAAAAACAAATATGTGTTTTGTTTCAACTAAACTCTTTATTGATCGCACTACTTTTATGTACCACTGTTACAACTCCAACAATAATTGCTTGTTCACTATTCTACTTTATACTTCTGTCCGCGCAAACTCTAACAACTCTTTGATAGATCTTCACAACAGCGATATTCAAACCACGACTGTTTACTTCGCACGGAACGCGTCTTCACACAAGACTGACTGAATTCTTACTGACTCATTGTCTGCTTTGACTTGCCTTTTTATATGTCCACAAAATCAGTCTAATGAACGTTCTTGAAGCAAAATGTGTTTGTTTTCGCCTTCTCGAGAATTCTATCGCGACTGCATTGTTGTTCGTGTATTTTGTTCACGTTGTTTGTTGTTCCGTTCTTTCTTACTTGTCTGTCTCCTTTTCTTTCACACTGTTGTTGTTGGTATATGCAACCAAGTTCGTTGTATTTGTTAGTGTTATCGTTAATGTTAAACGATATTTTCATTTTCGTAACAATATTTTGCAAAGTTTGAGGGCCTGTTAGAAATTTCTATGCAATCCGATCCTCCACAGTGATGTTATACAAAATTGGTCATTACAACCCTTCAGTCAGTAGTACAACATAGCATCTCACAGCACTTATGTTGTGTGTGTTAATATATACACATTAGTGGCGGAACATACAGTTTAAAGTCGTCTTCGAACCACAGATTTTTGAAGAACTTTTTCATGGCAATTTCATTTACTCTCAGAGGGTTTTTGCCAGTAATCTGCTAAGGAGAAGTCGCCGAAGAAAATATTTTTTTATATTTTCGTTTTGATGTCTAAGCTGGGGTTTGAACCGTGGCCTTACTGCCTACTTGACAATGGCGACTTCCATCGAGAATAGTTCTTTTCAGAAATTTCTTGGCAAGTATTAACGACAACAAGGACTTGGCAATCACCTCTATTTACTTCGAGGAGTGGTATACTGATGAATGTAACCTAGAAAATGATAGAACGGCGGCCTTAATAAATTTGCCTAGATTTTAGAATTCTATTTCAATGGAAATCGATTTTCGCCGCTTTTTCGGGAGGAAACCCATGCCTTTTTAATGACAGCGAAGAAAAATGTGACATTCCCGTTGTATATAATTTGCAAATAGTTATGAAATTTTAATGCTATTACGTTGGCGTGGTTTTCTGATCAAAAGTTCTGTAAGAGTGATGAGCTGTAGGATTATTCGAGATAACGAGTAACATACATACATAAATAATAGGTCATTACAACCCTTCAGTCAGGATTACGACCTAGTTTCCCACACCACTTATGTTGTGTGCGTTAATTTTACACATGAGTGTCGGGACCTACAGTTTAAAGTCGACTCCGAAAGACAGATTTTTGGGAAACTTTTCATGACAATTTTATTTACTCTCAGAGAGTTTTTACCAGAAATCTGCTGAAAGGAAGTCGCCGAAGAAATACTTTTTTTTGTATTTTATTTTGATGTCTGGCCTGGGGCTCGAACCCTGGCTTTTCGTCTAATAAGCCAACACACTACCTACTAGACCACGGCGACTTCATAACGAGTAACAAAGTTTTGTTTAATTTCCCCTGAGTCAGTGGGCTTACAGAAAGCTACTGTACGGAAATCCTTAGAACAGGGATGTAAGAATATTCCACGCTTGCAGGCATAAATGTGTCTGGCAGCATCACATTGCCATCATGGTTGCCATTTCGCCTATGGCCACCATGTATGGTAGTTTTACTATATTCCCTTAACATGCTTTAAAATAATAAAAATGTTAAATATGTATGTATTTCATGGCAATAAAAAAAAAAACAAGTCCACACAGTGATTGATATTATCAAGGGGGAATTTTTATATAAAATTCTGATCGTTTTTCCAGCAATAATTTATACGCAACACAAGCTACCCTTTCTCATATTGAATACACACCATATGACCCCATGGAATCAGCTGTCAATTTGTAAATTCCTTTAGAGCTGCAATTAATTTGAGAAAAACATGCAGTATTTCTCTCTCTCCCTCTCTCTTTTTATATGAATTCTTTGTTTTTATTTTGTTTTTATTGCAGTTGTATTGTAGTATTACAGATGCTCTCTCTCTCCCTCTCTCTTTTTATATGAATTCTTTGTTTTTATTGCAGTTGTATTGTAGTAAAGGGTCCGCCAAATAACTTTTTTTTCGTGAAAATGCTTTAAAAAAAAACTACTGAATATTTTCTCAAATTTCTTTTTTTATTTGAAAGTATAATCCTTCCGGTTAATAATGGAAAATAATTTCATTCAAATGGCTGCCTCGGCTGGCCTACACGATCGGTCCATATTTTTTAGCACATTATCGATTGTGTGCAGCTGTATTTCACCAATGGCTTCACGAATATTGTCCTTTAAAGCGTCAATTGTCTCTGGATTGTCGGCGTAACACTTATCTTTGACTGCACCCCACAAATAATAGTCCAACGGTGTCAAATCGCAGCTCCGAGGTGGCCAAACGACATCAGCTCTGCGACTTTTAAATAAAAAAAGAAATTTGAGAAAATATTCCGTAGTTTTTTTAAAGCATTTTCACGAAAAAAAAGTTATTTGGCGGACCCTTTATTACAGATGCTCTCTCTCTCTCCCTCTCTCTTTCTCCGGTTTTCTCCCTTTTATTTTAATTGTTTTTGTAAGTGCTTGTATTTATTTTTTAAACACAGTAAATAAAAAAAGATTTATATTATCACACACACTCGTATACTTACACAAAAATTGCCAATAACCACAGGAGTTATAAAGAAATCTTCTCTCTATGGTTACAATGAGCGAGAGAGGCAATGCAAGTGAAAGTGAGTTGATATTTGTGTTTTTATTTGTAATTTTCAATTGAATTTGTGAAGCTTCCCATGATTGTTTTATCATGCAGGGAATGTGTTGCTTATACGAATGCATTCTTTTATGTTCTCATTTCGTTGCTTTTTATTTTTTTAATTTTTATTTAAAAAACCTGTACAAAGCATAACAAGTACCTGCAAAAGTAAATATTTTCTGCACTAGAAATGGTGTTTGACTTTGTATGTGTATGTGTATTGGCCGAAAGCAAAACTAAAAATAAAAATATGATAAAAATTTAAAAAAAAAACCCATAAAAAATTCAAGAGAGGAAAATTATTTGGACCACACATGACATTATGTTTGTAACACATACATATATTATACGGTATTGGTTGCAATATTAAACAATTAATGCCCTACACTTTACAATTTTCGATTAAAAAGTCCAAAAGTTACTAGAAGAAGAAGATAAATCTATTATTTCTAAAAGGTTTCAAATGATTTCATTAGAATATCTTGAAGGCGAAGGCTAGGTTTTGTGTTTAAAGTGTTCCATTTGAAATTTATGCGGCATTTAAATACAGGGCGCTATTGGGATCCTTTAAACAGATGAAAAACGCTTAAAAAACTTAAAACTGCCTAAAAAAGTAATGATTTTACTTTCCCAGCATTACGAGGTGGTTATGTTCGTCATAATCGACCTATTGTGCATCAAATTGACAAGAATGTAAAGAAATTACAGTCGCCATAGTCTAGTAGGTAATGTGTCGACTTACTAGACATGATAATTCCTGGATCGTCAGGGAATGTCGTCACTGTCTCAATCTTAAGTGTCTCACTGGTCTGGGTCCCCGGACATAGTAATATTCCGGGGAACTGCAGGGACGATGAACTCGCCAGAGCTGGGGCACTCCTTATGGAATCCTCTTCAGTAGACTTGGGTATGCCACTTGCCTCGGTCAAGCTGGCCATTGCGTGAAAATTCTTTCTACACGCCAATCTATCCTGGGCCAATTAGGAGTCCTGTTCTACCGCTAGACCCATCTGGCCCCTGATGGATAGAAGGCGTACCAACCAGTTACTTGGATTTGGTCGTGGCATCATCTCAATCACAGAGGCTATACTCACAGGACACTGTGTTATGGGTAGACACGCGGAAAGGATGCCGCTCCCATTTAACGACTTCTGCCGTGGATGGAGATCCGCTGAGGAAGAGGAGACTGTTATCCACTTTCTTTGTTAGTGCCCATCTATTGCGAGGTGCAGATGTAGGTCGTTTTACTCTCCATTTCTTGTCAGCCTAACAGAGCTATCATCTATTGATCTCAAGGATATAGCTTCGTTCATCAAACTTTCTGGCTGATTTTCCAGTGTGGGGTAGTCGTGCTTTGATGTGCAGCCCCTGCGCTGACCAACTTCCTTCTCTTCCCTGATTTTGGTGGAACTTGATCAGTACAGAGACTGCGTTCACTCGTGGTATTATAACGAGCCGCTATGCATGCTCAAATGAGCTCTTTGATATCAGAGCTACCACTTCGACCTAACCTACTAGACATGAAGCCGTGGCTCAAATCTCAGCCCAGACATCTCGAACAAAACCGAAATGTAAAAAAAATATTTGTTCGGCAACTGCAGTCTTCTGGCAAAACTCCTGCGAGCAAATAAAATTGTCACGAAAAGTGAAAAAATTAACATAATACTGACTGAAGGGTCCGTAATGACCACTTAAGTAAGTTAAGTAAGTAAGAAAAATTAATTTGAAGAGAATGAGCATGATTGCACTGTACACGCTGGTACAAATATCGCTTCCGAGGCTTTTTAGAAATTGGACCTAAATTACGGCTCATTGTAGCGTATTTTGCAATTGGGATGCAGTTCTAATTATATAAATACAATCCAACTCACGCAACAATTAACGTCGGTTGGCCATTCACAACGCCGTAGTTATGCAGATTGTCAGTTAGGACAACGACAGGCTTTTAATGTCGATTCTTCGAACAAAATTTTGTTCAGCGATGAAGCTCAGACCCTCTCATATTTTGCTAAAAGAATCCAGAAATGATTGCGGCAAAGCCATTGAATAATGGAAAAAAGTAATTGTTTTGCCGTTGCAAGCATATTTATATGATTCGTTATTGGTTACGACTGTGTCAATTGAAGTCGCCGTAGTCTAGTAGGTGGTGAGTTGGCTTATTAGAGAGAGAATTGAAAAATTGAATTACGAAAAATATTTCTTCGGCCTCCATGCACTCAGCAGATTTCTGGCAAAAACTATGAGAGGTAAAAAAATTGCCATGAAAAGTTTGTTAAAAATCTGTCGTTCAGAGTCGAATTTAAACTGTAGGTCCTACCACTCATGTATAAAATTAACACACACAACATAAGTGGCGTGAGAAACTAGGACGTTGTACAATGGGCCATTTCGACCTCCGGGTACTGTACTTGTCTTAATTGACAAGTACACGTCCTCTAACCTAACCTAACCTAACCTTTTACTCCTCTCGGAAGCATAGGGCCGCAACAGATTGAGTCCAATAAGTTATATCATCAGCGCGATGTTTGACTTCGTTCCACTGTAGTCGTAGTTTGGATAGTTCGGTTGTGATTCCATAATTCCATTCCAGAAAGCCATAGGTTTCTTTGCGATGTCATCTAATGGCTTGCAAAGAATGTACCCAAGCCATGCCCACTTGCGTTTCCTTATTTCCCTTTTACTTTGTTACTGGTTTGTATCTGACCCAAGTTGGGCATTAGATATTATGGAGGACCAGTAAGCATGCAACATTCCCCGCAGGCATTTGTTAACAAATACCTGAAGAGACTGGGAATCGCACGGAGCCATATTCCACGTTTCGCAACCGTAGAAGAAAGTGGATTTAACGTTAAAGTTGACAATTTTGTTAGGCAATTTCGAAAAAGGGTAAAGTTGGGCAAAAGCATTGCGTGCCTTATTAATGCGACTGGCAATATCTGCTGATAAACCTTCGGATTTATCGATTGTACTGCGTAGATAGCAGAAGGACTCCACTTTATCAATTTCTTTGTCATATATTAGGAATTTTCGTTAGATGCGTTAGCATCTATCCAGAGTGTTTTGGTTTTGTGGATGTTCATCTTCAGTCCAGCTATGCGGTCTTGCTGCATGTCGGAGAACGAATGACTTAGTAAGCATATATCATCCGCATAGGCCAGGCCTTCCAATCTGTCTTGCAAACCTCATGTAACCCCTCTTCTGTGTCTTTTTGTGATTTTTGCATCACTACATTGAGGACACAGTTAGAGAGGAGTGGTGACAGCACATAGCCTTGGTGGACTCCGGTGTTTATTTTGATGCTCTTGCCCAGTTGTTTCGCACGTAATACGCGGCACGTTGCTTTGTTGTACAGTGTTTTTATTACAATATTGAAAATTCTTCCAATTTCACATACAAATAGAGTTCATGTTGATTTCTTCAACAGTTTTCTTCTTATATTTAAAAATTTCTATTAAAAAATTCCATTTTTGAAAGTGAAATGTACTGCACTGTGTACATATGAGTATTACAAGTAATTGTTGAAAGTAAAAACATTAAAAAGAAATGAAATGAAGAAATACTCGTAAATTTTGAAATTTTCTAATGTTAATATTTGAATTTTTTGGCAGTTTGCTTTTATGAAAATGTTCTCTCTTAAAAACCTTTTCTTATTGTTGTTGTTGTTATTGTTGTATAAGCATATTTTATAACCTACACGTACTCATAGATTATAAAGCATTTTTATTTTAAAGACTTCAAGACAGAAATAATAACCTAAAGATGCTCTATTGTTGGAAACTTTAACATTTTTATAGCAGGTAATAAATTACAAAAAAATTTTAAAAAGAGAGAGAGGGAGAGTGCGAGGGAGAGATATAGATATGAAATACTTTGAAATGGAAATAGAAAACTTTCATTTATTATTTCTTATACTACATGCCCACACACACGCATATGCAATACACCCACACACACTCGCATATGAGAGTGAAGTTAGAAGAAATAAAGGGTCCGCCAAATAACTTTTTTTTTTGAAAATACTTTAAAAAAACTACTGAATATTTTCTCAAATTTCTTTTTTTATTTGAAAGCACAATCCTTCCGGTTAATAATGGAAAATAATGTCATTCAAATGGCTGCCTCGGCTGGCCATGCAGTAGTCTACACCAGAAGATGCCGATTTTGGCAAAAAAATCATCTTTTCAGATGAAGCTCATTTTGATCTTGGCGGGTATGTAAACAAGTAAAATTGTCGCATTTGGGGCACAGAAAACCCGCACGCATACATTGAAAAACCGACGCACCCAAAACGAGTTACTGTTTGGTGCAGATTTTGCTCCAGAGGCATTTTTGGGCCATTTTCTTCGCAAATGAGCAAGGAGTGGCCGTTACAGTCAATGGCGATCGTAATCGCGCCATGTTGAACGAATTTTTGTTCAAAAAAATTAAAGAGGAGGATATTGGCAACATTTGGTTTCAACAGGACGGCGCTACATGCCACACAGCCGAAGCTACACACGATGTTTTGCGCCCTGTTTTTGAAGATCGCATTATCAGCCGCAGAGCTGATGTCGTTTGGCCACCTCGGAGCTGCGATTTGACACCGTTGGACTATTATTTGTGGGATGCCGTCAAAGATAAGTGTTACGCCGACAAGCCAGAGACAATTGACGCTTTAAAGGACAATATTTGTGAAGCCATTGGTGAAATACAGCTGCAGACAATCGATAATGTGCTTAAAAATTGGACCGATCGTGTAGGCTACTGCATGGCCAGCCGAGGCAGCCATTTGAATGAAATTATTTTCCATTATTAACCGGAAGGATTGTACTTTCAAATAAAATAAGAAATTTGAGAAAATATTCAGTCGTTTTTTTTTAAAGCATTTTCAAAAAAAAGTTATTTGCTGGACCCTTTATAAAATTTTAAGGAAATAAAGGGTCAATCATTTTGCAGGAGTTTTTTTTTTCTTTTCAAATTAATTATTTTTAAACTAAATTTGTTGAGGACTTTTGCCCTTTTTGCCGTTTTATTTATGGTATCAAGTAGAAAACAAGAATATTTTTTAATTGCAGCACCCTGTATACTCGTATATAATTTATGTATAAGGATTGTTACATGCTGTGTAAAGAACGTTTGAAATTTACATGATAAAAGCCATAAGTATGTGAAAAAGGTATAGAAAAGACATTAAATTTTAATGTCCAAAAAAAGGGAAGAGAAGAGAAATAAACGCATGTATCTTGAATTAAATAGAAGAGTACGAGAGTAGTTTCATCAATAACTAAGCCAACTAAGTTAACAACACTCCTAGCAACATTCAACAGGTTCTTATCGGCTAGCAACTTAGGTTTTGAAATTATTTGCAGGCAACCATCATTTTTGAACATTTTGCTTCACTCCTTCCTCGATTCGCTTCAAAAATAATTCAATTTCGTTATGATTTAGTAAGGTTTCTTTGATAGTAATTCGGTTAACCCTTTACTTACTCACAGGAAATGAATTATCTGGTGTCTTCCAGGCAAATTGAATGATTTCAACTATGTGGATGAGTTCTGCTTACTCTTTCATACCTTCGTAGTTATGCTTTACGACCGACAGCTATGGATTACGACCTAGCTTCTCACACCACTTATGTTGTGTGTTTTAATTTTATATACGAGTGGCAGGACATACATTTTCAGGGCAATTTTATTTTATTTTCAGAGTTTTTGCCAGATATCTGCTGAGGGCAAGGAGGCCGAAGAAATATTTTTTTTGTATTTAATTTTGTTGGCCTCATGGCTGCACGTCCAACACACTACTTACTAGACTACGGCGACTGCAATGTAAGCATTAGCTGAACATTAAATAGAATTAAACATAAAGGCCTAGTATTTTGGCATGACAACTACAGCAGTTAAGTATTCCTTAGGAGGCCGAAGTCTAGTAGGTAGTGTGTTGGCTTATTAGACGTAAAGCTAGGGTTCGAGCCTCAGGCCAGACATCAAAATAAAATACAAAAAGTATTTCTTCGGCGACTACCTCTCAGCAGATTTCGGGCAAAAACTCTGAGAGTAAATAAAATTACCATGAAAAGTTTCTCAAAAATCTGTCTTTCGGAATCGACTTTAAACTGTAGGTCGTCCCGCCACTCATGTATAAAATTAACACACACAACATAGGTGGTCTGAGAAACTAGGTCGTAATCCTGACTGAAAGGTTGTAATGACCAATTATATATGTATGTTATGTATAGGAGGCCAAAGAAATATTTTTATTTTATTTAATTCGTTTTGCTAGAGATGTCTGACCAGGGCTATGAACCGTGGCCCTACGTCTAATAAGCCAACATACCACTTACTAGATTACAGCGACTGCTGTACACTGCCGGCTAATTCTGTTACTTCTGCAGCGTTGAGTAAATGCCGTTGTTTGGTAAATTTCCGAACGCTATTGCACAATCGGCCATAGAGTGGAACTTGAAAGCCAGTGGTTGAAGTGGACAGCTGCCATAAATATGAACGCGACGTATCCAAATAGAATTGTTTTGCCGAAAGCTATAATACTTACTTAATTGGCCATAACAACCCGTTTAACGGATTTCGGCCTGCCGCAACACATCCCTCCAGGCGCCTCTGCTTCGTGCGCGCCTACGCCAGTTGGTCACACCAATCGATGACAGGGCTTCTTCGATTTGGTCCTTCCAACGGATGCAAGGTCCTCTTCGACGACTTCCGCAGTTCTCCGCATCAAATACCCGTCTCGCCGGAGCATTCTCCTCCATTCGAACGACATGGCCGAGCTAGCGCAGCCGCTGGATATTAACACGCTGTACAACGTCTATGTCGTTGAGCAGCTCATAAAGCTCACTGTTGCATCGGATACGGAAATCATCGCCAACTCGCACTGGACCGAAGATCGTACGTAGGACTTTTCTCTCGAACACTCGCAAAGCCGCTGCATCTGTACTTAATAGGGTCCAAGCCTCTGCGCAATAAAAAAGCACGGGTAAGATGAGTGTCTTGTAAAGTGTTAGTTTTGTCGCCCGAGAGAGGTCTCTGCTATAATGGAACGGATAAATTCATTTACCTATCAATCGTTAGTATTTGAAAAACCTTATTGAGAGCGTAGAGCCGCTCATTCATAAAACGAATCAATATCAGACGTTTTAAAAATTAAAAATAATCTGATGGCCTATGTTGGGAAAGCAAACCATTGAAAAGAATATTTTTGTAAAATTTTCTTTTAAAACAACCCTCGCATAGTTGAAAAGAGGCAAAAAAAGGAAAATATTGCAATTTATAGTCGAAGTATTTTATAAAAGAGTATTTTATTTATACTGTGTGGTAAGTTGCAGGTAAATCTATTGCATATGAGTCATTTCAGTTACAAACGAACATAATTTTCAAATGATTTTAATTTACATTTAAAAAGTGACATAAGTAATATTTAAAGAGAGAAATAAAGAGAAAATAAATTTAAAAAAATTAAAATTTAAAATTATTTTCATTGTTTCAATGTGGAATGACTTTAATGAAACCACAAAAATGCAGTTGCAGCCCTACACAGGAAGTGTTCATTTTAAAACTATACGTAACCAGTTCCTTCACACACATGGTATGTGTATACACTACATTTGTAAGTGTATGTGTATACACATGTCAATGCATGTAACACACGTACCTACACATCTATTATTTGCTCTCTTTTTTAACAGAGATTTTCTTTCTGCCACAAGATTATCAAACTGGACCTGAGGAAAACCTGAATTTAAAATATTTAAAATGTTTGCTGGCAAGCAAGAGAGCAAAAAAAAAGAAGAGCATAGGACAGGACATGAGATGACAGGACACAATTTAAATTAAAATCCTTTCATTAACAGAACATGCATAGAATTTTAAAGAAACGATTTCAAACTATCATAAATAAATTGAAATAGGCCAACAAACTATATAAGGAATTCGAATTTAAATTCGTATTTTAATTATTTTGCCAATCCCTGGTGAATTAAACAAGTCCCAAGAGAACCAAATAAAGAAAATACATTTTTTTTTCAATTTCTCATTAAATTGTTCAATAATTCGTAAATAATTTGAAGCAAGTTTTATGGGATTATTAATCATCCTTTTGACGTCTTTCTTTTTGTTCCTTCTTTTTGCAAACACCTCAAAGAAGATTTATCATTCTCCATTCTTTGTGTTTTTTGTTGTTCTTTATCACTCTCTCTCTGTGTGTGTGTTCTGATTAATTGATGTTCTAATCTGTGACAGACAGACAATTTAGTCACACTTGAGCGATTTTTTTCTTCTATTTGGCTTCCTGCATTGATTTCTTTTAATTTATTAAACAAAGTTTCCTTAACGATTTCTTTTTCTTTTTTTGATCTTTTTTTTCGATTCTGTTTTGTTTGTTTGTTTTTGTTTTTATTGGTTTTTTTAAATTCATGAAATTGTTGGCATTAATTTAATTTAGTTTGCTGGGGCCGAATACCTGCGGGGGTCATTTTTGATTGCAAGCATTCATAGAGGGATAACATTATAGCTATGGCTAGGAGAGCAACAATAGCACTCTACATTTGCAAAAGAACCGTAAGCAAGAACTGTGGTTTCATACCAATCATCATGCACTTGCTCTATCGAGCTGTGGTGGTGCCATTCTTGCTCTACGGGCTACATAATTGGTGGACAGTGCACATCTATCATTGCCACTATCGTCGATTGACAGACAGACAGAGTATGCAGGTAGCCAGTGCGCTCTGTTCCGCCACCAACCAAGGTATTATTTGTTATACTTAATTGGCTGCCATCTGAACTCCTATTAAGTTAGAAGGCTGAGTTGTTGGCAGAGAAGACCCAAAGCAATCAAATCCCTGGCCAAGTCTGGAATATGGATGTTTAGCTATTCTGCGAAAACATAGACACACTAGGATCAATAACACGATTCCTTATAACTTTCTGTATTTAATATTCGCTTTAAGAACTCCAACTTCATGTCTGACTAGCCGGATTTTCCCAATGGGACGCATGAAGTTTACGTTCAAGGCTCAAAGATAAGTGACAGGGTGGGCTGTATCTTAAACATTCTTGTAGGCTACCTGACTACTGTAGTGCTTTCCAAGCAGATGTCATGACAATTTTAAAAGCGGCACTATGCTTGGATTTTCCCTGTAAATATCTTGATTTACTTGGATCATCAGGCTGCTATTAAGTCCCTAACGAACATTAAGTTCAATGTCCGTCCTTGTCCATGAATTTCTTAGGGAAATTTTGAAATGTTTTAAAGGCAACTCTTATACGGATTACGGGACACAGGGATTTCATTCGAAATTTCATTGCTGATGAGCTGGCCAGAGCCGAGGGCATAGGTATTCGGATTGTCACGGTTAATTTGAAAATTGAAGGGAAAATTCAATTGCCTTGGCAGCAGGATGGTACTTGCAATATTGCTATCGCACAATAGCGATTCTTAGGTTAGGTTAGGTTAGGTTAGAGGACGTGTACTTCTCAATTAAGACAAGTACAGTACCCGGAGGTCGAATTGACCCATTGTGCAACGTTCTAGTTTCTCACACCACTTATGTTGTGTGTGTTAATTTTATACATGAGTGGTGGGACCTACAGTTTAAAGTCGACTGCGAACGACAGGTTTTTTGAGAAACTTTTTCATGGCAATTTTATTTACTCTCAGAGTTTTTTGTCAGAAATCTGCTAAAAGGAAGTCGCCGAAGAAATACTTTTTGTATTTTGTCTTGATGTCTGGCCTGGGGCTCGAACCCTGGCTTTTACGTCTAATAAGCCAATACACTACCTGCTAGACTACGGCGACTTCTACGGGCCAGTGTCCTATGGTAAACATACCGACTCGGTATTTCGGCTTATGACTTCCGCAGGAACTGTGGCTCTGAGGAGTAGGAAAATACTGTCTTTTCACCTCATGTGTTAGTGCCCCGGGTCGTGTCATAAAGAGCTGCAGGTTTCTGACCTCTTATTTTGTAACATTTTTTCCCCAGAATAGTTTTCTCTAGGGAATGTTGTTAGACCCACAGGTAGAATTTTTTGTTGTATCACAACAACTAAATGCTGGTTTAAGTGGAACCATTTCTTTCAAGGGGATTCACCATCAAACGTGTTAGGGGCACTAATTACTTTGAATTAAAATTATTTTTTTTTTGAAATTTTTTATGATAAGATTTTAAATTTAAATTCTTATGGTTCTTTAAAAATTGATAAACAAGTGCCAGCTATTTTATTATTCCTATGGTATCTGTTTTTGCATAACAAATCTCTTGTCTTTGTTTAAATATTTTAATTATGACTTTTAGAAATAACTTTTTATTCTAGAGGAGCTCATATACATTTTAAATTAAACCAAAAAAACCATTTGTTTAGTAGCGAATGTAGAAGCATTTGATTACTCTTAAACGATTTATCTGTCATATCGCTAACAAGGAAGTCATATTTACTTAAGCAACAAGAATATTAATGAGCGAAAGAATGCCAAGCAAAAAAAAAAAAGATTGTTTAATAAATGTACATGATATTATACAACCCCCCACCCTATCTCTCTCCCTCCATCACATCCGTTCATATACTCGTATATATATTTGTAGGAGTAATAAAGTACCTTTTTTTGTTGTTGCTGGTAAAAGAAAAATCTCAAACATTCGTGTGTAACATACTCACATAAAATATAATATGGGAGCCTATTTATTTTGTGTACATATACGTACATACGTGTGTATGTCTGCGTATGTGTGTAACTCAATATGTCATCATATTAGAATCAGAGAATCAGAATGTTTGTTTATACTCATATCCGTACATTAAATGTTGTTAACGCAAGAACAAATTGACATAAATTCTGTTAATCCGCTCGTAAATTGAAGCTTATGACATTGTTAAAGGCAACTTGACTTTCAGCATATAAAACTCATATAAAAAAAACAACAACAACAAGAACAACAACAATGAAACCCATAGGGGGCTATAGGCTGCGAAAATAAAATGTCCCCCTAGATCCATATTGTATATGCTGGCGTCGTCCCTCTATTGTTTTAATGCTTTCGTGTTCATAACAAAATTTCTGGTAATTTTTTTTTTGCTTCCTTTTGTTTTCGTTTAAAAAATTTTTTTCCTTTTTTCTCTCTCTTCGCTCTCTTTTGCTGTGATTTTTCGTTGTTGTTGCTGCTGTAAATTTATTTATTTATTTTTGGTGCCGTCATATTCATCGTACGTACTCGTACATTAAATGTATTCATGAATGTATGCCCCAAAAATAAATAACTGACTGTGAAGCAAATGTAATAAATTTTTCAGATTGCCTGAATGTATCATTTCCATACTCATTTCACATCCTCATTGCATACCCGCCAATAATCAACAACAGAACAATCATTGTTGTTGTCGTCAACAAAAATTGTATGGAAATGTATCCTAAAGCTGTGGTCCTTGATTTGTTTATGGTCAGAGCAGGAAAGGGGGTCAGTAAAATTATAAAAATTATTGGATTTTTTTTTTGTCTCTTTCCTTTCGAAATAAAATAAATATTTTGCTTGTATTACATGAAAATAAGGAATTTCAAGCCAATTTTAAACGGGTATTGTGCACATATGATGGAATTAGTTTTCGTCATATGCTTCTTTATGAGCAACATTTTTCAAAAGCAGGAATTTTTATAATTTTTTGTTTTACTGCATGTCTGATGGTTTTATTGTTCATTAAAATCATTAAGTATTCATGCACACACATACATACACATGTATCATGAGCAAATTAAAATAGCTATAAGCAATCTACACACTCTGTGTGTGTGTTAGTATATGTGCTGTAATCTCTTTAAGCTTCTAACACAAAAAGAGCTCATAAAGAACACAAAAAAAAACAAAAAAAATGAAACATTTTTAATGTTACTAATTGAGGAATTTCAACTTCCCTTCTCCTCATTCTGTCTTCTTTTATTTTCTTACCATCGCAAATGAAAATGCAAAACATACACACAAGCTTTTATAGCTACTAATACACCACAGAAATGCCAGAGCTTATGTTTAAGTACATACAAGTACAATACACGAGTACGACAACGACAACGAGTACGAGTATTGTAATGAATTTAACCGCATTGCATAAAATTTTATACTCTTAAAGCATTTCAATTTACTACCGAACCAACATCATTCCAACCATTTCTCTTGCTCCCTCTCTCTCTCTTTTGTTATGTCTTTAGCTCATACATTATTCTCTCATTTTGTTTTGTTTTGTTTTTATTTTATTACATGGGCTCAGATAAAAGCCATTAAAATTTATTCATGGCGGCTGTTCCCACTAGTACACTACAATTGCCTGATGCCTCATTGTCTGCCAGCTCTGCGTTTGTCGTTCTCCTCCTCCTTCCAAGTGTTTCACTTTAAACAAAACGTTTAATATGATCATGTGATTGTGTGACACAGTGTGTATTGCCAGAGAGAGAAGGAGAGAGAGCAAGTGTATGTAAATGAAAGTGTATTTATTTGCTACTCTTGTAATTTGCTTTAATGTTTTAAAGCCTTTTTTCTTCTCTTCTTTTTCGTTTTCGTTTTCGTTTTGGCTTTGGCTTCCTTTAACAATTAAATTTATTTGTAAATTTACATTCGTTTTTATAGATTTTTTCAATACAATGTCTGTCCTTCTGGTCTGTGTAACGGCTTAAAAAGATTTGCATGTGTGGGTGTGTGTGTGTGTGTAAAAGAGAGAGAGAGAGAGAGCGAAAGAGGGCGAGCATAATGTCATTAATTTGTATTCTTTAATTACTATTTCACTTACTGTGACTGTGACTGACTTTACTCGCATACAATTTGTCCTTGCGTTGGTTGCTATTGTCATCTTGTTTTCATTGTCGTTTGGTTGTCGTTGTTGTTGCACTTTAACTACATTGTTACTGTTGCTGTTGTTGTTGTTGCAAGTCATACTGTTGCTTCAGTATAATCCATAGATAATTTAAACTAACGATTGTACATTGAAAGAAATGAAAAATTCATGAATAGATTCTCATTTTATGTTGTCGGTTAAAAGCAAAAGTGCTGGTGGCATAAAGGACTTGTGTAAGTTTAATGGACGCCATACTTATCCCTCCAAGAGATGTCGGTGTAGTCTAGCAGGTAGTGTGTCAGGTTAGACATCAAAACGAAAATCTGAAGAAATATTTCTTCGGCGAGTTTCTCCCAGCAGATTTCTCTCAAAAACTCTGAGAGTACATAAAATTGTCAAAAATCTGTCTTTCGGAATCGATTTTAAACTGTAGAACACGCCACTTAAAATTAAAATTAACACACACAACATCAGTGGTGTGAGAAGCTAGGTCATAAACGAGACTAAAGAGTTGTAATGACCAATTACATATGCCAACAAGAGGGTGGCATGTGGCTTGAATTCAAAGACTTTCGTTATTTATCTAGGATTTATTGCATTTTCTTTATCAAAACTATTCAAAAAGCATAGTAAACCTAAGCGAAATTGGATTAAATTTTTAATCGCCTTACTTGGGTCCTAAATAATGCCTTTGTAGCTCTTCCATCCTTATGTAGAAAATCTATTTCTTACCCACCTGATAGCCTTATAATGGGTGCGGCAATTATCTAGTGATGGACACTAAAAAAATCATTGTTTTTTTTTGCGCATCGATTAGAATTTTGTAGCTGTTGCGTAAAAGCGGTAGAGTATCGCCACCAGATAGTTTATTGTTTTATTCTCGTCCTATATAGGCATACATGTAATATCTTCCCTAATCCTGTTAGCCTAGCAAACTTCAAGATGCTGTAGCGTCAGTAAGGATAACACGCTGCCCATTACTTGATAAATACGAAAATGTTTCCTTCTGAAATGCATTAACGCTACACACGTTACAATTATGTGTTCTGGTGATTCGTTTTCCTCATTTCCTATTCTAAAACAAATGCTTTTTGAGTCTACTAGTCAGACTACTTCTGAATATTAGTGCGTAACACAAATCACTTGTAATTACGTGTGTAATCAAATGGATCTAATTTTTCTGTAGCGCACATTTTTACTTGGAAGACACTTGCGATTTTACCATGGTTTCCATAAATTTCTTGTTTGAACCGAATACCCAAGCTCCTGCTCTATGATCTGAATATGATTCATGTGTATATCACAGAATGGTCCCCTTCTCAAAAGGGAGTGTATGCTGGTTGCATTTGAATTTTGCGTTTCCAAAAATTATTTGTCTTAGGATCCTAAGGGACGGATAATAACAGAAAGGATGCTCTATGGACCTTCGTCTTGTCATAACAGCTTTTGCAGACAAATATGTGTTCTCGAGTGTCAAGTGTCCTATTATAACTGCTACGAGCTTCCCCTAAGATGGACTATTGTTATGTTGGACGTAAACTTTGTTCTGTTTTTGTCAATAGCGGACCCAAGACCAGAGACCAAGCTCTAAACAATTGGGGTTCGTTATCCCATCGTCAAATAAGTATTGCTTATGAAAGATCATTTATTTGCCACTTTGCAGAAGAATTTCTATCTCCTGTATGAATTCATTTGAATTGTCTATTGGCCCTTACAAGAGAGTCGGCTTTGTTGCTATCTTTGATATTGCAGTGGAAACAAATGACAATGACCTTCGAGATCGTATAAGGATAACTTTTGAATATTTTTCTACTTCCTCCAGAGGTATCTTAGATCTTAAATTCATAAAAACATAAAACCATTTACCTTCAAATTGTTGTTATTCTTCTGCTTTTTTCTCCGTGTATATTATTACAATTTGATTTATATTGGCCCCCATGATTTCCTCCCTCTTACCATAGGTTTTCTGTCAAACAAATGTAAAACCGAAAGTACCAATGAAATGGAGAGAATGTAACAAATACTGAAAGAAAAACAAAAACACGGAACGAGAAACGAGCAAAAAACGAAAAAAGGAAATAAAAACCATGAGCCTAGAGAAAGACAAGCCGCAACGTGAAATCATGACAGATTTGAGGCTGGTTAATTAAGCGAAAATGTTAAATTTATTATTATCAACACACTCACACACAAGAACAGACATCAGGAAAAAAGAGGCGGATGAAATTCAAACCAAAGAAAAAAAAACAGGCAAAACGAGGAAAAACTTTCATTGTCAAAACCAAAAAAAAACCCCCTAAGTGTGCTTGGCTGTAAACGAACCAGAGCAGATTAAGCATTCATGTTTTACACGACGTTATAAAAAGCGTACGTTTTTATAATGGCCTTTCAGGCTTAGAACGTATTGAGGTTTCCGTGGCTGTGTTTACACAGAGTATCCGGAGAATATGGCAGAAACAATTTTGATTGTGCCATAAAAATGTATTTTTTTCAAATATTTTTTCCTTATTTTTATGGTTAAATAAGTATCATAAAGGAGACGATAACAGACAATAACCGGCAAGGTTAATTTAAGTTGTAACACTTAGAAAATTTCATGAATTCTAGTCATAAAACATGTGTGAATCCCCCGTCTTTATAGTATTATAAGCCGAATACATATTTCCAGTGTAAAATACAAAATTTTAAAGTATTTTTTGATTATTTTCCTTTAATTTATGGTTTTAAACGTTTTTTTGGCTTTTTTCATCAATTGTAACACACACATACATTCACAGATTACCGCAACACTATGAGTTTAATTAAATAACGAATAAAAATTCATTCAATGTTTGGCAAAACCACTGAATTGCGATTAAATCGTGAACTCAAAAAACTAATAAAAAAAGAAAAAAGAATGGAATTTAAAAGGCCAACAACAACAACAAAAGGGGCAGTTATAACATTAAACACTGTCAGCTGGAAATTATTCTGAAACATTGTACAGCAAGCATCATAGTGCAGCCATTTTTATTTATTCATCCAATTTATGTGTTGCATTCGAACAATTATAAGATATTCGTTCAGTCATTCATTAATTCATTTATGCATTCATTCATACGTTGATTCATTCATACGTTCATTCATTCGTTCATTTATTTTTATTTCATATTTTATGATACGAAATACAAACGGAATTGTGGATGAAATTTTGCATTTCACAAGCAGTGGTGATGACCAAAGCTACGGGAGGAGAAAAACTTGCTCAATATGTGTGAACATAGTACGAGGGTAATGCAAAAATTCGTTGACCGCCATCAGAACTAATTGATTCCATTCCATTTGAAATTTCTTCCTCCAAACTTTAAAGCCGTACTTTATTCTGCTTCAAGCGATATTACTCGTTCGTTTACAACTGTAATCTATTGAACAGAATTTACATACATACATACATAATTGGTCATTACAACCCTTCAGTCAGGATTTAGACCTAGTTTCTCACACCACTTATGTTGTGTGTGGTAATTTTGTACATGGGGACCTACAGTTAAAAGTCGACTCCGAACGACAGATTTTTGAGGAACTTTACATGGCAATTTTATTTACTCTCAGACCCGGGGTTTGAACCGTGGCATTACGTCTAGTAAGCCAACACACTACCTACTAGACTACGGCGACATCAGAACAGAAAGTCCTTTCTAAAAACGCTGAAGAAAATTCACCATTGAATGAACGTCGGCTGAATTCTGCAGAAGCTGGCTGATTAATTGGCCATTTTAAAGCGTCCTATGCATCACCTATTGACAGAAAATTTGGTAATAAAAATCTTGTGCCCAAAATAGTTGCCCTGTGGGCTTACAATAGAACAGAAATGACTACGTGACGATGTTCCAGTTAAGTATTTGGCTTTCCTCACTAATCATTATGAAAAACTCGGTATGATACGTAATATTGGAAGGAGGATGTTTTCATTTCTTCATCTCTGGAACAAAGGAAAACACATGTACTGGATGTAAAGAATCGTGTCCAAAGTATAGAGACAGACACGTCCGGTTGTGACTGGAGTCATGTGCAGATGTACGTACGACTACGATCATTGAGGCTATAATAGTGCAATACCCCGTGCACATCTTTATGGAGAGCAATGCTGTGAAAAGAGGTTTTAGTACACAAATCACATCAGGGGGGCTAGAACTCCGGGACTGTGTATACTTGAGAGCTCAAGGAAGCATTTCAGACAATCGGTATTCCAAATTATTTTTCAATCGAAGGTTTAACATGAGTTTAACTGAGCGTGGCAAATGTGCTTCACGTGAGCCAGAGACTTGTAGTGGCGTACTACGGTTGGTTTAAAGACGGATGTAAGGTGTAAGAACGGAAGTCTGCGTTAAAGAAAGCCTGCAGACATTAAAGGATGTCTGAGCAAAATGCCTAGTATTTTTCAAATTGAAATTTGGGCAATTTTAGTGGGTGTAGCGTTAGACTCCGCTGCGTAATCTAAGGTGTGGTCAAGCCACATTAACAGACTCTGCGAGACAGATATCTCGCAGACCACCATAAGTTCGAAGAATGTTTTGCCATGATCTGTTTCATTTCCGGATTTTTGGCATCAACTTTTAAAGCCCTTTTGTGGTACAACATGTTTTACAAATTTCTTGTGTTTTCTTAACACGTTGACTGCCGCGGCAATTTTCAGAAAACTGACCTAGCAAGCCAACATTGAATTTTTGTTCTTTTCCCAGAAGCCATTTATCGATATTAGCACTGATATAATACGATTTTATTCGTAGCTACATAAAAATGGCAGATTTAGTGAGTACGTGATAACTCGTAGTTGGCACCCTAGAAGGGAACATAATCTACGGATTATCTCGTAGTCGGCAGTCAACGTGTTAAATACGTCGACCTTGTAGTGTGTTTATCTTTTCTATAGTTTCCGTTAGGCTTATGAAAACGCCAAAAGTAATCTATTGGATTGGCTTGCTTAAAAAACCTAGCCCTTCCCGGAAGATAATTTTTGATAATCTTCTGCAAGTGATAAAGAGAATTTCACTTTATCTTTTTACCTGACAATTTTTAATTGCTTTTGAATTTAATAATTTTGCTTAAATTTTTTTATTAAATTTTTTCTAAATCAAATACTATATTGACTACTTGTCGAACTGATGAATTGTGGGGAGCAACCATTTCACAAAGATCATCTCACAAAAGGGAACATCTGTTGGCTTAAATGTTGTAAAACATGAAAAAGTAAAATAAAATTGCAAACAAAAAAGGAATATATTCAGTGGGGAGGGGGAGAGAAGTCTTCAATAGAATTGCAAATTACATTTTTATTTCCGGTATTTGTAACGCTTGACTAAACAAAATGACGTACCGATAACGGAAGCTGTTTAAGGACACAATGTTGAGAGGAAAACATCACTCGAAATCAAACTGAAAATCAAAAATTCGTACGTTTTTATTTCTACTTCTAGGATTTTTTTTAAACTAAAATTGCTTCTCTCTCTTAGTCTTACTCTCACTTTTGCTTTTTTTTAGTAAAAATAGAAAGAAAATCATTTTCTTTTATATCCTTTCGTAAAGGGACACTTTTTTGTTTTGCTTTGTACGCTTCCTTTGCAGTAAAACTAGACCAAGTAGCAGGTCCTTTCTCAAAACCTATAATCGAAGACAAAAACAAAAAAAAAAAAAGAAAAAGCTGTTGAGAAAACTTATGTTTAAAATGAATTCATTTCCGTTCCCTTTTTTTGCTTTTACTTTCACTTGTTCTTTTCTGTTAACGACAAAGATAAGCAAGTAGATGTTCCCAAAGGGGGGAGAAAAAATATTTTAAACAATTTTACTTGTTTTTCCTAAAAGACAAGGAATTTTTTATGACTATTTTAGAAAACATAAAGAGAAGAGAGAAAGAAAAAATGGTCGAAAAAAAAGGAACACAATCGTAGTCAATGAAGCATTTAAACGATTTGGAAAAACGAAACTAATTTGCGAACATGCAATACCAGATTAGCGTAAATATGTTGAGTGAAGATTAAATTGAAATTGAATATGCAAACTAAGGGCACTTTATTGTGAAAAGAAATTCACAAATTCGTTAAAACAATAGATTGGAAAACAGAATAAATGAATTCAAAATGATCATCCTTCCACCAGGATATCATGATTTTGTCAGCAGCAGTAACAGTCTGTTGTTTAAATGGGTATGGTTCCGCAAATCCAGTCTACAGCTTTGGAACATCTTCACTTAAAGTTTGTGTTACCGAATAAATCGAGTGCTCTACAGAGATATTGGGTTTTTACCTTTTAAAAATGTTTAAAATAAAAATAAATTTATGTTTAGTTTTAATTAAAATTCTTTATTATTCGCACAATTCTGTGTGCCACTGTTCACAACTTGATGTAAACAACAACAATTGCTTTTCTTTGTTATTCCTCTGTTTATACCCTTTACATAAGCAATAACAATCACTAGACAATTGTTCGACAGATCTTTGTAATGGAGATTTTCCAACCACCATTATTCTCTTCAAACGCACCGCGTCTTCACACAAGACTGAGCGAACTTCACTAACTCCTGTCGCTTGCTTTGGCTTGCCTTTTATATGGCAAAGTAAACAGTCTGATGAATGTTCTTAAAGGCGAATGTTCGTGACTTCGCCTTCTCTAAATCTCTACAAGTGTAAACATCGTTGTTTACATTTATTCTTGTAGTGTTGTTTGTGGATTTTTTGTTTACTTTTTGTTTTATGCCGGTGTTTGTTGTTATATTAACTTACCTACTTACTTAATTGGCCATAACAACCCGTTTAACGGATTTCGGCCTGCCGCAACACATCCTTCCAGGCGCCTTTGCTTCTTGCGCACCTACGCCAGTTGGTTACCTCAATCGATGACAGGGCTTCCTCGATTTGGTCCTTCCAACGGATACAAGGTCGTCCTCTTCGCCGACTTCCGCAGATTCCCGCATCAAATACACGTCTCGCCGGAGCATCCTCCTCCATTCGAACGACATGGCCGAGCCAGCGCAGCCGCTGTATATTAATACGCTGTACAACGTCAATGTCGTTGAGGAGCTCACACAGCTCACTGTTGGATCGGATACGGAAATCATCGCCAACTCGCACTGGACCGAAGATCTTGTGTAGTACTTTTCTCTCGAATACTCTCAAGGCCGCTGCATCTGTACTTAATAGGGTCCATGCCTCTGCGCCATAAAGAAGCACGGGTAGGATGAGTGTCTTGTAGAGTGTTAGTTTTGTCGTACGAGAGAGGTCTCTGCTACTCAATTGCCTATTGAGACCATAGTAGCACCTGTTGGCAAGAGTGATCCTGCGCTTGATCTCCGGACTGACATCATTTCTGATGGTAACGGCGGAGCCAAGATAGATTAATTCCTTGACCGTGTCAAAAGTATAGTTATCGGCCGTAATCTGAGAATCAATACGCCGCGCGTCTCTACTCGTCGATAACATATACTTTGTTTTGCCCTCATTTACTGTTGTTATACTAAGCAGTACGATAATTTGTAAACAGGTTTGTTTACTGCATTGTTTTGTTTTTGCTGCTTTTGTTTATAATTTTAATGTTAAGCAATGTAAAAGCAAAACACCTGTATCTAGATTCCTCATTTTCGTAACAATATGTAAAGAAATAAATTATTTCATTAGATTCTTGCATAATATTAAGCCATACTCGAATTTCCAAATGCTAGGGAAAAAAAGTTATGTTTAGTACAGTAAAAACCTTAACAATAACATACATACGCAGGCTGAGTGAAATTCTATCCATTCTGGTATTCTGGCATTCTTGACTCTTTTCTAAAATTTTTTTTTGATTCGATTATTTTTGTCTTCTTTATATTGCACATCTGGTAACCACTTTTCTCTTCAATAAAATTTTTTAAATTCCATAAAAAAATATCATCAATAGGCATATAAATACAAATCACCTTGTGATAAGCAAGTGCAACCCCCCATCCTCTACTTATCTCATGTTTATGATTGTGTTCCCCATTTTTTTTTATCAGAATGTAAATATTTGGCAAAATAGGCCTCTTAACAACATGAAGGGAAAAAAACAAAATTTTTTGTCTTGGAAATGGTTTCGAAAGAAAATTCCAATGAAAAAAAAAATAGAAAAGGTTTACGAAACCAATTGATTTGAATAAATTGCTTAGAAACTGTTTTATGATTGCGGCAAATTTCTATGCAACAATATTCCTTTTTCGACTATGAATATCCATCCGACAGGATACAGAGATAGATGATGAGTTTTGAAACAACAAATAAAATAATCTGCCTTTGTTGCATGGAGGGGGAGAAAGGGTAAATACTTAAAAGGAAATTGTGAAGAAATATTTCAAAATCTTGTTGACTTTGAAAGTCTAGTTCGCATGTTTTTTCTGTTATTTCAACTTAAAAAAACACAAAAAAGAACTTTTTTCTTGCACTTCAATAGTTAAGAAAGAGAAGAAGAAATAAACCATCAGAATGGAAATTTAATCCTTTCCGTACTTTAAGAATTTTTCCTAAAATGTTATACCTTTGGCTTTAATTTTTTAGAAATATTTTCTAACAGCTAAAGCATTGTACATATTGTTACGAAAATAAAGAATCTATACAAGTATACTGATGTTTTGCTTTTATACCGCTTAACATTAAAATTATAAACAAAACAATGCAAGTAAACAAAGCTGTTTACAAAATATCGTACTGCTTAATACAACAACAAACACCAGCATAAAAAAATGGTAAACAAGTAAACAAAAAAATACACCAACAACACTACAATAATAAATGTAAACTACGAAGCTTACATTTGTAAAGATTTCGTGAAGGCGAAGTCACGAACATTCACCTTTAAGAACATTCATCAGACCGTTTACCATGTCATATAAAAGACAAGGCAAAGCAGGCGAGTGAGTTAGAGAAGTTCAATCAGTCTTGTGTGAAGAAGCGGTGCGTTTAAACAGAGTAATCGTGCTTTGAAGACCGCCCTTAAGAAGATCTGTCGAATAATTGTCTAGTAATTGTTATTGTTTACGCAAAGGGTGTAAATAGAGCAATAACAAAGAAAAGCAATTGTTGTTGTTTACATCAAGTTGTGAACAGTGGTACGCAGAATTCTACGAATAATGAAGAATTTTAAATAAAAATAAACACAAATTTATTTTTATTTTATTTGCAATCTAAGAGCCTATATTTTAAACGTTTTTAAAACGTAAAAACGTAACAATATGTATTATTTTAGAAGAAGCTATGACGGATGCTGAGCTTAAATGCGAAAAATCACGTTCTTGATATCGCTCTGATTTTACTACTGAGGTCTTACTACTCTAACGGGTTTTGTGTGAAGAATTCCACAATGCCAATGAGTCACCTGTCAGTTAGACGGATATACCCTAAGGATCTGTTAAAGAGCTGCCTTCGCGAATTCTCAGACCAGAAGAGATAACTATTGAGAGTTTCGGAAATGATATGGCGATAGTTGTGCAACCAAAATACATGAAACAATGCCAACAAAATTATTATGATGATCAAATTATGGCTCGAATATAAGAATCTATAACTAGCTTAGCAAAATATAAAAACTGTCATTGTAATCCAAAGAAAGAAAAGAGTTATCGGGTGAGTTATAGCCGATGTGAAGTCGATTAAATATCAGTGATCTATTACTGACGTTCTCTTTAACATGGTATCACTTGAACTATGCCTCAACAACGAATTTATCTTACAATTGCAATCAAAATGTATAGAGGGGAAATGACGTCATAAGAAATCAAATAGAAATTTTACAGATGATTGCGTAATAGAAAAAAATTCGTTAAAAATTTTGAAATTGGGATTTATAGAGCTAATAAATGGCGAACGAGTTTCCAAAGCTTTCCAAAATAGTATGACTTTTCAGGACCCTCTAGCAATGGTCGAATAAAAAATATAACTCAAGTGTAGGAAAAAAGTGTCAAGTCCGGCAGAAAGGAAACAATCGCTTATTCAAGTTGTTTTGCATTTCAAGTGGATTTTTAGTGGATAAAAGTACAAAAAACTTTAAGACAGAATAAAACAAATAATACCAGAAAGTTTAAGCATGATTACCGGTTGGGAAAGAGGGTAGGACTAAAGGAGCGAAGTTATTTATAATACATAACATAACATACATACATAATTGGTCATTACAACCCTTCAGTCAGAATTACGACCTAGTTTCTCACACCACTTATGTTGTGTGAGTTAATTTTATAAAAGTCGACTCCGAACGACAGATTTTTGAGAAACTTTTCATGGCAATTTTATTTACTCTCAGAGTTTTTGGCAGTAATCTGCTGGGAGGAAGTCGCCGAAGAAATACTTTTTGTATTTTGTCTTGATGTCTGGCCTGGAGCTCGAACCCTGGGCTAATAAACCAACAGACTACGGCGACTTCATAACTCCTAACTCAACAATCCAATACATTTTCACAGTGAATATTATTTGAAGCAAAGACATATGGCAACTCTATCATTCCAGTACATGTTACAGTAGACCAATGTCCACTCATCTTGATAAACAAAAAAAAAAAAATAATTATGAAAAGGTGAAGGAAATGTATTCCTACACCCTGTGCTCCTTAAAGGAATTCAAAATAAAATGAAATTGTATACCAATGCTTGATTGATATTTTCGTTATGCTTTTGAGTTTATCTTGAAGCAAAAGTATTCAAGCATTTCCTTTAATGATTTTGAATTATAAATGAGCATCCTATTAAAATATTAAATTACCCCAAAAAAAGGGAAGGAAAATATTGAATTATTTACACTGACCCTGAGAATTTTTTCTCTTTGCTCTCTCTTTTGTGAGCTCCTTAGCCTTTGGCTATAAAAATTTCTGAGCAATTCTGTAATAATATTTGCAAATCATTATGAAAAGATTCAATTGCAATAAATTCAATACCGAATAAAGGAGCACAATGCCAGAGAGTTGAGATGTCCTTGAGTAAATTGAATCTCAGTTTTCTTTTCTCTTTTTTTTTATTTCGTTGTAAGTAAGATTTTAATAATTTTGCCATTACATTACATATGAGTTTGTGCTTTTAAAAGCCCATTCTCTCTGCCTCTGTTTTACAGGCTGAAATTGAATTGAAATTTGCTTTCTGAGTGTCTGTCTACATTAATTCAATTGCGAACAAAACTATTGATTTTTGGGCAGAATAAAAAGTTTTGTTTGCTGCTGTTTTTTCTTTACTCTCACAATTTGAATTGAGTTGATTTATTATTTATGATGATCAAATAATTTATTATTGAAAATTTTCCATTTTCATTCCTATAAAATCAAATGCAGCAGAAGCAAGAGCCATAAAAATAAGAAAGTTTTTCTTTTCTTAAGAAAGCAAAAAAAAAGATGAAAAACTGTACCCATTAAATTCAGTTAAGTATTGTTCAGACAAAATTCGGCGGATACGTTCTTTGACGGTTCATTGCTGCTTGAGAAGAAGGACCAGCATAAGGGAAAGGAGCATGCCTTCTTGCTGCAACGTTTGCGTTCGTGTGTCTCTGCCTTCTTTCAGTTCCGAGCGAAATTGGTGTGACATCTTGCACGGAGCTCAAAATCGATGTATGCATGTGTGCATAGATCCAAATAAGTTGTTGAGATGGGTCTCTGTAGAGAGTAATTCGAGTTCCACACTGCAGCCTTTCTTCTAGCTCCAACAGCTTTCAGGTGGAGAACTACACTTCTATGAAGGATTTTATATTTTTGGACTACAGCCCTTATTGCCTTTTGATCACCAGAGATTATCTCTCATGTAGTTGGAAAGTGTAAGGAAAAATTGACCACATTGCTTACGTCTCTTGTTTGGTTACCCATTGTATGCCAGCATATCATAATTTCTACGAAAACGAATAAGCAGATGAATTATCTTGAAAGGAAAATGTGTCAAGTGACTTGCATCAGATTTAAAATACAATTGCATTTCGACTTTTAAGAAGCAAACTCCAAGCCTAAAGACACACACGGCTCCCATCCGATTATAGATGTAAAGGGTTATTCATTTCGTGGTTTCAAAAGTATGGGACTGGAATTTGACATCTGTCAAACTAAGTTGTGAAACCAATTTATTTTCTTTCAGTTGAAAGTCTAACATTGACGAAAATGGATCGCTTAACTATCACACAACGCATAAAAATTATCAAAACCTACTACAAAAATTGGGATTCTGCCACAGCCACGTATCGTGCTTTAAGAGGAGATTATGGTTTACATAATCGCAAGCAATTGGCAAAATTGTGAAGAAATTTAAAGAGACTGGAGTGGTTAGAAACATTGAATGGCCTGTGCATCATCGTTTCGCTCGTTCCACTGAAAATATCACTATTGTAAGTGAAAGTGTTGCCGAAGACCCGAATGTGTCGATTCCTCGTCGTTCTCAGGAATTAGAACTGTCTTACGGCACATTATGGCGTATTTTGCATTTAGATCTACACCTACATCCATATAAAGTCCAGCTCACGCAACAACTGAAGCCAGCTGACCATTCACAACGTCGCAGATACGTGGAATGGGTGCTTGAACAACAGGCGGTGGACGGTAATTTTTCGAACAAAATTTTCTTCAGCGATGAAGCACATTTCACACTCGGTGGGTATGTTAATAAATAAAATTGTCGTATTTGGGGTTCTGAGAATCCTCAAGTAATTGAAGAGAGGCCATTACATCCAGAAAAAGTCACTGTTTGGTGCGCTCTTTGGTCCGAAGGTGTGATTGGACCTTACTTCTTCGAAAACGACGATGGAACGATTGTCACCGTCAATTCGGAGCGTTATGCTCATATAATAACCGACTTTTTTTTTGCCTGCTATTGAAGAATACGACTTGGAGAATATGTGGCTTCAAAAAGACGGTGCCACATGCCACACAACTCGAGCGAATATGGCTTTATTGCAAGAGCGTAATTTCTCGTCGTGGCGATATCAGCTGGCCACCAAGATCATGCGATTTGACACCATTAGACTTTTTTTGTGGGGCTACGCGAAAGACCGTGTTTATGCAGATAAACCTTCAACTCTTGAACACTTAAAAGCCAACATTCGTCAAGTTATGGCTAAGATACCGCCCAATATGTGTCAAAAAGTGGTCGAAAATTACCTCTAAAGAATCAATGCCTGCAACACTTCGCGTGGAGGTCTTTTAAATGATGTAGTATTTCACACATAATGTCAACGTTCAAACTTTACAATAAAAAAGAAATATCATGAAAAAAATATTTTATATGTGTTTTATTTACGTTTACTTTTGAAAGCATGAAATGGATAACCCGTTACTACATGGAAGTAGAAGGTACGTATGACCGGATACTGGAACTTGATGACTACACGTTGGATAGGACTACACATCAATACACACATGCATCATTGGTCCTTACAACCCTTTAGTCAGGATTACGACCTACGTTCTCACACCATTTATGTTGTGTGTTTTAATTTTATACGTGAGTGGCGGGACCTACAGTTTAAAGTCGACTCCGAACGACAAATTTTTGAGAAACTTTTTCATGGCAATTTTTTTTACTCTCAGGGTTTTTACCATAAATCTGCTGAGAGCAAGGAGGCCAAAAAAATGTTTTTTCATATTTCGTTATGTTATGATGTCTGACCTGAGGTTCAAACCGTGGCCTTACGTTTAATAGGCCAGCACACTACCTACTAAACTACGAGGACTTCAATAATCGCCGTCAAAACTGTGCTTAGCCTCGCGAATAGAGTAATTTCGGTAGCTACTTTATACAGGACATCGTGCAGATATTGTTCCGAAAGATATCCTTAAATACCCTAATACGACCATCTAGTTTTTTTCTGTGATTGGATGGTTGCCCACAATTTTTTTTTATTTTGAGTTGCCATTGCTTAACAAACGTTCCAATACATACATATACTCCGCCAGATTAAATTTTCTCTAATTTGACCATATTTTCTATGAACAATGCTTACCATAAGAATGTGAAGAGAGAGAGAGGTGGTGGGAGTAAGAAAAATTTTCCTTTTCTTAGAATATTTCGGTAATTGCAGCAAATTTGCAAAAACGTTCTTCTAACCACTTTACCACTTTCTTCCGTCAAGGAAGTATGGAAGGAAATGAAACGGAGGCGGTAGGTAATGGTAAAGATAAGTGTTGAAATGGTTTCCCAATAAAAAAAAGAATGAAAGCCACAAAAGATTCTATTGCTATGATTATTTTGTGGAAATTTATACGAAAATTAATGTAAAAATGGTTGTGTATCTGCTGTAGCTGTATCTGCTGTATCTGCTGTATCTGCTGTAGCTGTCATAAGCTTATCGTTTTATCTGTGGCTATAGAATGGAGTATCATTAATTCAATACGGATTGTTGGTTTTACATTTGTATGGGTAATATTATCTATATTTGAGAGCCATTTGGTAAATGCGACTGTGAATGCGAGTATTTTAAGCAATTGGTTGTTGGTGTTTTACCACTTTTGTCTCTACAATACATTTAATGAATATTTTATAAGAAAATTCTCATATTGTTCTGTGCTATTCATTTGAAATGTTTTGTATTTAATATTGTATGTTAACGCACACGTATACACTTGAATCAAACAGCAAGGAAGAATTAATTAGTAACATGGTGTAAATATTGCCACTATTTTCTGCATCAGATACCGAGTAATAATATTCTTAGCGTCAGAAACGCCTAAGCAAAATTACAATTACACAAACAAAATTACATAGAAAGACTATCATAGAAAATTATAACAATAACAAAACAACACAGTAAGATTCTAGAAGTTGCCAAACCAAAACTAAATGAAGTAAAGGGTCCGCCAATTAACTTTTTTTTCTTGAAAATGCTTTAAAAGAAGCTACTGAATATTTTCTCAAATTTTTTTTTTATTTGAAAGTACAATCCTGCCGGTGAATAATGGAAAATAATTTCATTCAAATAGCTGCCTCGGCTGGCCATGCAGTAGCCTGCACGATCGGTTCAATTTTTAAGCACATTATCGATTGTGTGCAGCCGTATTTCACCAATGGCTTCACGAATATTGTCCTTTAAAGCGTCAATTGTCGCTGGCTTGTCGGCGTAACGCTTTTGACGGCACCCCACAAATAACAGTCCGACGGTGTCAAATCGCAGCTCCGAGGTGGCCAAACGACATCAGCTCTGCGGCTGATATACGATCTTAAAAAACAGGGCGCAAAACATCGACTGTAGCTTCGGCTGTGTGGCACGTAGCGCTGTCCTGTTGAAACCAAATGTTGCCAATATCCTCCTCTTTAATTTTTGTTAACAAAAATTCGTTCAACATGACCCGATAACGATCGCCATTGACTGTAACGGCCACTCCTTGCTCATTTTCGAAGAAAAATGCCCGAATTATGTCTCTGGTCCAAAATCGGCACCAAACAGTGACTCGTTTTGGGTGCGTCGGCTTTTCAATGTATGCGTGCGGGTTTTCTGTGCCCCAAATGCGACAATTTTGCTTGTTTACATATCCGCCAAGATCAAAATGAGCTTCATCTGAAAAGATGATTTTTTTTTGCCAAAATCGCCATCTTCTGTAAGTCGATCGCAGGCCCACTTAGCGAAGCGAAAACGCATTGGATGGTCAATTGGCTTCAACTCCTGAACCAATTGGACTTTGTATGGCGTTATACCAAGGTCTTTACGCAAAATTCGTCTCAATGATGTCTCCGAAATGTTCAATTGTTGAGAACGACGGTGAATTGAGGTTGATAGCGCTTCGCGCACACTTTCTGCCACAGCAGCAATATTCTCGAGTGTACACACTGTTTTCGGCTTTTCACGCTTTGGTTTATCGATGAGGATGCCAGTTTGTTTCACTTTTTTCACAAGATAACGAACATACGGAGCTTTTTTGAAGTCGCCGTGGTCTAGTAGGTAGTGTGTTGGCTTATTAGACGCAAAAGCCTGGGTTCGAGCCGCAGGCCAGGCATCAAAGACAAAATACAAAAAGTATTTTTTCGGCGACTTCCTCTCAGTAGACTTCTGGCAAAAACTCTGAGAGTAAATAAAAATTGCCATGAAAAGTTTCTTAATAAATAAAAATCTGTCGTTCGGAGTCGACTTTAAACTGTAGGTCCCACCACTCATGTATAAAATTAACACACACAACATAAGTGGTGTGAGAAACTACGACGTTGTACAATGGGTCAATTCGACCTCCGGGTACTGTACTTGTCTTAATTGAGAAGTACACGTCCTCTAACCTAACCTAACCTACGGAGCTCACTAGCGATGCTTCTCTTCTTCCAAAATCCGTACGCAATTTTCGCACATATTCTGCAACATTACCATGATTTTCAGAGTAATGTCGCAATATTTCCTAGCGTTGTTCAAACGTCGTTCAGCGGAAGGATAAAACTAATTATCTGTCAAATCAGACATGAGCTAAGTGTTACCATTTACGAAATAAGCACTAGTTGAAAAAAAATGTTAGATGGCGGACCCGATAGAAAGAATGCGTTTCTAATTATTTACCCAAAGCTATTCATTATCTTACCTATGCGTAATAGACATGTACTAGGGCTTACAAATTATTCTCAAACTGATAATAATGTTGAGGTTGAGGCTGAGGCTGGACTGAGTATTTTACGGACCCAAGCAACAGGAATCCATATTAAAATGTTTGAATTTTGCATTGTGTTTGCCACTTCAATTTGGGGACATTGTTTGCATACAAAATTAATATGAAGATTGAAAATGATGATAAAGATAATCATGCAGATGAACAGCAAACTTAAATAAAATGAAGTGTTAGCAACAGCATCCCTGTAAAATATTTCCACTTAAACTGCGTAAAGAGATGAGTGGAGTATGGCATCAAACACAACTAATGAAGACAAGGATTGAATAAATTTTGTTGTCACACGGCTGGCATCATTTTATTTTTGTTATTACAGCCTAAATATCTACTACAAATACGTATATTGCCGTACTTGTATATACAATGTTTGTGTTCTCTCTCTCTCACTCTCCCTCTCACTCTCTTTCTCTCTCTCCATCTCATTGATTGTGTATAACTGTCATCCCTGCTGTTTAATATATTATGTTTGTATTGGTATTGGCATCTGCGTTATTTCGTGTGTACGAGTATATTGTGTGCTTGTATGTATGTGTTAGAGAACCGTTATTTTAGTGTATATTGTGCGTTGAATTTAATATCGATATTATGGCTGCCAATAAAATTCAAATCAATTTTATGCTTTAATGTTATTGACACAAAATGGCATTCAAAATTTTACCTGTAATTTCCTTTTTTTGTTGTTGTTGGTTTCTTTTTTTTTCGGCAAAGTTTTATTTGTAACAGTTGTTGGTATTTGTATGCCAAGCCAGCAAACAATTTCATTTCATTTGAATGCCCCCCCCCCCCCCAAAGGAATTGTAAACGCTGTAAGGAAAACATTTTTGTTTTAATTAAAATTACACATGGTGTGCGCTTTACGCGTGGTTTGTGTTTTTAAGCATCTGTCACTTAATATAGAATAAATAACAAAAACAACAAAAATGGTTCTTAAATGTTGAGTTTTGTGTCAACAGCCATCATCTGTCAAAAGTTTTGTGTACCTTTTTTAAAATAAAAAAAAGAAAGAGATGGTACTGAAGCACATCGATTGATCATCTTCGATCTTCAGTCTTAGGTTAGGTTAGCTTAGAGAACATGTACTTGTCAATTAAGACAAGAACAGTACCCAGAGGTCGATTTGACCCATTGTACAACGTCCTAGTTTCTCGCACCACTTATGTTGTGTGTGTTAATTTTATACATGAGTGGTGGGACCTACAGTTTAAAGTCGACTCCGAACGACAGATTTTTGTGAAACTTTTTCATTGCAATTTTATTTCCTCTCAGAGTTTTTGCCAGAAATCTGCTGAGAGGAAGTCGTTGAAGAAATACTTTTTGTATTTTGTCTTGATGTCTGACATGGGGCTCGAACCCTGGCTTTACGTTTAATAAGCCAATACACTACCTACTAGACTACGGCGACTTCAGTACATACTTCACATTAAACGCGATCATGCGAGAGTCTGCTGAATACAGTTTATTGTCCTGATAGGTTAGATTAGATTGAAAGCTGAATAAGAAATCATAGCCTATTTGCTTCCCGTAAGTTCCTATAGAACCTGTGACTTTATGCCAAATGTGTGTGGATACTGTCAACAAATTTTGAATGCTTGAGAGTACTTTGTTATAGGCTTCCAAGTGCCAGACGATGATAAAGAAAATTTTGCACAGTTTCTACATCTTCCTTATCGATAAACCATGTTCAGAAGTCGTTGTAAGGTATGCTGTGCATGGGTACAAGGTTCCTAGCATAAATTCAGGCTAGATTTCTTTGCTTCCGTACAAAAATTTCCTCTGCACCACCACGTCAACAGAATAATGCCAGTCCTACGTCCAAAATCATTTGCTTCTTTGTTCCCGCGGCAATGTTCAAGGTCTCCGCATCTAGTAACAGGTATTCCGTGATTGGGCACAAGATTCCTAGCATGAGCTCAGACCAGATGTCTTTGCTTTCTGTAAAAGGATTTCCTCTGCACCACCACCTCAACAGAAGAATGCCAATCCCATGTCCGAAATCATTCGCTTCTTTGTTCCAGTGGCAATGTTCAATGTCTCCCTTTCTAGGGTAAGGGTAATCGCTATAAGACTCCTCCAGAGACGCCTAGCGTTTTCGGACACAATCTCTATGTGTATATCTCCACCCTATGCTGGATTTACATAGCTTCAGTCCTTAATCGGGTTGTGTAACGGACACTCTAAAAAGGTTCCACGTCCACGTTTGCAACGTGAACGTGAGCTGTATACGTCAGTGAATAATTGAATGACAATCTCTGGAAGGTGTAAAGCATTATCACAATAGGACCGCTCCGGTATTTTCGTTGCAAAATCAGAATCGAAAGCGGGTTGAGGTATTTTTTAATTTATTGTGGTACTTTTTGTTGTTCATTTGGTGCTTTTTTTTGGTACCTTTTCATTTCTTATGCTTCTTCTTTCAGCATTTAAGTTGTTTTTTTATGATTCAAACTTTTCTGCAGCGACCAAGAGGGTCGAGGTAATTTTTAATTTATTGTGGTTCTTTTTTTATTCCACATTGTGATTTTTTTTGGTACTTTTTCATTTCTTATGCTTCTTGTTTCGGCATTTAATTTTTTTTTTTTTTGATGATTAAGACTTTTCTACAGCGACCAAGATGGTTGAGGTAATTTTTAATTTATTGTGGTACTTTTTTGTTCAAAAATTGTACTTTTTTGGTACTTTTTCGTTTCTTATGCTTCTTTTTTTTGGACGATTAAGACTTTTCTACGGCAACCAAACGGTAAAGAATGAAAATATAATTTGAATTATTTGAAAACATTTGCTGGGTTATCTGAATGAAACCATAGCAACGCATTTGTGATAAAATATTATGTACATATTTCGTATATATATTTATTTTAATATGCATTAAACACAATTTTAATTATATTACTTTTTCCGAGGGTTGGTTAGGGAATGGAAAATCTAAAGGGAAAATAATATTTTATTTTCAAACTTTTTCTAAACAGTGGCAGCGGTGTGGGTGTCGGTTATCACAAGCAGAGATTTTAATAAATTAAAATCAAAATTTAATGAAAGCAGGTGAGAAAATTTTTATAAATGAAAGCAAAAAAGAGAGAAAATAGAAACCAGACTGTCAGTAAAGCAGCAGGTGACTGGTGCTGCAAATATCTGACACTTTTATGATGACGATGATGATGATGATGAAAGTATGCCAATAACGTATTATTTTTTAGCTGTCCATCACAAATTGAAATTGAATGAGAGGGTTGTGTGTGAAGGTGGTAAAAATAATTACGCATCTAAATAAATATTTACGCAGTTAAAAGCATTTGAGATTAATTTGTTGACGCAAACCATCCATCCATCGCACTGAGATTTAATAATTATGATGGCGGAGGAGAAAATGTAATTTTCTAACACGTTCATGGCATATTTTTATTTACATTACATGGCTCGGTTGGTTCGTGTTTGTTTTTGTTTTTGTATTCTTTTTCATTGTAATTACTAAATAAACTTAATATTTAGAAAACTGAATTTAATTAGGAAATGACAAACAATTTGGCGAAGTAATTTAAGCAGGAAAAACGAAACAAAATTTATGCCCGCAAATTTAGGATTTAGAAAAGAAAATTTTTTAAATAAAATTTCATGGAAAACAAACAAATCACAATGAAATGAAATGATTATAAACTAATTAATGAAATATGATCATATTGTATTTAATAACACAGTGTAACATATAATTTTGTTACATTATTTTCAAAGATCCTCAAAAACTAGCTAGAAATATCACTTTTAGGTGCCTGATGGCCTTCTGTTTCATTTGATACACAAGGACTGATTTGTTCTGCATAGCTCTGAGGCCTACCAATTGCTACCTCACTCATTGTAATATCTTGATGTGATTGTACTACAGCGAGCGGGAACATCTCAGTGTCCATTCGAAATCAATTTCATACAATTCAGGTCAAAAGCAGTTGATGAATATCATCAACTTATAGAATGCGCCGTTAGTAGTAATGTCCAGGAGGTCAACGTCGTTATCAAAGCAACGATGGACGGATAAAGCCACCAGTCCCATTATCCACATCAAATAGTAACATTTTCAATATGCATTGGATGCTCTTGAAGCTCATGTGGATTGGCATCTTTTTATATTCCACAATTTTGTTTTGTTCACGTACCCATCAATCTATAAATAGGCTTCATCGCTGAAGATGATGTAAATCATTAAATCAATTGCCAACTGCTTCAGAGACCATTTAACAAACACACGTCGTTGTCTATGGCCTTGGATGACTTGGGGTAATACAGACTGAATAAATGGATTTGTCTGTCATCAATATTGAAGTCGCCGTAGTCTAGTAGGTAGTGTGTTGGCTTGTTAGACGTAAAGCCAGGGTTCCAGCCCCAGGCCAGACATCAAAAAAGTATTTCTTCGGCGACTTCCTCCCAGCAGATTTCTGGAAAAAACTCACTGAGAGTAAATAAAATTGGCATGAAAAGTTTCTCAAAAATCTGTCGTTCGGAGTCGACTTTAAACTGTAGGTCCCGCCATTCATGTACAAAATTAACACACACAACATAAGTGGTGTGAGAAACGAGGTCGTAATCCTGACTGAAGGGTTGTAATGACCAATTATGTATGTATGTATGTATGTATGGTAACCTCTAAGCCTAGAGTCACGGCAAACTTCAGAATGTTGCTCGAGATCAACAAGAACAATTCTCTGCCCGATACCTGGCATTCATGTAGGTGTTTCATTTTGGCATACGTTAATGTCTCATAGGTTCAAAGAATATGTTCTGGTGATTCATTCTCATCATCACAGAATCTACATGTTAGGTTCGTGATAATTCCCTCATTCTGAGCAAGTGTATTTTGAGGCTACAGTGCCCAAACAGTTTCAATGTTACATGGAAACATCTCTATGAATGCCTTTTTGGCACATCTTAGATTCTTCTTATAAAAACTTAGGGAAATTGTAAAGTGTTTGCAATGCTTCGTAACTTGAGATTATCGTACGATATTTGAGAATCTACACGATTCTTTTCCAATTTCTGAATACACCAAAAAGGTTTCACAATCTAAGTTATCCTCAAGTTTAGAACACACATTCCAAAGAATCCTCGAAGCAAACCATGCTTAGATAAAAAGGCTTTCATTTTTGGAATTCTATTGTGAAAGCAATCAATTTCACAACGAGTCTAAGGAGACTCTGATAGGAGAGAAGAGTACACAGAGAAAATAACGGAATAAAAATGTACCAGCGTTACAGGGTATTAAGAGGCATTGCAAAGAGTACCGCATGTTTTCTGGCTGTTAAAAAAGAGTATTTTATATGGATTCGAGGAACAATAAAATACTTTAATTGATCACACGGCACTATCAATTTTATTACATGATAGTTTCATTGGAAAGATCAAAATTCAACTGTAGTTATACATACATACATGCATACTTTATTGGTCATTACAACCTTTTAGTCAGGATTACAACCTAGTTTCTCACATCACTTGTATTGTGTGTGCTAAACTTATATTAATGAGTAGCAGGACCTACAGTTTAAAGTCGACTCCGAACGACAGATTTTTGAGAAATTTTTCATGGCAATTTTATTTTATTTTCAGAGAATTTTTTCCAGATATCTGCTGAGAGAAAGTTGATAAAGAAATTTTTTTTTGGTGTTTCATTTTATTGGCGATCTTATGACCTGGGTTTTAAATCGTCTAATATACCAACACACTACCTACTAGACTACGGTGACTTCAATTGTATTTATACATTGCACTTTTTACTACAACTCACTGGCAACTAAAGCGTCCGCCAAATAACTTTTTTTTTGAAAATGCTTTAAAAAAAACTGATGAATATTTTCTCAAATTTCTTTATTTTATTTGAAAGTACAATGCTTTCCGTTAATAATGAAAAATAATTTCATTCAAATGGCTGCCTCGGCTGGCCATGCAGTGGCCTACACGATCGGTTCAATTTTTAAGCACATTATCGATTGTGTGCAGCTGTATTTCACCAATGGCTTCACGAATATTGTCCTTTAAAGCGTCAATTGTCTCTGGCTTGTCGGCGTAACACTTATCTTTGACGGCAACCCACAAATAATAGTCCAACGGTGTCAAATCGCAGCTCCAAGGTGGCCAAACGACATCAGCTCTGCAGCTGACAATGCGATCTCCAAAAACAGGGCACAAAACATCGAGTGTAGCTTCGGCTGTGTGGCACGTAGCGCCGTCCTGTTGAAATCAAATGTTGCCAATATCCTCCTCTTCAATTTTTGTGAACAAAAATTCGTTCAACATGGCCCGATAACGATCTCCATTGACTATAACGGCCACTCCTTGCTCATTTTCGAAGAAATATGGCCCAATTATGCCTCTGGACCAAATTCCCCACCAAACAGTGACTCGTTTTGGGTGCGTCGGCTTTTCAATTTATGCATGCGGGTTTTCTGTGCCCCAAATGAGACAATTTTGCTTGTTTACATACCCGCCAAGATCAAAATGTGCTTCATCTGAAAAGATGATTTTTTTTGCCAAAATCGGCATCTTCTGCTGTAGGCTACTGCATGGCCAGTCGAGGCAGCCATTTGAATGAAATTATTTTCCATTATTAACCGGAAGGATTGTACTTTCAAATAAAATAAGAAATTTGAGAAAATATTCAGAGGTTTTTTTAAAGCATTTTCAAAAAAAAAAAATTATTTGGCGGAGCCTTTACAGCTTCCTTTCGCTCTATTTATACTTCATTCATTTTTATGATCTGGCAACTTCTGGAACATACTGTGGATTTGGTATTGTTATTTTTCTATAAAGTTTTGTTATTGTAATTTGATGCTAGTTTATCCGTAATTTCTTTGCTGTTGTCTGATTTTCTTTTACATTTTTCAAAACAATCACTCTAGCCTTTGTAACAATATTTTGGTCCAAATTTCAATGTGCTAGCCTTTCCAATCCCTAGCAGTTACAGATTGAAATCCTCATAACTCCAGACTATAAAATTAGAATTTTAAGCATTTAATACGACGACACTCTACTCTATAATTCCATAGATGTTAGAACAAATAACTCTTTAAAGTAAACGAAATATTTAAACAATTTCAAATCTCTTTAATTTTGTATTCCGTTGAAATTTGTCTCTTAAATTATAATAATTTTCAAATGCTTTAAAGCAACAACATTTTGTTTCGAATACAATTTTAGTTTTCATATTTCCTATGCCAAGATAACAGTTTATATACGAAGTTTAATAAATAGTTTTAAATCCTTGGGGATATATATTTAAAGCATCTGTCATATTCCGTATGCCAGTTACCCTACACAAAGTTGAAAGAAGCAAGAAGAAATAAAATGTAAACAGATGTGAAACTTTAAAACAAGAAAAATAATAATTTTATTTAATATTTAAAGAAAATTCAAGAGAATTGTTATGTTGCTCAACATTTCCATGATATTAAGGTCAACTACAATGTTGCACAACATTATATTCGGCGTATATGTTTATGACCTACTGGAGTATTAAGACACTCTCTTTCAAGTTTGATTTACTCTATGAAACATTTATAACAAGCTCATGCGCTTTAATACTGGAGTTGTGTGTATTTCATATGGTCCTTAGACAACATGGAATTGCTTTTTCCATACAAGACAACATTTTTAGTAGTTAAAGACACGCGCTGCCAATAGGTCATTGAGAATTCTATAAAGCGGTTGACGTTCAGAAATCAAAAACAAAAGAAAAGATACTCAAAAATAAAGAGTTTTTTTTCTACATTTAAAATAAAGTTCCTTTAAATAAAACCGAAGTGCATGAGAAAAAAAAACAAAATTTGTTCGTTTGTATTTTCGTTTTTCTCGCATTTTTTTTCGCTAAACTAAGGAAGCCTAACCCGGTTATAGAAAGAAAAAAAAAACCAAACAAAGAAAACGTTGTAAACGTTAAAGTTTCTATGAAAGGCTTTTAAGAAGTGTTAAGAAAAAAATTAAAAAAAAGGAAAATAATTATGAAAAGAGTGTTTTGAGAAAAGTTTTGGGTTCATTTTGTTTTTTACAATTCATTGAATTTGAATAGGAAAAACATGATTCAGCATGAACAAGTGTTTGAAAACTTACAATGCCCATCAATATCAACATCCACGCCACCACCACCATATCCATCATTATTGTCAAGACAACAACAACAACTTCCGCAAAAAATCAAACTTCTTACAAACAACTGGTCACTGTAAGATTCCCTTTTTGAATTACCAACAACAGCAACTTTTCTAAGTTCATCAAACCAATTATTTTGATTGAAAAACCTCACCCAAAAGCCCAGAACCCCTAGGCCTCTTACTGGATTTAATTTTAAGTGTTTTATGCGTAAATAATTATAATAAAGAAATTAATGAAAAAGAAAGAAAAGAGAAAAGATAAAAAGTTCTGCAAAGATTTTATAAATGAAAACGGAATTTCAAGCATAATTATCAAAAAGAAAGTGTAGTTTAACTTTAATTATTTTAATTGATTGTGTGTGTGTGTGTAAGTGGTAGTGTTAATCAAGCCATAAAAAAAGAAGAAAGAGAAGAAAAAAAAAGAAAAAGGAAATAAAAACCAAAAAAATTATATTCGCTGTAGCCTTTTAGGCGCTGGCTGCCACATTTAATTTGAATATTATCTTAGTGAATAAGTGCTTGTATACATAAGTAAACAAAACAAAAAAAGAGAGGGAGAAAGAGAAAATTTCATTATAAAAACAAGTGAGTTTAATATACTAAAGTCAACAATAAAAAAAGAAAAAAAAAAAATAAAATAAGAGGATAACAAAGAGAAAATCTAAACGTTGATCTTGTTTTAATGCTCTCCTCAAATTTAAATTTTTATTAATGCTTTAATTACTACAACAACAACAACAACAACGACAACAACAATAATAACCTTTACCTTCTTTTGCTGTTTTTAATGATTACAACACTCGTGTAATAAAAATTCCCAACCCAAGAGAGTATTTCTCTTATTTCCGCGTGTATATGTATGCAAACACAAGCATCATCATCATCATCATCAGCCAACGTCAGCCATCATTGTAATTGTAAGCTCATCATGCAAATAATGTTGTTGCTACATATGGTGTCAATGTCGTTGCTATTACCGTTATATACCCCTACATAGTTTTGCTGTCGATGGCATTGCTTACCCGTATTATAGTAGTGCAGTGGTGTGCCTGAGTGGTGTAAACGAGAGTGACGACTTTGTACAACAATTATACACAGTCAGTGATAATTCGTAATTAATTTCTTGTTTTGTTTTGTTGTGTTTTTTGTTTTTTCTGTTGTACTACTCTCTCTCTCTCAATTGTATGCCTGTGTATGTGTTGTGATGCTGTGTGTTATATTATAGTGGAGCAAAAACAAAAACAAAAGCCAGGCAACAAAAATATACTCAACTGTATAGAACTTTTTATTTTCAAAAAACGATTTTTGTGTGCGTAACACACGTCAACGATTCACATGAAATGTTGCTGGAATATCTGACGATGCTGTTTATTTTTGGATTAACGACACACATTGAAAGGAGCCGATATTTAGTACAAGGTAATGTAATAACAATTAAACACAATTAACACAAGTTTGTAATGATAATTACATACTACAATACGTAATGGACCCTGTTCTTGTCCTACTCTCTCTCTCTCTATCTCTGTAGTTGTATTTATTGTATTACTTTCCCCCATTTCGTAACCACGTAAGATAATTACGTGAAGATTTGTTATGATTGTGAAATACATGTCATGAAATCATTTTCTTTAATTAAAGTCAGCAGAGTGTAAAATTTTGAAACAAACACAAGTTATTAATGAATAAATTTATGTAACGGATGGAGTAGGTTTTAGTTTTAATACACTAATGATTTGCTTAACTGGAAAAACTTATTAAAGGCATACAAAAAAAGGGGGGAACAAAAGTATAAGAAGCTGCGTGGGTTACTTTTTGACATTTCTAAGTTCTTTAAAGAAACAAAAGAATCATATTAGGCTATAGAGGATTTAGAAGTTAGTTTAACGAAACAATTTAAAGAAAAAGATTCAGTTTTTCATAAGCTTAAATAATATATTCTTCAGTAGAAGGATGATGACGCTTTATCAGATAATGTCTTGACGAGTCTGTTGTTCCACGTGCAGATCAGAGATCTCGAATAAAACGAAATACAAAAAAATTTCTTTGGCAACTGCCTCTCAGCAGATTTCTGGCAAAAACTCTGAAAGTAAATAAAATTGCCATGAAAAGCTTCTCAAAAATCTGTCGTTCGGAGTCGACTTTAAACTCTAGGTCCCGCCACTTATGAATTTAAGTTTAGCACACACAATATAACTGGTGTGAGAAGCAAGGCCGGAATCCTGACAGGAAAGTTGTAATAACCAATTAAGTGAAGTAAATAAAAGGCTATGCCTGACTCAACTCAATTCCAAGATGATTTATGGCCATTACGTTGCTTTGAAAATCACTACATTCCTTTGGGAGGCGAAAACAAAGCTTGATTTTAAGCTACTTAAGCTACTTATACTCATGTCATTCTCACGTTTAGAAAGTCGATGTAGACATCCACTGAGATGTTCATATCAGAGAACGTTACCATGCCAAGAGACCAGTCATATGTACTTGGAATTTAAGGTGAAATACAGACTTGGTTCAGTTGCCCTAAGGTTTTTCTCGCATCTTCTTCTAGTTTCTTTGCAGTATTGCTATTTGTCTTTGTCCAGAGACAATGCAGTCTGCGAAAATATATATATTAAGCTGTTGTATGGGGTGTCAGAGAAAAAATTTCTTCATTGAGGTTTTAAGTGATGTTTATTATTGATGCTTTTTTATACGTAAATTCGGTTGTCGCCGTAATTTAGTAGTTAGTGTGTTGGCTTATTAGACGTAATGCCTGTGTTCAAACTCCAGGTCAGACATCAAAAGAAATACAAAAAAAAGTATTTCTTCGGCGACTTCCTCTCAGCAGATTTTTGGCAAAAACTCTCTGAAAGTAAATAAAATTGCCATGAAAAGTTTCTTAAAAATCTGTTGTTCGGAGTCGACTTAAAACTGTAGGTCCCGCCACTCATGTATACAATTAACGTACACAAATTGAGTGGTGTGAGAACGTACATAGGTCGTAATCCTGACTGAAGGGTTGTAATGAACAATTATGTATGTATGTAAATTCACGGATAAATTCACTTTATGGTTAAATTATTTAAAGGAAAACCAAAGAATTTTTAGTTTTAAATTTCGAAAATATTGATGAACATTTTTTTTTGGCCTTCATTCAGATTCGAACCGGAATTGTTTGAATTTTAGTCACTTCCAGCACTACACTACGTTCTCTTTGTCATCATATGTAAGGAAAACATATAAATAAAAGGGAGTATGTACACTCAGCTACAAAAGTAAACATACGGATAACAAATTTCAGAAATTTTTTAACCAATGCAAAAGACCGTCTTAACATCAAGGAAACTATAAAGATTTTCAACAAAAACGGATTAACCGTATGTATACTTTAGTAACTGTGTGTACATATACATATGTATGTATATGTGTTTATATGTGTAACGTTGTGTCTAACGTTTAAGCAGATGCCAAGACATCAAACTTTTATAAGCTGACTAGAAAAATGCTGACTAAGATTTTAACATCACCAGCAGCAGCAGAAAGAGAAAGAAAAGAAATTATTTCAAAATAGTTTTGCAGCAACATACACTCATTCAGAAGGATTTAAACATGTACGAAGATTACTTTGATAGTCTATGAAAATAACGAAGTAGCACTGCTCTTCCCCTAACATGTCTCCAGTATATCCTTAAGCTATTTTTGCCCATAGAAAAAATGAGGAAATAAAAGAAGATAAACAGGAGCCAGATTAAATAAAATTTACACGAAATAACTTTTAAATAAAGTACCGTTATAATATAATATAACAGTAAATAAAAAGATAGCAAAGAGTTTAGCTTATCGCTTTCAATATTTATTTTTTTCTGTCTCTTTGAAATTAATACAGCCACCCACGTAAATTTCATTTCATTTTCTTTGTATTTTTTTTTCTTCGTATTTATTACTGGCGTTGTTTTAACCTGATTTAATACATGGAAAATAAATGTGACCACATTTGTTCAACTGGCATTATAGGGGATCAAAATATTATTTGCCAAAGTAAGAAAAAAAAAACAGAAAAAAGGATTTAAGGACAGACAAATTGTCTATGTAAACACCAATGTCTGCTACAGGCTGACCCAATTGCCTGGTTGGCTGGCTGTCTATTTAGTTTACCTTTGCTTTAGAACTCATAAATAACAAAAACAACACAAGACACAACAGCAATGACCACAATATATTTATTTTTGTCATTTCATATCCTTGCAAACAAAAAAAAAAAAAAAAAAAAAAAACTGAATCTGTTGTGTAGTTTCCAGGTTAAAATGAAGTGCTTAAGAAATGTCATCCGGTCACGTAAGGTAGAGCTTAATTTTAAGTCCAGCAAGTTGCTGTAAATGTTGCCATAATTCTTAGAAATCCAAAAGGAATATATGTATTCCTGCCTCGGCTTATTTCTTTTCCTTTAATTGAACTGAGCATATGGCACGGCTTAAGACTTACAAATGCTTTGTAAGAGATTAACTTTAATTGCGTATTTCTAAGCTTGGAAATTAATTCTTTATCAATTAATAATAAACTCTTCTCAATTTATCTTTTGAAATACTAATTGACGGCGTACCAATTTCATAAAATCCATTTGGAGGTGAAAAATTTTATGGAAAATCATAAGTTGTCTTGAAATACTTTTCCCTGATAATAAGAAACCATAACCAGTGAATAATTTAAGTTTACATTAAGCAAAATTTAAAAAAAAAATATTGCTCACTTCCACATCTTTTTGCAAATATTATACACATGTTTGCTGGCACTGGCACAATTGCGACTGTTGCTTAGAAATTTCATGTCTAATGTTAGCTTTTAAGACTTTGCCTTGTATGCCTGGTGTATTTCAATAAATAAAGGGTGCGCCAAATTACTTTTTTTTTTAAATGCTTTAAAAAAACTACTGAATATTTTCTCAAATTTCTTTTTTTTTATTTGAAAGTACAATTCTTCCGTTTAATAATGGAAAATAATTTCATTCAAATGGCTGCCTCGGCTGGCCATGCAGTAGCCTACACGATCGGTCCAATTTTTCAGCACATTATCGATTGCGTGCAGCTGTATTTCACCAATGGCTTCACGAATATCGTCCTTTAAAGCATCAATTGTCTCTGGCTTGTCGGGGTAACACTTATCTCTGACGGCACTCCACAAGTAATAGTCCAACGGTGTTAAATCGCAGCTCCGGGTGGCCAAACGTCATCAGCTCTGCAGCTGACAATGCGATCTTCAAAAACAGGGCGCAAAACATCGAGTGTAACTTCGGCTGGGTGGCACGTAGCGCCGTCCTGTTGAAACCAAATGTTGCCAATATCCTCCTCTTCAATTTTTGTGAACAAAAATTCGTTCAACATGGCCCGATAACGATCGCCATTGACTGTAACGGCCACTCCTTGCTCATTTTCGAAGAAAAATGCCCGAATTATGTCTCTGGTCCAAAATCTGCACCAAACAGTGACTCGTTTTGGGTGCGTCGGCTTTTCAATGTATGCATGCGGGTTTTCTGTGCCCAAAATGCGACAATTTTGCTTGTTTACATGCCAAGATCAAAATGAGCTTCATCTGAAAAGATGATTTTTTTTTGCCAAAATCGCCATCTTCTTTAAGTCGATCGCAGGTCCACTTAGCGAAGCGAAAACGCATTGGATGGTCAACTCATGGCTTCAACTCCTGAACCAATTGGACATTGTATGGCGTCAAAATTCGTCTCAATGATGTCTCCGAAATGTTCAATTGTTGAGAACGACGGTTAATTGATGTTGATGGCGCTTCACGCACACTTTCTGCCACAGAAGCAATATTCTCGGGTGTACGCACTGTTTTTGGCTTTTCACGCATTTGGTGTATCGATGAGGATGCCAGTTTCTTTCACATTTTTCACAAGATAACGAACATACGGAGCTGACGGTGGTGCTTCTCTTCTTCCAAAATCCGTACGCAATTTTCGCACACATTCTGCAACATTACCATGATTTTCAAAGTAATGTCACAATATTTCCCAGCGTTGTTCAAGAGTATACACAACCATATTCGTTCAGCGGAAGGATAAAACTAATTATCTGTCAAATCAGACATGAGCTTAGTGTTACCATTCACGAAATAAGCACTAGTTGAAAAAAAAACGTTAGATGGCGGACCCGATAATAGCCTTAGAAAGTAAAAAATAATTCATGGCTGCCCTGGTAGTCTAGTAGGTAATGTGCTAGACTATTAGCGTGAGGGTCGAGAGGTTCGTTTCCCACCAGAGACTCTGGTCTGTGACACTGCATCGAGCATATGGTCAAATTTACTCCGCTATATATTCCGTACATAATTAGAATATAATTTGCAATTGCATTGTAATTAATAATAAAAAAATAATCCAGTCAGAAGAATCAATCTGTAGGTATTACTACCTTCCAGTTATCTTTTTAATACCTATGGTTAGTATTGGTCGTAGTACATACAATATTTTGCTTTAAACTTTTCTCTAACAATTGTTCCACACAATTTCTTAATAATTTTATGTTTTCACTTCAAATGAACTTTTTAGTTTCAAAAGATTTTCTTGAAAAAGTCTCTTATCCTAACTAACAATTATTTTTTTTAATAGGAAGGAAGAATAAATTTTTAAAAATTATTTTCTTTTAATTTTTTTCGAATTCCAAATTCCAAATTATTTTGTTATTAAATATTGCTTTTGATAATATTTTGTTGTTGTTGTTCTTTTTCTTTTTAGTTTGCTTTTATTGTGAACGAGAAGAGTTGTTAGAAGAATATTTTTAAATAAATTTCATTTAATATGATCCTTCCTCTACATGCATAAGAGGTTAGTTCAACGTTAAGAGATTTGTTTACACTTATGATTCGATTAACGTTTGGTTGAAGTCGCCGTAGTCTAGTAGGTAGTGTGTTCGCTTATTAGACGTAAAGCCAGGGTTCGAGCCCCAGACCAGACATCAAGACAAAATACAAAAAGTATTTCTTCGGCGACTTCCTCTCAGCAGATTTCGGGCAAAAACTCTGAAAGTAAATAAAATTGCCATGAAAAAGTTTCTCAAAAACCTGTCGTTCAGTATGGACTTTAAACTGTAGATCCTGCCACTCATGTATAAAATTAACACACACAACATAAGTAGCGTGAGAAACTAGGACGTTGCACAATGGGACCCAAATATTGGAGAACTTATTTTTCCCGGAAAAATAGGCGACATTTATGGACAAGCTTGAACGATGATATGACGTCCAGAATGCTATGCGAATTTTCCACTACAGAGCAGCCATTTTTAATGCTCCAAAGATAGCTTAGGATATACACATCACATTCCACATTTCATTCAAACTTCGAGCTGTCGATCGATATAATTCTGTAGAATGCAGACAAGAATCTAACTTCCGGTGTCTAGTTAGAGGACCATACGTTCAATCGATACCGAAGAATAAGGGTCTATGACTCCAGTATTTCCATATATATGTTCCTTTTACTTCTCTAGGGAGCATTGGGTAGCCCAGTATTTCCATAAAGCCTCTTAACTAATCAATTTACAGTGTGGTGCTGCTCCAGGAAAATGGGATGTCAATTTTGCGTTACACAAAATGCAGGAAAAGAGAGCCACATAAGCTTTCCAGAGACTTTCGATATTCTGCCTCCATAACTCACAGGATAAACTGAGTTCAGTACACTTTCGCTGTACAATTTCTTCCTTAGTTTGGTGGAACTCGGTCAGTACAGGGACTGCGCTTACCTCTGACGTCACTATGCATGCTCAAGTGAGCTTTGATATTCAAAGCTACCACTTCGACTTAACCTAACCTAACCCTGAGCATTCATTACCACGACTTATATCTCCTAGCAGGTGGTTTGAACTACGTCTCAGTGCATTAGCACCCAGATCGTTTGATTTGCTTCCTTCAGAGAGAATTTTGCGTGTCTCGGAGAGAGTGTGCCTTAGATAGCTATGTAAAGATCAATGACATAACCTACCACTTTGAACCTATTTTCCAATCCTTCAAAGGCAGATTGTCCATGACGAAGTTTCACAGTAATGGAGGTAATACTCCTCCTCCTCCTTGAGAAGTTCTGAGGTGTACCTTTCTCCTAATATTGGTGTTTGCAATAGATGAGGCAAACAAACTGAGTGACACAATACAGAACCTATTCAATGTACAGCCGTAACTTGAGGCTTAGGTGTTTTTCTTTTACTTCTACACAAAGTACCACAAAATCTCAGGTGTATGAAAATAAAATATATTGAAATTGGAAAAACTAGATTTTCTGGGAAGAAAAACCGATAAAGATACTGACTTTATTACGTTGTATTTACGATGGCAGAGCCAGAGTGAAAGGTAAAACGAAAAACGTAGGAAAATATTGGAAAAATTGAACTCAAACTAAAGGAGACTAAATAACAGAAAAGACAAGAGGACACAGACATACTATAAAATGGTTAAGATAGTACTGCTTATACACACATATACATACACATACTGTGTACTTATATAAACTTATATTGGATTGCATTTAACAATGTTGTGACTCCCTTAGAATATGGACTGACTTCCGTTTGGTTTTGTTTTTTGTTATTTTTTTTAAGCAGAATGTGGCACAAAGTATTTTCAATTATAATTTTTGTTGTATTTATTAAATCCCTTTAGAAATATATTGAATATATATTGAAATTCTTTATATTCCCCCCACACCTCCCTCAATTATTACTTTCATTTGAATTATTTGAATGGGTTTTTGGGAAACTTAAATTGGAGAACAACTGAAATACAAAGAAAAAATTTGGAAAATGGGAAAATTTTTATAAAAATTCAATTATTAACACATACAAACTGAAAATAAAAACAACAAAAAAACTTTCAAAATATGTTTGAAAAATAGAAAAACTTTTTAATTAAATGACAACAAGGGAACGGAATTAAATTTTTTTTGAAACCGAAAACTATAAAACTAAACAAACAAAAAAAATTTGCTTTTAAACTAATAAAGAACGTAGAAGAAGCGGTAGTTGAACTGGAAAGAGATTTCCATCCAAAGAACGAAGACATCAAATTATATTCCAGTTTTTTTTTGATGGAATAAAATTTAATCTTTTTATACTTTAGTTTCTCATTTTGTTGCCGTTTTTGTTTCAAATATTGTGTACATTGCTGTTATACGAGTGAGGGCAGAACAAATTTGGTAAATATAATTTTTTGTTTCTCAATGGAAGCGGGTTTTCACTCAATATAGTTTTTCCAGTGCTACTAACATACATAATTGGCCATTATAACACTTCAGTCAGGATTCCAGCCTAGCTTCTCACACCACTTATATTGTGATTGTTAATTTTATACATGAGTGGTGGGACCTACAGTTTAAAGTCGATTCCGAACGACAGATTTTGGAGAAACTTTTCATGGTATTTTTATTTACTCTCAGAGTTTTTGCCAGAAATCTGCTGAGAGGAAGTCGCCGAAGAAATACTTTTTGTATTTTGTTTTGATGTCTGGCCTGGGACTCGAACCCTGGCTTTACGTCTAATAAGCCAACACACTACCCACTATACTACGGCGACTTCAGTGCTCCAGTACTACTAAACAGCTTCGAAAAGAAATTTATTGTCAAAACTGCCCCGAATATTGAATTAGCAATCACCAGCAGACGCTTTTGTCAGATTTACGGCCTAGTTTCTCACACCACTTGTGTTGTGTGTGTTAATTTTATACATGAGTGGCGGAAGCTACAGCTTAAAGTTGATTCCGAAAGACAGTTTTTTGAGAAACTTTTCGTGGCAATTTTATTTACATTCAAAGAGTTTTTGCTAGAAATCTGCTGAGAGCAAGTAGTCCAAAGAAGTTTTTTCTTAATTTTTCCTGGGGTTTGAACCATGGCCTTACGTCTCATAAATAATAAACACACTACCTACTAAAATACGGCGACGAAAAAAGAGAAAACAATTGATTTGGTCATCGAGAAATGAATGAACGTGTGGCGGTCAATAGCCATCAATTGCAGACATTTTTACCAATTTCAAAAAGAAAATAATTGGTGGGACAAATGGTAGGTGCATTGCTTTCCTTTCGTGAACCTTTTCTTTTCTTTTCTTTTCTTTTCTTTTCTTTTCTTTTCTTTTCTTTTCTTTTCTTTTCTTTTCTTTTCTTTTCTTTTCTTTTCTTTTCTTTTCTTTTCTTTTCTTTTCTTTTCTTTTCTTTTCTTTTCTTTTCTTTTCTTTTCTTTTCTTTTCTTTTCTTTTCTTTTCTTTTCTTTTCTTTTCTTTTCTTTTCTTTTCTTTTCTTTTCTTTTCTTTTCTTTTCTTTTCTTTTCTTTTCTTTTCTTTTCTCTTTTTTATCACAAAAAGTGTCAAAGTGACAGTGCTTGCCATTGATTGTGTTCGATTGTCACAATCTGGTCTTTGTTGCAAGTGTGAAGTGATGAACTCATGTCACTCTACGTGTAATATCTTCAGGATCCTGTTTTTATTCCATTCTGAGCCAACAAATGAGTGCCAAGCTTTCACGTATCGCTTTCTAATCTCGAAATTTTCCTTTAATTTGCGTTTAATATCACTTTTTAAAATGCCTAGTATTTCATCTACCTCAAGCTCTTTTAATCTAGATTTTCTTAAGCATTTCTTGTTCTTTACCATGCTGCTCGCCTTGTTAACACTGTCGACATCTTTTCAATTCCATTTCCAAATGCTTCCGTAATAACAGTTCAATGATTTTGATACCACCCTCGTAACATAGCAGGGATGAGAACGATAAGTAAACGTGTATAAATAAATTGTGATGCGCTCTACTTAATAGAGCTTTTTATTATAAGTTTATGGCAATATTTTATTTTATCAACAACATCAACATTATCATCATCATCATCAGCAACACTAACATGAACACGAACAGCAGCAGCAACGAAATTCACAAAAATTCTGCTCCATTTTTTATCATCTTGAGCCAGTGAAATTTATGTTGTTCATACAAATAAAAACAACAACAACAACAAGAAAAACAATAACAATAGCAATACGAGTATATTATAATCATAACAATAATCGTAATAACAACAACAGCAATAATATTTTTTAGTAGCTAAAGCAGAAACAATTGTTGCAAGTAAAACATCAACCACATCATCATCGTGTTTAGCAAATTTCTGACACATCAATAAAAACTTTATTTCTCCCCCAACCACTTGCCTTTCTCCTTTCACTCCTCTTTCCACTTTTTTCAATGATCACGAGTAGTTTTTTAATACCATTTCGTAAAATTATTTGTTGGCTTTTCTTGTCTCTCTGGCTTGTCAGTCTGTCTGTCTATCTGTTGGGCTGTCTGTTTGTCTTTCTTTCGTTCATTTCGAAAAAGGTTTGGTTATGGTTGGTTTTATAGCAAATCGTGTATGTACATATGTATGCATTTGTCTGTCTGTCTGTCTGTCTGTTTTTTTTTCTCACAAATGCTTTGAAAAAATGCTAAAAGTGTAGTGGCAACAAGAGAAATAACAAATAAATTTTGTACTTACAGTAGTTCGAGGAAGGATAACAAGTAATTATTTGTGTGTGTGTGTGTGTATATGTGTGCGTTTTTTCTTTTGGAATTAACAATTCTTGTTACATATTCCATAGGATTTGTCTTTATGTTATGTTTGTTGTTTTAAATAAATTGAAATAGTACTTACGGTGGTGGCATAAAGTGTTTAGAAATGCCTTCAATTTAAAAAAAATTGAACATGGGTTTTCGAGTAAAATTTCCTTCAATGTTAGTTTTTTTCACATATCCACAGTACTCCTTGGAACGGAGTCAGTAGTACCTCGAAAGAGAATTTAAGCATGTTCCGTTCACCTAGAGCATATGCGTATAGTAACCAGTAGCATCTATGCTCCATGGCTACACACCAGCAGGTACTAAGTAGTATCGCATATACCTCCTGCCTAAATACAGATCCTTTCCGCAGGCATAGTCATCTGTAGCTGTGTCCAAAAGTTTCATAAACTATTACACATCCAGTCTGTAAACAAAATTCGCTCTATTGCGTCCAAGAAATTGAAATTGTCGTGACCAATGGTGGATGTTGACCATTTTCTCAGCTGCTATTTTAGGCGATTCCTTTTGAAGATGTAAGATGGAACAGCTTTGTTGAAAGTTCACTAAGGCTATAATTTCTCATTCATTTGCAGTGGCCAGCTTATTGAGCGTATAGTTTTCCTCAAACAATAACTCGCAGGTAAATTTATAACTCTAAAATGCTTTTAACACATATTGTCTCCCCTTTTCGCCGTAGTCTAGTAGGTAGTGTGTTGGCTTATTAGACGTAAAGCCGGGATTCTAGCCCCAGGCCAGACATAAAAAAAAAATACAAAAAATATTTCTTCGGCCTCCTTGCTCTCAGCTGATTCCTATCAAAAACTCTGAGAGCAAAATGAAATTGCCATGGAAAAGTTTCTTAAAAAATCTGTATATCCTGCACTCATGTATAAAATTAACACACACAACATAAGTGGTGTGAGAAACTAGGTTGTAATCCTGACTGAAGGGTTGTAATGACTAATAATGTATGTATGTCTCCCATTTTAGAGAATATATCCACCGGCTCTACTATTACAAAAGTCCTATAGTATCCTTATTATAATTTGCGTGCTCTAGGTATCACTATTCATATATAAGTACATACCTAATGAGTCATTACAACCCTTCAGCTAGGATTACAACCTAGCTTCTCACACCACTTATGTTGTGTGTGTTAATTTTATCCTTGAGTGGCGGAACGTACAGTTTAAAGTCGACTCCGAATGAAAGATTTTTTGAGAAACTTTTTCATGGCAATTTTATTTTACTTTCAAAGGTTTTGCCAGGAATCTGCTGAGAGCAAGAAGGCCGAAGAAATATTTTTTCCGATTTTGGTTCGTTTGAGATGTCTGACCTGGGGTTTGAATCGTGGCCTCATGTTTAATAAGCCAACACACTACCCACTAGACTAAGGCGATATCACTATTCCTATACGCAATTCATGGAGTATTTTGAATCTTACCCTACTCTTGTAGGCCATAGGCATTTCGGTATATGGCCACTCGGGTGCCATTGTAAGTTACTTTATCTCTGACATGAGATTCGGGTTTTTAGTGAGTTTTCCATGTCAAATATTTGATCACTTGCCTGGGAGGAGCTGGGTTTTTTCTAAAATAGGTATCTATGTCTCTCTGTTTCTGGTAAATGGTAGAATTGTCATCGTCTCGGTAGTCACTCCCATGCTGAGTGCACTGCTTTAAACAAAATTTCATTTTTTTTGTACTTTTTTACCCACTGTGCCTTACTTAAGAGTTACAAACGATAAACACGTGTTAGTACATGTGTTGGAAACCCGAACATATGCAAGAAAGTGTAGAATATATTTGACTGGCTGGTATTTTGTGTATCATTGCCAGAAAGAAAAGTTTACAAAAGTTTTCTAATTTGACCTTATGACACGTAGCCAATCGATTAAAACCAAAAAGAAAAAGGAACGAAAAAGCCAAAAAAATTTGTTCAATTTCCTCTTTTTTTAAGCCAGTGCTGGGGATGATGATGATGACGATGGTGTTGATGATCAGCATGATTTAAAGTACAATATATTGGCGGCTGACTTTTTGCTCGTTACTGCAATGCAATCAATTTCGTAAGAAATCCTTTTTGGAAAACAAAACTAAAAAAAAAATTGTTTTAAAAGCTGTAAAAAACTGTAAAAAGAAGAAAAGGGAAGTTGTTTATTTTTTTTCTTTTTTAACACCCACAAACCAATCACCACAAAAATATTTGTTTTTGAAATTTATACTTTCCCTCGCACATGGTAGCTGGCTGGCCACAAATAGTTTTCGCTTAAAAATTGCCACAAAACAGCACGTTTTTAATCCTTTTTTTTTTGCTTCCGCTATTCTCTTTCACTTGGAAGTTGTTCTTGAAAAACTTCAAATAAATTTGTTGGAATTCTTTTTCTTTTTTCTTTTTTTTTTTGTTACTATTTTGCCATTAAATTGTGGTGGCCAATGTAATACGAACGTTTTTTTTTGCTTTTGATTTAAATAAATTGAAAAATTTCATGGGTTGGCCATGCATAAACCCGAAAAAAAACAGAAAAAAAATTTTTGGAAAATATTAGCCACAGCAACATCAAAAATAAATTGCCAGAGATTATGGTTTTCAATGGCTTTTTCATTAAGCCATTAAAACATTTCAATTTGCATTATTTGTAACTCTTTTTAAATGAAAGTTTTTCATTCAATGGCTTTAAATTCAGTAATTAAATTCATAAAAACTTATTCAACACTCTGGCAAACGTTAAACTAAAGCCTCTTACTTGCCACAATACTCGCCATTAAGTGACTGACATTTTTATTTTGTTGCATTACTTCCCCTCCAGAAAAAAAAAACACGTTCAGAGTGAGTTTTAAGCCAAATTTGATGGTTTTCGATTACCTCGCTAATGGCACTTGAAGGGCTTTTTTATGATTACGATTATATTTGGTTGTTGTTGTTGTGCTTGTTGATTTTAAGAGTGCTTAACAGGGCCAACCGTAAAAAAAAACGGTGAAAAACAGTGGCTTTCCTGCTCTACCCTTTGCCATAAACCGTGAGTGTTATTAGCATGAAGTGAGCAGTGGAAAGATTTTTAAATGATGCTTGAAAATTTCCGAGATTTCGAAACAAAATAAAAAAAAAATTATGTGAGAGAAGAAGAGAGAGCGAAACTATTGTTTCATAAATTAATTTCAAGTGTTAGTTTCTGTTTATTTTTTTGGTTCATGAATATTTAAATGGAATACATTAAATGGCTATTAAACAATGCAAATATAATTGAAATGCACAAATACTTTGAAAATTAAAAATTCTATAATATGCTCTCAAAATATCAATGAATATTCATTGAATCATTTTTATCAGCCATAAATGAAAAGGAAAAACAAAAAAAAAAATATTAAAAATTCAATTCAATTATTGCAAATTAGAATAACAACAATAAGAAATAAATATAAATAAATAATACACAATTTCATGAAAATTTATCATTGAAGCCAGCAATCAATGGGTTAAACACAACCTGTTGGTATTTAGTTTGAATCAGGATCGAATCGTAAATGTTATTTTCTCTTTTCTGTCATCCTCCTATGCATTATGAGGCCAAGCTAACACAATTGAGGTGTATTAACAGTCTTAGCTACACCACTAACTACACTAAACGCTGTAGTCTAGTAGGTAGTGTGTTGACTTTCACTGTTCAAACCCCAGGTCAGACATCTCCAGCAAAACGAAATATGAATGCATATTTCTTCCTTGACTTCCTCTCAGCAGATATCTGGCAAAAACTTTGAGAGTAAATAGAAAATTGCCATGAAAAAGTTTCTGAAAAATCTGTCATTCGAAATCGACTTTAAACTGTAGGTCCCTCCGCTCATATATAAAATTAACACACACAGCATAAGTGATGGGAGGAAGTAGGTGGTAAACCAGACCTAACACCTATCTGGACTTGATAAACAAGATATTTAGGAGCTGGAGGAGAGCACACTTACGGCTCATGGGGCCAATGGGAACACCATTTGTTGCTCTAAACGCTGTGCACTCACAGTATAGTCTTTTTAAATCCACAGCACTCGGTTAACCATGGATAATCTACTGTGGCATGTAAAAGCTTTTCAAAACGAAACATCAAGTTTGTCTATCAAGTACTAGGGCAGAGGTCGAATAGTATTCTGAAGATCATCAGCGCAACGGGTTTAGGGGAGACATTATGGAGTAATTACATGGATTATTACGATTATTGTAAAGAGAGGTATCACAATATACGATCAATTCTACTGCCATCAATCTACCAATTTTCCTACACTTTTTCGGGTGTATGGTGTCGTATCTCTGCAATGGCATCGCGAATGTTAGCCTTCAAATGCTCAATTGTCTCTGGTTTGGCAGCGCCCCACAGAAAATAGTCCAACGGTGTCAAACCTCAGCTTCTTGGCGGACAATCGACATCACCATTTCGGCTAATTAAATGGCCATCAAACGTTTAACGCAATAAATCGATTGTGGCATGAGATGTGTGGCAAGTTGCACCATCCTGTTGAAACCAAACATCATTCACATCATTACCATGAAGAACTGGTCCAAAAAAATCGTTTATTGTGTTGCGAAAGGTGCCTCCATTGACCGTAATAGTTGCGTTGTCCTCATTTTCAAATAAATATTGGCCAATGATGCTTCCCGTTCACAAGCTGCACTAAACAGTCACTCGTAATGATTGCATCGGTTTCTGTAAGACCGCGTGTGGGTTTTATGTGCCCCAAATAAGACAATTTTGCTTATTAATGTACCCACCAAGATGAAAATGAGTTTCATCGGAAAAGATGATTTTTTGTTGGCAAATTTTTGTTATTGGCGACCAATTGTCTTTGTTTTGGAAATAAATTTCCAAGAAATCCCAACATTGTTCAAGCGTAAATCGATTCATTACATTCATAATGAATCGAGATCATATACTGAATTTTGTGGCAGAATAGAATGTCTTTAGTTATGCCAGATTCTAAATAACAGATGTTCCAAGTTTAAACCAATAGATAGAGATTACCTATGTACACCTCTAAGCCTAGAGTCATGGCAAACTTCAGAATGTTGCTCGAGGAACAATTCTTTGCCCGATTCCTGGCATTCATGCAGGTGTTTCATTTTGGCGCGCATTAACGTCTCACATCATCATCAGATAATCTATACGTTGGGTTCGTGATGATTCCCCTGTTCTGAGCAAGTGTATTTTGAGGCTACAGTGCCTTGGCAAAAGGAACTAAGTGCTCTTTGACATAAATAACTAAAAGTATTCCACTACAAATCACAAAACGAACACTGGATTCAATTTGTAATTATTTCATGTATTTTAAAGCACTTTAAACATATTTAGTATGCCTCCATTAAATATATATTTTTGTAGTTACAGTATAGGATAAATACTACATTGTATGTATGTAGATTTAATTTAAAATTAATTCCATGTACTACTAGATTCATGAGAATTTATTCAAATTTAATTAAAATTATTTGAAATAAAAACCATTAAATTTAATAAAAAATTTCGAAATAAATTCCTTTAAATTTTCTTAACACAACCAAAAAAAAAAATGGAATTTAATTTAAAAAATTTCATCGGAAGCTCTTACTAAAAGTCATTACAATTATCCTAAAGGTGGAAGCAAAAAACCCTCTCTCCTTAACTGTGTTAAATTCCTTGGATTCATTAAAAACTCATCCTTATGGTGGCTTGATTTCCGTTGTAATACTCAACACATTTGTTGATACTAAAAAAGGAAATTTTCTTTTATTAGTTTTTATTGTGTTGATTTTATGATGTTAATTAACACTCCATTAGCACACTCGTTTTTATTATTATTTCTTAATATTTCCCCAACACTTTTAATTTAATTTCCTTTTAAAAGTTCACCTTCTAAATACACCAGCTGCAATGCAATAACAATAAATATGTAGAGTAACTAAAATGGCAAAACAAATAAAGGAACAGCTGCAGTAAGCAATAAATGCAAAGAGAGAGAGAGAGAGCGAGAGATTGTTTATTAAAAAACAATAGTTCAAGGAGTGCATTAATGTGTCCTCTATTGTTTTAAGTACGAGAATTCTAGTTTTGTTTACTTTTACATTGCATGTGTGTGTGTGTTAGTCAGCCATTGTTATTGCTGTGTAGTAGGGTAGGGCAGCCATGAGTTTTGTCAACAAATGTTATGTTATTGTTTTCCTATACACATACATGATACATATGCATGAGCATAATATCAGGGATGAGAATTTGTTGAGGTCTCGATGTGTTGTAGTATTTTTTTTTATTTGGTGGGGCTGTGGTATGTGTGTGTATGTGTTCTTGTTTACATTATAAGTGCATACTATGCATGCAGCTATTGTTTATGCAACTGAGTAGGCAACAACAGCAGCATATTTTACGATATCTGTGTGTTAACTACTATCACTACTGGTGAACGGGAAGAGTATATTTACAGAGACAATATCAATAGATTTGTAAAGCAAATGCAAGTGTACTGTACCCTTAAGTGTATTGAAATAACATTTTTCCTGTTTCCTGAAGTATCAGATTTAAGGGTTTAAGAGGTTCATGTAAATTTATTCCTGCAACTGTGAAAGTGGTTTAAAAAATTATATTAAAAAATTTATGTTTTAAATTAAATTTAATTGAAATTAGCAATAAGATAAATTAAAATTCCAGTTTAGAAAATATTGTTTTAGAATTATATTTCTAACACAATAAAAATGAAACATTGCGTGCAATTACATTGAAATTTAATTAAAATTTTGTGGTTGCAGTTTTTGTTCGCTTATTTGTTTCATGATATTAATTGTAATACTAACAGCCAGCAATTTTTAATGCGCTAAATAATTCAATAATTTCTGGGATATAATTTTTAACTTTGATTTGTTTGTCAGTTAAAATTTAATTTTCTGAAAAACGCATTCTGGTATTAAATGACCATTATTTTGAAAAATTTTTGATGTTAAAACAAGTTCTGGCATGATGTAATACCAGACCTACAGTGAGGGTCAAAAGTGAGTAAACACCACTGAAATAATTCATTTTCTTAGGATAGCGAGAAAAGTAAATATAGTAAATAAAAGTAAATAGTCGAATAAATTTCCAAAAATAAAAACGTTTAAAATGTTAAAACAAAAAAACAATTCATGATAAAGGAACTTTTTTTATACTTAAGAACATAATAGAAAATTTAAAATTATAGTGGGTGTTGACTCACTTATGGCGCTCCCTGTATTTACAAAAAATTTAATGCATAAAAACTTGCACATATTTTAACTCTGAAATTCAAATATTTCGAAAACATTGGCTCTTGTTTTTTGGAGTTTACGAATTAAATGAAAAGAGCCAGGGAGAGAGCATACTGCATATAATAACTTAAAAGGCTAAGCATTATCCAATGGAAAATTTATAAAATTCTAAAATATTCTGGAATAAATAATAGCCAATAAATAATCCAATACATCGAATCACCAGGAATACAAATCTTTTATAGGATGTTTATTTTTTTATGTCTTATTTAAAGTCACTTACATTCACTTAATCATTGAGCAAAATGTTGTAAACAACAAAGCTTTGTTACTCCGTAAATATAGAAACTATTGATAGAAACATACATAGAAAATCATCATAAAAAATGATCAACAAAGCTTTTGATATTCAGAAGTGTTTATTGCATAGACTAGTGGTAGATTGTAGGTATTTTTTTATTTATTTTCATTTCTTTAAAGAATATAAAGCATATCCTCCATTCTCTTATTGATTTTTTATTTGTTTTCAATACCACTGGTCAAGTTTTTTCAGGTAAGCAGGGGAATTGTTTATTGTAGGATGTCCTAAACTAACAGGATTGCCAAATATAGAAATTTTTTAGGTTGTTATGTTGAATGTATGAGGATTTTGAATGTGGTAGAGGATTTTTTCTGAGTCTTAATCTTTGTCAGCGGATGCAAATTTTTCTTCTTTCCCTTTATTCAAGAGGCATTACTCTATTCATTGGCGGCCTGCGAATTTTTCTCAAGGTCAAGAACGTTTTTAAGGTCATGAGTATACAATTAGGTTGACGTTTGAAATATTAGTAAGCAGCAGTCTTCATAGTTCATAATTGAAAGTTTATGATACGAAGTAGTGCAAAGCGCTATATTTCATGTAAACAAAAGGAATCCATACATACAAGGTGTTTTTTGTTTGTTTTGTTATTTAGAGCAAAATTTTTACTCTAAGGAAGTATCGTGACATGTGTTATTGTAATTCATGGCATGTTTTTATCAAAATATAATCTTCATTAATGAAGCTAATTATTGGCACAACAAACGAAATTTCCGAATTGGTTGTTAAGAGTTGCCAGTGGGAATTCAAGAGCTGTCAATGTATCTTGAAATATACTTGGTTTGTTGTCTCCTAGATTACTAACTTTTTTGTTTAAAATTAACAAATTGAACTTGATGGTTGGGTGGTTTTAAGAAGATTGTGCCACCATTTTTTGTGCAATATTTGGAGATATTTTGGCATAATTCCTGTACTAGAATGCAATATGAAGGCTATCATCCATGAAATAACTGCTGAAATGCTCGGAAAATATCGTCAAAATTGTAGCTAATAAAGGACTACATATGGCAGATCTGGGACGAACATTTCTATGAAATAATTTTTAAAAACAACATGAAAAGATTCGCCCCAAACAAAATTCTTTTTCTATTTTTCCTATTTTAAAACCCTAACCGATTAAAAGTCAGGCATTATTATGGAGACTTGCAGGGAAAACAAATGATTTGTTCCATGTCAATGATTGGTCATTACAACCCTTTAGTCAGGATTATGGCCTAGCTTTTCACACCACTTATGTTGTGTGTGTTAATTTTATACATGAGTGATGGAACCTACAGTTTAAAGTCGACGCCGAATGACAGATTTTTTGGAGAAACAATTTTATTTATTTTCAGAGAGTTTTTGTGCTGAGAGCAAGCAGGCCGAAGAAATAATTTTTTTTTTGGTATTTCATTTTGTTGGCCTCATGGCCACACGTCTAATATGCTAACACACTAACTACTAGACCACGGCATATTCAATGTTTAGCATTAGTTAAACATTAATTAGAATTAAACTTAAGGGCTTAGTACTTTAGCAAGACTACTAGAGCAGTTAAGTATTGCTTATTTTGAAAATATGACCTTTTAGAAATTTTGGTATCTAGCTGCCTTTAAATGCCACTTTGTTTTTTCTGCCTTCAAATCTTATTTATTTATTTATTAATTACAATACAATTACAAATTATATTCTAATTATTGACATACGAGCTGAGTAACTTTGACCATATGCTCGGTGTAGTGTCACAGACCAGAGTCTCTGGTGGGAATCCAAACCACTACCCACACGCTAATAGTCTAGCGCACTACCCACTAGACTACCAGGGCAGTCGTTTTAAAAGTCTATGAATTATTGAAACAGACAAAAAATATGGGCAATGGTGTACTAATTCTCTTAAACTGGGAATTTAAGCAATTTACTGTGCATTACACACAATTTCAGCCTTAAAAATCCATTAAATTTTGTTTGTTTTTAAATTCTTTTATGAGGCTTTTTTATGTTATTTGCTCACAAGAGATTTCCAGTAATTGTTTAAAACTTAAACGGAAAAAGAAAACAATTTACAAGAAATTACAAAAAAAAACATTTTTTTTAAACATGACAACAAAACAAAACCTGTTTAATACTCTTTACTTTGCTTTAAACGAACACTAAGTGAGAACTTTCTTGCATTTATTATTGAAACACTCATACAAGAGTAAAACACAGACAGAGAGGAGTGGGCATTGGAGATAAAATCCCATGAGAGCAACAGACTCAGATTTGTTTTGTTTTGAGCTAAAAAGTATTTGTTTTTGTTTTCATTCTTTTGTTTGTGTTTGTGTTTGTATTTGTGTTTGTATTTGTTTTTGTTTTAAGTGGATATCATCAAAATAAATAATGAGAAAATAAATCAAATAAAATACAACCACACTGTTGGGAGAGAGAGGACATAGAACTTAATAAACGGATGATTGTGTTGTACTGCCTCTGCTCTTGTTGTGTACAAATGCCGAGTACAACAGGACGTATGATTAATATTTAATTTATAAGGGAACGTATACGCCACAGTGGCTAGAAATTAATGTGTGTAAAACTGATTTATTTTTTATTTAATAAAAACCATTTAATATATTAAATTATTAACAGTAAATACATGATATTTATTAAACTCAGGTTTTGATTTGCTCATCTGGCTGTAATTTCCAAAAGATTTAACATTAAATGGCCATTTTTTTACAAATAAAAAAAAAAATTATTTCGAATTTAATTTCCATCCTTTTTTTTCTACAGCCTTAAAAATGCCCACAAACGATACTTTTCACGATTTCAATCATCACAACAACATTATCTTAGACAGTTATGACAATACACATCCGGAATTTGATAATTCCACAGAACGAGATGTTATAGCGGCGGTGGGTACAACAGCGCGACTTCATTGTCGTGTAAGAAACTTAGGAGATCGTGCCGTCTCATGGATACGTAAACGTGATCTGCACATACTCACCATAGGCATTATGACCTACACAAATGACCAAAGGTTTCTGGCGCGGCACATAGACAATTCCGATGAGTGGGTATTGAAAATAGTGTCTGTACAGCCGCGTGATGCGGGCGTCTATGAATGTCAAGTGTCAGTGGAACCAAAAATAAGTCAAGCCTATAAATTAATGGTAGTTAGTAAGTATCTGATGTGCCAGATTCTTTTATTTGTATAGAAAATTCCAATTGGTTTTTTGTTATTTTCTTCACTTCATTTTTTCTTTTTTTTGCAGCTTCTAAAGCACAAATCTTAGCCAATCGTGAACTATTTGTGCAAAGCGGCAGTGACATTAATTTAACCTGCATTGCACCACAGGCTCCAGGGCCCTATACCCATATGCTGTGGTATAAAGACAGCGAACTAATCAATGACTCAACACGTGGCGGCATACGTGTTGTATCCGAACAGCAAATGAAAACCAGCAATTTAGTCATTTCACGTGTTACACACACCGATTCGGGGAATTATACCTGTGCGGCAGACAATTCAAGTGAGTCAAGCCACCGTTGCGTAACAGAAACCATTTGAAAGTTTCCATTTTTTTCTTGTTTTTTGTTTGCTGTTTTAATTGGAACTCTTTTTTTTTCTTGTTCTTTTTTTCATTTTTCATTTTTCCTTGTTTAGATAGCGACAGTGTATTTGTACATATCATCAATAGTGAGAAACATGCCGCCATGCAACATGAGTTAGCGTCACGACTGCATATACCACAAAGCCTTTTAGTGATACTAACGTTCTTCTATGTAAGTATACTGTGTAACGAGATAAATAACTAAAAACGAAAAGATAAATGGCATAAGGAAATAAAAAACTTTTTTTTTGTTTCTTAAAGTGCTTGGAGATAAATTTTCTGAGTCATAAATAGAGTTTAGAGCAATCCCTAGCTACGCTTAAAGGAATTCCTAAAAATATACAAAAATTACCCAAAAAAATAAATAATCGTTTGGTGGACAATATAGTTTTGAAATCTAAAAGCAAAATAGGAAAGAAAAATATTACGGCGAGCCTATAAATCGATGAGATACATGAGCCATATTCTGAAGGTGAAGGAATTCAAAGATATGGTTTTATTGAGCGGGTCTATCCCCTAGCTTTTAATAATGGAAAGAGTAGAGCCTACTCCTCCTGAGTTGAATAGCGCTGAAGGTCTATTAAATTGGTTTCGATTTCAAAATAATTCATGGTTGATGACTGCAGCACGATTGTGATTCTGTTTTGGCTAGAAAAAAAAAAAAACAAAAACTCATCAGTTTTTTATGATGAGTATTTGCTGTGTGACATACATAATTGGTTATTACAACCCTTCAGTCAGGATTACAACATAGCTTCCCACACCACTTATGTTGTGTGTGTTAATTTTTTATACATGATTGGTGGGACCTACCGTTTAAATTCGACTCCGAACGACAGATTTTTGAGAAACTTTTCATGGCAATTTTATTTACTCTCAGAGTTTTTGCCAGAGATCTGCTGACAGGAAGTCGCCGAAGAAATATTTTTTTCATATTTTCGTTTTGATGTCTGACCTGGTATTTGAACTGAGGCCTTACGTCTAATAAGCCAACACACCACCTACTAGACTACGGCGGCTACTACTAGTATGCTATTGTTTGTGTTGCTTACTTCTTATTTCCATATGAACTTGTAGTTGAAACCCGGAACCATCTATTTTTCATGATTGATCGTAGTTGACACACCGTTTTGTGATTCGTTAAGATTTAAGGCTTCTCTATTAGGACCTTTATGCATTGGTTTCGGCTACGTATTGTTTAATATTTACAATCTATTTATCGCAGCAAGAAAATTACTGGCTCAAAAAGTAGATAGAAACGGAAAGAGCCTGGATACAAGCAGATCTTCTTCCAAATGCGTGGCTAGATTGTATTGAATTCCTTAAAAAAATTCTGAATAAAACTTACAATTTCTCGCCTGTGTTTGTGTATGCTTTTGAAGAATTGAAAGCAGTTTGTCTAAATAATAGCGCCAAGTCATGATTGATTTAATGCCATGATAAAGCAGATTTTTCCAATGAGTAAAAGGACAGCTAGAAATAATGCTACAGGACATGGTGAAAAGTAAAGATTAAAAGATCTCTCACCAATCATCATAACTAGGCAATCAAAGTCAGGCGAAATTGAAGACATTTGGGTGAAACTGTTAAAGATAAATAAAATTGGAACAGAATAGTTTTATAAACAAAAAAAGGAAGTCAGTTTTCTATCCAAAATCAAAATTCGAAGTTTTAAGAATTTTAAGGTAGTAAAATTCGAATCCATTTAAAAACCTCTTGAAAAAAATCTTAAAATTATTTCTGTGCGATTTTCCATTCGTTTTTAAACACTTAATTTTGTTTCAGTAAATTAATTTCCTTTTAAATGTTTTACTATTCGTTGAACAATTCTTGTCAAGGCGTAGCCATGTAAGACATAAATTGCCCGAGAGACTGTTTTATTTCTTATTTATAGTGGTGCACACACACGTACACACAGTGTAGTTATTTAAGTAGCTTGGTTGTGACCACAATTTGCCATTAACTTGTGTACTGATTTAAAATAATGCGAGAATGCTTTTTAACTCATTTACTAATTGTATTTCATTTCCTTTCTCTTTCTCTATGTTTCTCTCTCTCTCTCTCTCTCTCTCTCTGTTTCTTTTCTTTTTGTTCTTGTTCACTTCCGTTCATTTATTTATTTTTTTCTTTTCTTATTTAGATTTTAGAACGAGTCATTAAATGAAACTACCACCACACAACAACAACAACAACTACTACTACTAACAACCTATAGTCTGCTTAAATCAACAAACAACTTTATGTGCTCTCTTGCTCTCTCTCTCTCTCGGGAGAGAGGGAAATGAGTAAAAAAACAACAACAACAACAGCAAGTAATAATAGTAATAAATTACATTAACCACCGCCACTAGTAGCATGAGAACCAAAACGAAGCGTAACAACAACATGCAACAAATTTCATCTGATAAATGAGTGGAAAAAGTAATGAACAAACGAACGAACAATTGTTAAGATTATAAATGAAGACTAAGAATTCATAACACATACACATTCATATTCTCACGTTTATATAACCTTACATACATACATATGTATAAATACTTTCACATACATACACTCATATACCATCTTCGTAAGCATAGCATAGACCAGCATACTTGTCGTAGGACTCTGCATAGTCAAGTATTAGCAGCAAACAGCATTAAGTCTTCTTCTTAAGACATTGTATTTAAAATCCCATTAAAGGCTGAAGATTACAGTTTCAAAGGTAAGTTTATCCTCAAAGGTAATGTAATAAGAAGAAGAGAAAGAGAAAAATTAAAAGAAAACAAGAGAATTAATAAGAAAATTCAAGTAGAAACCGAAAGAGAAAGGAAACTAATTTAATAAGAAGTGTAAACGATGAGGCAACAAAAAATAATTGCATGTTCTACATACTGTGGCACAGTGGCATTTTTTCAAGAGCTAATAAAAGGTTCCATCATTAAGGGTTTTATTGATATTCTATTCTAAGAATTGTCATGCTTCCCCAAGTCTTTTTTGTGGTCAACGAATGTCAAATTTATGTCGATTAAAACCTTCTCTCCATTGTCAACACACCACTTTTCGGAATTTCCAGCTAACTTTATACTTTCTTCACTTGCTTTGTAATTGTACTACTCTAAGCTTCTTTCGTAGTTGTATTTCATTTCGTAGTGATGTGACATACATGTTCTACCGTTTGGTTCTTAGGTGCTGACTCCAGCACCATTTCATAATGGGCTTACTTGCATAGATCTTTAGCTCATCTATATTTCGAGGCATTACTAGTAGTGCTACATCATTGATGGCACTTTAAACATCAGCTTGCGTTACTTTAAGCATGAATTTGCAAAAGCAATCAAAGAATATATGATATGGGCAAGTAAAAATGCGATTAGCTTGACGAATAGGAATTTAAATATCTTCACTGATAAGTAAAGGGACACGAGATCAAGTACCATTCTGGAATATACGAAGGCAACTAACAATTACTTCAGGCATGCTGCAATACACAATATGAAAGTGTCTCGTTATGGCACAGTGATTGAAAATGCGATGCAGCGAGGCCTGGGGAATAAAGGAAAATTAAGCCGGATAACTAATGCCTTTAGGTTAGGTTAGGTTAGGTTAGAGGACGTGTACTTGTCAATTAAGACAAGTACAGTACCCGGAGGTCGAATTGACCCATTGTACAACATCCTAGTTTCTCACACCACTTATGTTGTGTGTGTTAATTTTATACATAAGTAGTGGGACCTACAGTTTAAAGTCAACTCCGAACGACAGATTTTTGACAAACTTTTTCATGGCAATTTTATTTACTCCCAGAGAGTTTTTGCTAGAAATCTGCTGAGAGGAAGTCGCCGCAAAAATACTTTTTGTATTTTGTCTGGATGTCTGGCCTGGGGCTCGAAACCTAAGCCAACACACTGCCTACTAGACTACGGCGATTTCAACCAATGCCTTTTTGTACATTAAAAATCAGGCTACGAAAGTGGCTGGCCAAGAACTTCACATCGGACATTATGGAATAATGACTCAGGAGAAAAAAAAGTTACTTGGGGACGATTCCGATGGAAGGAAAACCAAGATAATAGGGGAAACAAGCCGGGCATATGGTGAAGATATCGAAACGATGAAACAATTTTTATGTTATTGCCGCCTAGCTTTCCTAAGCTCTATGTCCCCATACTTTAGGGACATTAATTCAATAAAAAGGGTAGAGGGTAAGGAAAGTTCAGACTACATAACATAATTCGTCATTACAATCCTTCAGTCAGGACTACAACCTAGGTTCGGACATCACCAATGTTGTGTGTGTTAATTTTATTCATGAGGGGCGGTACCTACAGTTTATAGTCGACTACGAACAACAGATATTCATGGCAATTTTATTTACTTGGAGAGATTTGGCAGATATTTGCTGAGAGGAAGTCGCTGAAGAAATATTTTTTTATATTTTCGTTATGTTGGAGATGTCTGACCTGGGGTTGAACCGTCGTCTCACGTCTAATAAGTCAACACACCACCTACTAGACTACGGCGACCACAAAGTACATTTTGCGTGTAGTAAATATGGTTGGTATACATTAATGGTGATTGCACAACAAGCCTACTTGATGGCTTAGGCTGATCTCCCCCTCTTCAACTTACCTATCTTGTCATGGTCTCTTCCATGCCTGTGGAATTTAGGTTCCTTTTTATCTTTGGTTAGGGTACTATCACGCCCGCAGGTAATTTTTTCGTCAATATCAATTACTATGCTACTGGCAGCAGATTAGCTGTATTATGTTTTGATAATTGGCCGCAGTAAAGATCTATTGGCATATTTCTTTTTTCGTTTTAAACACGACATAACAATACGGTCCACTAACTTCATATTGGATTGGCAGTATACTTAATATTGAATTCTATTTGAAATATACTACCAGTATTGAAATAGTTACTCTGAAAAGTATGCAATAAAATAGTGTTCAATGTTGTCGTATACGGAATTAACGGAATCTAATATTACTCATACTTAGTATTGAATTCTATATGGAATATATTACGTGGCCATACTGCCTGTACTGCTATAATTACTCTGAGAAGTATGCAATAAAATAGTATACGGAATTAACAGAATTAAATATCACTCATGCGTTACTCGTATCTCAGTATGAATTTATGCGAAATATGTACTCGTATATGGTGAGTTAGTTATTAGTTTTTTTTATTTAATTAATTTAATTTATTATTATTATTATTATTATTATTATTATTATTATTATTATTATTATTATTATTATTATTTATTCATATAAATCCAAGAGATTAAATCCAAGGATTATATTCATTTAAAGAGCACTAGCTGCTAAGGCCATCAGCTCGAATTACAAATTAGATAAATTATGAACTACAATTAGGATTATTAAGGAGAGACTATATGCGTATGCACATAAATTTTAATAATTATAGTAAGATTAAATGATCAATTTGGAGTTAATAATGAAGTCATGTATTTTGATGATATTAATGGAAGTTGGTTCTCTGAGGAGGTCAAATCCAGAGAAGTTGCCAAAGAGTTTACGTCTATGGTTTGAGTAAAATGGGCATTCAATTAAGATGTGCTTTATTGTTAGGTGACAATTGCATCGGTTGCACGTTGGAGGTTGAGCTGATTGTTTTAAAAGCTATTGATGGGAGAAAATAGTTTGTTCCAAGCGTAGCCTAATGTGGTGTGGATTAATGGTTGAATAATGGGGATGAATGATTTTCTTCTGATGGACGCTCAAGTTGATGACATTTGCGATATGACGGCGAATGTCGGTTTTTTCAAGTGTGTTGTCCATTATAACAGGTGCTTAGGAAGCGTATTTAGCGGCAATATCTGCTTTTTCATTACCTTTATTTAATTTAATTAATAGTGAATTATTTGTTTATTATAATTAATTGATAATGGTTTTAATGTTCAATTATGTAAATAAGTAAAGCAGTAATTACACTACAAAGAAAATATCATAAGATTTTCGTTCTTAAAACAGTGATTCAAAGTCCATTCTATGACTTTTCAAATGCTTGCAGAAGATTCTTTAGATTGCTATCACAACATTATACGTGTGGCGTTGGCTAAATTAATCAGCCTTATTGCACAATTGTCTACAAATCCTCTAAACGATAGCCTTGTGATATGACTACTCCTTTTTGCTTCCAAGAGAGGAGGTCTTAATTTTTATCTTTGCTAACTGCAGTAATCAGGTATACATAGATGTCTCTGAGACAAATTATTTGTAAACTTTTGTTCCACTGTGCTACTAAGTGAACTTTTTCATAATAATGTACACATATTTTCTTAATTTCATATATTTTCTTGTGTGTGTGTTTTTTATGTCTTTTGTAGCTTAACTACCGTGTATAAATTCCTGCTGAACAACTGTGAGACTTACATTCATTTTTGCCAGCCATCGTTATGAGACCACCACGGCAAGAAGCCATAAAATGAATATATGTATGGGAGACAGCAAGGCACACATACACACATATGTTTTATATTGTTCTTTTCATTTTAAGCTTTTCTTTTAATTATATTTTCATCTCTCTCTCTTTGTATAAGACTTAAAACGTATCGATTAAGGCTCAAAATGTTTTACAAATTCACATACCAAAAAAGAAAAGAAAAGAAAAAGAAACATATACAATGTAAAAAAAATACAGCTGTTGTTAGGTAATTAGAAACATAATTTTTTAAAAGGGAGAAAATATGAGAGAATTTTTACTTTTGCTATTTAGTTAACAACAGCTGTGAATATTTAAAATGTTATGAACATATGTCACACACCTGTATACCTCTGTAGACATTAATTTAAGCTCCTGCAGTTCACCTTAAAGTCAATGTGTAATATTCTCAATTTAATCACATGCTTTAAAACATTTCAGACAACGATTATCTATAAGCGAGAGATATAGACATACAGACATTTGTACCTTACATACATATGTATATATAAGCTTACATACGTACTTATGCATACCAATAATAATAAGGAAAGTGTAGTCAAATACTTGTTATCACAAGCTAAAGTTCTTAATTAAGTTCCCGAAAATTATTGGAATTTAAAATGAACTCAAGAAAGGCAAAAGAAAAATATCCTTAAATAGGAAACAATTTTCTTAAAGAATCCTTATGAATATACAATAACAACAACACCAAGAATAATATCTTGCTTACAATACTTTTGAAAAGAATTTCTTTCTCCATTCATTGTTGGAAAAAGTGTCATCAACATTCATATGCTCTACTCAAGAAGGTGTTGTTCTCTTATCATATTTGCCTTTGTTGCTATGCTGCTGCTGCTGCTGCTAACGATGAAGGAACCCTAAGCATTTGCAGAATATGCAAAATAATCCAAAGACAGACATCCTTACAAGCAAATGCCGGACGAAATATTACATTTTTTAAATGGAATTTAATGCTTAAAGTTTTCTATTCTTTTCTCTGTTTTTTCTTGGAATTTTTTATTTAGAAAACCAGAAAATCAAGCATTTTTTATAAAAATTTTATTCTAAAGGCAGAATTAGCCAAACGTTCAGGGAAAGCAATACAAATGCTTACCCAAACGTTACGGTGCTCAGTACTTTTCATATTCTAAAAATGGACGTACGTTCTGTTACGTTTCGAGAACGTTTGGCTAATTCTGCGTTTAGTTGTGACATGAAATAATTTCTTGATTTGACTTTTTCTAATATTTCATGAATCGTAATACAGTCTGGAATGTGTGTGTGGGTGTGTATATGTGTAAGGTGTATGGTGGTATAAATACGACAGCAAACATAAAAACATTTCGAAAATATGTACGTATGTGGGTGTAAGTGTGTGTATGTTTAGAGGAGTATTTCATAAGACAAAAATGTAAGGGACTAAGAAGAAAAAGAAAAAAAGTACTTTGTGACCAAAAATTCCAGAAAAGAAAAGGTAAAGAATTTTTAAAATGGAAATGCCAAGATTAACATACACATTCATGCAATATACAGTTGCGGGCAAAACAAAGAGAAGAAAAAGTATGAAATATTATTTTACAATATTGTCGCTGCAGGACGTTTGTGATTAAACGGTGATAAACTTATGCAAACTATTTTCAATTGTAAACAGATTCCAAATTGCTATCAAAAATCTTCACTCTTCTAACTTTTTTTTTTGCTAACAACTGTAGCCTAATATCCATCGAAAAGGGGGAAGTATAGCTAAATAAAATTAAGAGAAACTAAATATCAAACTAGCAAATCAAATCAAATCATTTTCATATAAATTTTATATATTTTTATAGAATCAAACTGATGTAAACTTAGTGCATAACAAAAACACAACAACGACTTTAATATTTACGCTACAAGCTATGCCTTGCCCTTTATGCTACTGCGGAAAAGATTTGCATTAAGCATTTCATTAAAATTTTTATTTTATTTCACTTTTATGTGCGTAAACACTTGAGTTAAAAATGTATTACAAATAAGCAAATAAGTTGAAAAAGAAAGAAGAAATTTAAAAGAGCAAAATATTCAAATGCATTGTAAAGGGTTAAACATTCTTTGGTTTCATAAGTAATGTTAATTACGATTTGATTTTGTTTAAATTTTTATTTCATTAGAAATATATAGGCGAAATACACTGTCAAGCATTTGAAGATACATAGTTTCCCCGATCATTTATTCGTACATTTCGTGAAGTATGCCAGTCCTAAAGTGAAAAACTTTGATTTAACGTTAGGAAATCCTCTACTTACATACATACAGTCCAGTCTATAATATTCATTTGAATGCAAAAAATTTGGTTATTATACGACACAGACGCCGTATTCTAGTAGGTAGTGTGTTGGGTTATTAGACGTAAAGACAGGGTTCGAGCCACAGGCCAGACATCAAGACAAAATACAAAAAGTATTTCTTCGTCAACTTCCTCTCAGCAGATTACTGGCAAAAACTCTTTGAGAGTAAATAAAAATTGCCATGAAAAGTTTCTCAAAAACCTGTCGTTCGGAGTCGACTTTAAACTGTAGGTCCCACCACTCATGTATAAAATTAACACACCCAACATAAATGGTGTGAGAAACTAGGACGTTGTACAATGGGTCAATTAGACCTCCGGGTACTGTACTTGTCTTAATTGACAAGTACACGTCCTCTAACCTAACCTAACCTACGACACAGACAATAATGGGCACTAAACACAGAGATTTTTCCGTATGCAATGATTTTTCCACAATCACTTCTGGGTTGTCCAAAATCTATTTTCCATAATTTTACTTGTTGAAGTATACACCGCGAAAAAATGATCTTTTCGGCTGAAGAAAATTTTGTTCGAAAAATTAACAATGACAGCCTATTGCTGTAGCATTCAAACAGCGTTGTATATGGTCGATCGACTTTGATTTTTGCATGTGTTAGTAGGTAGTGTATTGGCTTATTAGATGAAAGCCCGTAATTTAACCCCTGGCGGTGACAAGCTCCAACAACACGAAATATGTACGTATGAAATAATGGTTCTTTAGATGACTTACTCAGTCGTCTGCTAAAAACTCTGATAGTAAATAAATTTTCTATGAAAAGTTTCTCAAATCTGTGTCGATGTTCGGAGTCGACTTTAAACTCACGTATAAAAATAACACACACAGCATGAGTGTTGGGAGAAGCTAAGTTGTAATCGTGTCTAAAAAGGGTTGTAATTGCAAATCGGATGAGACTTTTTAGACAGTGCACACTTTGTAATGATGCGTAGATTGGAACACAGATGATAATCTTGCGAATTACTTACACAATCTTTTACAATCATCTTCATAATCATTTCATAGTACTCGATAAAATGCCCACGATTGAATTGCCACTTTTGTAAGCAATTCTAACAATTTTTATGGATTTTTTGGTCGCAAACGTAATGGCAGTCCTGTCACTAAATTAATGACATTTGACAGATACATACATTATTACATAATTGGTCATTACAACCCTTCAGTCAGAATTACGACCTAGCTTCCCACACCACTTTTGTTGTGTGTGTTAATTTTTATACATGAGTGGCTGGACCTACAGTTTAAAGTCGAGTCCGAACGACAGATTTTTGAGAAACTTTTCATTGCAATTTTATTTACTCTCAGAGTTTTTGCCAGAAATCTGCTGAGAGCTAGGAGGCCGAAGAAATATTCTTTCATATTTTACTGGAGATGTCTGACCTGGGTTATGAACCGTGGCCTCACGTCTAATAAGCCAAAACACTACCTACTAGTCTACGACATCTTTTCACATACACATTTGACAGATGGAGGATATTAAACAGATATTAACAAATATGATGCTTGGAAACCCCTAAATGTTTAATCCGTTAGATGCAATTGCCCTTTTCTTTCTCTCTCTCTTTCGTTGCTTGCTTTTTATGCTGTTTCAGTTACATTTTAAGACTTTCGTTTACTTGTGTTAAAGCAGGCTCAATGTAATGGTTGCAAGTAATGCTAAAAACATACACATACACACACACAGACACATGCATACGCATATATATGTATTTAATAATTAAAATAATTGAAATAAGAATAGTCATAACGAAGAAGAGGAAGAAAAACTCATGTAAATAGTTACGATTGTTAATTGTAAATACAAGACTTTTTGTTTTTGTTTTTGTATTGTTTTTTGTCATTGTTTATAAATATTTTCTTATTATTATTACTATTATGTAAGTATGTGTACGTTACATTGTTTATTTGTTTCATTTGTTAAATAAATTGTTTATTTATACTTTTAATAATAAAATTTTAAATGTGTTTTCATTGTTTTCTTTTTGTCAGTCTTTAGCTTTTAAGTATTTTTGTACTTGTCTTTTTAGGTAAAATAAATTAAAGAAAATAAATTTAAAAAGAATTAAAATAAAAATAATAATTATTGTATAAGAGTGATAATAATAAGTGAAGTAAAAATAAAAATAAAACAATGCAAAACAAGCAAAAAATAAAGAAAAGACAAAGAAAAAAAGAAACAACAATAATAATTTAAATTTAATTTAAATTCATATAAAAAAAAAAAACAAAACAAAACAAACAAAGAATAAAAAAATGAAAAAAAATGAAGAAAAACGAATAAAATGTTGTATGGAAAGAAACATTAAAACCAAGACTTTTTCTTTTCATTTCCATTCTCTTTTATTGGATTCCAAAGGTAAGTAAAACAAAAAACATTGCTGGTCTGTGCATTTGCAAATGCCGTTAAGCAAAGTCTGTCAGCTCATTGACTACGTTAACAAGGCTGTCTATAAAACGACAATAAAAAATTATTTTGAAATAAAACAAATGCCAAGTAAAAGTTCATTTAAATTTTTATGTTTTCTTTTATAATTTATTTCGTTTTTTTTGTGTTTTTAACAGAATATTAAGTGAAATTCTCCAGAGTTTCAGAAAAAACAAAAAATAAGAAAAAAAGAAAAACTAGACTATGAAAGCCATAATAAGAAAAGGAAAACAGACAATTATTTGCATATTGAAAATGCCAAAAAAATACCATAAAGAAAGCAAAATATTGTCGATTTAATTCATTATTTTTTTTTGTTAAATTTCATTTATGCAGACACTGCAGAAATATTTCTTGAGACATTTATATGCTGCTGAAACTTTTTATTTAAAGAAATATTTTCTAAAAAAGCAAGAAATGTTATATTCGTACACTACAGTCTATTTTATTACATACGAGTACATACATAATTGGTCATTACAACCCTTTAGTCAGGATTACAACCTAGTTTCTCACAACACTTATGTTGTGTGTGTTAATTTTATACATGAATGGCGAGGACCTGCAGTTGAAAGTCGACTCCGAAAGACAGATTTTTGTGAAACTTTTTCATGGCAATTTTATTTGCTCTCAGAGTTTTTACCAGAAATCTGCTGAGAGGTATTCGCCGAAGAAATATTTTTTTTTCATAGTTTCGGTTTGATGCCTGACCTGGGGTTTGAACCGTGGCGTTACATCTAAGAAGCCACTACGGCGACTTCATTTTTATTACGTTTACAAAATCCCACCTAGTCTGAACAATATTTGTTTCCATTAGGTTTTATAGGAGTTTTATAGGAGTTTTATAGGAGTTTTATAGAGTTTTGTTTGGGAACGTTTTCTTAAAAATTATTTCACCCACAGAACTTACAGGATGAAAACTATTTCTCGGTACTGGTTGGAGAAGGAGGGAGTAGTGTTAACATATACAATATTTGAATTTATTTTCATTATAAAATATTAGCAGGGACTTTAACAGGAAATGCATTTCACATACTTTGGAATCTTGGGAATACCTTGTGCGATGCACTATTTAATACATACATATGTACATGATTGGTCATAACAACCCTTCAAGATTACGACCTAGTTTCTCACGCCACTTATGTTATACATATTATGTTATACTTACATAACATACATAATTGGCTATTACAAGCCTTCAGTCAGGATTACGGCCTAGCTTCTCACACCACTCAAGGTGTGTGTGTTAATTTTTATACATGAGTGGCGGAACCTACAGTTTAAAATCGACTCCGGACAACAGACTTCAGGGAAACTTTTTCCTGACAATTTTATTTACTCTCAGAGTTTTTGCCAGAAATCTGCTGAGAGGAAGTCGCCGAAGAAATACTTTTTGTATTTTTGTTTTGATGTCTGGCCTGGGGCTCGAACACTGGCTTTACGTCTAATAAGCCAACACACTACCTACTAGGCAACGGCGACCTCACACTATTTAATACCCCCTTTTAGTAGTGGCCGTAGTGTATTAGGTAATGTGTTGGCTTATTAAACATGATGCTACCGATCAAACCGCAGGTTAGACATCTCCATCTAAACAAAATATAAAAACAAAATTTCTTCGGCAACTGCCAGAAGGACAGGACTGAAGGATTGAAATGACCAATTATGTATGTATGTATTAATTGTGGTATTACAATGGGATCTAAGTGGGCCCTCTTCCTTTGGGGGAGTCCGCCATCTAACTTAACCTAAGCTAAGGTGCTGAAATTATGGAAAATTTTTATATTTTTCTGTTTTATAAATCGTCGTTGCCTTAGTATACATACTTATTGATTTGTAATATTTTTTTTCCTTCTTTTTTTTATTGCCCAACACATGTGTCTACACTCGCACAAGATGTGTTGAAGCAAAAAAAATATTTTTTTTTATTTTTTTTATTGGATTTTTAATAAAATTAAATCTGCCAGAAATGTGTCATCATTTAATACGATATTGATTTTAATAAAATAAAATAAAATAAAAAACGAAAAATAAAAAATAATTTACAACAGAAACCAGCAACAGAAGCATTGAGGCCTGAGTCGACACAGACGAGAAAAAAGACATTTTTTACGTCACATTTTCATTGTGGATTACATTACAGATGAGTACGAATTTAATTCTCTCTCTCCTCCCTTTCTGTCCTTCTCATAGTGTTACATATCTGAACGGGGTAGGGGGGGTAGGGTGTGTGTGTGCTTTCGTTATAGTTATAGTTTTTGTCCCACGATAACATGATGACTGCATTGTGTTGTGTTGCCACTGTGTCACATTGTCTTTATCAATGGGTGTCGTGTGTCGTATGTGCCGTATGTGTGTGTATGTTATTATTTCATTAAATATTAATCATACGTCCGGGTGTACAGTTACTATATCATTATACGAGCATGTATTCGTTTCTAATAATTAACCACACAATATTCGAATGGGTGTACCATGTTTAAAATGAATATTTCTGTTCACAGATATGTCTGTGAGACATGCAAGTTGTTAGTAATGATACTGATTGAGTTAAAAATTAAAAAAAAAGAAACAAACCTTTACATACACGTAGTTTTAGGTAAATTTTAACAAAAACACAAAAAGCAATTAAAGCAACAAAGAAAAGAGGTGAGTAACTAATAACAGCCTTTGATTTTTAATCAGCTTTTAAAGGATAAAAGGCGCCGAAGTCTAGTATGTAGTGTGTTGGCTTATAAGACGTGAGGCCACGGTTAAAACCCCAGCTTAGACATCAAAACGAAATATGAAAAATTATTTCTTCGGCCTCCTTGCTCTCAGCAGATTTCTAGCAAAACTCTGAGAGTAAATAAAATTGTTTGGAGACTAAACTGTAGGTCCCGGCACTCATGTATAAAATTAACGCACACAATATGAGTGGTATGAGAAGCTGAGTCGTAATCCATCAGACTAAAGGGTTGTAATTATCAATTATGTATGTATGCTTTGAAGGATAAACTCTTCCAGTGCCGTGTGATAAGTGTTGACATAAGATTGTAGAAAGGAGAAAAATAAAAAGACATTTTGGCATCAAACTAATCTCACTTTGAATAAAATGTAATTCACAGTTTGTCAATGGGGGTAAAACTGAAGAACGAACTTGGAACAACGCTTGTAATCACTTTCTTAACACTGTCTTAGATTGTTGCTCACTGTTGCTTCACTGATTAAATACTATAAAGAGGAGTCATTAAGTTTAATGTAGGGGTCAGCTGCGGACAAATTTGTTAATTTGTTGACTAATTTTATGGTGAGAGCTGAAAATACTTGGCGAGTGGAGACTATCATCAAAACAAAATCCAAATCGCTGCTTTTGTGTTATAGTCAGAGATATTAATCAAGTTAATTTATTTAAAATTTATATCACGTTTAAATTTTTTAAATTTTCTTTCAATTTCCTACTTTTATGTGCGTAATGTCTGGTAGAGCATCAGGACGTTATACATGCAAAAAATTTCTAAGAAAAAGTTCCACTATTTCGATTACCTCTATGTATACCCGTCAATAGATGTTGTTTAAATACTTCTGAACCAGTAAACACTATTCTATTCAGATCACTCTTACCTAAGTATTAAAGGCTCATGTTCTTTTCATTATCGCCTCGAAAAATTCTAGTAATTTTGTCTCCAGTGTGTTGTTGTTCCAAAATGTTTTTACTCGATATTCAGTTCTGCGAAAAGGTTAAAATTTTCCAAGTTATTCTCATGAATTATTGCCAGAAGACTGTTGAGTCGCCAAAGGAAATATTTTTTATATTTCCTTTGGAAAAAAGGTTCCTTTGGTTCGGGTTTGAATCACGAACTTGTAACTAATAAGCCAATACTCTATCCTTGGGGAGAGGTACTTAAATTATGCACACCGTTCCACATCTGGAAAAATTGTTAATCGCCTGCCTACAGTTTCAACCAATTCTTGATTTTATATCATGGAGGTTACTGGTTATTGGTTGAACCAATTCTGTCCTCGTTACGCTCAAAAACTCCTTGATTGCACGTACCTCCACTTGGGAAACTGTAGAGTGGTTATATGAACAGTAATAGTCGGATTTCTGGTTGTAAAGTTATTAACACATTCAGTTTAGTCCTAGTGTTACGTTAAGAGTTATTAGTAGTAAGGATCAGTTTGACCAGGATTTGTGATTTGGTGCACACATACATACATAAGTATATACATACATACAAATAGCATCTTACACCACTTGTATTGTGTGTGTTAATTTTATACATGAGTCTCGGGACCTACAGTTTAAAGCCTATAGAGTCTATACTGCTTCTAAATTAGTGAATATGCTATAGCACTCTTAAAAACTGAAGCTGATAGGACATGAGAAACGATGCTTGTCGCACGAGTACCTCTATTGGCTGAGCAAGCAGATAGAATCGTTTTCAAAGCTTTAGTAAACGTTGTCCTCATAGTGCCGTTTATTCTCAATTGGCGTATGCTAGCATGAGTTGAATTACACTCCTTTTTCTTTTTTCTTTTTAATCTTATGACACTACACACGAGAAAAAGAAAGAAGTAGAAAAACAAACAATAAAGAACAACAAATTTACTAGAGTAATAGTTTACCTCTATTGCTGTAGCTTCTCAAATTGCAATAACAAAACTACATTTATAAGAGTATAGTTCTCGAAGTCACCAAACCAAGAAAAAAAGTAGATATGCATAGAGCGAAAGACAGTATTTGGAGTTAGGAAATTAAAAAAGTGTTAAGTTTGATGTTTCTTTCTATTAATTAAAGAGCATTGTTACATAGCAATATAGGTTAACAATTTTTTAATTTCAATTGCAATACTTAAATACCTAGAAAATAATAATTATTTTTCAAGAACAAAAACCACTCGATAAAGTTATTGTTTTGCTTAAAGAGACATTGTCATTGGCACAATGTAATATGTTGTACAATAACCTTTGATAGTTTCGTTTTAGTTGCTTGTTTATTTCTATTTAGAAGACATGTCTGCTTGAAATCCCTTAGGAAGTAAAAAGTATTCCCGGGCACTTAAATTGTCAACACTGTCCAAAGCCTTTAGATTATTTAGCGTAAGAGGGAAAAAATAAATAAAATACAAAGACAAGCAAGAATCGATTGTTATATTTGTTGACATTCCTCAACACAAATTCCACTTTAGCTCCATTAACCTTCTTCAAACGGTTGACTAATGACATCACCTACTTCTACTAATTCTAACGTTTTTCTTTTTCTCATACCTTTAATACATTTGCTGTGTTTAGACATGTATGTCTTGCTTCCATTAGAGGCGCACTGAAGTTAAAGTAAATATTTTTGAAATGTAATCATTATTATGACCATATACTGTGTTTTAATTGTAGGTCCTTTGATCACGTTTTTCTATTTGCTGGTTTCAATAAAAAAAAAAAACTCAACAAAATAAATAATAAACGTTCATTTAGTTGTGGAGAATATTTTTTTTATTTAATTTTATTGTTTGTTTATTTGTTTACAAAATAATATAAAACCAGTCGTTCGCTTGGAATACTTAGTAAATATTTGTACTTGTGGGCGTACCTAGACGTATGATAAATATTTAATAACATGACAGTACTCATGCGACAAGGTGTATCTGTTAATACAATCGCAATATAATTGAAGAGATAAAAATAAGCTTTAAAATCGATTTGGTTTTATTTTATTTCAAATAAAGAGAAATAAAAAGTGAAAGCTAGGTGAAGTAGTGTAGCGTGACATGACATGATGGCCAGCCTGCCTGTTTTTCTCGAACAAAATTTTCTATACAATTAGGACGCTGTAATCTTATCCTCGAATAATCCATTTACCAAATCGCCTAACTTCCGCTCCATCGAGAGAAAATACAATCAATGGCTGCTTTTCTTTGAAGCAAACTAAAGATATAAGAAAATCTGTCGGTTTAAGCCTGAACCCATTGGTTATTTCGAATCTAACAATACTTATGCCATTCCATTCTGTCATAAAACTCAGTATATTCTCTCCACTGAACGCAATGAATCGATTTACGCTTGAGCAACGTTGAGATTTATTGCACCAACGAAAAACTACACGATGATGTCGATTTTTCCAAAATAAAAACATGATTTGGGATGAAGACTCATTTTCATCTTGGTGAGTACATTAAAAAGCAAAGTTGCCATTTCTGGGATTCCAAAAAAACCCACATGTAGCCTCACAGAAGCCAATGCACCCATTACAAGTGACTGTTTGGGGTGGCTTGTGGGGCGTAAGCATCATTGGCCCATTTATCTTTGAAATTGAGGACAGCAACAATTACACAGCAATGGAGACACCTGTCGCACCATGATAACCGATTTTTGTACCCGCTCTTCGTGGTATTGATGTAAACGATGTTTGGTTTCAGCAGAATGTTGCAACTTGCCACACATCTCATGCCACAATCGATTTATTGCGTGAAACGTTTGATGGCCCTTTAATTAGCCGAAATGGTGATGCAAATTGGCTGCCAAAGATCTGCGATTTGACTGTTAGAATATTTTTTGTGGGGCGCCGACAAATCAGAGACAATTGAGCATTTGCAGATCAACATTTATGATGCCATTGCCGATATACGAACCCATACACTCGAAAAAGTTTACGAAAATTGATCAGATCGATTGAGTTACTTTGTGGTCAGCTGCAGCTAACATATGAATGAAATAATATTCCATTTCTAAACGGAACAATTGTACATCATAACAATAATCAAAATTTGGCAAAATTTCAAACCGTTTTTGTTTTATTGTATTTTTAAATTTAAACTTTTAAATCACCCACCCTATAACACAGAATGAAAACGAATAATGAAATAAAAATCATTAAACTCTGGTATTTATATCTGATTGGGTCTATTAAATAGAGGGTCAGATGAATACTATATGTAATAATAACACTTCTTTTGTGTTTGACTAAAAACAAAGGAAGGGAATGATAACAATTTGCTTTAACTTTCCGTTCACATAATTAGGAATCATTACAAACACTTTTATAGTCCCTAAAATAACAATCATTAACATAAACTTTTAAGGTTCACCTTTTTCTTGTTTGTTTTTCTTTACATTTTTAAAGTTCTGACAATTACTTGTCATTCTGTTTTATTTCCTTTTTTTTTGGGGGGGTTCTTTTGTTTCATTAAATTTCCTTAAAAACAATTGAAAAAGGTAGACAACCCTTTTTAATTTTTTTTTGTTATTTTTTCTTGGTTTCTTTTTTTTCCCAAACACTGGCAATTTGCCTTCTTTACTTTGACAATATCATAAGAAAAACATAAGAAATGTTTTTCAATTTTAAATATTTATTTAAAATGATTTTCTTCATTGATTTATTACACCAACAGATTTAAGTTGAAATTTCTTTTCTTGATGTGTGTGTGTATTCGATTATGCAAAGCAGTAACCAAATAACCATAGCATAAGTCCAGGGGCCTTAGTCGTAGCAATGGTATTTTTCTTGATGTCCCTGCCTTAGTCAAGCCATCTAAACTGTCAATATTGTAACATTATTTATATTCATTGAAACACACACACAAATACATTCAAAGTTTAACAAAACTGTTGACCATTCACGCACATTACTTCCTTTTAGTTGGCTCTCATACTCTGCCTTAGAGCACACAATGTAACAAAATTTCTTAACTTTTCCTTCTCTAGCCTCTAGTCTCTCTCTCGCTCGCTGATTTATTGTGATTGTTTTTGCTGGAATGATTTCTTTTCTATGTTTTCTTACTCTTGACACTGTGAGTATATGTATAAGTTTTCTTTTGCAATTACAGCTACTGCTACTAGTACTGCTGTTGTTGTTTTTTGTTGTTATTCGACTTGTCCAATACTCTTCAAAGTGTGAATAAATGATAATAAAACTCAATTGAATTTAAATGCTGGAACCTTAAGTAAAAAACTACGAGTATTGCTTGATGTTATGCCTTTGAGTGATGTCAGTGTATTAGTATTGATATGCAGGGTGGGACCAAGAGTAAGTGTAACGAGAAAAAACGAGAATTAAAAAGAGACGCAAAGTGTATAGCAACAGAAAAGAGAAAGTAAAAATTTATTGCTTTTTCTTCTGTCAACACATGCAAATGTATGGTTGACACACAACAAATTAAATTGTTTCCTGCATTACAGCATCAACAGCACATCACAGCACAGCAAAGCAAACCAAAGAAAAACACACAAATCAATGACTTTAAATGACAAACTGTTATACCAGGGTAAAATAGCACAAGTACTCTTTCACACACACATACTAATGATGATGTTGGTCTAATAAATAAAACTTCTTTACATGAACTGCTGCTTGAGTTTATACAACAAAAACTTCAAAAGGAAAAATTTTTTCTTGTTTGTTTTTATTATTATTTTTACTGTTAATTTAAATAACAACAACAACAACATAATAATAATAAAATCAAATTTATGTTATCCATGCTGACCATATCTAATCAAAGCAAATAATTCTTAACCAGAAATATGCAAACGACTGGTCAGAAATGAAAATTTATTTTCATCAACATTTTCAAAATAAAATTAAAAAGCAAAAGATTTATGAGGCAATAAATTAAAATATTATTTTCTTCTCTCTCTCTCTCTCTCTTTCTCTTAATATTATAATAAAGCATACTGTTGTGAGTAAATAATTGCAGTTTTGATACCCTAAGTTATCACTGACGACACGTTTAAAGCATAGTTTTTTTAGGCAAATTATAGCAGAGGCCGAAAATACTTATGAAAGTTGGACAACCAACCAGATTGAATTACTAGATCACCATGGCAATGTGACTAATTCGTAACTGTTTTATCGACACAGCCACCAACAGCATGTCGTGTAGAGATATAGAGAAACTCATTCCTGAAAGTGGTATATTTTCACATGTACATATTCAGGGTAGATTGTCCTATGAATCGCAAAGAGGACACTTTATTGCCCGTATAAGAAATACTGGCACTAAGAGTAGTACATCGTACGTTGTACGTAATCAACGCTAGCTGTATAAATCACATTAGCAAGGCTTCCGCTTGACCTTCTGGTGGAAGATCGGTAAAAGATATTTGTAGCACATTAGAATGCACATTAGAAGCCTGTGCACTATGTGACGTTCAAGGTAGTTAACCTGCGAATGTGGTAAGACAGTTAAAGAAAAGAAAAATGAACGGTTAACCCACCCATAATAAAGAGAGGTGGATAAAAGGTAACTTGACGATGTAGATTTTTATACAATGCAGCTGCTTAGTATACTTCAGAATATATTAACACAGAATAAATAAAAATACTTCAACATATTGTAATCATGAGAGCGGGAGAGAGAGATATAACGTATAACATACCTTCTCCTAATACAATCAATGGCAATTATTAGCGGCAGGGTATGTAGCTAAAAACTGAACCTTTAATCTCTAACGAGAGTAAACATCGCGGAGAAAATAATAGAAAACGAAAAAACTACAAATTTGTGGAGAATTTTATGAGAAGCAATTGAGTAGTAAGAGAAGTCGCCGAAGTCTAGTAGGTAGTGTGTTGGCTTATTAGACGTGAGGCCACGGTTCAAACCACATGTCAGACAAAAATATTTCTTTGGCGTCTTCCTTTCAGCAGATTTCTGGCAAAAATTTTGCGAATAAATAAAATTGCCATGAAAAGTTTCTCAAAAATTTGTTGTCCGGAATCGACTTTAAACTGTAGGTCCAGCCACTCATGTATAAAAATTAACACACACAACATATGTACGTAATGCGTAATATCGTAATCCTGACTGAAGTGTTGTAATGACCAATTATTTAATTATGTATGAACGGTTAAACCAATCGGCGACATAGATGAATGGGGAAAAGGTAACATGACAACGTACATTTTTATATAATGCAGCTGCTCAGAATAATTCAGTATATATTAATATATACATACTGTAATTATTGATTACATACATGATTGGTCATAACAACCCTTCAGAAACGAGAGATTTGTGAGAAACTTTTTCAAGACAATTTTATTTCACTCTCAGAGTTATTGCCAGAAGATTACTAAGAGAAAGTTGTCGAAAGAAATAGTTTTTCATATTTTACTTTGAACCGTAGCCTTACGTCTAATAAGCCAAAACACACTAATACTAGACTATGGCGACTTACACGGAATTATTGCCTTCTTCTAATACAATCAATGGCAAAACGAGCGACGTGCGATGTAGATAAGAATTGAACCTGTAACGCCAGAAAACAATGTGTTAAAAATATTAGATGAAGGAATCTATAAATGTGTAGAAAATTTTATGAGAAACAATTAAGAAGTAAGAATATTAACTTTAGTAGAACGAGAAACACGAATTTGTGAAAAGTTATGACACAAAAAAGCAAAAGTAGTAGCCTCCTCAAAGCTGTTTTCCATATATTATTTATTGAATCTTTCCTTTCGAAATTTACAATAAGTATTCAAATCTTAACCTAAAATAATACAAAAATAAAAGTTGTTATTGCCACTGCAACGTACAACTAAAAGTGCTCATCGAAAGTAAATTTATCTGATCAGATCATTTGTTTGAACCCTTTTGAGTATTCTGTGACCTTCGAATACAAGAAAGTCTCTTACAAGACGGTTGGGATGTTCTGTAATCCTAGAGATGTAATTCACACTTGCTATTTTTATTTCCTCTCGAACTAAGGGCACCTTCAGATCTTTGTGGATGTTACTGTTTCTCATATACTATTCTAAGAAGTCTAGATTGTCGCCTTTGAAGCTTCTCTACATTGGATGGTGAGTCTGTTCCCCACAGTTGGATACCATAAAGCCAAATAGGTTTCAATACTGACTTATACAAAAGCAGTTTTAGTTCTAAATCAAGGGTCGACTTAGGTCCAATAAGCCTGTGCTGTTCTGAGTTTGATCTGGGTAATTTTGGCAGCTATGTGGTGAGCCCAGGTAAGGCGACGGTCGAGATGGATGCCCAGATATTTTACACTACTATGTTCTGGTACTGTCACACCATTAATCTTGGTGGGCGGACAATTTCCCCTTCTCAGTGTAAACGTGATGTGCATGCATTTAGAAACATTGACTTTTATCTTCCATTTCAGCATCCAACTTTCCAAATCACTAACATGAGATTGAAGTCTTTGTGACGCAACTGTAGAATCTCTATGAATACTTAAAAACGCCGTATCATCCGCAAAAGTAGACGTGTGAGTCACTAAACTTGTAGGCATATCTGCAGTGAACAATAAGCAAAGGAACGGCCCTAGAATACTTCCTTGAAATACGCCAGCAGATATCTTTCTGCGGGAAGAGGTAACATCTTTTGATTTTATTTGGAAATATCTATCCCATAAGTAACTTTTTAGCAATTTATGCACATGGACATTGCCTCCTCAAAGCAAAGCGAAAACTCTCGCGAAGTCGTGAAACTGCCAGAGGAAATTAATTAAAGATTTTTAAGTACGCGTATCCATCCTTGCCGGGTAAAACAATCCGCATGGTGAACATTTTCTTTTCGCGGAACACTGTAAGGTAACTTACAATGTAAACAACCATAAATACTTCTGGCTTTTTCAGCTCCTCTACAATATTTTGGTCCAGATTATGTACAATGCATCGCATGATGTATCATTAGTTATAGTTTAAATAAACCATTCATGGAAATTACAGATTTCTTAACGAAACTTTTCTTCATAAAACTTCATAAACCCTGGGTCATAAAATTCTTTGCTCAGCCCGAGAATCAGTTTTATGTTGATATACCTTGTACTATAGGGTCGATGTTGCAAATGTTGCCACAGGCTAATAATTTTTTAAAAATTCTGTAGCATATTATAGTGTTTAATAGGATATATTATAATTGTCGGAATTGTTAATTTTTTATCCTCTATTCTATTAGTTATTTATTTAATTTAAATAATTTTAAATGTATCAGATTATTATTGTTTTTTTTCATATTGAATGATATTTCTATGAATTATGAATTGCCACTTTAATAGTCTTTAAAATATCACTGTGATAAATACTCGTACATGCTGTTGACACACAAATAAACAAAAAAAGAGAGAGAAAAAGGATGGAAATTATTTTATAATTTAATCGTATTTATTTAAAGAGTTTATTAAGCCACAAAAAAAAATATGTTATAAATTTGCATAAAAATTGTGATAAACAAAATCAAAACTTTATTTAAACGAATTTATTACTGGAGTCTAAGAAAAAAGCTACGATGTAGGATCAAAATATTTGGTTTTAAATTGTAATTTCTCTTTACTTTTCAATTCAATTAAATTATTTAGTTTTAACACTTTTTTAATATTCTTTAAAAGCCTCTTAACCTGCATAGGCATGATGACTTCCTTGAGAAATTCATTTTATTGCAGGTAAGGGCCTTTACAAATTACAAATCAAAATAAAAGGACCCTTCAATTACAATGATTGTGTTACTCGAAATGGAAGAGCACAAGGCATAAAGATTTTTTCATTCATTTTTCATTTCCCCCCCAAAAATTCAACAATTCTTAGGTACTTTATTTGACAATTGTAAACAGTTAGTCACCCATGGATTTGTTTTTTATGGTCCAACAATATATCGTAATGGAAAAACATTAATCAATTGGCATAAAACATTTTTAGGGGGTGGGGGCAGTGTAAAAACATCAGCATCTTTAAGGTCGTTGAGCTGAATGTCTTCAGACATTTACGGGCAATGCTATAATGAAAATGATGAATGAATGAATGAATGAATGAATAAAACTCAGAAATGTTAGCGAATGAATGTACAACTAAATAAATAAAAACATGATATTAAATAAATAGCATAGCATAGCAACAGCAATAGCAATAGCAACCGGAATTTTTTTTATTTGAGTGCCTCTCTGTTATCTGTACTCATTTAAGAAAACAATTTTCTTTTGTGTTGACAATGCTAGACATTAAAATAACATTTCATTACAACAATTTACCTTTTGATTTGCTAAATAAAACTAAAATATTCACAAAAGGAGAGAGAAAATAAGAATAACCAGATAAGAAAAGGCTTTTTATTATGCGAATATTATTTATGAAATTGGCCAGAAAAAAGGACAAGAAGTACTTCTAAAGAAAAAAAAAATATATTTTTTTTAAAATAAGACAGTAAATCACAAAACTAAAGCTCACATATTTAAAATATAATGCTTCAGCCAAAAGGTTCAAAATTTTTTAAATCTGAAATCTATTCTCTTCCACAAATCAACTCCATCCTCATGGTTGTCAAAGATTGCCGGGTAGCTCAAAAGGGGATATATACACTCATATTACCTCCTGGACATGGGCAGAGCAAAGCTAACAAAGCTAACATACTTAATTGATCATTACAATCCTTCAGTCAGGATTACGACCTAGTTTTTCGCACGACTTATGTTATGTGTGTTAATTTTCATACATGAGTGGCGGACGGGACCTGCAGTTTAAAGTCGACTACGAATGATAGATTTTTGAGGAACTTTTCATGGCAATTTTATTTACTCTCAGAGAGTTTTTGCCAAAAATCTGCTGAGAGCAAGGAGGCCGAAGAAATATTTTTTTTTTATAATTTGTTTAGATGGAGTTGTCTGACCTGGGATTTGACCCGAGGCTTACGGCCAATAAGCCAAAATACTACCCACTAGACTACGACTAAAAGAGCTAGCTTTTGTGATTAACTAATACACTAACTGACAGGTTGAAGCACAGCTTAAAGCGTTACATCTAATAAGCCAACACACTACCTACACACTAAAAGCTTCCGCTTTTCATGTTTAAAAATTAACACACACAACATAAGTGATGTGAGAAACTAGGTTGTAATATTGACTAAAGAATTGTAATGTACGTATATATGTATATATTTTATATGTAATACTGCTTGTAATAAATAGTTGGATAAGTTATTGAAATCCAAAATAATGCTTCAATTTTTTCACCCACTGTATGCATTATTTTTAATGCATAAACAATTTAAAATGTAAACAAAATGAAATATAAAAAGAGATTCATTCATTCATTCGTAACAAACTAACAAATAAACAAAAAAAAAGAGAGAAACCCATTCGATATAATTCATTACGTTGGTGGTTTAACACTCAACACAATTGGAATTGGTTGCGCAATTTTTCATTCATGCGTTCATTCAAACAAACCATTATTAAAATATTTATTCATCCAACCATTCAGTCATTCATTTATTGAGTCATTCATTCATTCAGTCATTCATTCATTAATTTGTACAATAATATCATGAGTGGCTTTTCTATTATCGAATTGATGGGCTTTTTATTCAATTTTTATTGAAATTGAAATTGAATGTTGCATAATACGATGTAATTTTGAATTTAATTAAGTTATGAGCTATTTTTCAGGTAACAAACATAACATAATTGGTCATTACAACCCTTCAGTCAGGATTACGCCCTAGTTTCTTACACCACTTATGTTGTGTGTGTGTTAATTTTATACATGAGTGGCGGGACCTACAGTTTAAAGTCGACTCCGAAAGACAAATTTTTGAGAAACTTTTCATGGCAATTTTATTTACTACCACAGTTTTTGCCAGAAATCTGCTGAGAGGAAGTCGCCTAAGGAATACTTTTTGTATTTTGTCTTGATGTCTGGCCTGGGGCTCGAACCCTGGCTTTTCGTCTAATAAGCCAACACACTACCTACTAGACTACGGCGACTTCCTCCGAGATGTTCTGTCACATTTATTCTTCCAACTAGCAAAGAAACATCACTTGGAGTTGATAAGTTTAAAAAGAGGATGTACTTGCAAACAAAATTTTCATAAATCTCTAGACCAGTACGAATAATCCAACTTTGGAGAATAGCCTCTCTGTAATGGCATCATAAATTTCAAACAATTCTGTGTGAAATTTCTGCAAAAATAATTAAAATTTTAACTTTTAAAGCAATTGTGTAATGCTAGTAATTACATTTAATTTACATGTTTTTTTCAATAATTAGAATATTATTGTTGATGCTGTTATTTGAATTCATTATAGAAGCCAAATCCAAACAAACAATTAAGAAATGATGATGATGATGATGATGATGGCTAAGCATTGATTTAAATTGCATTCAGAATAATCAAATTTTGATCATCTGGCCTTAACAATTAATTGCCTTGAACGTTGAATGCCAATGGATTTATTATAATAACACGCACACAACAATAGAAAGGCAATCTCATTATCCTTATTCCTTCCTTCCTCCCTTCCCTTACCAGCCATCTTTTTGGCAGTTTTTGAATTAAATTTTTTTAAATTACCAGCTATTGTGGCCATAGGAAACCGTGGCCATAGCCATTTAAAATACGCGCGTATCATTAAAATGTGGTTTTAAAATCTATAACAACCGCATATATTTCTGGCTAAACAAGTCTGGTTTAGAAAACGGTAGAGAGGCTGAGTGGAGAGAGCGGCATAATTGATAAATTTAAATTTATTTGTTAGGCCTGGCCTGGTTTTTTATTTTCTCTTTCCCTTTGTCATTAATTTGCTGTCGGTCTGTTAATAAAATTTCTTAACACTTGATATGTAACGACGGGCCTAAATTGGTTAAAAATGTTCTCAAACAAAAAAAAAAAAAAATATTGTCCTGAAGGATTATACGGACTTGAGGTGAAACTCAATATCATTTCAGTAAATGGACGAATTAATCGACTCGGCTCCAGTCTTTGCATAGGCGTTGGTACATAGTGGAATTGTATGGCTACATAGAAGACCTAGTCAATGCATTCTCAGGTTTGTTGTCCCATACTATATGGGACTTAGACTAGTTCAGAAAATACTGATAATTTTGAGTTCAAATCTACTATCCAAGTTGGTTTCAGTACATTTAACAACAGGCGTGAACTCAGCGTAAACAAAACACAAGAGAAATGAGAGGTAGTCCGACAAGAAGGAAGGGAGTGCATCCTACATTTGCAAATGCTCTCATTTGGCTCACCTTTTCTTGATAGTCTAACAGAGCTATCGTTACTTGTTATCGGATCGATCACTAAATTCATTAAATCCTCAAAGCACTAGTCAGTTAGCTCCGGGGGTATTGCTTCAACTGTGCGATATTTTAACTATGCTGGCGCACGCTCTTATCATATTAACTAGCATTGCCTGTTTAATTGAAGCCTGCTTCAATCGATTCAGTTATATTGGATACAGAAAATGTGAAGTCGATGAAACCCTTTGATCTGCATCTCGAAAGCAGTATTTTTTCCACGAATTCACACAATCTGTCTTTCACTTGCTTATGTAAATGAATTGAGAGCGTAAAGTTATCCAAAGAATTGATGATTTTACACTGCATATTTTCAAATTTCGTTCGAGAACTATGTGAGAAGAAATCTTACTGTTCGTTCAACAAACTGTCAGACAGGCTATCACAAACTCAAACCATTTGTAAAACCACGCCTCCTATTTGAATTCCTTATTCAATACAACATCCAAACAGTATAGGAGCCAAATTGAGCCAAATTGAGCCACAGTGAGCCACATTGAGCCACATCGAGCCACATTGAACCACATTGAGCCAAATTGAGCAACTCTATCGCATCTGCCATTTATGGGTTAATAACTGACAACCCCATTTAAAGGCAAATAACCATTAACGCGATTTAATTTATGCTGGTTTTGAATGAAATTCATGTAACCGCAGATACAGTTCGTATTCCATAGTATCACGCCCCGTACTAGTAGTAGACCATACTGTGGCTGTTGTTGTTACTGTTTATTACAAATTTTCCTTTTTGTTGTTGCACTTAATTTGATTGTTTAATAAAGGAAATGGTTTTTATGGCCTTTCGGAATGTATGTCAGCGTGTTGATATAATGGCCCAGAAAATAATTTAAACGTATTTATTTGCCCCATAAATATTGTAATTCATAACAACAATAAACATTTAAAATGCCTAAAAACATGTGAAATAGGCCTTAAGTAACGAAAGCAAAAAAAAAAAAAGGAGAATACGTGTTGGAATTAAATATTCAATCATTTTAGAACGCATATGAAAGTAATGACATGCAATGCGAAACCACAGCGACTTATGAAAGTAATAAAAGAAGAGATCATGTGTCGTTGTTGGAGAATTGTGGATAATAAAGCTTCAGGAGAGTATCAAATTTGAGAACGAGACTGAATATATTGGACAATGTCTTCACCAATTGCCTAAACGATAATATATTTTAAGAATGAATGAAAATCCCTTCCAGAGAGGTTGAAACCCAAAATTGCCGTGAAAAAATAATAAGAACAATTAAAAAAAATTTTGTTCGTGTAATTAATATAACAAAGGTATGAGTAAAAAAATACTGTTTAAATTTTTCATAACATATATTTTGTTTATAAATAAAACGCAATTATGCAAATGTGTGTTTTAAATGTGAAATTTTTGTTTAATGTCCGAAATCAATTAGAATTTCAAATGGTAATTTATCGTACTTAAACTTTAGTTTTTATGTTGTCGTCATCTATATATATGTAGCTTTTTAATGTTTAAAAATTAGCTGCCGGATTTTGCACAAACGATTTTTATTTCATTTAAAGTTTAACATGTCCATTACAAGAAAAGAGCTGTAGAATACTTGGCGTAATGAAAAACAACTAAATAAGAAAACTGATGCTGTTGTTAAACACGTTGTTGCTAAAATTGGTATTAAAAATGATGAAACGGATAGCTATTACAGAAAAGTAAGGCAATCTGCTCGAATGTTTGTATGCATTTTAACGAAAAAGTGGGCGCAAGCCAGTCGAACAAGGTTCACGTTCGAAGATAAAAATAAATATTGGTTCGAAGAGTATTTTAATATTCCACCTAAATTTTCTTCTTCATCTCGTGTTGAAGGATGCTTGGATGGACCTTCGACCTCCAATTATGGCAGGCCTTTTTGTAAATTTGTAATTTTTTGTAATTTTGATGTAAAACTGAGAGAACAAAGCGCAGAAATGTTGCTCTTTTATTAGAGACTTGGTCGGCAGAAGAACTGACTTTTGCTGCTGGAACAAGTCTTTATAAGTCCGGGAAACGAAGTGCTGCAAGCATAGTCAAAACTATAGATTCTTCTCCCTCTAAAGCATTAGAAATAAAAAAAATGAGCTTTTCTCCTCCACAACCAATCCCTTACACAAATGAGGAGGCGTTAGCGTTGTATGTCGATGGTGGATATACAAGACACACTTATAGTCTATTACGTGCAGGTGCCAAAAATCATAACGCTGATATTTACCCTTCATACCATAAAGTTTTGGCTGCCAAAGAAGAATGTTATCCGAGTGGTGAATTAGAATTACTGAAATATCGGCAGAGATAGCTCTTCAAAGTTTGGTAGATCACACTGTTAAAAGGCGCTTAAAACAACATAAATAAATTTTGCAGCAATGTAAATCTGTAGAGCTTACCTTGTTCTATAAATGGGGATGTGATGGAAGCAGTGGCCATTCGCGCTATAAGCAAGTATTCAATGAAAACAATGTAGATGTAACAGATGAACATTTATTTGCAATTTGTAGGGTTCAACTTGAACTAAAAGAAGATAACAAACTAATTTGGCAGAATCCACGTGCATCTTCTACGAGATTTTGTAGGCCCATAAAAATTATATTTGAAAGCAAGTCGCTAGCTATGAAAGCGATAGACCATAGATCATATATGATTTGAGGATATGTGATTTGGGGATTTTGACTGTTATAGTTTTCCCAGATATACGAATTTTAGTATTTTATTTATATGGGAGGTAACACGCCCACTGTAGCTAGTTCAACCATTTTTCCCACAAATGTTTATGCGGATATCAAAGTTGTCCATGCTAAATTCGAAGATTCTAGCTGTTGCAGTTTCCGTGATATAAGAGTTTTAATACTTAATTCTTAAGGTAGGCGTGGCACTTCACCCATTTAAAACTTTTGAAAAAATTAGCCTATACTTCCACCCACACATACAGAAATACGGTGTGAAAATTTCAGGAAAATCGGTTCAGTCGTTTTGTCGTCTTTTGGCTTCAAACAGACCCTCAAAAAACAAATTTACATACATACACACACTCATACACACACATATACATACAATTGAATATGAAAAAAGGCAACCATAGACTTGCCTTTGAATAATCAGCGTTCAGCTGCTTTGGCTTCCTTCATAGTTTCCATATTCACTGTGTGAACTAAATTCATTTATTCGTTTATAATTTGATTGAATTTAGCGTGTTCAGTCATCAGTCATGTCAGTAATCATATTTTTCTCATTTAATTGAATAATTCATCCATAAATTGTAAATGATGATGAAGCAGTTTTTATAAACAAACACACGCGCTGTGGTGGTTTTTCTGTGGTAAATTAATATGATGTATCAGTAAGGCCAAACAATTTAAGGCCTTTTGATGTTGAATTGATTTTTATGAAATAAATTTCGTAAGTAACATCAAACATAAGTTAAGGGGCCGGTGTATGAACTTCCAACTGCCATGTTGTTTGCTGTTTATTGATGTGTTTTCACACAATTTTTTAATTGAAATAAATTCAGTTTCAGTTTTGCATTCAGTCATGTGTTCATCTATTTATTTGTCTATTTCAATCGATTTTAATTTTTTTTTACTTTATTTCTGCAACCACCAAACAAATGTGAATGTGAATGCGAATATTTACATGATTCTCGCATTTCAAACAAATTGAAAAGAAAAAATTGCAAAAATTGTGTTGGCAGGTTAAAAAATAAATTACATGATGAGGCGAACGCATTTACTTGATACATTTGAAATATAATTTTCGCATTTACATCCACGGATCAATTACGTAAATTGAAATTAAAAATTAAATAAAAACAAACACCCATACACACACAATCACACATACAAACAGTAAAATAATACCGCGATTGCATAAAATTAGGGTTGCCCACATCCATGTATTTGCAATTCTACACCAACGTCTGCTGCAATTGCGAATTGTAGACCTGGAACTGTAATAAGAAGAAATCAACAACCTAAAGACCTCAATTTGTTGTTAGTGCAGCATGAAATCTCTCGATTCGCCAATGCCAATTAAGGTAGCCATATGGTGTTTAGCAGCTCGTCGTAGCAGTCGTTCTGCTGACGCTAAAGTCATCGCAGAATATCTCAGAATATTTATGAGTTGAGTGTGTTAGCTTATTTGATGTGAGGTCAGGGTTAAAAGCCCGTGTCAGACATACGAAAAAATATTTCTTCTGCCTGCTTGCTCTCAGCAGATTTCTGGCAGAAACTCTCTGAGAGTAAATAACAATTGTGATGAAAAAGTTTCCCAAATACTCGGACTTTAAACTATAGGTCCCGCCAACTCATGTATGAAATTTAACACCCACATCGTAAGTAGTGTGAAAAACTAGGCTGTTATCCTGACTGAAGGGTTGTAATGTCCAATTATGTATGTTGGACGTTAATCGTGATGCGTTATAAGGAATTTTTGTGAAATATTACCAAATGCTTGCCATGCGTGTGAAACCTCAAGCCTATCAACTAGATCAACACAATGTACTGAAGGGTAGGGGCCATCTCCTAAATGTTGGTTGCACAGAAGCCAAAAGACAATGCTTGATACAGTGTTTATGCTGGATTCATGAAGAAAAATATGTGGCATCAACTGTGGCGCCTACTGCTCGATCTATAATTGAAAGGGTTTACATAACCTAGAATTCGATAGTTTTTCTAATGAAATATTGAATTGAAATCCGAGGGGTTTCATAACCTAGCTGCCTTATGTATTACTTTTAGTGATTTACATTAACTGGCATAATAGCACACTTAAACTATTCAAGACTTCCTGAAGCCACTCTTCAAAGTCTTCAAACCCGGCCTCAAACTCTTAAAGCAGTCAAAGAGCACATTCGTCACGAATCTAGGAACTTATATCCGTAATTTCTGACAAGAGTAATGGACACTGCCATAATCGCAATATAGCACAACCAACTAATTACTCGTACAGATGGAAAATTATAAATTACACTGAAAGAAAAACTTTCAAGAAAATTTTAACCTGAACAAATAATTATTGGCAGTTCAACAATCTCCAAAAAAATTGTACACAGTTTCTCAAGGATACACTTTTTTACTGAAACAATTTACTGCCGTAAACAGCATAATTTTTCTCCGTGTATATTTGTTTATCATTTCATTGGGAATTATATTTCTCATCATATTCCTGTTGTTTACATTATAATTGTAAATGAAGGGCATTAAAATGTACAATAATTAGAAGGGAGGGGAAGGGAAGCCAGTAGAATGATATGGAAATTTAAAAACAAATTGAGAAACATATTCTGAAAAACTTATGGAATATTGTAACACACTGACATTTGAGAGGAAATTCCAACGAATTCAGAATTCAATGATTGATTATCGACCCTGATACCCTGACGCTTCATATGGGTGTATGTGTATGCAAGTGTGTGTGATATTGAATTAAAAAATTAAAAATAAACTGGAATTGTAAAACAAAAATTAAATGAAATAAAAAAAAAATATGTCGAATGAAATAAAAATAACGAAATTTTTGTTGTTGGTTTATAATCCAATTAGTCAGACATTTTGGAGCTTTCGATATGAGTAGGGCTCAGACGAATGCTACTAAGTGGCTTAAAACAAATACATTAACTAAGAATAGGGAGAATATAACATAAATAATGAATTCTAAAGAAAGAAAGAAAGAATACAAAAAAGACGAAGAATGACAAAGAGATGAAACTCTCGATATCAGAAAGTTTAAAAGAGGCTCAGGTCGGCCGTTGATAAATTTCCAAACCAGAATTTTTAATAACAGCCTGTGCACGTTAGGACAGACACAGATATTCAACAGAATCTGACTCCCCTACGTACAAGAAATCTTGCAGAAAGGAGAGGTGCTCCTGTTCCACATTCTGGTCCTTGTCAATGAGGCGCAATGTTTCCTAAGACATTTTCTTCATAGTTTTGGAAGCCGTTTCATTCTAAAAACGTTCAATATGGGTCACGTATTTTCAGAAATTCTACTTTAAATGTGTTTCGCCACCAAAAAGTATATTCTCCGCCTCATAACCTGATCGATTAGAACAAATAAGTGTCCCAGGAAAGATCTAACTTTTCGTCTCTTGCCAGTTCATCTGCAGTTTCATTACAAAAATCAACACAAGATCAATCTTAAGCTGACACAGTGTCTTGTCAGTGAATTCAAGTCAACTTGACTATCCATAAAGATAACCACCCCCGTAGCAATCAATTATCGGAGCAGCTCTACTGTTTGTGATACCCGACAAACTGCCGGAATACAATGTTTTCGTCTAGAAATCTATAGGACAGCTTAATGCCATTCACAAAGTAAAACCCCGTGCCAGCCTCCATTTTATATTGCATGAAAATGAAATTGGCACGAAAATGAAAAATCTAGATACTGGTGTTTTTCTTTTACATCGTTTAACATTAAAATTATAAGCCAAAGCTACAAAAACAAAACAATACAGTAAACAAACCTGTTTACAAATGATCGTATAGCTTAATATAACAACAAACACCAGCATAAAAAATGGTAAACAAGTAAACAACACTACAATAATAAATGTAAACAACTATGTCTACATTTATTGAGATTCGTGAAGGCGAAGTCATTAACGTTCGCCTTCAAGAACATTCATCAGACTGTTTACCATGCCATATAAAAGCCAAGGTAAAGCAGGCAACGGAGTTAGTGAAGTACAGTCAGTCTTGTGTGAAGACGCGGTGCGTTTGAAAAGAGTAATCGTGGTTTCAAGATCTCCGTTACAAAGATCTGTCGAATAATTGCTTAGTAACTGTTATTGTTTATGCAAAGGGCGTAAACAGAGGAATAACAAAGAAAAGCACTTTTTGTTGTTTACATCAAGTTGTGAACAGCGGCGCATAGTGTGCGAATAATAAAGAATTTTAATTGAAACTAAATACAAATTAATTTTTATTTTATTTGCAATCTACGAGCTGTCGTTGTTATTTATTTCTACTCCAATATGTATACCCATACATATGAGAAAGACAGACATAGGGAGAGAGAGAGAGTGCTATAGGTTGAATATGAGTGTGTATTTAAAATTATAAGAAAAATATTTCCGTAAAACTCACACAGACACACACAATTAAATTTCTTCATTTTCTGTGTGATTGTCAAACGAAAAATCTCTTTTTGATCATCAACGTTAACGGATGTAAGTTTTACTTACAAATCATGTTGCGATTAAGCCCTCAAGGCATATCTTATTCCCATGTCCTCCATGTTTGTCATCCGCAATATTAAAAAGTTTCTCTTTTATTGGATTTCCATATACATACGTAGAGCCTTTCATTTCAGAACTTTATTTACAGGATTAGGGAAGATGCGATAAGGAAAAGACATTCAATCGAAATACATTACAAGAATGAAGAAAAGGGAAACAGAAATTGAAATGATGTTTTTGTACTTCAAAGAAAACAGAAAGCAAATGACACAAAAATTGACAAATTAATGACATTGTCACATTCATTCGACTCATGTTTAGCATTTGCGTGACTCTTTTTTTTTTGTCATTTCTTTGTATTTGGCAGTTTGTCATATCGACACATAAATCTGGCCCAGACTTTTGGCAGAGTGAAACAGAATATATTTTTTGGAAAATTTTATTAAAGCTTTCTTTTATTTTTGTCCTTAAGCAGGATTTTCAAAGTCACTAAACAAAATAGACACACAAGGATTCCAATTTTTTCTTCTTTCGTTATACTCGTAATTAAAAGTATTCGATGAAGTTTTATGGAATATTTCTATGACACACGTGCTCACACCATCCCCCCTAACTGGGTCTCCTTTACGAATGATTGAATGATTCTTGACATTTTGAAGTGTTTGTAAATCAAGTGTAACACTTGAAACAAAATGAAAGACAAGGAGTTTGTTTTTTTATTTATTACTATAGCATAGGATGACATTGTTCTTTTGAATTCTGTCCTTCATTTTTTATTGTTGTTGTTGTCATTATTTATAAACAAGAATGCTTGTTGTCCTTTTATCACTAATAACGCATTTTTTATTTCTTTTATGACAGTTAACAGGCATAAAGAAACACAACATGGCGGGACGTAGAAGCGATTTGAAATATAAAATGAAGTCCTGGTCTTTAAGAACTTAAAATTTAAAAATTTTTCACATTTACTGTGAAATATTGTTACGTTTTTACTTTTAAAATACGTTTAAAATATGAGCTCGTAGATTAAAAATAAAATAAAAATAAATTTTGTGTTTAGTTTTAATTAAAATTCTTTATTATTCGCACAATTCTGTGTGCCACTGTTTACAACTTTATGTAAGCAACAACAATTGCTTTCTTTTGTTATTCCTCTGTTTATCTTGTTTGCATAAACAATAACAAATACTAGGCAATTATTCGCCTTATCTTTGTAGCGGAGATCTTCAAACCACGATTACTCTCTTCAAACACATCGCGTCTTCACACAGGACTGACTGAACTTCACTCACTCACTCGCCTGCTTTGCCTTGCCTTTTATATGGCAACGTAAACAGTCTGATGAATGTTCTTGAAGGCGAATATTCGTGGCTTCTCCTTCTCGAAATCTCTATAAATGTAAACATCGTTCTAAACATCGTTGTTTACATTTATTATTGCAGTGTTGTTGTTGTATTTTTGTTAATAGTCTACCATTTTTTTATGCTTGTGTTTGTTGTTATATTCAGCAGTACGATAATTTGTAAACAGGTTTGTTTACTGCATTGTTTTGTTTTTGTAGTTGATGAATGAATGATGAATTCTAGCTGATGAATGTTCTTGAAGGCGAACTTTCATGACTTCGCCTCATAATCTCTATAAATGTAAACATCGTATCTAGATTTTTCACTTTCATAATAATATTTTAGGGGGGGGGGGTGTTTTAAAATCATGCCAAAATTATTAAAAATGACATTGCCAGGACGCTTACACCGCGACTTTATAAGATGTATTAACAAGAATACAAAAAAAAAACGTAAAAGTTAGAATCTATTTAGAAGGCATATGCTTTCGCAGTCATAGAATTTATAGGCTTTGTACTGCTCACATGTTCTGTAGAGGATATGCACAAACCCATTTCAGGATTTAGACAGGCAAGTTTCCAAAACATCTAGTACTGAAAGGCTGACTCAACATCCCGATTCCAAACCCGAGAAGTCAGAAAAACAGTATCCCAATTGAAAAACAACAAAGGTGTGGTTGATAGTAGTGAACTAACTGCTGAGCTTTTTAAGTATAATGGCAGAGAACATTCTTGATTCCATAAGGGAATTAGAAAATGCCAACAGATTTGAGACGCGTTGTTCTGGATATAGTGTACAAACGGTCTGACGCTTTAATAGGTAAAACTAACCTAAAATACCAGATACGATCAAGCAATCTGAGCAAATAGCTAAACCTTATCGTAAATGAACTGATTGGTCCTAATTAGTATGACGTTAAACATGGAAAATAAATAACCGATCAGATATTGATACTTTAGAAAATATTGTAAAAAAAAAAAATGAAAAATATATCGACACTTACCAGCTTACTGTAGAAAATAAAGCCGTCTTTGGTAGTCTTATTCGATGTAGTCTGATTTACATACATACCTAATTTACTTTGCCATATAAAAGGCAAGGCAAAGCAGGCGATTGAGTTAGTGAAGTTCAGTCAGTCATGTGTGCAGACGCTATGTGTTCGAAGAGAGTAATCGTAGTGTTAAGATCTTCGTTACAAAGATCTGTCGAATAATTGTCTAGTAATTGTTATTGTTTATGCAAAGGGTGTAAACAAATGAATAACAAAAGAAAGCAATTGTTGTTGTTTACATCAAGTTGTGAACAGTGGCAGACAGAATTGTGTGAATAATAAAGAATTTTAATTAAAACTAAACACAAATTTATTTCCATTTTATTTGCAATCTACGAGCTCAGTCTAGTAAGTAGTGTGTTGGCTTATTAGACGTAAAGCCAGGGTTCGAGCCCCAGGCCAGACATCAAAATAAAATACAAAAAGTATTTCTTCGGCGACTTCCTCTCAGCAGGATTTCTGGCAAAAACTCTGAGAGTAAATAAAAATTGCCATGAAAAGTTTCTCTAAAATCTGTCGTTCGGAGTTGACTTTAAACTGTAGGTCTCGCCACTCATGTATAAACTTAACACACACAGCATAAGTGGTGTGAGAAACTAGGTCGTGATCCTGCCTGAAGGGTTGTAATGGCCAATTATGTATGTATGTATGAGCTCATATTTTAAACGTTTTTAAACCTTGGCAGGCAATTACTTTTTTAATGAAAAATTTAAATTCATATTTTGCTGTGTAAAGGCCTTTGAAGGTGAATAATAAAGTTGTGTGGCAATGTATGTTATTTTATGGGCATTGTTACTTGTTTGTGATCCTCTCATATATTTTTATTGTTGTAAATTTTTAATTTGCATACAACCTGAGCCAACTCGCACTCTTTTATTTTCTTTTTCTTTTTTTGTTTCAAAAAAAGAAAAAAGTTATCGAGGGAAATGGGCTCGTTGTAAGCCAATAAAAATTGTGGCATTTTGTTCTTTTCATGGCATAAAATTTATGTTTATTATGCTTCTCCGGTAATGCTCAGACGCTTACGCTTATGGGGAAACTTAATACGCAACTCAAGTCAAGGGAAAATAAAATCTAATTACCGTAAACATTATATCGTACATATAAACATGACATAACATAAAGTAATGTAATGTAACGTAACGGTACGTAATGTAACGTAATTGATAATGTCTCAATTGGAAATGTTAAGCGGCATGTTTTCGAATTTAAATTGTGGTGGTGGTGGTGGTGAAGGAACTTAGTATTCATATTTCCATTACGCAATGGATGTGGTAAATTTGCCAAGACCATCTTTGTTTCTTTAAAGGCAAAAAGAAGGAAATATTTTACCAAAAACAAAAGGGAAGAATAATATGATGGAGATGGGTTGTGGTAGAGCTTCGTAACGTTTATGACAATCCTTTTCTTTCCAGTTTTTATTCACGCTATTGTTCTTTGCAGTTATGCAGTAAACGTGTTTACATAAAATTAAAAGCCATAAATCACGCACTCTTGTAACGTAAACTGAGAAACTTCTTCGTGTGGCACAAAAATTCTTTTACTATTACGTTGATACTCTCTCGCTTCCTTTCTCCAGCTCTTTCACTTCCTTCTGAACTCTGCAGTGAGCAGTAGTTAACGCCCTCGTTGTCCGAATTTTACGCATTTGTCTGACGCTGTCATACGCTATAGTTGGTCATATGATATGTTGGTATCATATGGCAGACACCAGACTCATTTTGCAATTACTTCATGCCACAGGAAGAGTCAAAAAAAGGGAGAGAGTACCAGGAAACATGTAAGCTTAGTGGGATGTCAGCAACGAAAGAAAATTTAATTGAAATCACACAGCCTTTTTTGGCCTATTTTCAAAGGACCCGTTATGTCGTTGTATTGTGTTAGCAAAGAGGCTGTCACGTGTTTGCATTTGTCACACTTGTATGTCAGACGTGCGTGCATAAATGGTTTCCTGTGAATTTATTACTTTCACTTGAATTGTAATGGTTTTTGCTGCCGAATTCATTTCAAGGATATTGAGGCTTAATGCAAATTGAATTTGGTAGTTAAAGTTAATCACAGAACGTAACAGATTAAATCGAATTAAATTTGAATTGGATTGGTGGCAACTTTGAATGGCAGTTGCTGACCCTTCTCCTATTCTATAATCAACTCCATTGAATATTTGAAAGGGTATTGTTTTGTTTAAATACTGCTGGACAGTAATGCAAAAAAATTATGAAAAACAGAAAATTCTTCTTTCCGTGCAGGCCTAAATTCTCATTAAGTATCACACGATCCCATAAGAAATTTTAATCTCGGATTTTAACTTGGGACTTAGGGACTGAAGTTCCGATCCCAGTAAACTCGTTGAAGTGTGTATCGATGGCTTCGTAAGGGACAGAATAGACTGTGTGTTATGTATTAAGGGTTCTCACATTAGATTTTCGTACAAGCTGCTGGATAGAGTTTACTTGGGGGAAGTCAAACAAAAACTGAACAAAAACAACAATAAAGAAACAATTGACAAACACATGGGGACAAGAATTAAAAGTAACGAAAATGTAAAAGAAAGTCTATATGTTCATAGCCTAAGCATGACCATGACCTAAGCATGACAAGAAACCTACAAGAATCTCTCGAAACAGAAAATTTTTCATTCATAATTATTGAGAATAGACACGTAGAAGTAATAATCCTGTCAAGAATTAGATTAGTTTTAATTAATTAATTAGATTAGGAGTTTAATTAGTAATCTGTAGTCATCGAAAAAACCACATACCGTCCAAAGTATATCGAAAATGAATATTTATCTCACGAGACCGATTGTCACAACATTAATCGCCATGTCTTGATAGTCTAGTGGGTAGTGTGCTGGACTATATGTGATGGTGGAATCCCACTATAGACGGCATTACATCGAGCATAACATACATAATTGGTCATTACAACCCTTTAGTTAGGATTACGGCCTAGTTTCTCACAACACTTATGTTGTGTGAGTTAATTTTATACATGAGTGCCGATACCTACAGTTTAAAGTCGACTCCAATCGAAAAATTTTTGAGGAACTTTTTATTTACACGATCAGTGAGGTTGAAATCATATGCCCATTAATGTCATCTTGATGTCTGCCTTCTGTTAAGGAATGTCGAGGATTTCTAAGGGAAGGAAATCTTATACGGCGCTCATCGCAGGCATCATCCGCAGCTTATATGAATAGGAACGGTACTGATTGATTTCCTTTCTTAAATAGCATGACATGCGATTCTCACAAGCCTCTGCACTATTGAAAGAAATGTCGGTAGCCTAGGCAATTGCTCGAATGACTCCTGCAGGAGCTGTGTATCGAAGGACAATTAAGAAACTATTTTTCACCTGATGTAGCAGATGTTACATGATAAACACAGAAGAATTTTGGGCCAGGAATAATTTTATATGTTTGTATGTATGTATACCTTTCAAAAATGCTTAAATTATGAGCTCGTAGATTGCAAATAAAATAAAAATAAATTTGTTTTTAGTTTTAATTAAAATTTTCTATTATTCGCATAATTCTGTGCGCCCACTATTCACAACTTGATGTAAACAACAACAATTGCTTTTCTTTGTTATTCTTCTGTTTATACCCTTCGCATAAACTATAACAATTACTAAACAATTGTTCAACAGATCTTTGTAACTGAGATCTTCAAACCACGATTACTTTGTTCAAACGCACAGCGTCTTCACACAAGACTGACTGAACTTTTACTATCTCACTCGCCTGCTTTGCCTTGCCTTTTATATGGCAATGTAAACAGTCTGATGAATGTTCTTGAAGGCGAAAGTTCGTGGCTTCGCCTTATCACAATCTCTATAAATGCAAACATTGTTGTTTCATTATTGTTGTTTGTGTATTTTGTTTACATTTATTCTTGTAGTGTTTGATGTTGTATTCTTGTTTACTTGTTTACCATTTTATTTTATGCTGGTGTTTGTTGTTGTATTTTTTGTTTATAATTTTAATGTTAAGCGATGTAAAAGCAAAACTCCAGTATTTAGATTCTTCACCTTAAACAGTGACTGTGGTGTCAGTGATACCGATTCTACGACCATCCTACTGTTCATGTTTCACTTGGCGGATATAAATCCTTTTGGAAACTTGCTTTTTTTTTTTATACGTCAGACTTAATATCCGGTTAAATTTCTAGGATTCTATTGTGTACGGCATTATAATTATTTCAAATTGAAATTATCTTAACAAAAGTCTTCTCTGCTTTTCTACAACAAAGTGAATTAACAATTCCATTCACGAATAACCTTCAACATTCCAAATATTGCTTCCTAATCATTTCATAAATTTAACACGCCATACATTAATTGAATCAGGCGTTTAGTTAAGCTCTATGAAGTGTTGAAATCCTAAAGGATTAACAGCGTAATTACAAAACACTTTCATTTAAATTATAGGGGATCTTAGTAAAACACTTTGTCTTGAGAACACAAACTTCTCTTAGGCAAAACCATAAAAGGCTTTGACTTCCGTCAAATGAAATTGTCATGGCTTTGCCACAATAATGATGTCATTGAGACAATATCCTGTTTGCATATTAAAATCATAAGAGAAAAACATTTTTGGGGTGGGCCTTTTAAGCTAATGAATGTGATAAAATGCGTTGTTCGTGTTGTTTTCTGCCATCAAGATGTTGTAAAATATTTCGAAATAATTAATGATGGGAAGAAGCCTTTTGAATTGAAAATTGAAATATTTTCGGGGGCATTGTTTGTAATCCCCTTTTGCTTTAACCTTTATGATTAGGGTTTAAACTATTATTTTGAGGAGTTATGTTTGCCATACGGTGGTTGTAAGGTTGCATATCCATTAAATATACTTTTATATGGCTTGTGCCACTTTAAAGCCCAACTCCATTGTAGCACATGCCACACAAAAGCAGTAACAATTTATCATTTTTCTTCTTTTAAAGAATTTCATTTCTTGTTGTTGTTTAAGAATTCTTTAAACAATAAAAAACTGAAAAGTGAAGGCGTTTTGTTTGTGCCTCAGAAAAAACAATATTGGACGCATAAACTTAGCCTACTGCTTGCCTAGGCGGACACAAGTTGTCTTATAACCTGTAAGCCTAAATGCTAGTAATGGGAAATGATGGATACTTTATCCTTCTTTCTGCTGCTTTTGTTTGTTTATGAATGCCTTAAGTTTCTCTCATTCGATTTCTGTTTTTGGCCAATTTGCGCCACTGAAATATCACTCCGAAGGGAGTCATGGTAATGCTAAAATTTTTCAAATTTTTTTTTTAAATGGAAAATAATTGCCAGCCAGGGGCTTCTTCAACAACAAAAGCAAGAAAAAAGAATAAAAAACAATGCCATCAACAAAAACATTTTTGTTTAACAATTTGATGGCATTTTAAAATGATTAATAATCGCTTGTGAGGAATGCCATCAGAAGGGAACACGTATACGTTTCTGTTAGATTAAGAATGCAACAGTTTTAAAGCAATTTGGGGAATTCCTTTGGCAAGGAACATAATGAATTAATCAATCATAAAGAAGAGGTTTTCTCTAGGCGTGCAGGAAAGAAAGAAATTTTGACAAGAAATTCAAAGAATAATTCATTTTCTTTTACAAATGGCCGCCGATTAGAGAATAAAATGGAAAATAGTTTATGGAAGTGTGATAATAGGGTAGTTAAACAAGGACTGTCCTCGTAGAGTCCCAGTTGTTACGTAGAGCCATTGTAATACCAATAGATTATAAAATCCCTATAGAAAATGATAACGACTCCAAAAAATTCATTTCGCTACTTTCCTTCTTTGCCAATCTCCATTTCAGAGATTTCAGTCAAAGAAGGCAAAAACTAAGACAACAAGATTCTCTGCTGCGTAATAATAAGAACTACCACGTAAGGTAAATACCAGTCACCTCCACTGTAGGGAGTAATTTCTCAATTTTGGAGAGATATTCATACGTCCTGGATTTACAATTTTAATAATGGGTGAGCTACAAAAAAAAACACATTAAATTCAGAAAAATGCATGAAATCTTTACTTGAATCGATAGTACGGTCCATATAATTTAATTTTTGAAGATTATTTCATGCAAATATTGACCGCGACTGCTCCTCAAATGGTCCATCCGCTTAGTCCAATTTTGGGATACTCTTTCCAACATTTCGGCCAGTATCTCCCGAATAAATGCTTCAATGTTGTCTCTCAATGCGTCAATTGAAGTGAGCTTGTCTGTGTAGACATGAGCTTTAACATAGCCCCATAAAAAATAGTCTAAAGGCGTTAAGTCGCACGATGTAGGCGGCCAATTGACCTGGCCACGAACGTGAAATAAAATGTTCACCGAACTCGCCTTTCAATAAGTCCATTGTTACGCGTGCTGTATGGCATGTGACACGCTCTTGTTGAAACCACATGTCATGCAAGTCAAGCTCTTGCATTTTGGGCATAAAAAAAGTTGGATATCATCTAACGGTAGCGCTCACCATTCACAGTTACGTTACGATTCGCAGCATCTTTGAAGAAGTACGGTCCAATGATGCCACCAGCCCATAAACCGCACCAAACTGTGACTTTTTCTGGATGCATTGGTAGCTTTTGCAATGCTTCTGGCTGATCTTCACTCCAAAAACGATAATTCTGCTTATTTACGTATCCATTGAGCCAAAAATGAGCTTCGTCGCTGAACACAATTTTCGATAAAGAAGTGGATCTTCGGCCAACTTTCCAAGAGCCCATTCACCAAAAATTCTGCGTTGCGATAGGTCGTTCGGCTTCAATTCTTGCACCAGCTGTATTTTTGAAAGGCTTCACACCTAAATCCTTCCGTAAAATTTTCCACGTTGTTGAGTGACAGAGGCCGAATTGCTGCGAACGGCGACTAATCGATAATTGATGGTCATCATTAACACTGGCCGATACAGCTGCGATATTTTCTTCAGTTCGCACTCTACGTAAGCGTGTTGATGGTTTAATGTCCAACAATGTAAATTTGTTGCGAAATTTAGTCACAATAGCCCGAATAGCCGCTTCAGTGGGTCGATTAAACTGACCATAAAATGTAAGAAGCGCGCGATGAACTTTCTTAACAGAGCACGCATTTTGATAATAAAATTCAATGATTTGCAAGCATTGTTCGTTTGTAAGACGATTTATGGTTAAATTATAGACCAAACTGAAGATGTTTGACAGTGGAACAAAACACGAAATGTGCGTGAGCTGTTTAAACCAGTGTTGCCAAAATATAATTATTTCATAGCGTGTAGACGTCGGCAGCATCTGGCAGCATTGCTTTTGCGTTCCATTTATACTTCATTCATATTCGGTGAAGTCGCCATAGTCTAGTAGGCACTGTGTTGACTTATTAGATGTAAGGCCACGTTTCAAACCCCAGGTCAGACATTTCGAATAAAACGAGATGTGAAAAAATATTTTTTCCGCCTCCTTGCTCTCAGCAGATTTCTGACAGAAAGCTCTCTGCGAGTAAATAAAATTGCCATGAAAAGTTTTTCAAAAATATGTCATATGGACTCGACTTTAAACTGTAGGTCCCACTACTCTTGTATTAAATTAACACACACAACATGAGTGGTGTGAGAAACTAGGTCGTAATCCTGACTAAAAGGTTATAATGATCAATTATGTATGTATTCACACGTCCCGGAATTACACTTTTAATACTTCATAACGTGAATATATCGCAGTTTTAACTACAGTAGCATTACTCTTTGCGTTCTATTTATAGTTCAGTTAATTTCGGTTTGGCAACTTCTAGAAACTCACTGTTGTTTTGTTATTGTTTTTATATTTTTATTTCTTTCTTTTTCATGTTTTTTCTTTCGTGATCTTGTAACACAATTTCTTTGTTTTTTCGTTGTTATTGTTTGTTTTCTTTGCTCTTTTTGTAAGCATTTATTAGTACACTTTGTTGCATTCAAGTACATATGAATGCATAATGCATCATAATGCCTTCTGAAATTCTAAGAATTTCATAATATTTTAATTATTTTTGCTTAAGCGAGAGACTTATGCTAGAAAAAGTATTTAAAATTAATTAAAATTAACACAGCATTGAGTTGCAACTGCTTTTAAATAAAACAAAACTGTTACCAAGTGTATGCATAATTCCCTTCCTTGTGCTTTACATATCCTTTCCTCTTTCTCAATCTCAGTTTTCTATTTCTCGCTGGCGTTTAAATCTTTTCGCATTCAATTACGCCTTATATTTACACAATTGCTTGAAAAGAGATAAGAAAAAAAAACAAAAAATAACAAGAAATTATCGCATGACATACAAAAAGATTTTGTAAAAATATTTAAACACATAACATCAGATTCCCGTTAGAATAGTGAAATATTTACACACATACACATACATATAGACAATATATACACTTGCATTGTACAAGCAGTCACAAAAGTTGTCGCACCATCGCAGTAAATATCAGTTTTGCTTTGATATTTGGGATGTAAACAGCAGCAGGATACACACAGAAATATTTATTTATTTATTTATTAATTACAATACAATTACAAATTATATCCTAATTATATACGAGCGAAGTAACTTGACTATGTGCTCGGTGTAGTGTCACAGACCAGAGTCTCTGGTGGGAATCGAACCCAGGACCCTCACGCTAATAGTCTAGCACACTACCCACTAGACTACCAGGGTACCCACACACAGAAATATATTTCCGTTTTTTTTGCGTAGATTTCAACACCAAACGTATAAACATTGTGGTATTTAGGTGCTCAACAAAAAGATTATTGGAAATTAAAAAGGTGGTGTTACGTGTGGGCTGCCCTGACTCACCCGGCTGAGAAGATTGTGGCTTGTGCCCATAGCACGACCTAACGATGTGCCATGCAATTGGGTGTCAATCGGTCTTTATACTCAAGTTATCCTGAATCTTCAAAGCTTCATTTAAAAGCAAGTATTAGCTCATTAGCCCCATTTGCATTTCCGTAGATATTTGAGCTAGCAGAATTACAACTTTTGTGTCACAAAAAATCGTCTGAAAGTAACTAAGTTGTGTACCATTTACACTGGCATTAAAGTCATTGGTTTTATTTCTTGAGGTACATACATGTACATATATGAACGACGATAGTGATCTTTAGAGCAGTACCGAAGGACTTCTTCAACTTTATAAAATTATCCTGAAAAACATGTCCTTCTGAGATAGAATGAACACCAATTGAGGGCTGAATTTCTGAATCTCTTATTTGGGTGCCCGCTTTAATCGTTCTGTTCTTCTTTTTGGGGGGGTCTATGTAAACAAATTTCATCTTTTGTAGTTTTTACTTGAAAATTATTATTCGCTACTGGCAATGTTAAGGAGTTTTAACCATTGAAGTCCATAAAGAGAATATACGTCCAAATATACGAAGTAAATAGGGCTCATCCGCCAGATCCCTGCAATTCAGCAAGTACATCTGCATTCTCCATTCCCTCATTGTAACAATACTTCAGAACCAAGCGCAGTTTTATCAAACAATTGTTGGAAAGCATTGTGAAGTCCTTCTGGCAAGAAGCAAGCAACCTCGAGTCAAAAAATTACCTCTCTTAGCATTCACGAAAGCCATGACTGTTCCCCTAAGTGACTACACTATCTCCTGGTACGATTCATGACTAGACCATATCTGGTCCTATATGGCATCGCAAATATTTGATCCTGAATGGCCTGGCATTCATCATGAAGCCAATAAAATTGCATTTTAGTCCTCGCTTGTTCTGTTTACCATTTTCTCGAGAGATGAATGGAGAACATGTAGTTCTAGTATGAAATGCACACAACCTGCTGTCGAAATTTTGCTGCCTGTGTTTACTGATCGCCTAAGCTGTCGTTTTGGTCGCGGTTTCACTAATCTGTACTTCTTCTTGGGTGTCCATGTCAACAAGTATCAGACTCTTTAAGGCCGGAAAAAGAATATTCCTCACGAACATAGAGACTGCATGTCGGAAATTCTGGGAACAGTAATGGATGATGCGAAAATTGGGTCCGCATGATTATCAATTGTACCGACAGCCATCTGATAATCAAACACAACAACAACCCTGAAGCAAAACAAAAAGTTTTTCATTAAAAAAAGGATATCGTGTCACAACTTTTGTGCCACAATGTATTCATAAATATTTAAAAACAATGTTAGTAAGACCATAGCCCAAGAAGAGAGAGAGAGAGAGAGTGAGTGTAGTAGTTTAAAGAGTCTTGTAAGTGCAAATGTAATACAGATAATAGCACAATAAGAAAACGAGAAGAGATAGAGAGAGAGAGAGAGAGAGAGGGAGGGAAGCAATAACAGTTTCTTGTTGTTGGTAAATAAGTTGCCATAAATAAAGAAATTAAATTGAAGTTAAGTTAAGAAGCTGAAGTTGTATTGTTTATATTGTAAACAATACCAGCAAGAACATAAACATACCCATACATAGACACATATACACATATTTACACTCGTACTTATGTAAGTGAACTAAGATTTGCTTTTTTTTCATTCGAAGAAACATAAATTTTACTTCATGCATACAATACAAGTGTGTGTGTGTATGTGTTTGTCTGTTTACAAGTCGAAAAACAATTTGCAACTTCTTGCCATCTATTGTTTACTATAATCTGTCTCTTTCCCTTTCTCTTTCTATCTCTATCAATTTATTTTTTCTCTCTTTTCTTGATTGTTTTATTTCTGTTCTTACTTTCCTGGTCTGTTTTAATGTGTTGTTGTTCGTTAGTTTTTTTATTGCCATTTTTTTGTCTTGACTTTTGAATAAAATTTTAATGCCGGAAAAATTATTGCCAGAATCAAAAGACTTTTTTGTTTGGGCTGCTCAAAACTGTGTGAAATAGTTTTCTTCTCTTAAACTTGTCTTGTTTGTGTCTTGTTATTGCAGTTGCTGTTTTTTATTGTTGTTATAACCTCAGGGGAATTAAAATAAAAACAGAATAAATTAACAAGAAACAATGCATGCCATAATTGCATGGACTACTGTGCATACCGATTACCCTCTCTCTCTCTCGCTCTATCTCTCTGTTTCTCGTCTTTTTTTTATCGAAATTGTTTTTCATATTTTCTTTATATGCATGTGTGCGTATTTGACGAGTTTTTTGATTGCATTTGCTGCATTTCGTTGCTCATAAATCACAATTATTCTTGGCAAACACTTTAAAGAACTAATGTGTTCCGTTTAATGAATTGAATGCCGAGACTAATTTTTTTAATTGCTGATGCCATTTTGCAAAGGCAAAAGTTGGTCCTGGCCTTAGGGCCAAAACATTTATTCATTTCGAATAAAAAAAAATTCAAAAACGAAATAAAATTTAAATTTATCACTCAATTCTGGCTTTTTATTAAATGCTTAGGAATAGACAGAAGAAATACTTCTACTGTGGTATCAGTATTAAACGAAGGATAGAATAGGCTACGAAGGTGGGTTATAAGATATACATATACATACATCTATAATAAAAAAAAAAAATAAGAAACGAAACAGGAAGAGGAAAAACAAAAAATTAAAACTGAATATAAAGTACCAGTAAAATGGAAAAGAAATATAGAAAAGTAGGAAAAAAATGAAAGGTATGTAAGAAGTGCGGTAGGTAGTGTGTTGGCTTATTAGAAATGAGGCCTCGGTTCAAACCCCAGGTTGAATGCATGTGTAGTGAACTAAAGTCTTTCGGTTGCAGCTGTGCTTCAACCAGTCAGTTTTTGTTTTTTTAAGGGAAAGAGAAATTTTGTATTTTATTTTGGTATGTGAAAGTTGCCCCATTAGACGTAAGTCGACGGTTCAAATCCCAGATCAGACATCTGCAGCAAAACGTAATGCGAAAAATTCCCTTCAAAATTATGTTTGTACCACAGATCGTATGAGTGATGTGATAAGAAAAATTATTTATTAAAATGTTGCATACTTTTCAGTGTTACGATGCGTATGAGTAATGAATAATTAAAAATTTTCATACCAAAATTATAGTAAGCCAGTGGTGTGATATAATAATTGAAAAAAAAAAAAATAAAAATAAAAAAAAATATTAAAATGGTATTCAGCTGTCAATTTAACTGTTTTTATATTTCTGAGGAAAATATGATTTTCTACGTTCATGCCATAATGATCTTAGTTAAGTATAGTAGATGAATACTTTCATCAGCTGTTTTAAATATTTTACAACTCAAACAAGAAACATATGATATGTATATAATATTTATGAAGTCACCATTGTCTAGTAGGTAGTACGTTAGCTTATTAGACGTGAGACCTCGGTTCAAACCCCAGGTCAGATTTCTCCAACAAAACGAAATATAAACAAATATTTCAGCGGCGACTTTCTCTCAGCAGATTTCTAGCAAAAACTCTGAAAGTAAATAAAAAATGTTTCTCAAAATCTGTCGTTCAGAGTCGACTTTCAACTGCATATGGCGCCAGTCATGTATAAAATTAATACAAAACAACAAAAGTGGTGTGAGAAGCTAGGTCGTAATCCTGGTTGAAGGGTTGTAATGACCAATTATGTATGTTATGTATGTGTAGAGAGTCAACTCACTAACCAGGAAATGACTGAGATTAGTAACTAACTCTGGACTAGTAACTCCTTAAGCTCATTAAAGACATCGTGGCCTAAAAGCCTGAATCTAAGCCTTTAAGTTCCAGTACAGTAGTACATGATATATGCGACTCAAGCCCCCTTTGCCATGACAAAATGTGCTGAAAATAAGTATGCTAGTGTAGAGAAACTCTGGTTTCAGAGTTATGCTTTTCGGTTTGAAATCCTCTGAAAACTCCGAGAGTTTTCCAGACTTATGCGTCATACCATCATGAAATTATCCACTCTGTAGTAGGATTGGAGATTTTAAAATATCCTCCTTTCTGTCATAACACATATACTATTCGCCTGATAGAAGAAGTAAGCCACAAAAGTTCTTAAAGAGCCATCTGCACTCGTCTCGTTCTCTCACAAGTTCATTTGCGATCTTATTTTATACAGAACCACAGAACGCAATGTGCTTTTATTTATTTTTTTAATTTTAAGATTTAATCCTTGAGAAAAAAGAAAATGAAAAATTTCTGAAAAACGTTTATGTGGCACATATAGTCAAAGAAAAAAGTCTACATACAGTTGTTTTTTTTTTAAATTGAAAAAGATGTTATAGTGTTGTTAAAGGCATTTACAATTAAGAATGTTTGAAAAAAATACAGCGTAGAAATTATTGGGGAAAAAAGTATAAATAGAGTAGTGTAAGTAGACTTTTTTCATTGACTGTAAATGTTTGTGTGTGGCCAACAATAATTGATGTTTCTTAATTGAGTTCTTATTTCATTTACCGGTTATATGAATCCATGCACATAAACTCTCTTTTATTGAACGTTAAAAATGTCTGGTCATTGCATTCATAATTCTCAACTTAATTATACACACAACAATAAAAGCAAAGCAAAGAAAATAAAAGAAATAAAACGAGAGCATCATAACACATAACAATGCCTGTGTGTGAATTAATAATGATTTCCTGAAAATAAATTTGTCTCTCATAAATTATCAGTATTTTCTCATCATGCTCTTGTATATGTTGCTTGGAATATAGTTTTCAGTTGTCTTTTATTATTTCCTCTTCCTATCACACTATCTATCTCGCTCGCTCTCTCTATTTGTATCACTTTCTTATTACGGGATTGCACTTACTCTTAAAATATTGTGTTGTATTGTGTTGGTGTTTGTAAGAATAACCACAAAACTACCCACACAATTATGTTTGTTTATGATGATGATGATGGCACATTATGCAAAGAACACTGAGAGCACAGTGGAAATATTGAAGGAAAAAAAGAGAAAAACAAAAATTAAACTGTCCATCTGATCGATGTCCCATATCAGTATTGGCTTGTCCGAATCCATGGTAAAGTTTCTTTTTTCATGAACAGTTTTTCGAATCCCATATGTTTTTGGTATCCATTTTATCAGTCACTGTAGCCCTGTGTGTGTAATACGTTATTGTAAATGACAATATTTGTTGGATTTGTTGTTACTCCATTTATTCTGTCCATAGAGAACAGAAATAAATATTTATTGTCAATTGAGAAGTGAAAGAAGGAAAATGCTAAAAGCAAAAATCGTAAAAAATAAACATCAATCATAAGGAAAGTGAAGAGAAGGAGAAAGAGACTGAATTTCAAGTATGAGTGTTATTGCAACTGCAATTGAATTGAATGGTTAACAGCATTCAAGAGTAGCAGAAGGTATTGCAGTTACAGACACAGAGTGACAGCAACATTCCTCTGAATTCTGTTTGTCAATGTGGAAATTGTTAAAGTAGACGAACGAATATCATGTGTTGTCGTATTTTATTGAAATTTTGTTAACACTTGCTAACAGAAGACAAATACTTTAGACAAGAACAGTAGCAAACATTCGCAAACACACAGCGAGGACTGTGTTCACCGAAAATGTATACATCTAGATACTGGTGTCTTCCTTCTACATCGCTTAACAATAAAATTATAAACAAAAGCTACAAAAACAAAACAATGCACTAAAGAAACCTGTTTACAAATTATCGTAGTGCTTAATATAAACAACAAACACCAGCATGAAAAAAATGGTAAACAAGTAAACAAAAATCCACAAACTACACTACAATAAAAAATGTAAACAAAATACCCCAACAGCACTACAATAATAAATGTAAACAACGATGTATAAATTTATAGAGATTTCGGGAAGGCGAAGTCATAAACGTTCGCCTTTAAGAACATTTATCAGACTGTTTACTTTGCCATATAACAGACAAGGCAAAGCAGGCGAGTGAGTTAGTGAAGTTCAGTCAGTCTTGTGTGAAGACGCGATGTGTTTGTAGAGAGTAATGTTGGTTTGAAGATCTCCGTTACAAAGATCTGTTGAACAATTGTTTAGTAATTGTTATTGTTTATGCAAAGGATGTAAACAAATGAATAACAAAAGAAAGCAATTGTTGTTGTTTACATCAAGTTGTTAACAGTGGCATACAGAATTAAAACTAAACACAAATTTATTTTTATTTTATTTGCAACCTACGTGCTCATATTTTAAACGTTTTTAAAAGGTGAAAACGTTGCAATATTAATACGGCACTGAAGAGAAATTTGATTTTAATGGAAGTCTCACATAGTTAGGAAATAAGTTACTTTAGTGATCAGTTCTCGTAAGTTTTTAAAAGCCAAGTTAGGCAGTTTTTCTCAAATAGCTAATGAGGCTATACAAATTCGAATTTGTAATTGATTCGAACAAGTGAATTTCTAAAGTGTGAGTCTGTTATCTCCCAGAACCGGACTCTAGCTTAGAACATACAGAATTATTTCCTCTTCTTCCTTGTCAAGTTTACTGGTAGCAATGTCGGTGTCTACAATAAATGAGTGTTCGAATGCCTAAACTCGATTTACAGTAATCCTTCGATTTACGTCGCCTCGATTAACGTTGTTTCGATTTACGTCGTCAAAGTTTTTGTTCCCTCTAACTTCTATTTGCGTCGTCATTCAATTTACGTCACCTTTTTTTGAAACAAACTACGACGTAAATCGATGAATTACTGTAATCATTTTCCTGGTAGAATGAATACTGCTACATATGAGAATCGACATTACAGCGATAGTTTTCAGTAGCCTATTCGCTGTATGACTATCCACAGAGACATCAATCTTTATTGCAGCAATTGATAGGTCATTAAGGAGGTGTTCAAGAAACAAATTCTGTTCTTATGGCGACCCTTGAAAAATCCATGAAGACTGTGATAATATTACCGCTGATAACTGAGACTGAAATCAAAATTTCATAGAAGGAATGTACATATCACGACGACATATAAGGCTCTGACATGGCGATGCGTTCTTAATACTTTATGAAGACGTCAGATCTTCTTGTTATCAATACTAAGGAATCTGGCACAAAAGCTATTTGAGAAAATAAACAACTTTTTCCTCTACATCAGTATAATTTGGCCCATGCCATTGGGCGAAATATTCAAAATTCTTGTGCGAATTACCTCTACCACCTACACATATGATGAGCTTTCGGAATACTGGCCTAAGTAGATCACATAATATTTGTCATGGTATTGGATCATGTTATCATGTTCGGCTCTTTTGAGAAGAATACATGGTGGAAGTGGCTGTCCCCTCGATGGAGTCATGAGCGGACACACTTAAGCCGCACACAGGGCCCATTGTGACAGAGAAGACATATTTGCTTGCTATTTTGCCGCACTTAGATGTCTTATTAGTATGGTAGTAGAGTGTCCAAATGAACTGCTTTATGCAGTTCTAAACAACCAAATAATTGTTGACTGCATATGTAAAGCGAGCAGCATTGGCTGACAGATTATGGCGCCTCAATGCACTGTAAGGTCAAAGTGTCAAATTTTAAGAAATTGTAAGAGATGCTTGGCTTTCCGTGGTCAAGTGGAATTCCTGAGAAAATTTATAATTATACTGAACCGTTTGCTATAGACAGCCTTCATGTAACTTCTTTAATGAAAATATGAACAGTTTTGTCTTCTACTGTAATATGTCCCATTGTTGTTCTTATCATTTTTTGTTTTCTCTCTGTTTGTATTTGTTATCATACCGAATACATATGCATGTGATACAATAGAAGTTTTGTTTGGTAGACTTTTAACAATATTTGTATACAAATACAAAAATTTATTCTCTTTTTCCCTTTCTCTCTCTTCTACTCTTTTAAACTATTTCAGTCTCTTGCAATTGATATGAATTTCAAAAGAAAACAAGCAACTTATTTGGCATTGTATTCGTTTTACCTTGTTTACCCTACTCTAAGTAAATAAGTATGTGTTAGAGAGAGCGAGAGTGTACTGTTCTCTCTTATTGTTATCATATGTGTACGTATATGTGTGTTGAGAGTACAACTACAATTTTAAACTACACAATGCATAACGACAGTGTTACTAAAAATAAAAATAAAATAAAAATTAAAACTGAATTTGATATTATAATAGACTAACAGAGAGAGAGACAGAGAGAGAGAGAGAATGTGTGCAATTGAGTGATTGAATGAGTATGCAAGTGACAAACTAACACGCATACACACACAACGTTAACATTTAAATAATATTGTGGTGTACGTAATATTTATAAACACACACTGTGTTATGCATTTAAATGATGTTTTGCTGGTACTGCTTGCTGCCCATACCCATGCAAACAAATACTCTGATGACTGAGTGTCGAGTGTTGAGTGTATGTGTGTGTGTTTTCTAAAAACAGACATTTATTTTGGTCTTTTCCATTGTATTTGTTTGTTGAATTTGTGATAACTTGTCTAAATCCAAACAATTGTTGCATGTTTCCAAACTATACATACGAGTGAGTAAATCCTTCATTCAGTACAATTTATTGCAGCTGTTTGTCAGTCAACCAGCCTGCCAGCCTGTTATTTACTATTTTATTCAAATGCAAGTAAATTTGTCAATTTTTTTATTATTTAAAATGCAATTTTTTCTTCTTCTTTTTTATTGGATAATATTTTAGTTTCGTATACGTTTCTTCCTCTCTCTCTGTTGCTTTATTATGGCATTTGTTTGTTTGTTTACAAAACAATAAAAAACTGCAATAAAAACCATATGTAAACAGATTTATTTCACTTTTTAAATTTTATTTCCATCATCATATGCAGATTGTGATCAGGACAGTTATTAGAAAAGGATAATCGAGATGAAATAGAAACCGAAAAAAATATTTTTTTTATTGGATTAACGACACCTGGGAGCTAAAATATGATTTTTTTACATAAATTTGTTAAGCCTTTCGATGATGAATTACTTTATTTTATATACGTATGTCATAAACGTAATTTATAAAATTCAATTGACATCAATTGAAATTATTAGAGATAAATATTAAAATAGGTATGTATATAAGTTGATTGATAGGAAAATAATTTATAAGTTTATTATATACAGTCCCTGGCCATATGATTTGACGAGCTGCAGGTTTTTTTTTATTAATTCCATGCAAAGTATGTAAATTGAACCAAACTGTGGCCTTCGGTTTGTACATTTAATAGCATTTTTTCTATAAAATAAAGAGCGCTTAAACTATTTTAAAAGAGCAGAACTCCCCCGTTTGGATTGATTAGCAAGAATCCCGATATATAGAACCCAAATGAAAATGCTTGAGAACGGATGAAGAGCAAAGCGCGTTTAAATGTGGTCACGAACAAAACGGAACTCTTTGTTAAGTTCATAAACATGTACGTAAAATAAACATTTCCAAGTGTTGGAGACAAAGTCATGAATATCCATTTTAAGAGGGAAGAAAAAATCGTTGGCATTTTCGAATCCGTATAACCGGAGTCTCTAATACAGATTTTACGCTGATGACTTCTAACACTACTGATATGTGTTGTATATTTCATCATAATGTTTTTATTTCATTATAAGTGGAGGCATCTGCATCGGAACGATTTTATTTCCATTAATTGGGATGCCAAAAGTACTTTCATACATCAAAGACTAACACTTCAAACAAGATTTTTCTTTGCATCAATTGCATTGCCTATAAATTTACACGAAGGGAACTGTTGTATTCACACAGAGACATACATATTTGGTCATTTCAACCCTTTAGTTAGGATTACGACATAGTTTCTAACACCACTTATGTTATGTGTGTTAATTCTATACATGAGTGCTAGGACCTACAAATTTTTTCCTTGTAATCTTTTACTTACTCTCAGAATTTTTGCCAGAAATCTGCTGATCGGCATGTCACCGACGAAATATTTGTTCATATTTTGTTTTGTTGGAGAAGTCTGACCTGGTGAGGCTTCGCGACTAATAAGAATACACACTGCCTACTAGACTATGGTGACTTCATAAATATTATATACATATCATATGTTTCTTGTTTGAGTTGTAAAATATTTGAAACAGCTGATGAAAGTATTCATCTACTATTCTTAACTAAGATCATTGAGGCATGAATAAGTGATATTTTAATCAGAAATATAAAAACCATTACATTGACATCTAAAGACCAATTAAATATTTTTTCAGTTATTATATCATATCACTGTTTTACTATAATTTTTGTATGAAAATTTTTAATTGTTCATTACTTATACGCATCGTAACACTGAAAAGTATGCAACATTTTAATAAATAATTTTTCTTATTACATCACTTATACGATCTGTAGTACAAACATAATTTTGCAGTGAACTTATTCGCATTACGTTTTGTTGCAGATGTCTGACCTGGGATTTAAACCGTCGACTTAAGTCTAATGTGGCTACTTTCACATACCAGCATAAAATACAGAATTTCTCTTGTTTGGAGCTATGCTCCACTTTATTTGCTAGACTACGGCGACTGTTGCTACTGCTATATTCCACACACAATTAATTCAGAGTAGTGTGGTATCTTGTAAGGCCCACCTTATTGGCAACTCAATAATCAACTCGAATTTATTTGAAATAATATTTACCGTCCAAGTTATTTGAATGTTGTTTATCAGGACAAGAAAAGAAAGAATAGAAAGATAAAATAAAATAATTACAATAAATTATACATGAATTTAACAACGTGCCTATTATAGGCAATAAAAATAACATGAAAAAGAAAAAGAAAATCAAATGATTCCAAAGCATGCTTGTGTAATAATTGTACCTGCTCTTCTCACCTCTTGCAGTCCGTTGAAAATCATAATTAAACGAACAATTGAATGCAGGAATAATTTATTGCAAGAAGTGAGTGAAGGAAATTAAATAAGAATTTAACAAAGAACACACGACAATAAAAACCATTATCGTCTACTGACATCATTAGTCACACTGGAGTTAAAATTTAAAAAGAGCCACCAGCAGCTTTAAAAGAAACTTAATGTTCAGTCAAGAAATGAAAATAAATTTTTAAAATTTTAAAATTGATACAAATTCCTAAAACTGCCGTATATAACATGCATACATAATTGGTGATTACAACTCTTCAATCAGGATTACAACCCAGATTCTCACACTTACAGTTTAAAGTAGATTCCGAACGACAGATTCTTGAGAAACTTTTCATGGAAATTTTATTTAATTTCAAAGTTTTTACCCTGAAATCTGTTGGGAAGAAGTCGCTGAAGAAAATCTACAGTCCTGTACAGTCATCTTAAGTCTACGCTATTACGAGAGCCTTGCACAGATCAAAACAAATACAAATCTGAAAGAGAAAATGTAGCTTCCCAACAAGGCTTTCAGATTTTGTCAGGTCATTCAAATTGTCCCTAGAAACGTCTAAGCTACTTACGTGTCAGCCTTCCATGATTATTTCAATTGATTGCGAGGATAGAAAAGAAGCAAACAATTTCGTTGATATGTTCCCATGATGTTATTATAAATCATTTTGAAAAAGTTTTTAAAACCATTAAAACCCCAGCGCATATTTCCACTTCACTACAATCAAGAATTTATTGAAAAAAAAATGAAACGAAACTACAAAGCAGAGAAAAACTCATAAAAATCTATAAATTCATACATGTACACATGTACACATGTACACAGAATATAACAATAAAATTTCGTATTCATAAAAGCAATATAAACATGTTATTGTATGCGTATAAGAGCGTATAATTAAAATGAGAAATTTGTTGCACAACCATACACAGCATTTGTGTGGGTAGCAGCAGCGGAATATGATTGCAAAACCTAGAAATAAAATGATTTATTTGGCGAAAATAAATGTTTTACCACTACAGAGAAAATGTTTTTTTTTCATACTAAACGAGTGAAAATAAATAGAAACATGCAGAGAGAGAGAGAGGGAGAGAGAGAGACAGAGAAAAAGATAAACACACCTGTATGCCAACATTAAATACAAATGAAAACCAAACTTGCTGTTTAAAGAGAATGCATGTGTTTAGGAGAGAGAGGGAATAGAAGGAGTTCCATAGAAAATTCCTGTTTAAATTTACGTTTTCATACATGTGTTCTATATCTCTAAAAAGCGGAGGGAGGGGAGAATAAGAGAACCGAGAAAGAGTTGTATGTGTGCGAGTTCGTTCTGTTTTTGTTTCGTTCATCTGAAGTTTGAACATACCGAAATAGCAGCAAACAGACTTAAATAAAACACAACAACAACAACTACAACAATAACAACCATTAACATGAGTGAAAATAAATAATTTTTCTATTTATGGCAGTTTTTTTAGTTTGTGTGAGTGTTAGTGTCTATGCATGTTTCAGTTTTTATTGCGCTTTTAAATACCCGCTATCTGGTATGCGTATGAGTATTTAAATTACTCATACGTACCGCAAAACCATAAAAACATACCACGAACATAAGCATTTAAGGCATGTTTCAAAAAAATTTCTAAATTTCTAAAAAAAAGTTTGTTTTCGTTAAAAATAAATTAAAAAAACAAAAAAAGAAGGAATCCACTGTACTAAGCAAGAGAGTTGTAAATACCCTACGCAAGAAAAGAATACAAATTTAAATATTCAGACATAGATCGTATTCTTAACGTCAATTTCGAAGAAAACCTGCTGAAAAGTTGTCTATGTTTATACTTCGAAATCTATTTCTGATAAATTGCAAATAGTTCGAAGAAGTTTGGTTACGTATTGTCGGTATATGATTCTGAAATATAATACATCTGGTACTACAACAATACATTGCCCGGAAGCTCTAGAAGATCTAAGCCCGTCGCAAACTAGTTGGCAGTGTGTTGGAAATCATGGTTAGATATCTTGAACTATGAAAGAATATTCCTATCAGCTGCTTAATCTTCGCAGTCTTCTTCTCACCTACTCTGGGAGTAAATAAAATCGCCATGAAAAGTTTCTTAAGAATCTGTCGTTCGATATAGACTTTAAACTGTAGGTCCCAGTGCTCATGTATAAAAATTAATACACACAACATAAGGGGTGTGAGAAGCTAGGTTGTAATCTTGACTAAAGCGTTGAAATTTCAATTATATGTATGTGTGTAGCGGAAGGAATGCGTTCCCAGGGAATATTGCCATGAATAGTTTCTTAAGAATCTGCCGTTCGGTTGCGACTTTAAACTGTAGTTCCCAGTACTCATGTATAAAAGAAACACACACTACATACATAGGTGGTGTGATGAGCTAGGTTGTAATCTTGAATAAAGCGTTAAAATTCCTACTATACGTATGTATTTATAGGAAGCAATGCTTTCCAGGTGAAGTCGCCGTGGTGTAGTAGGTAGTGTGTTGGCTTACTATTCGTAAAGCCCGGGTTCGTATCCCAGGTCAGACATCAAAATGAAATATGAAAAAAAAAAATATTTCTTCGGCGACTTCCTCTCAGCAGATTTCTGGCAAAAACTCTGAGAGTAAATAGAATTGCCATGAAAAGTTTCTCAAAATTCTGTCGTTCGGAGTCGACGTTAAACTGTAGGTCCCGCCACTCACGTATAAAATTAACGCACACAACATGAGTGGTGTGAGAAGCTAGGCCGTAATCCTAACTGAAGGGTTGTAATGGCCAATTATGTATGTATGTAATGCTTTCCAGGTAACTGAAAAAAATTATAAAGTTTATGAAGACGATAGTGTAGCTAGAAAAACAGCAGGAAAAATGTTTTCTCGCTTAGTATCTGATAATTTTGATTGTCTGATTCACTAATCACATAAAAAAATTGATAACATCATGACATTCATTACCGAACAAACAGTTATTGACCAAATAAAGCTAGATACACAAAGAAGCACCATATTTGGGTGTCAGGTTAGTAAAAAATTTAATGCAACGAAGTTCTATTCGCGTTTGACGGATGAAATGAAACGAAATACGAAAATTCCTGAAGGTAGTGATTACAGACACTAGAAACGTATGACAAAATTGTTGACAAAGCAAGGTAAAGTTGATAATATGATGATAAAAATAAAGGTTGTCACCAAGAAAGGAATTGCTGTGCGTCTGATCCCATTGGGATTACGAACTAGCTTCTCACACCACTTGTGTTATATGTTATGTAAACGATTTATTTTAATGTCAACTATTAACAATTCAATGCGATTGAAGCTAGCAATTCAGAGTTGATCAACAGAAAAAGTGTTTTGTTTCATTTGAAGTCGCCGTAGTCTAGTAGGTAGTGTGTTGGCTTATTAGACGTAAAGCCAGGGTTCGAGCCCCAGGCCAGACGTCAAGACAAAATACAAAATGTATTTCTTCGGCGACTTCCTCTCATCAGATTTCTGGCAAAAGCTCTAAGAATAAATAAAATTGCCATGAAAAAGTTTCTCAAAAATCTGTTGTCTTATACATGAGTGGTGGGACCTACAGTTTAAAGTCGACTCCGAACGATAGATTTTGTGGGAAACTTTATCATGGTAATTTTTCATCCACCCCCAGAGAGTTTTTGCCAGAAATCTGTTGCGAGGCAATCGCTAAAGAAATATTTTTTCATACATTTCGTTTTCAAAATGATGTCTGAACCGTGGACTCACATCTAATAAGTGACCATCCTACCTACTAGACTACGACGATAGTGCATGGCTTCCACCATGTAGTCCGGACCTGGCATACAGGTTTATAAAACGCACTGAATCAGTTTTATGCTATCCAATCACTAAAGCAGTTACTATTCATATACCAACTGATTTGACCAGCTAATTTTAACAAAACCCACACTAACAAGCATTAGGACACAATGTCCATATTATCCATTGACTCCCATTGGATTTTCAGTACACAAATATGGCATTGCCTATCACCAAAAAAAAACAAAACATCTGTGGTCCTTAGCAGCACAAATTGCTGACTGACTGGCTTGGGGTTTTGTTAAATGTTTCTTTCTTTTTTCGTTCTGTTGTTGTTGTTACTGCTTGCAAACATGTTTTTGTTTGCTTTATCCGATCAAAAAGAGTTGAAATTATGTTATCATGACTATGTTTATATTGTTTTTGTTTTTGTTATTTGGGTTGTAACAGTGATTTCTTTCTTTCCTTTATGTCTTCCTCTTCTGCATATTTCCCTTATTGCTTTAATAAAGTTGTTCATTGTTCATGTTTAATTTGTAAAATAAGTTTTCATTTCGTAATATTATTTTGGCAGGAAAATTTAAATGTTTTTTATTACGCTGCCATTCGTCTTTTTTTTTGAAATTCATGCCGGTTAAATTTTTTGTTTTTCTATTCTGTTTTTCTCAACCCCTTAAAATAAATAACTTTTAAAAATGTCGACGGTTTTTTACGGACTCCACCTACGATTTTATTTTATTCGGCTTTTACGTTTTAAAGGCAAAACCTCAATTATGTGAAGTTCAGCACATCGGTTAAGAGAAGTACTGACGTTGGAATTTTTTTCTTCCTTTTTAAAAGCCACAATTTTAAAAACATATTCACACAAACATTTATTTACAGTTTATTTGCTTACAATGAAGCCATTTTATGGTAGAAATTTCAAATTATGAAAGAAAATTAAACGAAATGACGTGGGGGTATTTATGGTTGTTTTATTACAAAAGCAAAGTTTTTACTTATTTTTATTAGTTTTAATGGTATTATGAATAAATGGGGGAAAAAATTATATTTTCACAAAAAATAAGGGGTGAGCTTAGGCTTAAATATAATAAAGATTTCAACGTAAAAGTTTTTTTTCCGTGATACAAATAAAAACACGTTAATTTTGAATTTCGTTTAAAAAAAGAGAATGTTTGAAAAGAATTTCCGTTCCAAAGCAGTCCCGTTTAATGTCTACGATACATATGTACATACATAATTGGTTGTTACAACCATTCAGTAGCTTCTCACACCACTTATGTTGGGTACCTACAGTTTAAAGTCGACTCCGAACGACAGATTTTTAAGAAACTTTTTCATGGCAATTTTATTTACTCAATTTTTGCCAAAAATCTGCTGAGAGGAATATTTCTTTTCTCATAATTCGTGTTGTTGGTGATGTCTGACCTGTTGCTTGAAACATGGCCTCACGTCTAGTAAGCCAACACACCACCTACTAGACTCCGGCAACTTCAATACTACAATACCAATCAGTTTTCTTAAGAAGGCATTACTTGACAGTCGAAAGTTTTGTTTTTTAAATTCTAGTTGGCATATGGTACCGCAGAATGGGCCAAATACAGAAAACCAAGAGGTTAAGTTTCGGAATTGCATTGTTCATTACTCTGTATGAACAAAGTTGGCACCTCTTTCTGTAAAGTTGAATGCCAAATTGGTGTGTGATGATTATAAATAAGACTTGTATGTCAGGAAGGTCGCCATAGTCTAGTAGGTAGTGTGTTGGCTTATTAGGCGTGTGGTCTCGGTTCAAAACACAGGTCAGACATGTTTAACAAAACGAAGTATGAAAGCATATTTCTTCGGTGACTTCTTCCCCGCAGATTTTTGGCAAAAACTCTCTAAGAGTAAATAAAATTGCCATGAAAAGTTTCCCAAAAATCTGTCATTCGGAATTAACTTTAAACTGTTGGTTCCAGCACTCATGTATGAAAAAAATTAATACACGCAACATAATTGGTGTGAGAAGCGAGGTCGTAATTCTCACTAAAGGGTTTTAATGAACAATTACGTTACGTTGCGGATTTCAGGAACTCTTATGGACTGCAATGCTTTTCCCGCCGAAGTTGTGGCCATTCTCTTGGCGAATAAATAGCGACTCAGTAGCGAAATTTTAATATGATAATAAAATAAGGTACAAAACTTAGGATTACAATACAAAGGATTTCTGGGCAACCAGAATGTATTAATAGAACGCATCTAGCCAAATATGGTTTGAATTGAATCCACACCCTCATAAAACTTTCAGTACGGTTGACAAAATTTATAATAAATATATCTTTGACACTTAAATTAAAGATTTTTCAAAAAGTGGAGTTAATCACTTTGTGCACTGAACGGCTCAAATGTCACTGAAGAGCTTGAAGTTCAATGAGGCAGTCTATGTACTAAAATCTTATAGGGCTCTATGCTTTGTCAGGTTGCTACCAATTTAATATTATCTTGGCTCCACCGTTACCACCGAAAATGTTGTCAGTCTGGAGATCAAGCTCTGGATTACTCTTGCCTATAGATGCTGCTGTGGTCTCAATAGGCAATTGAGTAGCAGAGGACTCTCCCGTACGACCAAACTAATATTTTTCAAAACGCTTTTTTTTTTTACTAATACAGTAGCCTTGAGATATATTTTATGTAAGATCTTCGGAACAGTGCAAGTTGGCGATGATTTCTGTATCCGATCCAACAGTGAGCTGTATGAGCTCCTCAATGACATAGACGTTGTGCAGCGTATTACTGCACATGTCGGTCGAATGGAGGAGGCTGCTCCGGCGAGACAAGTATTTATTGCGGGAATTTGCGGAAGTTGGCGAAGAGGATGGCCTTGTTAGCCTTGGAAGGAACAAAACACCAATGTATGACCAACTGGTGAAGGCGCGCTAGAAGCAGAGGTGCCTGGAGGGATGTGTTATGGCAGACCGAAATCCATTAATCGGCTTGTTAAGGGACATTTAAATGAGTAAGTGAGTAAACCATCACAACGTTCTTTCATTCCTTTATTTGTTAAACTTTTAAACACTCTGTTGTTGCTTCAGAATTGAATTTAATATCTTCATGAACTTGCAAATCATATTCTTCTTCTGGTTTTTTATATGAAAGAGGGAGTCTTGAGTATAATTGATTGGATTTTGTTGGCAAAATTCTTAAAGCTGGACCCCAAATAATTTACTAAGAAGCTTAAAAGAGAATTGTAAGCATTCTAGGGGAAAATAGTTTTCTAGAATGTTAATTAAAACAGAATGAAATTTAAATGAAATCAAAATTAAAAAAAATCTGAAGGCATATTACCAGAGAAGAGTAAAAAGGTGTCTCAATTAATTTCAATTTATTGTCTGTTATTTATTTTTATTAAAAATATAATAAGAATTTTTATTTATTATTTTAAAGAAGAAAAACAAGCAAAGAAAGACTCTGCTTATGACAGGCGTTATGTATGAGAAATAAAAAAGGTTTCTAATCTGCTTACGTTTCATGCTTTCAAATGCCGTAATTTATGGGTCTCGTAACAAATATATTGAAAAAAGTAAATAACAGCAGAGAAAAAGGGAAAGGAACCCCTATTAATATTTTTGTTGTAATTAAGATTTGTTGTAGAAAATTAAAATTTTAAAATAAAAAATCAGGACAGGGAAATGAAAGGAAATTTCATTATGTGGCAGGTATTGAATGAAACCGAAGAGTGAAAGTATAAAAGAGAAACCCCAGGGGGGTATTTTAGAAGTAAAACAGCAGAGTTTATTTCAGAATATTTATTAATATTTCCTTTATTAAGGCTACACCAGCAATAACAACAATAACATTGACATTGACATCGACATCAATAACTCTTCTAACAGGAAGCAAAAGCAAATTAGAAAAAAAAGAAAAATTTTCAAAACTGCTTTGCATTTTCCTTATTTACGCAGAAAAATATACTCATTTTGATATTGCTTCTATTACTGCTGCTGCTTCATATGATTTCTAATATTTGATATTCATTTTTGGTCCCCTGTCCTCCCTTAATATTGCTGCTCCCGTTGAAGCATTTGTTGCTGGAATTAATTTGATTTTCTCTGGTAGCCAGTCTTGTCTCTCCAAAGGTCACCTGGGCGTATGATTAATTGTATTTTGATCTCTGGTTATATAACTGGCAGTGGTGTAACTCAGATTTTGCTAGGAATCTAAACCAGGAGGTTGAAAAAATAGAAAGTGAAAGAGAAGAGAAAGCGAAGGGTTTTCTTGTAGAAAGGAAAATTAAGTGTTCTAAATAGGGCAGCAATAAAATGTGGAACTGTCAGACATAAGTGACGTTAATAGAAATGTTTCAATACAAAATAAATAATAAATTGCTTAATACAGTGCATAATGAAAGGTAACATACTATATGGTTACGAAAATGAAATATCCAGATACTGGTGTTTTGCTTTTACATCGCTTAAGATTAAAATGATAAACAAAACAATACAGTTAACAAACCTGTTTACAAATTATCGTACTGCTTAATATAACAACAAACACCAGCATCAAAAATGGTAAACAAGTAAGCAAAAATACACCAACAACACTACAAGAATAGATGTAAACAACGACTTTTACATTTATAGAGATTTCGAGAAGATGAAGTCATGAACATTCGCCTTCAAGAACATTCATCAGACTGTTTACCCTGCCATATAAAGGCAACGCATAGCAGGCGACTGAACGAGTGAAGTTCAGTCAGTTTTGTGTGAAGACGCGGTGTGCTTGGAGAAAGTATTCGTGGTTTGAAGATCTCCTTTACAAACATCTGTCGAACAATTGCCTCGTAATTGTTATTGTTTATGCAAAGGGTATAAACAGAGGAATAACAAAGAAAAGCAATTGTTGTTGTTTACATCAAGTTGTGAACAGTGGTACACAGAATTGTGCGAATAATAAAGAATTTTAATTAAAACTAAACACAAATTTATTTTTATTTTATTTCCATTCTACGAGCTCATATTTTAAACGTTTTTGAAAGGAAAAGGAAAACAATACATACATACATACATAATTGGTCATTATAACCCTTCAGTCAGGATTACGACCTAGCTTCTCACACCGCGTATGTTGTGTGCATTAATTTTAAACATGAGTTGCGGGACCTACAGTCTAAAGTCGACTCCGAACGACTGATTTTTGAGAAGCTTTTCATGGCAATTTGATTTGACTCTCAATGTTCTTGCCAGAAATCTGAGGAAGTCGCCGAAAAAATATTTTTTTATATTTTCGTTTTGATGTCTGACCCGTGGCCTTACGTCTAATAAGCCGACGTACTACCTACTAGACTACGGCGAAAACGTAACAATATTACAAAGAAATTTCTTTCGTAGTATGTACACTAAGTGTTTACTTTTCTTACCCACTGTAGTTTCAATATCTAGAAAAAAATTTATTAACACGGTATAGTATTTTGTCGTGTGGTTTCTGTCTCTTCTTGCCACCCTACCGCTATCCTTGGCTTATTTACTAGGGCTTTTCAGTTCATATAATTTATTTATTTGCCATCAAATATTTACGTTGAATATAAGCACTTGTGTGAGTATTTACTGGCGTTCGAGTCTGCTTGTTTAAGTATCGTTTCCTGTGTAAAATAAACTTCACGTATCAGCGAGATTTTTTCTTTTCAATATTTGCGGTTAAAGGAGTGCGTTAAACTGTGTCATTGGGTTGTTGTGTTGATGCTGTGTTGATGTTGATTTTTAAACCAAAAAAATAGGAGAAAATGTTGTTGTTGTTGGCAATATGTGGCAACAAATCGTTAAGCATATTGAAATATTTATAAAACAAAAATAAAATAAATTTTATAATGGTATACCGTGTCATTATTTGTTTACATTTTGCTTTCCATGTCGGTGGAGACAGTAAAGGGGAATCATTGGTGGTGGCTGGTTTTGGGAACTTTAAAAGTGGCACGATGTTAAAGAAAAAAGAATATAAAAATACGTGGCATAAATGTAACATAATGGTTCATATAATTCATAATAAAATATTCAAATCAATTTAAAATGAAAATAAAAATATATTTTCAAAAATCTAATAAAACTGAAAATTTAATTGCAAATAAAGAGAGATTTTCTAATCTATAATTCAATATTTTAATAACATTTATATGTATAAGCGGTTTTAGGCTTTAATTTAGGCATCAATTATATTTTATAATAAATAAATAATTTAGATTTTCAAAAATAAATCATATTGAATAGTAATACGAGGGATGTACTCAAACTATACAAAAAACAAATAATTTTATATAAAATAATAATTTAAACTGGCTTCCATTTTAGTGGTTTGAATTGTAATATTAGTTGTATACACTGCCTCATTCGATTTTAAGCTCTTGGCTGACATTTATCAACAATACTGGGAGTTTTATGAGGATTTTCAATTCAATTCATCTTTGGCTAGATGCGTTCTGTTAATTCATTCTTGTTGCCCAGTAATCCTTTGCATTATAATCCTAATTTTTGTATACTAACAGAGAAAATTCTCTGTGGTATCCCCTTTTCCCATAGTCCATAAATGTTCCTGCAATGCATAACGTAAAGTAATTGTTCATTAAAACCCTTTAGTGAGGATTACGACATCGCTTCTCAGACCACTTATGTTGTGTGTATTAATTTTATACATGAGTGGCGGCATCTATAGTTTAAATTCTTTTCTGAACGACAGATTTTTTTAAAAAACTTTTCATGACAATCTTATTTTACTCTCAGAGAGTTTTTGTCAGAAATCTGCTGAGAGTAAGTCCATAGAAATATAGAAATATTTGTCTGACCTGGGATCAGATCTACTCGACTATGGCGACTTTGGACATTAAATTCGGAATAAAATTTGAATTATAATTTCTCTTAATATAGCGCTCTTTGAAGTCGCCGTAGTCTAGTAGGTAGTGTGTTGGCTTATTATACTTAAAGCCAGGGTTCGAGTCCCAGGCCAGACTTCAAAACAAAATACAGAAAGTATTTCTTCGGCTATATCCTCTCAGCAAATAAAATTGCCATGAAAAATTTCTCATAAATCTGTCGTTCGGAGTCGACTTTACACTGTAGGTCCCACCACGCACTCATGTATGCAAATTAACACACACAACATAAGTGGTGTAAGAAACTATGTTGTAATCCTGACTGAAGGGTTGTAATGGCCAATTATGTATGTATGTATGTATGTATGTATGTATGTATGTATGTAAAGCGCTCTTTACTACCATTGTTTTTGTAATGTCTGAAGAATAAGAAAATATTTTTGGTTAGAAAACTGTTTTGTGTTCCAGACAGGGTCTTTGTCAAAACAGTTTCGATTCCCAAAGACATCCTTAATTATCTTTCTGCTAATATTGAAATCCTCGTCAGTTGTGTGTGTTCATGTTGCTCATATGAATTGTTTGCTTTAAATCAATGTTTTGCAAGGTATCTTAAGAATAACAACAAAAATTAATAGCTTATCGGGTGGGCCATCTATCGGTGTAAATTTAAACCATTATTATTTCGATTCTGGCCATACTTATGTCATCCTATTCTTTCACAAAATCCAGTATATTATCTCCACTGAACGTAATGAATCGATTTACGCTTGAGCAACGTTGAGATTTATTGGAAATTTATTTTCAAAACAAAGACAAATTGGTGGGTAATTTCAGGATAATGCCATACAAAATCTAATCGCAGAGAAGGACCAACATTGCCTGGTATACACAAGTTTATTGCTGAAGTTTGTGAAACTAATTTCATTGTTGATACGCGAAGACATGAAAGTGCACGTATTGTGCGTACACCCGAAAATATCGAAGCTGTGGCTGAGAGTGTACGTGAGAATCTATTAACATCAACTCGCAATGAAAATGAGGACGGCGCAACCATTACGGTCAATGGAGACACCTATCGCACCATGATAACCGTTTTTTTTTTGTACCCGCTCTTCATGGTATTGAAGTGAAGGATGTTTGGTTTCAACAGAATGTTCCAACTTGCCACACAACTCATGGCACAATCGATTTATTGCATCAAACGTTTGATTGCCGTTTAATTAGCCGAAATGCTGGTGTCAATTGGCCGCCAAGAAGTTGCGATATTTCTGTGGGGTTAAATATTTTCTGTGCATAAGTGTTATGCCGACAAACAAGAGACAATTGAGCATATGAAGACCCTCATTTTTGATGCCATGGTCAGAGCGAATGAGGTACCATGACGTATTTTCCCCTCAAATTAAATTATATTTTAAATCTGCCAAAAATTATGCATGTAAACCTCGTACAATTCAACCCAAAAACTGATTACAATAAATCCAAATTTTTTTTTTATAAATTAAGTTCCCTGTATCACACAATGCTTGTATGCATGTGCATGTGAATTGCGAAATGAATTAAATTCTGTTCCGTAATGAATGTAATGAACAGAAAAACACATCAATTTGGCCGATAAACAACGAAACCGGATTATAATTAGTTTTGAATGACATTGCCATGGAAAACATGTTATTTTTTTACGAAAACTACTATTTTGACACGTATTAATGAAAGCTGAAGGCTGAAGTATAAATTAAAATTCATAAAAAAATCGATTTAATAATGTTGAGCAGGGGCTCTCTCAATAATAAATTTGGAAACACTTTAAATCGCATAATTAAAGGCTTATCATGAAGGGGTGGGTGGGAAGTGCTTTCAAAGACACTTTTTTTTTGGGTAAGGACAATGGCTTCATTGTATCCGCTAATACGGCTTATCATTACAATAAGAACGAGTAAAAGAATAATAATTTTTGTAAATCTTCCTTCTACAAAGAGAAAGATAAACAAAATACCCAAGAAATGGTATTTTGATGGGCTTTTTCTGATTGTTGTTGTTAACCCTTAACAGGCATTTCTTAAACAGAAGTTCAGAGTGGGGTCTTGGCAGTCATATAAAGATTTCTAAAGCATTTTACAGAGAGTGGTACCAATGACTTTTATCGAAACCTATAGTTTTTGGTATTGGTAGTTACTTATCACGAACGCACTATACGAGTTGTTCTAGAGGGGAGTTTTCATCAGATGAGTTTAGGCTGAATTCAGGGGTACCGAAAGGTTATGTTCAGTCTCCCACTTTATATTTTAATTTTTCCTAATGACATAATCTCCTTGGCCTCGAATTTTATCTGCTCTTCTGCAGACGGCTGTAGTATTTGTCATTCACATTCCTTAGACCGCATACCACCAAGAATACGACCGATTTCTATGCTCGAAATACTTAATAAGCGACACAGTAACGTCACCTGATAGTAAGATGGGTGTAAATCCAGAAGTTCTTTTGCTTTCGATTATAAGAACGGGCTTCAGTAGGCTGTCTAACTCTATTGATTCCCCAAAGCAAAGTCACAATGTGTCGATGTTATACTGTTTCACGTCTTCTTCAGTGAAATGTGTTCGAGAAACTTAAACGGTCTTGTTGCCTAAAATGGCATATTTTTACATAGAAAATGTCCGTCACAGAAGGCTTTCCTGTCCATAGTTGATTAGCCAGCGAATCACACATTGCAGAACAGAGAGCAATCGCTCTTTTGCTTCACTGTCCTTATGTGGTTCACTCATCCTGCAGATTTTTTTCACATCATTTGTAACATTAGAATACCGGACTACCACAGTGTCTTCCAGGTGGAAATATCGGCAGTATGTATGGCGATAAGGGTTAAGATAAAACAATTTCCAGGAAGGATTTTAGAAGATTTTACTTTATGATAGCCGGGTGTTTACCAGAGCACTGGCAGTGGGTTTTATCATGGCTTATGGCATTCAATGAAATGATAGAGAATTACGACATTCACATCATATGAGTACCAGGGCATTGTGGTATTCCGCGATACTACAGAGCAAATAAACTAGTTTGACGTGGCTAAACCTTCGAACTCTGTGCTGTGGCAAGTTTATTTTAGTGTAACTCCAAAAATTTAAGCAATGGATTCCGTCGACGCCAGGATGACCTTTGGCATACAGAAAAACTCTATAAAAGGCGCATTAAAGGCCCGTCCAAATGCTAAAGAAAAACGCTCAGCAAAGCTATTAGAGTCTCTACCGGAACCTGCATTTTAGGCACTCATGTGAATCGCCAGGATGGACATTTCGGGTACCGAAAATCTGGCCAAAACACTATAAAGAGCGCATGAAAAGTCTGCTCAACATAGGCTACTAGAGTCTCTACTGGGACCTGTATTATAGACACTCATGTGAGGCCCTTAGGTCTTGCACATATCGTAAATGACTTTGAGAAAAGGAAGAAGAGAGACAAGGAGGAAACTGTTCTAACCTTACAACTCAGGCATTATGTTGAAAAAGTAGAAAATAGTTTGGTTTCGGAAATAGGCGTCAAGCGCTGTCTATCGCATTGCTTAGCTATTTTTAGCCACCAGTTTAGGTGTTAAGGTAGCAACAACCAGCCACTTGTATACAAAAAAGAAGAAGGAAAAGAATGGAAAACAGAAGAAGAATAGAAATTTCGACAATAACAAGCGAGGATAAGAAAGCAAAACTCGTAGACAAAAGAATTATAATTTTTCTCTCTTTTCTATTCCTTCCTTATATATACAACACACAAATAAAAACAATGAATGAATGAATGACTGACTGTATAAACAACGGAATAGATCCGCAACGGCAACAAAAATAAAGCGGAAGACTTATTCACAAATACTAGCACACACACAAAGACACGCACCAAGGTACAAACCATTGTACCAGGAAAATTAATGAATGGTTGAGCGAGTGTCTACTGCTACTGTGTGACATTTATGTGACAGAATAGATGAGAATGGTATTGTTTGTCTGGCAACGATAACAAAAGTCAGTTAAATATGCGTAACTGGAAAAGAGATCTCAAAACCGTAAAGAAATATTTGCATGACAAGAAAATTTTAACAAAAACATTTCAAAAACAACAAACAATTCGATAAGCTGGTTAAACATAAAGGGTTGATGATGGCGCTAAAAGAAAAGAAGCAACCTTATACTAAGCGGTTCTATGGATCAAAGCGTTTCTATTGTCCTGAATTTAAAGTTCGAAATTTAAAAATTGCATTCATATTGTTATGTTTTTACTTTTTAAAAACGCTTAAAATATAAGCTCGTAGATTGGAAATAAAATAAAAATAAATTGTGTTTGGTTTTAATTAAAATTCCTTATTATTTGCACAATTCTGTGTGCCACTGTTTACAACTTGATGTAAACAACAACAATTGCTTTCCTTTCTTATTCCTCTATTTATACACTTTGCATAAACAATAACAATTACTAGACAATTATTCGACAGATATTTGTAACGGAGATCTTCAAACCACGATTACTCCCTTCAAACAAACCATGTCTTCACACAAGGCTGACTGAACTTCACTAACTCATTCGCCTGATTTGCCTTGCCTCTGTTTTGGTAAGCAGTTTGATGAATGATCTTGACGACGAACGTTCGTGACTTCACCTTCTCGAAATCTCTATAAATGTACACAAGACTGACTGAACTTCATTCACTGAGTTGCCTACTTTGCCTTGCCTTTTATATGGCAAAGTAAACAGTCTGATGAATGTTCTTGAAGGCGAACGTTCTTGAAATTTCTATCATTGTAAACATCGCTGTTTATGTTTATTATTGTAGTGTTGTTTGTATATTTTTATTTACTTGTTCACTATTTTTTTATGCTGGTGTTTGTTGTTATATTAAGCAGTACGATAATTTGTAATCAGGTTTGTTTACTGCATTGTTTTGTTTTGTAGCTTTTGTTTATAATTTTAATGTTAAGCGACATAAAAGCAAAACATCAGTATCTTGATTTTTTCATTTTCGTAGCAATATTCTCCTTTTAATTTCATATTGTCATGCCTACATTGTTTCATTTTGTATTTTTTAATTCTATTTCGGGTTTATCTCAATAATTTCTTTCTGTTTTAAATTAAAATCAAACCAAAAAACCATTCAGAGCAACACACACACAAATTATACTTACATTTTTAGGCAAATCTATCGAATTATTTATGCCCATAATTTATGACCATATGACTCGTATGCATTATCATATCTTTGTGAATATTGCTCCAAAATGGATCAGCGGGGAATTGAATACATTTCACCATGGCAGATGAAAAAAAAAATCAGAAAAATTGGAAACCACAACTCAAATATTGCCCTACAGATATAATGGCGTTGAATTCAATTGCAAAATAATTGTGAAATTTTAGGCAATAAAACTCTTTGTGACCATTATAGAGGCATACGTGGGTGGCACTCACTAAAACTAAAGAAAATGTGTCAACATTTTAACAGAGATGTACGTTGACTATTTAAATTACTGGAACATATGACGCTTATTTCCATGCAGGCAAAATAAAGTTTTGAATACTAAAAAATACGGGTATCTAGGACAACTAGGTACCCTTCTCGAGTATTCATTATGATTCCTTAACCAAGCATTTGATTTGCATTGATATTAAGGCAGTAGTTACAGCTTAAAGCCAATGCCGAACAAACGATTTTTTGAGAAACTTTTCATGGCAATTTAATTTTCCTTTCAAAGGGTTGTTGCCTGATGACTGCTGAGAGGAAGTTGCCGAAGAAATTTTTTTTCCATATGTATTTCGTTTTGAAATATGTAATAAGCAAAACACACCACCTACTAGACTTCGGCGACTTGTGGTAACAAGGGAATTAGAATTACTGACACCTACAGGGGTCGTAAACTTTAGTGGAAGAGAATTAAGAAAAGCGTATACCGGTAGAGGGCTGTGCCTCTTTACAAATGTTAGCAATATCCATACGAACTAAGTACACTACAGTAATGATGTAGGGTACAATTTTTTTGCGAAATACATTCCGCTGTGCAAAACAAAATTTATGCGAATAATATTTGCATCCAAAAAAAGTTTTAAAATTTTGGTAATAATTTCAGCCAAAAGCATGCTTCAGGGCTGGTAATCAATAAAAGAGCCAGAGAAACTGATTAAATAATGCATACTATGTGTATACATTTGCAGATAGCAAATCATAATCAGAGATGTAAAATAAATTATAACCACATGCTGCTGCTGCAGCTGCCTGCTGTTGCAGTTTCAGTTGCAGCTGCAGTGTGTTTGAAGATTTCTTTTTTCGATAATTATTTGAAAATATTCCCCCAATACTCAAATATTTGTTAATGTATATCCATGCCAACTATAGATTTCGTAATAGTAATTAAAGGAAATCAAAGCATTATCCAATTAGTAAGTGGAAAAACTAATCATAAATAAATTATTTGATTCATGCAATCCCTAACATGGTACTCCATAACATGTGTTGGACTTTAGATTTTTGAAGTAAACTTGAGATTTTATTTCCTCATTTCAATTAAGAGTTCAAAGGTTGTTTAGCAGCAATTGTTGTTTTATTATTAACAATTGCCGTTGACCGTGTCCTTTGATTTCTTTTGTTAAATTGTTTTAAAAGACAAAAGATTTCCTCGATTGTTTTAAAGTGGTTCTTGGAAATATAATTGCCTTGATTGTAGACGTCAAAACATCTTAAATTTGAAACAATAAAAGTATTTTCACTTAGAATTATATATTGTTGAGTATTTGGCCGAATTAAAACAACAAAAATGTAAGAATTTATTTTACAATAAAATTGCTTATGAAGTACACTTAATAATAACTTTTGTTTAATGAAAATATCTTGAAGTTTATTTCGTAGAAATATTTTGTTTTTGTTTTTTATTTTAATAAAACTCAATGTATTAAATTTAAGATATATTATTACGACTTTACGTTTTAAAAACATTTAAAATATGAGCTTGTAGATTGCAAATAAAATAAAAATGAATTTGTCTTGAGTTTTAATTAAAATTCTTTATTATTCGCACAATTCTGTGTGCCACTGTATACAACTTGATGTAAACAACAACAATTGCTTTTCTTAGTTATTCCTCTGTTTATATCCTTTGCAGAAACAATAACTACTACGAGACAACTATTCGACTGATCTTTGCAACGTAGATCTTAAAGCCACGGTTGCTCTCTTCAAACGCACAACGTTTTCACACAAACTGACTGAACTTCACTAATTGAGTCGCCTGCTTTGCCTTGGCTTTTATATGGCAAAGTAAACAGTCTGATGAATTTACTTGAAGGCGAAGATTCATAACTTCGCCTTCTCGAAATCTCTATAAATGTAAACGTCGTTGTTTACGCCTATTGTTGTTGGTATATTTTTGTTTATTTGTTTACCATTTTTTATGCTGGTGTTTGTTGTCATACTAAGCAATACGATAATTTGTAAACCGGTTTGTTTATTCCATTGTTTTGTTTTTGTAGCTTTTGTTTATAATTTTAATATTAAGCGATGTAAAAGCAAAACACCAGTTTTGTTAAGAAAACAATGATTTCCCTAAAAACTTATGAGCTAACCAAGATTATCTCAGCATTAATTGCCTATTGGGTTATTCAGTGTTTAATAAAATAGATCTTTTGTTCAGACGAAAACAAACATGTTACTTAAAGGATGATGTGACTGTTTTATTTAGTCGAATTCAATTGACACTATTTGTGAAAATCTATTGCATTTTTTAGTATTTTCAGCCTTTTTTATGGAATTTTAATGATTTTGGTAGCCGATCCTATATATTGTGTATTATCCATTAGACTAGAGAAAACGTAAGTAAGTAAGGGAAAGCCGCATCGTACCAGAGTTAGACATTAGCAAATGCATATACAATATACACGTGATCGCCGTGGTATAATAGGTAGTGTGTTCGCTTATTAGACGTAAAGCCAGGGTTCGAGCCCCAGGCCAGACATCAAGACAATATACAACAAAGTATTTCTTCGGCGACTTCCTCTCAGCACATTTCTGGTAAAAACTTTGAGAGTAAATAAAAATTGCCATGAAAAGTTTCTCAAAAATCTGTCGTTCGGAGTGGACTTTAAACTGTAGGTCCCGCCACTCATGCATAAACACACACACAACATAAGCGGTGTGAGAAACTAGGTCCATAATCCTGACTGAAGGGTTGTAATGACCAATTGCGTATGTATGTATGTGAAATGAGTTTGACAGTATATATTTATTTTTGGGGCTTAAAAGACAGCATACAAATGGAAAGTGATACACTTATATTCGTGTGTGGATTGTTGTATGAGAAGAAGTGTGCCTCTTACATAATTACTCGGTATATTCCTCTGGTTAGCAGCCCATATTAGAATGTCACAAAATTATCACGAGAGTCAAATAAAGGATTTAGGTTTGAAGTTTACACCTAAAACTGGTCTGATAGCCGCTTGGCTGTCAAAGAGAGATAAAGTTGCTAGCAGTTGGCGTTCTCTTACTTAGTATTTGCAAGATTTATGAAGATCAGTTTGCCCTGCATGCAAACTAAAGAAGTAAAGAGATGTTACAAGTTCAAGAGTCTCTGATTAAATTCTGCAGTCTATCGCGTTCTCAATTTTAGAACAATCTGTGTAGATTTTCACATAATCCGCGCAGCTGATCTGCTGGAGGACAATTCTTCTATGCTTAAGATTCGAACGTGAAATCTCCTATCAAGATTAGGTTCGGTTGTGGTCTAGGAACACTCTGTACATAGATAAGATAGTCAGAGCGAATAATATGTCTGCGTGGCAAAGGACTGCACTGAATGCCAGCTAACCAGTAATCTAGATGCGAGTGAATTGAGCGCTCACAGCGCACTCATAATCTCCTTATCAAGAAGCTTTACTTCTGAATTTCTATTGAGGGCAGGAAACCTTATTACAGTTAAGCAAATTGTTTCCATACATAATTGGTCATTATAATCCTTTAGTCAGGATTACGACCTCGCTTCTCACATCACTTATGTCGGGTGTGTTAATTTTTTAGACATGCGTGGCGGCATCTACAGTTTAAAGTCGACTCCGAACGACAGATTTTTGAGAAACTTTTTCATGCAATTTTATTTACTCTCAGAGCTTTTGCCAGAAATCTGCTGAGAGGCAGTCGCCGAAGAAATCTTTGTTCATAATCCGTTTTGGTGGAGTTGTCTGACTTGGGGTTTGAATCATGGCCTCACGCCTAATAAGCCAACACACTACCTACTGGACTACGACGTCTACAACATGTTTTCATAGCAAGACTAAGTTCGTTTATGTTCGTAATTTATGTTCGTAATCGTGAAAACAGCGAAGATCACAAGAGGAAAAAGGTGCTCGCCAAAGTATTTTTGTTTTCTTTTATCTGTGGCAAACAAGCAGGCGCACAGCGGGTTTTAATATACTCTTCACTATTTTTTCAGATCACATATGTAAGTATCAATGTATACTTAACTGCAACCGCAGCAGAAACCTTTTAATTTTGTTAATACAACACAATGTAAATAATCTGTCTCCACCCTTACAAAGTTTCCATGAAGACCGAAGCGGTATGAATACATTACTGCCATGGGAAAATGTGATGTGGAATAGAAATACATTAACTTTCATAAAATATTTACATTTTAATTAAATTTGTTGTAATAATTACTCTAAAGGGTCCGCATAATAACTTTTTTTTTGAAAATGCTTAAAAAAAAACTACTGAATATTTTCTCAAATTTCTTTTTTTATTTGAAAGTACAATCCTTTCGGTTAATAATGGAAAATAATTTCATTCAAATGGCTGCCTCGGCTGGCCATGCAGTAGCCTACACGATCCAATTTTTAAGCACATTATCGATTGTGTGCAGCTGTATTTCACCAATGGCTTCATGAATATTGTCCTTTAAAGCGTCAATTGTCTCTGGCTAGTAGGCGTAACACTTATCTTTGACGGCACCCCACAAATAATAGTCCAACGGTGTCAAATCGCCGCTCCGAGGTGGCCAAACGACATCAGCTCTGCGGCTGATAATGCGATCATCAAAAACAGGGCGCAAAACATCGAGTGTAGCTTCAGCTGTGTGGCACGTAGCGCCGTCCTGTTTAAACCAAATGTTGCCAATATCATCCTCTTCAATTTTTGTGAACAAAAATTCGTTCAACATGGCCCGATAACGATCGCCATGGACTGTAACGGCCACTCCTTGCTCATTTTCGAAGAAAACTGGTCCAATTATGCCTCTGAACCAAAATCCGCACAAAACAGTGACTCGTTTTGGGTGCGTCGGCTTTTCAATGTACGCGTGCAGATTTTCTGCGCCCCAAATGCGACAATTTTGCTTGTTTACATACCCCCCAAGATCAAAATGAGCTTCATCTGAAAATATGATTTTTTCTGCCAAAATCGGCATCTTCTGAAAGTCGATCGCAGGCCCACTTAGCGAAGCGAAAACGCATTGGATGGTCAATTGGCTTCAACTCCTGAACCTATTGGACTTTGTATGGCGTCATACCACGGTCTTTATGCAAAATTCGTCTCAATGATGTCTCCGAAATGTTCAATTGTTGAGTATGACGGTGAATTGATGTGGATGGCGATTCACGCACACTTTCTGCCACAGCAGCAATATTCTAGGGTGTACGCACTGTTTTTGGCTTTTCACGCTTTGGTTTATCGATGAGGATGACAGTTTCTTTCACTTTTTTTTCACAAGATAACGAACATACGGAGCTGACGGTGCTTCCCTTCTTCCAAAATCCGTTCGCAATTTTCGCACACATTCTGCAACATTACCATGATTTTCAAAGTAATGTCGCAATATTTCCCAGCGTTGTTCAAGCGTATACACAACCATATTCGTTCAGAGAAAGGATAAAACTAATTATCTGTCAAATCAGACATGAGCTAAGTGTTACCATTCACGAAATAAGCACTAGTTGAAAAAAAATCGTTAGATGGCGCACCCGATATTTTTAATATTAAAGTTCATAATTTTTACAATTTCAATGGAATTTTATTTTTAATTTATAATTCACGATGATAATATTTTATTTCATTTTATTTAGATCAGATTCTGAATGATACATAATGATACAAGTATTTTCCGTAATTCAAATTTAATTAAAAATGATTGAAACCATAACAATAAATAGAATATAATTTTGATTTGTTGTAAAAACAAAGGCTGATATTAATATCAGAACGCGTGTGGTGAAACGATATGATAACAATTGCACAATAAAATCAAAAGAGATAACGACGTATTGAAGGGGAGCAAAAAACAACAGGAAACACAAATAATTGTGTTGTAAAAAGTAATTTCCGTGGTTTTAATTACAAACAATACACGCGCAATACAATTACATGCACACCTACACGCACTAACAGTAGCATTGAAATTGTTTTAATGGTTGTTGGTGTTGTTATTGTCCTTACAAAATACAACAGCGATGTGGCCTAACTTACACCACAAAATTAAATTTTTTGTTGTTTTTTATAAAATGAGAGCCAAACATGCACGAACAAACTTTCATTTTATTCAAGTGTTTGTGTGTGTGTGTATACACTTAATGCAAAGAAATAATTTAACAAACCATCATTTATTTGAAGATAACGGAATGTTTACAAACAGTTTTACACACTCATTGTTTATATTTTCTCCATCTCTCTTTAGCTCTTTCTGTATCTCTGTCTCTCTATTTTACACACTCACTTATTACTGTTCATGTGTATTGCCATTCAGTGTTTATTGTTCCTTGTCTTCGTACTCTTGGTATAATTGTTCGCTTTTGTTTCAGTTGAGTATCCGTATGCTTGTGTGCGTACAATTGAGTATACGCTGAATATGTGTGTGTGTGTGTGTCTTCAAGGACATTAGCGTAGAATGACAAACTCGTTGAATTATCTGCTTAATTTTATTAAAGTTTCATCCAAAAGTTAGTCTCTTTCATCAGACCACAATCTCATTGTTGTTATGGAGGCTTTTTGTTTAAATGTTCTTATTTTACCGCGTAATACCAAAATTAAAGAGAAGGATACGAAAAAAAGAAAAGGATTCAGAGATGTTAATCTCTGCCTCTGCCTACATTTTCGTGGGGCCAATACAGCTGACGCCTGTTACAACCAAACAGTAATGGCTGTCAAAATATTTTAACACGTTTAACGCCAAAGCCAGCTGCTTAAACAAATGTTTTGACAACTTTGTCTTCAGCTTCTCCATAATGCCACCGACAACACCAACAACACCAACAATTCTAACATTTTAAGCATAATGCCATGACGTTTAAGCTAAAATGTCTTTGTGAGAGCGAGCAAGTGCTTAAACCTGGCATTAGATTTTATAGACTTCCTTGTCATTTACTAGCAAGGCAGACTATAAAAAAATTTTTTACACCGTTTCCTTTGTTAATGACTTGTTATCATTTGCTTTTGTTTTCATTATTCTAAGCTGTTGTGTGTACGTTGTGGTTCATAAAAAATCTCTCTGGTCGATTATCTTTTAATCACAAAAACAGAAGATTGTTTCGAATGATCCTGTACATTGTTAACATTCGTTTTTGAATGGTTTTTATGTCCTCGTAATGCTTACGTTTAAAAAGGCACAAGAGTTAATCTCTTTAAGAGGGACACTTTAATGGCTCTGGTAGGAAGAGAAATTAAAAATGTTTGTAATAAAGTGTTGTCAAGGTGGCCGATAAGATGAAAGGTGGCCATTAAAAGGTTTAAAGCTCAAGGACGAAAATCTTGGCATTTAACTTGAGTTGTAAACATTCCCAAGCAGTTTATTACATAAATTGAAATTCTTTTTTAATGTCTGAGTATTTGACTGCAATAAGAATATTTTTATGAAAATGAAAAATCTAAATACAGGTGTTTTGGTTTTACAACGCTTAACATTAAAATTATCAACAAAAAGGCTACAAAAACAAAACAATGCAGTAAACAAACCTGTTTACAAATTATCGTACTGCTTAATATAACAACAAACACCAGCATAAAAAATGTTAAAGAAGTAAACTAAAATCCACAAACATCTCTATTTCGAGAAGGCAAAGTCATGAACATTCGCCGTTAAAAACATTCATCAGACTGTTTATTCTGCTATATAAAGGGCAATTCAAAGCAGGCGACTCAGTTAGTGAAGTTCAGTTAGTCTTGTGTGAAGACGCGGTACGTTTGAAGAGAGTAATAGTGTTTTGAAGATCTCCGTTACAAAGATCTGTCGAAATAATTGTCTAGTAATTGTGATTGTTTATGCAAAGGGTATAAACAGAGGAATAACAAAGAAAAGCAATTGTTGTTGTTCACATAAAGTTGTGAACAGTGGCACACAGAATTGTGCGAATAATAAAGAATTTTAATTAAAACTGAACCCAATTTTTTTTATTTTATTTGCAATCTACGAGCCTATATTTTAAACGTTTTTAAAAAGGTAAAAACATAACAATATGTTTTTAAGTCAATTGGAGGCCTACTTATAAACAAAATAAATTTAAAATTGTATACCAACAAAGCTTGTTATTGCGAGTACATCTGGGGCGCTTATATTCTTGTGAATATATTTCATCAATTTAAACATGTGAGGAACAGTTTGTGTACTTCATTGTGTAGTTTTTGATCGTGAATTACTGCAAAAATTTCCTTATGAACATCATCAAACTGAAGTACTCAGGCAGAAATTTGAAAGCAGCAAGATTCCTCAAAAACCAAGATTCTGAATACCACATGCGTCAAAAATCTGAAATTTTCGAATATTCGAAATGCTACTTAAAGTACACAAAGGAATCAACTCTTGTGTTGAATTATTACTGGTCGTCAACCGGTATTTGAAAGACTAAGAAAAATGCCTTGTATTATTCCATTCTGATGAAATCCATTCGATCATAGGTTCCTAGTAACGAACACAAGCAATACGTTTTAAACTAAGATTAGCTAACAGAAGCCTGCGATATATCAACAAATCGTCACAATTCTCGGTTGCATTAGCTGTTGAAATCTAGCTGTAGTCGCCGTAGTGTAGTAGGTAGTGTGTTGGCTTATTAGACGTAAAGCCAGGGTTCGAGCCACATCAAAAGACATCAAAACAAAACACAAAAAATATTTTTTCGTCCTCCTTGCTCTCAGTAAATTTCGGGCAAAACTCTCTGAGAGTAACTAAAAAATGCCATGAAAAGTTTCTCAAAAATATGTCGTTCGGAGTCGACTTAAAACTGTAGGTCCCACCACTCATGTTTCAAATTAACACACATAACATAAGTGGTGTGAGAAACTAGGTCGTAAGCCTGACTGAAGTGTTGTAATGACCAATTATGTATGTATGTATTAGCTGTTGAAAACAATTTTTAAAAATCGCCTGCCTGTTGTGTACTTTTGCTTCATCTGCTGTGTAACGCAAAAAACCTTAAAAATCTGATACCAGTAAGATTAACTCTCTGTCTAGTACTTAATACGCTCTTAACTTTTAAATGTACTCCTGAGGTAAAGTAAAGCCGCACAGGTTACGGGCATGTGCTCTAATGATCTACGGAATTTACATATTATGTGCAAGGAAATCCCTGTTTTGGTAAAGTGTTCTTTAATTCTACAGTGACAGGACCAGTTACTCTTCTCATGCTATTTCTGGACAGTGTAATGCATAGCTCATATCTTTTCTCATTGTAATTGGCCAACAAAAATTTAACTTTCTTTAAGTTTATTCGATTCATTTTCACTTCCGCCAATATTCTTTTCCACTCCACAGAGAGTTTAAATTTCCATCAGCTGCGTAAAAACTCATCTCCTCTCGAGCTCATCTATTATTTTTATTGCTGTGTGTCCCCTTATGATCAAGGATTCAACTTATTTTTCCCTGGCATTGTTGATGCAACTTGCTTACACAGTCCCTTATTTCTCTCGAGACAATCTAACGCACGTGTGCGACTGCTTGGATAGCTGTCTGTCTGTATATAGGAATTTCAATTTCCATCCTTTGCACTTTCAATTCATGTTCAATTGATTGTGGCTTCCGATGCCGTAGACCTCCGTTTGGAAGATACTCACAATTTTTCTGACGGGTTCCAAATATGTTATCTCCGCTTAAAGTATGTGACTGTAATGACCCATTTATTCTTGAGTTTTATACGCAATAAAATAAAATTAAACTTCATTTTTCCCGTTCATTCATGTTTGCAACATATTTAAACATTTCTTCAGAACAAAAGTTTCCTATTTCAACGCGGAATATTTTTCCCTTTTCTTTATTTCATTCTATTTTTTTAAATCTAAGCAGAATTCGTTTAGCAAATTATTGATGCACAATTGAAAACATTCATGCCACATTAAATGAATTAAGATGTGATGAGAATTTGTTTCGAATTACAGGAAATGATGTGCTAATAATTATGCTCACATCACAACCATATGTACATACATACATACATACATACATACATACATACATACATACATACATACATACATACATACATACATACATTTACATTCAAAGTTTATGCTCTCTCTTGTCTTTCTTTCTTTTGCAATAAAAGATTTCAGAAACATTCAACTTCTTTTGCATTCATCCTCTAATTTAGATTTGTTGTTTCAAAATCAAAGCAAAAGTCGAATTATTTTGTTCTTCTCATATGGTGTCAGTGGTCTTTACCATTTTGATTTCGACTCACACAGTAATAATGCATGAATTCCGTTTTACTTTTTGCCTTTTACTCTTACTCTTATGCTCTCTGCTTTTTTATTTACTGTGTATGTTTATTTATTACACATACGCACTTATACTATGACAATAATTCATGTTCTTGTGCTACTTACGTAAACTACTTGTCGAGAGATGACTCTTGTGTTTGTGTTTTTGATTTTGCTGCTGTAGGTGTAGAGGCTGCTGATATTTTTTTCAAAACAGTTGTTGTTTTTATTGTTGTTGTATGAGATAAACAAATGCTCATCTAAATGAAAGTAAGAAACAAAATGAATGCCAGTATAACTAAAAAGAATACGATAAAGAAAGAGAGAGAGAGAGAAACATTAATTTTATCGCATACATTTAGAGACATTTAGTAGCTGGTTAGATACTTAGCCACACACAAACGCACACATGAGGAGCTTCAAAAGCTAAAACACAAAAGTGCGTTCACTTACATGCAAACTCATATATGTACACTAAAAATGTTAACTTGTATACATATATAAGAACATGAGATACTTAAGCCGTATCAACTTAAAGAAAAAATCAGAAAAGAAAAAAAAAAGAATGAAAAAAAAAGAAACACCGCAAAGCAACGATAAAATAATTCCTGGCATAATAACTAACTGCCATACACTTAACGAAATGTATTAGAAATGCTCATAAAAGTCAACAAAAAATGTAGTTCTCAGGGTAAGTATTTGAGTCATAAAACGGCTTTACAATCCAATGTAAACAAAGTAAGGGAAACTTTGTTTTCCTACTTGAGACCCAACAATTTCCAACAAATTTTTAAATTCTTAACATAAAAGTCATAAAAGTTTTCTTTTAAATGTTCGCATGTGAAATTTATGGGCAAAGAAAGTGAATTTTAAATTCATTTCAAATAACAACAAATCGAAAAAATCAATGTGTTTTTATGGACTTTAAATAATTTTTTCAGTTTGAACCATAAAACATATTTTATTTCTTTTAGGGAATAACAATTTACCAGCTTTTACACTGTTTAGCATTAAAATAATAAACAAAAATACAACAACAAACACCAGCATAAAAAATGATAAACAAGTAAACAAAAATACAACAACAAATACTACAAGAACAAATGTAAACAAAATACATAAACAACAATTATGAAACAACGATGTTTACATTTATACAGATTCGAGAAGGCGAGGCCACTAACATTCCCCTTCAAGGACATTCATCAGACTGTTTACCCTGCCATTTCAAAGGCAAGACAAAGCAGGCGAGTAAGTTAGTGAAGTTCAGTCAGTCTTGTGTGAAGACGATGTGTGTTTGAAGAGAGTAATCGTGGTTTTAAGATCTCCGTAACAAATGTCTGTCGTATAATGCTTAGTAACTGTTATGCCTTGGTTACCCAAGCGTAAGAAACGTAAAATCGTAACGTTTGTTTCTTTTTTCTCAATTATAATTTAAATTTGAAAAAAAAATAAAATAAAAAAACTGCGAATTTAATTTTGGTCATATTTTTCCTTATTTGGTGATTTTTTCACAAATGTTGGTTACAATATTTTTTTTTCGTGGCAACACTGCTCATCATCTCTCATGTTCAAATGTCACGTAAAAACGTGAGAGAATTCTGTTTTATACAGATCGTTCCGTTTTGCGAACGAGAGAGAACGTTTCGGTAATCGTTTACATTGTTCTCCATATGCTAAAAAGAGAACGTTCGCTACGTTACGTTACGTTACGTGTGGGTAACTACAGCATTATTGTTTATGTAAAGTGTGTAAGCAGAGCAGTAACGAAGAAAAGCAATTGTTGTTGTTTACATCAATGTGTGAACAGTGGCACACAGAATTGTGCGAATAATAAAGAATTTTAATTAAAACTGAACACAAATTTATTTATATTTTATTTTAAACATTTTTAAAATGTAAAAACGCTGTTGACGAAGACAAAATTTGTTTTCTTCAAATTCGCCAGTAGCATGCATGTGAACGTTCTTTATTACCATGTAAAGTACCCTTTAAGGTACCGTCTTCGACATATTTTTATTGTGAAAGATTTAAATTGTCATTTATCTCTTAATACGTTACCAAGTTCTATATATGCAACAACAATATTGTAGTCTATAAAGGATTGATACCCACACATTTTCTTTCCAAACTTTCCATTTCAATACGAAACAAAATAAAACATTTCATTTGAAATCGAATCTTTTCATTTCTTTCTGAATTTCGAATTCGTAATACAATTTATTTCTCCAACAAAAATGTCGCAAATGTTGACATGAGATTCTCACTGACAATGCAGCCTCAGTAGGCTTAATTAAAATGAAAAGAAAACCTCATGTAATTGCTTCAACACTTAAGTTAAACTGCAGCCTAAGAAAAATCACGCAATTTAATTATGCTGGCATTAGGAATGAAAAAATTAAAAAATAAAAACTCAAACTGCTTACGGATTAAACAATGAGACCGACAAACTTTTAAGACTTTTACAAATCTGTCATCTCTCTCTCTCGTCCACACAAAAAAAGAGAAGAAATTTACATTAAAAGTATTTGGAAAGTATGTCCAAAGTACGTCAAGAATAAAACACGTGGCAGGCCATGCTGGAAGACAAACATGAACGAGTGAAAGTCAATAAAGTTTTAAGGCAACACTCCTCAGTTTCTTTACATTTTTATTGTGGCAAATATTGCGTCTGTTCGACTAGAAGGGACAGTGGCAGTTGCCAGTGGTTTGAATTAAAAGAATTTAAATGAAGATGTCAAGAATTAAAAACAGAAAATTAAAATTTTGTACATGAAAAGTTTTGTTTTCTTTTCTTTTTGCCGTTTTCTTCGTGTTACAGCCTGTTATGTTAAAAATTTAAATATTTTTTTTTGGAAAAGAATGTGAACTTTTTTAATTTATTATTACGTACACAATAAATTTTTAATTGTTTTAACACATTTTCAAAGTGTAAAAGGCAACTCATGCAACGCTTTTACACCAAAAAGGCCTCAATGTGATGATTCTTACTTGTCTTCTGAAGCACTTTTTGTTTTTGTTTCTGTTTTGTCTTGTGGTTTTTAAAACTTAACGGCTCTTGGGTGTGAGATGGCAAAAGTCGTAGAAAAAACAATTCCAAAAAATATGTGAAACATATACGCTAAATACATGCCACTTACATAAACATTTACGAACACATACTTCTTTACTTATGTAAGCATAAGTATGGTTCAGTAAAGTAAGTAACACGCACATACAAACTATTCTCATTATGATACTCACATACATACATATTAAGTTTAATGCATGGCGATATATTTATGACTGTATGGCTGTGTATGTATGTGTGCAAGAGGTTTTAACAAAATAATTGATATTCGTTGGTGTACAAAAATGCGTAAACATTCATGGAGTTACTCAAAAGACACACACACACATACACAGATGCTTTAATATTTTGTACACTTGAAAAATAAATCTTCTCCTGGAGTAAGTTTGCATTTGACTGTTGTTAAGGAATTTCTTTAAATGGGGCAGCAGTAAACCGAAATTTGAGTCAGTCTTGTGTGAAGACGCGGTGTTTTTGAAGAGAACAATTGTGGTTTGAAGATCTCAGTTACAAAGATCTGTCGAACAATTGTCTATCAATTGTAATAACAAAGAAAAGCAATTGTTGTTGTTTACATCAAGTTGTGAACAGTGGCACACAGAATTGTACTAATAATAAAGAATTTTAATTAAAACTTTAAACGTTTTTCAACAAGGTAAAAATGTAACAGTCGCCGTAGTCTAGTAGGTAGTGTGTTGGCTTATTAGACGTAAAACCAGGGTTCGAGCCCCAGGCCCGACATCAAGACAAAATACAAAAAGTATTTTTTCGGCGACTTCCTCTCAGCAGATTTCTGGCAAAAACTCTGCGAGTAAATAAAATAAAATTGCCATTAAAAAGTTTCTCAAAAAATCTCTCCTTCTAAGTCGACTTTAAACTGTAGGTCCCACCACTCATGTATAAAATTAACACACACAACATAAGTAGTGTGATAAACTAGGTCGTAATCCTAACTGAAGGGTTGTAAAGACCAATTATGTATGTATGTATGCATGTAAAAATATAACAAACGTAGTCTATGCTTAGGTTAGGTTAGGTTAGGTTGAATGAAAATGCATTGTTTACTTGGCTCTTATAAGGTAAGGTAATATCACATCTTCCCTCAACTCTTGGCCAACATCTATCAGCTACTCCGAGAGTTTTCACACACATAATTGGTCTTTACAACCCTTTGAACAGGATTACGTCCTAGTTTCTCACGCCACTTATATTGTGTGTGTTAGTTTAATACATGAGTGGTGGGACCTAAAGTTTAAATTTGACTTTCCATGGCAATTTTTATTTACTCTCAGAGTTTTTGCCAGCAATCTGCTGAGGGGGAGTCGTCGAAGAAATATTTTTTCGTATTTCGTTTTGGTGGACCTCTCACGACCTGGGGTTTGAACCGAGGCCTGACGTCTAACAAGCAAACACACTACCTACTACACTATGGCGACTGCAGGAGTTTTATGAGAACGAATTCGTTCTATCGATGAATTCTGGGTGCTTAAACATTTTTCTGCATAATTTCCCAATCGACAGACAATCACAGACAATATGTTCTGGCGACTCCTCTTCTTCTTCATCGTTACAGCTCCTGCAGAAGCCGTTGTGTCATATTTCCAGATTGACCCAGAGGCCGAAGAGATCCGTAAAATCTACTATTGATACTTTTATTAAACGCTTCCTATTTTTAAATTAAAATACAACAAAGTCTGTGTGATATATAATCGAAATTTCTTATTCGTTTGAAAGATCTGGATGGAGTGCCTCCAAAGTGGTCAATTTTCCATAAACCTGGCGTATGTATCGTGCTGGCTTTGAGGACCCCTGCGGTTTGTGATGTATTCACATACACCAGCGACTTACTAATCGTACGATCTCGGGGGCCAGATCACATTACGTCGAAGTGAGATGACAATACCTCGTGTACGATATCTAATATGACAGGAGGATAAGTTGCACGTTGAGCCGTCGTATTGAAACCGCATATCGTTGGTTTCCCATACATTTCCGGTCAAAGGAAGTTGGGAATTATCGGCCCAATCTTCGCTAACAATGATAAGCTGGTTCAAAGTCGTTCTTTGCTCTTAAAAATTGTTTTTTGCAGTGTAATGTAATCGCATTTACAGTTATTTTTCCCTTATATATGCCATACATTAGCAAATTGCTTAATGAGCAGCTTTTCTTCCCAGACATACTTACACACTGTTTGAGAATCAGAGTATATATGGTACTCGTATATTTCTATGTGTGTATATACATTACTCTGTCTACCTCTCTTTCTCTCTCTCTCTCTGTCTCTTTGTGTGTGTGTTTGAAAGTGAGAATGTGTTGTGTATGTAATGTACTCATTAAGAGCAGTTAGTGTGATTGCTACTTTTCGTCAACGCTTTAGTAATGCTTTCAACGCCATACAACTCAACGCAACTCAACACAACGCAACGCAACCAAGCCAATGTTAATGCCATAATTGGGAAAATGTATCTGGTAATGTGTGTGTGTGTGAGAGAGAGAGAGATAGAAAGAGAGAGAGAGAATGTGTGCCTGTGTTTGTGTGGCAAGTAAGTGATGACGCTTCTCGCTGTCTGTAAAAGTGAAAGTAAATCATTAAAGACTTTTTCGCAATGCTTTTTCGAGTTTAAATTTCACTACGTGGAGATGATGGGTATTAAAGCACTGTAGACCGAATCAAAAAATTTTAAATTAAATTGTGGTTCCTCATCGGCTTGTGTATGAGAGAAATAGTTGCGGTTGTTTTTTTGTTTCGTCTTTCCTTTCACTGTTTCTATGTTTGTATGTGTTAATTAATACTCGTATAACAAACAAATAAACTATACCGGAGGAGCTTCTTTCTCTTTCTCTTTTGGATTTGCCTTACTCCTCTTACTTTCTAGTTCATTAAGTCTGCTACAGAGTGTATATCGTTTCGTTATTTTGTCTTTCTTCTCATACCATTTGTGGTACCAGCATTCTTGTCATTCGTATTATTGCAGCTATTTTTGAAGGATGCCATGGTTCTGTTACTTTTTTTTGTTCATTCTACCCAATTGACATTGACTTTTTGTGTTCATTGAACAGCATTGAGCGTTATTTACTGGTTTACTGAAGAGTAAAGAGACAAAATTTTTCGTAAAAAAGAGCTAGAGTAGAGTCATTATAATTGAGACTTCGTGTCCTAGTAATTGGGTAAAAAGAGTGAGTGATAACACTTGTGACTACTAATAACTGACACTCTGAGGAGCTTATTTCCAGTATGTAAGCTGTGTATGCTCAAAAACTTTTAAGGAAACCTCCCGGGAGATAAAATCTCCTTTCAATATGTGAAAGCATTCCTTGCAATAATTTTTTTTTTTGGGTGAGAAATCTTTCAACATTAAAGTTATTTACGGTTGTTTTTAGGATTGAAATTCTGTGTCAGGAGCTGATATGGTTGAAATTGTTGTAGCCTTGTAGTGAGTGCATTGGCTTAAAAGGTGTGAGCCCGTGGTTTAAAACCCAGCTCATACTTGTCAAATGATTCAAATGATACAAAATATTGTTACGAAAATGGAAAAGTCTAGAAAAAAATCTGGTATTTTACTTTTACATCGTTTAACGTTAAAATTATAAACAAAAGTTACAAAAACAATACAATGCAGTAAACAAACCTGCTTACAACTTATCGTACTGCATAATATAACAAAAATTACCAGCATAGAAGAAATGGTAAACAAGTAAACAAAAATCCACAAACAACACTACAGCAAACAACGATAATTACATTTATAGAGATTTCGAGAAGTCAAAGTCATGAACATTCGCCTTCAAGAATATTCATCAAACTGTTTACTCTGCCATATAAAAGGCAAGGCAAAGCAGGCGACTGAGTGAGTGAAGTTCAGTCAGTCTTGTGTGAAGACGCGGTGCGTTTGAAGAGAGTAATCGTGATTTGAAGATCTGTCGAATAATTGCCTAGTAATTATTATTGTTTATGCAAAGGGTATAAACAGAGAGTAGTCGCCGTAGTCTAGTAGGTAGTGTGCTGGCTTATTAGACGTAAAGCCAGGGTTCGAGCCCCAGGCCAGACATCGAAACAAAATACAAAAAGTATTTTTTCGGCGAATTCCTCTCAGCAGATTTCTGCCAAATACTCTAAGAGTAAATAAAATTGCCATGAAAAAGTTTCTCAAAAAAATCTGTCGTTCGAAGTCGACTTTAAACTGTAGGTCCCGCAACTCACGTATAAAATTAACACACACAACATATGTGGTGTGAGAAACTAGGTCGTACTCCTGACTGAATGGTTGTAATGACCAATTATGTATGTATGTATGCATGTATGTATAAACAGAGGCATAACAAACAAAGCAATTGTTGTTGTTTACATTAAGTTGTGAACAGTAGCACACATATTTGTGCGAATAATAAAGAATTATTTTTATTTTATTTGCAATCTACGAGCTCATATTTTAGACGTTTTTAAAAGTTAAAATTTAACAATATGAAAAAATAGTTCTTCCTCGACTTCCTCAAAGCAGTCTTCTGGGAAACACTTTGAAAGTAAATAAAATTGCCACGAAAAACTTCTCAGAAACGTGTCGTTCGGAGTCGAATTTAAATGGCAGAGTCCGCCTTTAATGTATAAAATTAACACACACAAGATGTTTGATGGGAGAAAATGGGCCTTAATGCGGTTTAATGTGTTGTAATGACCAATTATGTAAGTAAGTTTGAGTGTGACAATATTGTTGTTTTGCCCTTTTTCAAAACATATTTTAAAACTTTGTTTTAATTATTCTCTCTCACACTCTGTGTACATTCGGAAATAGAATCTGTCTGTGGCATTATCACACATTATGTTGTATTTTCCATTACAAACTTATACTCTTACTTTTTAACGTTTACACTTTTTTACTCCATTTCTCTCTTCTCTTTTCTATCACTCTCTCATCAGCTATAATTGGTGGCTTTTATTAGCAGTGAGTGTTACTACTACTACTACGACCACTGCCACTCCATGCTGGTGCTTCATCATTCACATTGACGTTGTTATTATAGAGTTGCTGCGGTTGTTGTTGCCATAGCTGTTTCTAGTTTATTATTATTGGTGCAAATGTCTCCCACATTAACAATAACAACAACAACAGCAGCAGCAGCAATAGAAATAACAGTTATTAGAACAGCAATACTACTAACTCAGTGCAGAGAATATCTTGATCATCATTATTGCCAATCCCATCCCAATGAAATGTTGCCTCTTTTAGTTTATTTTCGTAAATATATGTTGTTCGTATTGTTGTTGTTATTGTTATTATTTTAGTCCTCTTTTTGTGTTGATATTATGTTGCTGTTGTTGAGGCATAATTGAATCTTATGTTGCTGTTAAGTGGGTTATTTAAGTCAGTTAGTCAGTGTCTGTTGTTAAAATATATTCTCTGTTGGGCTAATGCCTCCCCCACATACCCATTAACAGTGGATAACAACAGTGGTCCACAATTGTATTCATTTAATAATGCTGCTGGCTTTGTTAAGCTTTTAAAGATAATTTATTAAAAAAGTTTTTTTTGGTTTCTGCTGAAGGCATTGTGTTGCCTTGTTTTAATGCTTGAAAGGCATTTACGCAGGCTGCTGCTGGAGGTGTTGTTGCTGTTGTTGTTAATAAATGAGTGTTTGAAATAATTCAAGGCATTACAAACGCTTCCTTACCTACACACATGACTGAGTTTTACATATGCAAACATGAAGTAAATGAAGAAGAGAAGTTTAACTCCTTTAATTAAATTCTTTTCTTTTGAAAATGGTAAGAATTTTAATTTTAATTTCTTTTTTTTTTCGTCTTATTTTTCTTTGTGTGTTGTTTGTGATGTGAAAGTTGTCAGGAAGTTACAACATTTTGATAAAGAAATTAAAGAAAGAGTTTATTTTCATACATTTCTTGCCTGAAATTAAAATTGTTTTCTTAACAAAGGCGTTAAAAGGCAAATAGAACACATGCCTCATTAAAACAAAAAAACGGCAGAGAATACAGAAGAACATTTTACCAACTTTAGCGATGAGTTTATTTACGTTTTTAAGGGCATATTAGTTGAGAAATGTTTGTGGCAGCAAAGAGTAAATACTTAACGTATTTAATTGCTCATTACAGCTCTTCAGTCAGGCTTACCATCTCCAGGTGCTTCATTATAAAGTCCATTCGGAAGGACAGATTTTTGAATAACTTTTCATGGCAATTTTTTATTTATCCTCACAGAGTTTTTGCCAGAAATCAGCGGAGAGAAAGACGCCGAAGAAATATTTTTTCTTATTTCGTTTTGTTGGAGATGTCCGACCTGGGGTTTGAAACAAGACCTCACGTCTTACAAGCCAACACACTACCTACTAGACTACGGCGATTATCATAAAATTAAATCGAGTTCCCATAAGACTATGTGTCAATAAAATAATCGATGATAACTGGTGAAACTGGTAGGTCGCTTGCCGAATGTTTGCCGAACGCAACAAAGGAAACGCACTTAATTAAGTTCTACACTGAGAAAAACAATCTCCAACTAGCGTTCAGCTTTAGTCAACAAGAGATTAAATGTGTTGCATAAGAGCAATAATAGACTCTCTTAAAAGGTCGCATGACTGATTAAGAAGTACTTCTTGATTTCAGTGGCCATTTGCTTGGACTATTACGTGAATTTACTATTTCATCAAAAGATTCCTTGAGTAAATCAATGAAACGTGTGCTGTGTTGCATGTGGCTCCGTCCTATTGAAACTACATAATAGCGATGATTAATACGAGTACCAGCTCAGCTGAGTATGATAAAATTTTGAAATGATGTCTGTAATCCGTTAGCTATTGATAGTAATATTGTGGCCTTCATTGTTTTTGAAGACATATGAACCAATCAGCTAGCCAATAAACAGTAATTTGCTGTTGTTGTAGTGGTTTTGTGGATTGTCCTTACTCTATCAATGCAATAATACATACACGCATACATAATTGGTTATTACAACACTTGAGTCAGGATTACAACATAGCTTTTCACATCACTTCTGTTGTGTGTGTTAATTTTATACATGAGTGTATACCGTTTAAAGCTGATTCCAAATGACGGATTTTTGAGATATTTTCGCCCGCAATCTGTTGAGAGGAAGTCGCCGAAGAAATATGCTTTCTCATTTCATTTTGTTGGAGATGTCTGACCTGGGGTTTAAACCGAGGCCTCACGTCTAGTAAGTCAACACACTACCTACTAGACTATGACGACTACAAAAAAAAACGACTGGAAAAAGAAAACAAAAATTCAACAATTTGTAAACATTACTCCGGTGTAAGTCTCTTCTATCACCCATCATAAAGCCAACAGTTATAGAAATCTTTAAAAGTCGATTGAAAGTAATTTTTTTAAATTATTGAAAGCTCTTTAAGAACACTTAGTTTTTACAATCAATTTTCCCAATTGTGTATACCAACTTGATCACTGTACTGCAAAAGTATATCAAAATATTGCATAACAGATGGGGGAAATACTGTCAATATTGTAGAAAAAATTCCCACTAACGAAACAAAAAAAAAACAAAAAAAAAACATAAACTCCGCATTGTTATTTGATTATATGAAGGCTGGTTTAGTAGAGGCAGGCTTTTGCCTCAAAAGCAAATACATATTCATTTAGCACTTGGCCAAAATCTAAATGATAATCATAGTAATGATGCTGGCTAAAAATAGCAATTGTGGTTGGGCCATTATCCATAAAATTCATAGCCACTATGCCTAATAAGCCTCTTCCGGCTTATTAAATATGGTTGCAGGGAGAAAGCTTTGCAGATTTATTGTTAATTTACTTAGCAAAACATTATCTGGCTAGTAAACTACCCAACAGCCAACCATTCAAATGAGCCAATGAATAAATGACCAGCTTTTTAGATAAAATTTAAATGATGTCGGCAATGGCTTCATCAAAATAGAATATCGTTGCCATACACAATGTCTTATACTTCTTAGCTTTTTTCTTCTCATATTTTTTCTGGTAATTTTTCTCTTCTCTTATGGCCAAGAAAAATGAGGGGCAAAATGAAATGAAATGAAATTATTTTAGCACATACTAAACACTGCTATTGCCCCTCCTATTTGCCACAGCTCGTCCTACAATGTAACTTTTTTCTCTGTCAGCTCTATCAATGGTGGTTTTCCGCAGCAAATAGACAAACTTTGGTTTCCATCTCCTTATCTTTAACACATCCATCTATGCCCTGCTATTCTATTATAATTTTTCCTTTCTTTTTGTTATCTTTTCTGATGTTGATGTTTCCTTTCGTCTGTTATCATGTGATGAAAGTGCCTGGAAGCTAAAAAGCAAAGTGTCTGTGATGAAACCTTATATTGGGCGAGTAAAAGTTTTTAATGATTTTTTTGTTTCTTTGAGGAACTTTATTTAATTAAAGAGGAGACTTTAATATGATGAGTTTTCTGAAATTTCTTTCAAAAATTTAAATGAATTCAATGTATTGTTAAGTTTGTACCTTTTAAAAACGCTAAAAATATGCGATCGTAGATTGGACATAAAATAAAAATAAATTTGTGTTTAATTTTAGTTAAAATTCTTTATTGTTCGCACAATTCTGTGTGCCACTCTTTACAACTTTATGCAAACAACAACAATTGCTTTTCTATGTTATTCCTCTGTTACACCCTTTGCATAAACAATAACAATTACGTCTTCACACAAGACTGACTGAACTTCACTCACCGAGTCGCCTGCTTTACCTTGCCTTTTATATGCCAAAATAAACAGTCTGATGAACGTTCTTGAAGGCGAATGTTCATTACTTCGCCTTCTCGAAATCTCTATAAATGTAAACATCATGGTTTACATATATTCTTGTTGTGTTGTTGGCATATTTTTGTTTACTTGTTTATCATTTTTTATGCTGATGTTTGTTGTTATATTAAGCAGTGCGATAATTTGTAAACAGGTTTGTTTATTGCATTGTTTTGTTTTTGGAGCTTTTGTTCATTATGTAAAAGTAAAACACCAGTATCTAGCTTTTTTAATTTTCGTAACAATATGTAACTCAACCAGTTTTCTTCTTCTTGTGTGTGGTACTATTGTATTGGTATTGTCCGAAGTTATTCTCAGCTCCACTGTCAGGCACTAACGACTTAAAATCTCTACACCGCTTCACACACGCAACTAAATGGACTTTAATTATTGCCAGGAGCTGGCATCTTTTGGTATTCGCAATTTCTTAAACCATTTTGAATTCATTTAAAATAATACCACACACAACACATACCAGCACAAGAATACAAAACTAAGTAATTATTTGTCATGAATTTCGTCTTGATTATGTTTATACTTTGAAGTTTCCTTTACATTTGCAAGAATATCTTCTGGCCATTTTAACAAATTCAATTATTTCTTCATGTCCTTGTAGAGAAGAAAGAAAAAACAAGAATTCAAGAATAATAATTAAAGTGTATCATAGGAGGGATGGAAGACAAATTTCAATTACAACAATAAGTTGAATTAAATACAACAAACGCATTAGCATTACAAAGCTGATTGCCAAAACAGGCAACTTTTTATCAGATTAGAAACCATTTTTGAGTGAAAGATTTTGGTCGGGACTGTTTATGTTGTCGTTAATGTTGGTGTTTCTATGTAAAAAAAGGAAATTTTTTGTTTTATCTTGATCTGCTTAATATTGATCCGAAGTAATAGTTGAAATTTTAATTGTACCAAACGCAACAGAAAACCTTCAGTTAACGAAAAGGGATGTTTATAGCAAATGCACGGTAACTGTTCATAAGAGTAACAGTAACTATACATCCATAATTGGCCATTACAACCCTGCAGTCAGGATTACAAAATAGCTTCTTAGACCGCTTATGTTGTGGGTGTTAATTTCATACCTGAGTGGTGGTTTGAAGTCGCCGTAGTCTAGTAGCTAATGCGTTGGCTTATTAGACGTAAAGCCAGGGTTCAAACCCCAGGCTAGACATCATAAAAAAATACAAAAAGTATTTCTTCGTCGACTTCCTCTCAGCGGATGTCTGGCAAAAACTCTGAAAGTAAATAAAATTGCCATGAAAAGTTTCTCAAAAACCTGTCATTCAGAGTCGACTTTAAACTGTAGGTCCCGCCACTCATGTATAAAATTAACACACAGAATATAAGTGGTGTGAGAAACTAAGTCGTAATCCTGGCTGACCAATTATGTATGTATGTATGTGGTGGGACCTGCAGTTTCAAGTCGACTCAGAACCACAAATTATTGAGAAATTTTTCATGGCAAATTTTTTACTTACTCTCAGAGGGTTTTTGCCAGAAATCTGATGAGCGCAAGGAGACCGAAGAAATATTTAAATTTCGTTCTGCTTGGAGATGTCTGGCCTAGGCTTTGAACTGTGGCCTCACATCTAATAAGCTAACAGAATACCTACTTCACTATGGCGACTTCAATAACTCTGCAAGTCATATTCATTTAACCTGCATCAATTAAACGACTTTTTACTTGTCTTAAAAACGTACTGTGTTGGCTTATAAGATGATGGTCTGTGGTTCAAACCACAGAGCAGCTAAATGCAATAAAAACGAAATATGAAAAAATATTTCTTTCGTTGCCTTCCTCTCAACAATTTCCTGGCAAAAACTCTGAGAGGAAAATAAAATTGTTAAGAAAAAAGTCTCAAAAAACTGACACTTGTCGATTAAAGTTAACACACACAGCATAAGTGGTGTGAAAAACTAGATCGTAATCCTGTTTGAAGGGTTATAATGGCCACACTTTAGCTTTATTACTTAATGTTTTCAGTGGCCCATTCTGGCTTTTGTTTTTAGTTTGTCACAATTTCTTAAATTTTTATCTGCTTTAACTGCTCAAATGCTTTCCAATATTCATACAAAATAAACGACAAAAAAAAAAGAATTCGTATTCATTGTGAACAAATTTAAATATTAATTTGGTTTTCCAAACAAATAAAAAATCAAAAATAAAAACGAAATGAAATTGAAATGTAATAAAAATGTATGGAACATGTACATACATACGGTGGCCTACAAAAATTTCTGTTAAAAATTTCAACAAATCCACAGAAAATAATTTATTCAATAGAAACAGAAATATGTACATATGTTTGTAGAACAATTTCAATATTCCAATCACTTGTCATATTTAAAAATTCTAAAGGCACCCCCTACGTATATAGAGAATACATGTATAAAATAAAAATAGAAATTTTACGTATGAGGACAAAGAGTAAATAATAAGAAAAAATCAATAATCTGCTTAAAATAAATTCCAATTAATTTTTTATAGTACAACTGTTTTTGGAATATTTAATAGCATAACGGTAATATTTGGAAAAGTTTTATTTTTTGTAAATTTTTAATCTTGCAAATCGGATTTTTCCGTAGTATTCTTGCATGCGTCAGACGTATGAGTAATATTATTACGTATTGAATAATGAAATTCAATATCAATCATACGCCACGATTAATCAATGCGTCTGAAGCAGACATGAGCAATGATTATTGAAAAAGATGAGTAGAATCGAATCATAATCATAATTTCTGATACTTATACGCATTCAGACTTATTTTAATATCATGGAACCTGTACGCATATTCAAAGTTTGAAGTACTCATCATATTCATACTTAACAACACGTATGATGCTATTGATTTCGACTCTCCATAACCCATCATATACACGAATCACAAACTAAAATACTTACCAGAAGGTTGTGTGTTTGTTCTGCTTGCTGCTCTGTATTTTGTGCTTATGTGTCTTTTTTCTTTTTTGTAAATGCAACAACAACTAAGACTGTAAATTTTGATGAATGATTCGAGTCACTCTAATCATTTATAAGTATTTTTCTAAAGTTATGAATCTAAATTAGTAGGCTTATGAATCAAACATATTTCGAATGATATCAGTTTGATGTCAACGTTGTACGCATATTCATTGCAACCTGTCCTTATAAATCAACATTGTAATGAGTACGAGTGAATCAGAGTACATAGTTAAATTTCAATATTGTTGACTCACTTATATTCAGAATTTCATAAATGCTTATGAGCAGCGAAAAAGCGATTCCTTGCTGATCTCTGATCTGAATTATGAACTTGAGAAGATTTTACTGGACACACAAAAATTGTTTTATGGCTTGCATTAATTAAAAAGCTGTTTTAATTGAAGTCGCCGCAGTCTAGTAGATAGTGTGTTGGCTTATTAGAAGTGAGGCCACGCTTCAAACCCAAGAACACACATCTCCGGCAAAACTAAATATGAAAAAATATTTCTTCGGCCTTCTTGCTCTCAGCAGATTTCTGGCAAAAGCTCTCAGAGTAAATTAAAAATTTGCCGTGGAAAGTTTTTTAAAGATATGTTGCTCGAAGGCGACTTTAAACAGTAGGTCCTGCCGCTCATGCATTTAATTAACACGCACAATATAAATGGTGTGAGAAACTAGGTCGTAATCCTGACTGAAGGGTCGTAATGACCAACTATGTATGTATGTATGATGAACGGATTGTAAAGGCATTTGAAGAGAGCGGAAGTTTTACAGACGTCTTATGGTCTGTGCAGCATTGCAATGAACGCACTGCTTAAATTATTGCTTCTGTTAGAGAATGTGTGCTGAATAATGCAAATAATATACAAAATTCTCAGCCAATTGGGCCTATTCTGTAGCTGATTATAGCGTATTTGGCAGTTGGAATTGCGTTTCACGCTACAAAAAGAAAAAAATTCACATCGCTTTACTTATTTGTTTGGTCCATACAACCCTTCAGTCAGGATTATGGACCTAGTTTCTCACACCACTTATGTTGTGTGTGTTAATTTTATACATGAGTAGCGGTTACCTATAGTTTAAAGTCGAACTCCGAACAACATATTTTTGAAAATCTTTTCATGACAATTTTATTTATTTACAGAAGACTGCTGAGAGAACTTCGTCGGATGAAATATTTTATTCGAAAGGTCGATCTGACGTCTAACAAGCTTACACACTACACTTCAATAGGCCTTCAATGCTAATATTTACAACAAAATTTTTTGCAATGCAGCTCATTTCTCATTCAATGGTACATTAGCAAGAAATATTTGCACATGTGAAGCCTGCAGATCCTATGAGCAATTGTTGAAAAGCCTTTTCATGCGGAAAAAACCCAAATTTTTTTTACCTAAAATCGATCCAAGCAACGCAACACAATCGATTTGGCCCTTTAGAAGGAGAACTTCCCACAAAAAATAATTTTATGTTCTGGCGACCTCATTCAAATGACCAAATGTTGAAAAAAACATGCTTCAAGTCATTGTCCGAATTAAAGGGCGGTATCTTTACAGATATGACTTGAAAGTCTGGCACAAATCTTTGTATTTAAATTCCAATTGTAATCAATACTGATCTTAGCTCGACCGAATAGAATGATAATATCGAGAAATTGTGAACAGAGTTGTAATCCGAAAAGCCATGATGGTACACAATGGCTTTTGTTAATGAAAAACTAATAACAAAATAATAAATAAACGCGTTTTTTTCGTTTGTATTTCAGTTTAAATTGTAAATTTTTGCCCGAAATATTTTTCATTGCAATTGCTCACTTCTCTTAGGTCTTAACATTTAGACGAATATTTAAAGAAAAAAATTGTTTTGTTGCCATTAACCAGTAGTGAATTGAAGTTTTTGGCAACAAAACGAAATCAAAATGCCGCAACAGCAAATTAACAAAACTTTTCGAACAACAACGGTGCCGGCACACGCAAAGTAATTGCAAGTTGATGTTGCAAATGCAAAACTTTTTCTCTCAGGCGTTGTTGTTCTCCTAATTTTGCTCATTTTCCCCTCTTTATTATGCCTGAAAAAGGGAACAGCATTTTGGGAAATTTTCAAAAAAAACTGCAATTTTCCAAAGAGAGAGCAATAACAACGACAACAACAGTTATAATGGCAACAAAATAACAATGCCTGTAATGTTATCAAAACAACAATGACAACAACAACTATAATTGGCTTTTAAAAGATCATAACAGTTTGCCATTTTAAAGGTAGCAAAATTACATTAAATTTCGTTCGTTCGTTCGTTCGTGTTCGTGTTTTGTTTTTGCTGCTTCTTTTCCCTGTCGATTCCACATCAGTTAATCGACAAAGTTTTTAAGCAACTCAGGCAAAATGGATCAATTTGTTGTTGTTTTTTTTTAGTTTTTAACCACTTTTCATCGAAACTTTGTCATTTTAAATGCATTCGCGCAAATCTAATTAAGGCAGTCGCTTTCTCTCTCTCTATTCTCTTTGGGTTTTTCTTTCTATTTTTTTTTTGGAAAATAATACAATCAAGCAGCAAAAATTAAAGAAAACATAAATGAATGCATGTCAACGAGGATGGAGTAGAAATGTTAAAACTGAAAAATCAAGATACTGGTGTTTTACTTTTACATCGCTTAACCATTAAAAAAATAAACAAAAGCTACAAAAACAAAACAATGCAGTAAACAAACGTGTTTACAAATTATCGTACTGCTTAATATAACAACAAACATCAGCATAAAAAAAATTATAAATAAGTAAACAAGAATACACCAACAACACTACAATAATAAATTTAAACAACGATGTTTACATTTATAGAGATTTTGAGAAGGCGAAGTCATGATCATTCGCCTTCAAGAACATTCATCTTTTCTTGTTTACTTTGCCATATAAAAGGCAAGGCAAAGCAGGCGTCTGAGTAAGTGAAGTTCAGTCAGTCTTGTGTGAAGACGCGTTGTGTTTGAAGAGAGTAATCATGGTTTGAAGATCTCCGTTATAAAGATCTGTCGAATAGCTGTCTAGTGATTGTTATTGTTTATGTAAAGGGTATAAACAAAGGCATAACAAAAAAAGGCAATTGTTGTTGTTTACATCAAGTTGTGAACAGTGGCACACAGAATTGTGCGAATAATGAAGAATTTTAATTAAAACTAAACACAAATTTATTTTTATTTTATTTGCAATTTACGAGCTCATATTTTAAACGATTTTAAAATGTAAAAACGTACCAATATCCTTAAATCCCTTAAATTCCCAAAATCCGGCTCAGATAGTAGAGCTTGTATGTTGTAACAGAAGTGTGAATGATATTGCGAGGTTCATAAATTAATGACTGATAAATATTGATAAAATCGCCGAAAGTGAATGAATCGAAATCGAATAAATTGAAGAAAGCAGAAAAACGTTTAACGTAAGGATTCACTTTTCTTTCGGGGTTACCATTAAACCATTTCATTTCCAGTTACAATAGCTTTACCGCAATCACTTCTATGTTCTTCGAATACCAAATGCAACAATTTGTAGACGTAACTATCTAATAAGATTCATAATAAAAGAAAATTTTGCTTGAAAATTCGGCTTAAAGAAACATTCTTGTTCCTTTAGAGCCCGTAATGAGTTTTCAAATATATTGGTTTTCATATGATTGGAGGTGCAATGTAGGCGTGTGTAATAGCTAGGTAGGCCAAATTGCTAGGTACGACGTGTAGTCGATAAATTAAGATTATCCGATATTTTTTCTGTAACAAAAGTAATATTTTTGGCTGTTCGTACGTGGCAATGAAGTACAAGCCTGAGGTTCTTTAAATTTCTTGATAATCTTGCCAAATCCATGAAGTGGATTATAACCTCCATAAACGGAGTTAAGTGACTTGTTTTATATAACTTATATAAGCTAAATGCACAAAGCCAAATCACTCGCGAAACCGCAACTTTAATAAGAGAAACCGAATTGAAAGAAGAGAACTTAGAGCGTTTACAACGCTGCTTATGGCAGACACTTGTCGCTCTATATGTATACATAATATACATATGTGTATACATAATTGATCACTGGTCATCCTTTAGTCAGGATTACGACCTAGCTTCTCACACCATTCGTGTGTTTAAAGTCGACTCCGAACGACAGATTTTTGAGAAACTTTTTCATGGCAATTTTATTTTACTTACTCTCAGAGTTTTTGGCAGAAATTTTCTGAGAGCAAGGAGGCCGAAGAAATATATAAATTTCGTTTTGCTTGGAAATGTCTGGCCTACGGTTTGAACTGTGGCCTCACGTCTAATAAGCCAACACACTACCAACTAGACTACGTCTTTTAACAGTTTTTCTGAAGCTTACATACAGAACGACAAGATTTTTAACCCAGAAACCTGACTATTGGTGCACCAAATTCGAATGCGATATCCTATCGAAAAAATCCAGAATACACAGTACAACGGAATTAATTTCGTTTAGAAAGGTTGTGTTTCTTGAATTATTCTCTTTTAAAATTTTGCCAATCTGTGTTATCTTGAAGTGCTTACGTTCTCCCTCTCCCTGTAATATCTAAAAAAAAATTTTGATTCTACTTTGCAATTTCTCAAATGCAATCCTTTTTGTCATGTCTCTGTAATTTTCAATCATTTGTTTCCATGAATTTTTCCATTCGAAATTGTAAATTTGCTAGCATAAGACATTTCTTTTATGGTTCCTACAACAGTAAAGCACGAACTGAAAAAATTTCATTTCATAGACGCCAAATTACAAACGTAAAGAGATTGGAAATGCCAATAATAATAGAGAAAGGGAGAGAGAGAGGGGGATGACAAAAGAATTAAAATTGTTAAGAGAACATTTAAGCCATTTATGATTACTATCTGTGCAACCAAGCAAGCAAGCATACATTTCGCCATTTGTGGCATGCACACAAAAATGTGTATTAAACATGCAACATTAACTGCTGTATAACTACAAAAACAAGAACAAGGCAAAAAATGGTTTGAAAAGAATTTCTAGAAACTGGCACACAAGTAAGCGCACCACTAAACGACACGCAAACACTTTCTCGTTTTCTCTGCCGGCTACTTCTGTTTGTTCTCTCACTGTTAATAGCTGATGGTGGTAGTGGTGGTGGTGGTGATGGTCCTTTTATCACTGGCTGCACAAATCATGCGGCTTCTTTAGAAATTCGACTGCCTTAATAGCGCCATAAACACAAGAGTCTCGAACAGTATTGAAGCTATTGAAGCCATGAAACCAAAACGCATATCTAAAGGAAAGCTGAAAGAGAAAAGAGAAAGAGAGAAAAAGGAAAACAAAAAAAAACAACGTTGCACAGGTAATTTCACAGACTTTTACTTTTTTGTGCTGATAACATGGTGTTTTAGGGACACTCAAAGTGGAGGCGGTCGTTAAAATCTGTGGGGGGGAGTATGAAATTAATTGAAATTCTTCCTTTAAATTTTCTTATTTTTTTGAGTAGAATTAAAAACACACGTTCTTCCTTTTGCCTTACATAAGAGATGTCTTTTGGTTATAAAATGGAAGTAGAAATTAAGGACTTAATTAAAACAAGCTGAAGAGACTGTTTTTTTTAATTCGTAATTACATACATACCAGTAATTGGTGATTACAGCCCAATAGTCAGATCTCACGTCACTTATGTTGTGGGTGTTAACTTCATTGGATCTACGGTTTAAAGTCGCCTATGAAAAATTTATTTTTGAGAAACTTTTCATGGCAATTTTATTCACCCTTAGAGATTTTGTCAGAAGACTGCTGAGATGATGGTTGCCGAAGAAAACATTTTTTCTTGTTTCATTTTGTTGACGATGTCTGACCTGGGGTTTGAACTATGGCCTCACGTCTAATAAGTCAACACACTTCCTACTAAACTACGGCTACTTCGGTAGTTAAAACAAATTTAGATTCACAGTTTCTGCAGAAGTCATTTGCCGGAATGTCAAGTCTTACGGTATGCATAATAAGCAGACAGTGGAACGTGAGAATCGTTATTGTGTCATTGATGGCAATGCAATTTAAGAGCAAAGGAGAGTCGTTCCTCTTCCGATCTCGAAGTTAAGGTGGAATGACAAAAGTTGTTACTGAAATAGTCGGCCTCACTCATGAGACCTCAGTTAATTTAACCCTTTGCACTCGGCACCGTTTTGGACTTTACCTACCAGCAACTCGACGCCACTTTTTAACGAAAACGTACATCCTTGAAACGTGATACTATACAGTATAATTTTAGAACCAAGTAAAGAATTGTAATGAAATTTGTTTTATATAAATTTGTGGACATTGAAGAATACATATTTACAAAAACTACCAAAAATTTTTTCTATTCGACGCTTCAGTACGAATTGAGATCTTGTGTATTTCTTCGCTCGGTTATTGGATTTCTTTATTATCGTATCAAGTTTCCCACTTCATTGAGCCACATTCTTGCAGCTTTGGACGCTTAATCCACTATATCTACAATTTGCTCAACGGATCAGAGAAGTGTACAGTCCGTCATGAACGCACTTCGCACGTTCCTTTTCGACGTGTAGAACGGACGATTTATTTATCATGCATCTTGTTAATTCTATCACATTTCGTTCAATCTTTTTTTGTGCAATTTTAACAGAAAACTACAGGAGAACACGTGTTTCTTAAAAAATTGCGGTGGAATAGTTTCATTGTCCGTAATCGCTAACAAACTATCATGTCCCCTCAGAGGGGACAGCCGAGTGCAAAGGGTTGATATGCCCTCAATGTCCAATTGACAAACTGAAGACTGCAATCGCCATATTATCTCGAAAGCCAGTCGCTTCTGATGCAATATACATAAACCTTGAAAGATTGATCAATGACCAACGGCCTGAGATTACTTACTTAATATTTCAATACTACCCTAGCTTGCCACATCACCACCATGTTGTGTGTTAATTTTATCCATTATAATCAGAACCTACAGTTTAACATTGACCTGACGAACGACAGATTAAAGTAACTTTACATGGCAATTTTAATTACTCTTCGAATTTTTTGCAGAAGAGTGCTGTGATCAAAGCCAAATTTTCTTGTGTTCGAGATATCTTAGCATGGGTTTAAACCATAGGCACTTGACTAATAAGCCAAGACACTACCTACTACACTCTGGCAACTTCATATTTCTTTGCAAAAAGGAAGACAACTTGCTCCACGTAAGCAACCACATTCGTATTATACTGTTTGAAATGTATGTCCCTTAAGGCAAGGGTCCACTGTAGCAATCATGCATCGCCACCCTTAGCTGAATGTCTTTAGAATGCTTTCGCTATGGCTTCGTTTGTTCTACATTTCAGTTTTTGATTTTTGTTTTCTAACCAATCTATTATCACTTCAACTCCATTCCTTGAAATGAATCGACACTATTACTCACCCTCAATCAGTATTCTGGTCATAAAATTTGTCCACACAAACCATATCATTATAGGACACTGGTTCCATGGCATTGATTTATTGTAGAATATCCATCTTAGAGACCATTAAGTTTTATTCGATTTATAACAACACAAGCTGATATTAAATCAAAAGGGAATATGACTGTTTCGTAACAAAATGACATTTTTTATAAAATTTTTTTTAGGTTTTCTTTTTCCCTTCCATGAAGAATTAGGCCTTCGTTTTGCTAAACCACTTAACGATAACAAAGACAAGCAATGAAATAGAAGAGAATTTTTTCTTTAGAAACAGATTTTTATTTACAATAAAATTTTACAATTTTTTAATAAAAATTCTGTTCCCTGAATATTATTTTTAAAATATGTTTCTTTGAACAGAACAATGTGCGGCAAACGCATTGTATTTCCGTATCAATGATTGGGACACGTGCCGTAAGAATAAGCATGTGAACATTTATTTGATTCAATTTGGCTAATCGACCTTAAAACATAATTGATGAAAAGATTAAAGCATACAACAATGCAATTAAAAGAAATAGAGGAGAATATAAAACATACTTTTAGGCGTATTACAATGTCTTTTCATGAGCACCCCTGGTTCTTTATTAGAAAATTAATCTGAAATAAATAAAATATTATATACACGTACATGTAACAAAAGTACTTTTTAATCGGATCAAAGGCTTTCTACAGCTGAAATAAGTAAAGTAAATATTGATGTTTGATATCCTTAAATTATGCAACAATTGTGATACTTTCTAAAGCCTCTCTCTTATACATGCAATCGTTGGCAATATAAATCTCTTGCTTTTTGCTGATAGCGTTCTTGAAGAAAATAATTGGAAAACGAGAAGATAAATACAACCTATCAGTTGATTGCTTTTAGTTCCCTAAAGGAAAATTTTCAATTTTTTAATCATTTTTGTTCCATCCAGTAATATTTCCGTGCTCAAATGTCGACTTCGGTTGGCTATTAAAAGTTAATTTTAATGAAACTATGGAAACAACAGGCAAAAATCAAAGAAGGATTTCAATTGTACTGAAACGTATGCGTAAGATTAAATTCATAAACACGAATACACGCCAACATCATTTTGTCAAACCTCATATTCTATGTCATAACAAGCCATTCTCCTGCAGTAAGTAAAGACAACAGTATTGCAGGCAATTTTTGCAAATGAAAACCAATTTTAACCGTTTGGCTCTTGTTTCCTTCTTTCTATTGCTTTATTGTTGTTGTTGTTGTTGCTGGTCTCATAACAATATACACCTGTCGTTGTGACAGAAAAAGAGAACAAAAGCACGTATTTGAACAAAAAAAAAAGATGCGAAAAACTTTGCCAAACGCATGAACGGTGGCATGAACATGAAGTTGCTCTTGACATGGCAGTAAAACCAAAACAAGCAAAAGCAACAACAATACGTATTAAAACCAAAATCAAAACAAAAACAAAAGCAACAACTATGCTTAGCATATAACATTCAACAATTGCAGCATCGACATTGTGATTAGCAGCAGTAACCTTGTCTATGGTTTGGCTCTGTTGCAGCGAATGCGTGAAACTGCAACAAATGAGCACAGGAGTATATACATACACGCATCATAAGCCTTCTATTATAAATGAAAGAAAGTACAGTAAATAATAACCAACCACACATCAAAGCCAATATATATGCCGAACACGTATAGTACAAGTACAGCAGAGGGTAGAAAAATATTTAAAAAAAAAAATTCAAGATAAAATGATTTAAAATAAGAACCCCGATAACTGTTTTCTATACTTTTCGTAATAACTAACAGAATTTTAAGCATTTTCTTTTAAAGTTCTGCTAAAATTTTACTCTCTACTGTGCTTCAATAGGTAAGATTATATTTCATGCGCTTTTAGAAACAGACGTATATAAATGCTGCAACATAGTGACACATTGACAGAGTCTCAGTGTGTTAGTGGATGCGCAGTTTGGTATTCAGCACGCCATGATGCTTCAAAGTAGTGAAAGTGCAGCACGTAACTGAACTAGAGCAACAGAAGCAACATAAATTCATTGTTATGGGAACAAGGGACCAAAGGAAAAAAAAAAGTATTTAAGAAGCCTTCAAAGTGAAAATCAGCATTTGCTATTCACGGAATTTGAAATTGAAATGAAGGAAAAAAAGAAGGAATCAAATCAAATCAAATGTAAGGCAAAAAGATTGTAGTATGCTGCTGAAGAATTAAACATGAATTACATGCGATAGGATTTTGATGGAACGATATTGTAAAAACAGCTTCATTGTTGCTGTAATTGTTTGCTGGAGAAGTAAAGGAGAGGACACCAATTAATGGCCTTATGCCTAAGGGCTTGCAGTGCATTCACCATTAACTGATACCAACCATACAAACATACGTACATAATTGGTCATTATAACCCTTCAGTCAGGATTACGACCTAGTTTCTCACACCACTTATGTTGTGTGTGTTAATTTTATACATGAGTGGCGGGACCTACAGTTTAAAGTCGACTCCGAACGACAGATTTTTGAGAAACTTTTCATGGCAATTTTTTATTTACTCTCAGAGTTTTTGCCAGAAATCTGCTGAGAGGAAGTCGCCGAAGAAATATTTTTTGTATTTTGTTTTGATGTCTGCCCTGGGACTCGAACCCTCGCTTTACTCTTTTAAGCCAACACTCTACCTACTAGACTACACCGACTGCACTGATACCAACCATGCTTTCTATAATCTGTCGTTCGGACTCGATCTTAAACTGCAGGTTTCGCCACTCATGTGTAAAAGTTAACACACACAACATAAGTGGTGTAAGAAGCTAGGTTATAATCCTTGCCTGAGGGGTTGTAATGACCAATTATGTATGTATTTACCTAAGGCAGAGTGTCCTTAAGGCGCCCTTATTTCTTTAAAAATACACATGGTTTCCTTTGTTATTGAGATCGGTTCAGAGTGTATTTATAATTCGAAAAACTGTGTAGCTGTTCCTCCACAACCATCGATGTGGCGTAATATGAACGTAAAGAAATACTTCTTAAAATTGTAATTGAATAGTTTTTTAATATTAAATTTAATTTTTTTCATTATTTACAATACGTTGGTAATAAAATGTAAAAGTATTTGTCATAAAATTACTACACCATGTATCTGTTGCAGGTATTTAAAAGTGAAAAGCTGTAAGAAAGCAAATGTCCTTAAAAAATATTCAAGACACGACACATGATAATGAAATCCTTTCGTTTTGACGGGAAATGTCTTTCAATAATTGCAAACAAATTGTATATGAAAGCAAAGGAAAAAGTTATCATTAACATTAAATTCTACAACAACAAAAATTAAACAAACAAAAAAAAAAATCAACAAAATAAAGATAAAAAATCTCATACATTGACTATGACATACAAAGAGTAAAGCTGCTGCTAGAAAGTGACATGTAAATACACCATTTCCTAACAAAAACGAGGTTTTTCTTAATTCTTAGAAATGCTTTTTAAACGTATTTTTAAATACAGTGATTTCATTTTAAATTTCTTAAAGTGTATATTCAACGGTGTGAGTGTGACTATTTGTGTACTTGTAGAGAAACGTTGTGTCTCTTCATAGCATTGAAAATTAAATTTCAACGAATTTTCTCATAAAATCCAGTTAATGCGATAACACGAAAACCATAATGATACACACACATAGTAACGTTAACACACGCACCCTGCTCAACATACATGCTGTGATATAATTACGACAACAGTACAACAACAGCATGAACATCGATAGACCACCACAACACAAAACAACAAAACACAAACACAATACCAATACAACATCGTACAATGACCACGCAAGACAAAGCAAAAGACATGACAAGAAAAAGAAGAGAAATTAAAACAAAATTTCGGTAAGAGCAGAGAAGTAATAATGAAACCCAAAAAAAATAACGTTGTACGAGGCAACAACAGAGACCGAATCTCAATTCAAACCTACACAAACATATACATATGCATTTACAGTAGCAGTAGCCGAGCAAGTAATGTACGCCGAACAATTAAATTCAATGGAGACTATCAACCAAAAATTTCACATAAAAAGAGAAACAAAGTATAAAAAAAAATAATTTTTAAAAACACAAAGAAAAATAGACCCGGAGACATAGGTGGAGAGAGAAAGAAAGAGAGAGAGAGAGAATGAATTCAGGAGAGAGTGTGAGTACACATTATAAAAATGTTAACAAATAATTTTTAGGTGCTAGGGTGCGCATAATGTTGTTCTATAAAGTTTTTGTGGTTGATTTTTTCTCTTTCTTTTTTTTTTTTTTTTTGTAAACGATAACATAAATATTGTAGTTGTTGCTGTGTAATTTAACTACTACCACAACGTGATAGTCGTTACACCTACTACTGCTGGTGTTATCGTGTTAACAAAATGTCTGGAATTTGTATGCTTTTCGTGTGCAAGTAACGCTTGTGGGGTTTTGTTCGACACTAACCATCCTTATTGTGTTCAATCTCAACTTTACAGAATTGTACACACACTTATAAGCGTACATTCACTACCTGCCTTCATTAACTCTACCAATTTACATTAATTATACACTGAAAGGAATTTTTATTCAACTAAGTTTCATAGAATTTCCTTATTACTATTCCAAAAACATGACTCCTCTGTTATGATTATCTGCTAGTCAAAATTGGGTACTTTTTAAGTGCGGCTTGTCTACCTGAAAGAGACATAATAATCGGGCTTGAAGCGAAGTCAGCTTCTATCGTCATATTTATTATTAAGTAATCTACATGTCATGAACACATGGATTAGTTTTCTCTGGATGGAAAATATATTTCGAATGGTTTTGTCAAAGAATCTAACATTGATAGAAGCATAGTTAGATTAGGTTTAAGTGATAAATGCCTCAAAGGGTCTAGCTTACATTGTTCTTAAAAGTTGCAATTGTAACATCAATGTTACTTATTCCATCGTATAAACACAACTCCCAGTTGGCATCTCTCAGCCGTGCCGATAGTTCAATGAAAATGTAAACACGTTCTGTCAATAAATTCTAAGGTCCTAAGAATCCGTCTTCTTGCATTCCCAAGTAGCAGACGGTGAATGAGAAGATTTTCTGGTGCTTCCGTTTCTTCCTTGCCGTTACAACTGATTGACTTTATAATATCCATATCGAGCCAGATCTTGCCTTTTATATGGCAGGGTAAACAGTCTGATAAATGTTCTTGAATTCGCTTCGTAGCGTCGCCTTTTCGAAATTTCTATAAATGTAAACAACGATGTTTGTAGTGTTTGTGTATTTTGTTTTTATTTTTGTAGTGTTTGTTGTTGTATTTTTGTTTACTTGTTTACCATTTTATTTATGCTAGTGTTATATTAAGCACTACGAGAATTTGTAAACAGGTTTGTTTACTGCATTGTTTTGTTTTTGTAGCTTTAGTTTAAATTTTTAACGTTAAGCGATGTAAAAGCAAAGCACCAGTATCTAGATTTTTTCATTTCCGTAACACAGATTGTGTCTACATAATTAGGTGTGACTTTATCTGACAGAAATCTACATGTATAATAAATTTTGCACGTATTTTTGTTTTCATTAGCAAACGTACTATAATATTTCGTTTATTTTTCTTAATTTTATTTTATTTTAATAGCTTCTGGAAATAAATTTTTAATCATATTCTATAAGCCTTGAGTAAGCAATTTAAAATAAATAATAATTTTTGTTAATAAAACGTTTAAAATTTCATTTAAAATATGTTTCTATTTGCTTGTGTGTGTTTGTACTCGTGTTTGTGTAAATACACAGGCATTTAGTTGTGAATTTCATTTTCATTAACGTTTTCAAAGAAGCAGGCACACTCAATAATGATCTCTTCCTGTAGCTAAAGGGTTAAACAAATATTTCCTAATTTCATTGCTTTTATTACTTGTTTTGCTTCTTGTTATTATTGTTGTTGTTGTTTAATTTTTAATTAAAAATTAAAAACGTAAAATTAAAAACATTTTCTTCAGAAATGCTGTTAACGTTTGAAAGTCCACTTGTTGTTGATTTAGGCCATTCACTGGCCTTCACTAAAATAAACATAATTTCGGGTATCAAATAACTTTCCAAATATTCTACAATGTAAACAAAATTAAATCATATTTAATAAACCGACAAGTAACAAAAGAATTCGAGAATTTGTTTTCAGTGTATTCGCTTTATTTCCTGCCTTTTTGTTCCTTTATTTTTCTACTTCCATTTCGGCAATTATTTTTATGCTGTCCAGCTTAACTTTTAAAATAGCCTCTCTCTCCCACTCTTCTACTTTGTCATACCACATGTTAATTTTACCAAACCGTGTTAATGATGGCGGAATTTAGGCCATAACTTGATTAACATCGGCCGCCTCACATTGTTTTACGCAATGTTAGTCTGTCGGTTAATGGAATTTAATTTTTCCTCTTGTTGAGCTTAAATGCCTGCAGTCCTATTGTTAAATTTTGCATGCCCGTTTAACTATTGTGCTACCCTCAATAGAGCATTTGTTCGGGTGTTAATAGCACTCTTGGCAGCAGCAGGGAGTGCAAAAAATAGTCACGAAAATTTTGGAAAAATGTTTGAAGGGGGAGCTTTTCTTTTCTTTTCAAAAAAGCAATTGAAATTTAGTTTTTGTTACTAAAAAATGGGTGAAAAAAAAGGAAAAAGAAGGGGAACATAATTAAAGTACGATACAATTAATGTGGGCCTATTAACATTCAATTTCCTCCCACAAAAGTGGTAATCGACGCCACACAAAGGGTGCCTACTCCCAAAATCAAAAATCAAAATCTTTTCAAAAGTCATTTTGTTATTGACTTCGTAGTAAGATTTACATGACAAGTAATCTTCATATTTTTTCCTTATTAAAAGAAAAAACAACGAGACGATATATTTTACTCCAGAAAAACATAGATTTGCAAAAAAATAAAATGACCGTGCAATAGGCTGCAGATCCTCCGAGTGGAATGTAATTATAAAATTCTTTCCAATACAATGTCCATGTTATACTCCTTTTGTGTTTTCAACACCCTCTCCGAGTGTTAGATAATTAAGAAACAGTTGAGTAAACTGCAACCGCACATAATGGATGCATTACTGGATAGCGTTACAATTCTTCGGTTTCAATGCATTGTAAAAACCTCCTTTCTCTGGCGCATTGAACATCATTTTATTGTGAACTGAATTCCTGTAGATTTTTCTCATACCTCAACAAAGGTATGCTAAGCCTCCAAGTGTAGTTGGTAAGGTAACTAAAAATATTTGTTATCCAAGGCCAACTTTGTCAATTGTTTGGGCAGCATAAATTTCGTTGGACAAGATACAAATTCAACTTGAAAAGGAGGTACAAGAAACAGGACTTGGCAATACTATGGGAATGAGGTGAAAACGAAAATTGCATGTGAAAATAAGATTACCACATTACATGTGGTGATTCTCGTCAGCGAACAAGCAGATGAGCTAGCGTGGATAGGAGCTTCCACGCCTGAACCCTTTTATAGTGTAGGTAGTGACAAGCATACTACAATAGTCTGTATGATAGCAGTACTAACCACAATAACACCTTTTGTTCCTTGGGTTGGATAATGTCTCTATATAACGCTTCGCATAAATACTCTTCAAATGGAGTATTGATATGGTGTATAAGATATACTATTGGAAAAAGTGGAAATAAATGTTACTCTCAGAACCCTTGTTGCCAAAAGCCCTGAGCTTTAGGTTCCACCATTGGGCGATAAAATTACTAAATACAGCATAGCTAAGCCAAGAAGTCAGGTCGTAATTTTTATGTTTATTTATCGTGGATTCGATTATTGCAAGCAAAATAAAAGAAACTTTTATGACTAATCGATACTTGTTTCTTTATTCACTGATAGCATTGCGCTAGCAGTTTTGTTTGCGATCCTTATGATCTAAGATTTGATCTGCTTAATGCGTAGCTCTTAATACAACTCTCGTTTCGCTAATCACAGACTCACGTCTCATCACTAACGTATTACTTACGGTTGCGTGGCAGCAGGGTTTTTGGCTCAGTTTCATTGTAATTCTCTTCACTTTCGATATTCTTTGAAATGCAAGAAATTGAATGAGAAATTGTCTTCAGAGACTAAATAAACACGATCAAATAGTTTGCGGCTCCGTAGATAAACGGAGTTGGTCGATCAATGTATTCTGTTTGATCTTTAAATGTTGACGAACAATAAAGTGATGAAACTGTAGACTCCTTTGCGGAATTCTTCGATTTTTGAAGAACGTTAAGAAAACCAATTGAGAGATCGAAAGTAAACCATGCTCATTGTATTCTAAAAAAACGAAAATTAGTACGACATCATAATGGCAATCTTTGATTAGTTTATGAAGGCTTTCTCATCTTATATTAATTTCCCCAATAATAATAATAATTACTCTCTCTCTAAATGCTTCCACTGTAGACCGTTATAGAACGTGTTAAAATTATCGATTTTATTGCATTTACTTCGGGCTGTTGTTTTAATTGTTCTCAGATACTTCATTGTATACTTATCCTTTTCTCACTCTCTCTGTTCTTGTTCTGCATGACCAATGACAGATATTTTCTTCGATTTTCTACCACAATTGTTATCTCAATTGTTTGACTGTTTTTCTTCATTTATTCCGTGATGAAATTAAATAAACTTTTCCAAGAATTTCAATACTTTTCTCTTTAGTCTTGCCGGCGTTTCCATGGAACAACAATTAATATTTTCCTCAAGGTGCTATCCAATTAATCAAAGTACGATGAAAATGTTTCTTTTGTCCATCAGGCACATACTTCATAAACCACATACATGCCCTGCTGTATAGTATTCAATGTATTTCGAGGAATTCTTTCACTGTAGTTAACTTCGTCGCTTTTCTTTTTTGTTAAATTTAAGCCATCTGCAGGATATGGATTTTCAATGATTTATTCGAAAAGAATTACCAAAAAAAGAAAGAAGAAACAAAATGGAAATGGAAAACAATAGTCAAACCCAGCGAAAAATCTTATGGTTTTCTTTATCGTCCTGTTTAATTCCTTCGTTTTTTATTTAAGTTTTCTTCTGCATGTATTCTGAATTTTTACCTCCAATCTTACCGGCTACCTGCATAGTTAATTTGCTCTGAAATATGTTGCAGTTGCAGTGTATTTAAATAAAACCGTCATCATTGCATACAAATTTTCCTCGGTTTTTTCCGTTTCCTTTTTTCGTTCCCTTTCTTATAAAATTTCATTAAATTTTTGTATTTTTCTTTGCATTTTTACGCGTCAGTTTCTCAATCATTTTTAAACAGAGAAAGAAAAAAAAACAAGAGAAGAAAGGAAAATATTGATGACTTCAATACCTTTACCATGACATGCATATAATAATACAATATAATGTACAATTAATAAGTATTTGTGTAAAGGTTGTAAACGGTAGTGCACAATTATTTAAGGACGTGCGAAAATCGAAAAATCTAGATACTGGTGTTTTGCTTTTAGAGCGTTTAACATTAAAACTGTAAACAAAGCTACAAAAACAAAACAATGCAGTAAACAAACCTGTTTACAAATTATCGCTCTGCGTAATATAACAACAAACACCAGCTTAATAAAAATGGTAAACAAGTAAACAAAAATACAACAACAACCACTACAAGAATAAATGCAGACAAAATACACAAACAACTATAATGAAACAACAATGTTTAGAGAGATCTCGAGAAGGCGAAGCCAAAAACTTTCGCCTTTAAGAGCATTCATCAGACTGTTTACCCTGCCATATAAAAGGCAAGACAAAGCAGATGAGTGAGTGAGTAAAAGTTCAGTCAGCCTTGTGTGAAAACGCGGTGTGTTTGAAGAGAGTAATTCTGATTTGAAGATCTCTTTTCTTTCCTTTAATTTATTCTTGTCCCCATCTTTTTGTATTCCCCCTGTTACTTTGCTTATGATGAATTTTTAACGTTTTAAACAAATATGTGGTGCATGCAGATGTCAGAGAATTTACGCATGAGGAACTGATTTATAATATTTTTATTTAAAATCTGACAACAGCAACAACAAAAACAAAGAAAAGGGTGGACAAATATTGAAAGAAACGAAAACTTAAAGAAAATATAGAGTTTGGTATACATAATATGAATAAAGGAGAAAAAAACATTGAGTTATTTTAGATATAAAGTCTCCATCTCTGCATTTGTTCCAAATCTTAGCTCTTTGCCATGAACGAATTGCCATGAGAAGTTTCTCAAAAATCTGTCATTTGGGGTCGGCTTTAAACTGTAGGTCCCGCCATTCATGAATAAAATTAACATACACAACATGGGTGGTGTGAGAAACAAAGTCGTAATCCTGGGTGAAGGCTTGTAATGACCAATTAAGTAGGCAAGTGTAAATACGTACAGATTTACATATGATTTATTATTATGTTTGTAATGAATCCCGTCATTCTGGCCCATTATAGGAGATAACATGGAGCAACCATGTTGATAGAAATGTATTCAAGACGGGGAAAAAACTGAAATTCAAATAAAATGTGGCCCTGTTTGTATATGTACATTGTATATAAAGAAATATGATGTCAAGAATAGTAGACGAGAGAAGGTTGTTTTCATTTTGATTGCTTAAATTTAAGACACACTGTAAATGAATAACTGCACAGGACTCATGTTTATTCATATTGAAAATTTACAGTAGTAAAGTAAACATCGTTATCAAAAAAAAAAACATATCAACAACTCTTACAGTAACCTGCACCATCATCACCACTGATGGAATGTAAACCTCCTCTAATGGGTCACAGGTAATATTATACGTTTAAATCATTTTCATTATTTTTATTTCTCGATTTTTTTTTTAAAAGGACATACATTAAACGTCCACATTCACAGTTTTAATTGAGCTTTTTAACATTTCAAGTAAAGTATTATGGTTTTAAAATATTATTTTTCATTCGTTACAAATAAAAAAGTATTTCTTCGGCGACTTCCTTTCAGCAGATTTCTGGCAAAAACTTTGAGAGTAAAAAATATTGCCATGAAGAAGTTTCTCAAAAATCTGTCGTTCGGAGTCGACTTTAAACTGTACGTCCCGCAACTCATGTATAAAATTAACACACACAACATAAGTGGTGTGAGAAACTAGGTCCTAATCCTGACTGAAGAGTTGTAATGGCCAGTTATGTATGTATGTATAAATGAATGGACCAGACATTGAAGTAGAAATTGTTCATGAAATAATATCTGAAAAGTTTTTAAATTTCAAATTTTTTCTTTTCTCTTTCATTTACATTCAACTACTCTACTGGAACTGTGTTTAACTTAAAATAGAAAATACACCAGAGGATATAATGAAAATAAATAACAACACAAATAATGAGAAGGAAAAAAGAAATGAAACTTTAATGCATATTCATTCATAGTTTCGTATAAAAAGTATGCAAATTTTATTTGCATTCTCTTGATTTTTTCTTAGGCTGGAGTGTTTCTCTTAGACAGTTGCAGTGCCAACATCAGCAACATGTTGCAAATAAGGAAAACTAATTTAATTTTAATTGTTACTGCAGAACATAAACTGCTGCAAGAAAGTTGATAAAATGAAAAAAAATGGAAATCAGTTTGAATTATAAAGAGAACAACAATAACAAAATAAGAAAAGTTTTTCACTTACTTTTCTAATTAAATAAATAGTGTGTTGCATGCAGTGCAATGAACGATTTCTGGTTGCAACATTTATTTAAGGTTCACATTTAATTAACAACAGAGATGGAATGAAGCTGGATTTTGTTTAAATTATAATTTAATTATTATAAATTAATTTATGAATTAATTTTAATACATACTGTATAAATTATTAACTCACCATGTACGCTTATGCATACATAAATTACCCAAAAACTCATACTGAGATACACGTAACGTATAAGTGATATTTAATTCGATTTATTACTTATGGAACAGAATTACACTCTATTTTATTGCATACTTTTCAGAGTAATTATGACGGTACTGGCAGTATGGCTGTGTAGAATTCAATATTAAGTATACGTATGAGTAATATTAGATTCTAGTAATTCGGTATACCGATAAAATTAAACTCTTATTTTATTGCATACTTTTCAGAGTAATTATTCTAGTGCAGGCAGTATGGATGCGTATGAGGAATATATTTTATATAGAATTAAATATTAAGTATACTGTTAATATGAAATTAATCAATGCTAACTGCATACTGGATATTTTAAAAATAATAAATAAAAAAAATGTTTGTTTATTTTTTTATACAGTATAAGAGGTTTGTCATGTGCATTGTGGTTTATATTATTGTGGTATTTGTAAAAATATCTACTTTTGCCTTAAGTATCAAGGAACGTGTGATCTTATCTTCTGTTTAGTTTTTTTTAAATTCCAATAAACTGACCTTTAGTTTTAAAGCTTTTGTAGCCTGTTTGACATGTTCTGCTATGGCATCAAGGAATTCTTTAGGGTCAGTACATACCATGAACCCGTTCAAAGATGAAGATTTGGAACTTTAAATTAGTTATGCGATCAGAAGTGAAGCAATAATATTCCATATTGGCAATGCCTTACCACATGTTGCAAGATCATTACAAAATCTATAATCCTAATGCTATTGATTATATGGGTACCTGGGCACAGTGATAATCCAGGTAACTGTAGAGCGGATGAACTGGTCAGGTGGGGCACAACCATCGGATTCTCCAATGCATTCTCGACTCTGGAAAAACCTATAAGAACCTGCAGGCTCATAAGTGGCAATACCAAGGCTGTATGAAGGGCGTACGGTAGGGCTGCTTACACTGCAGAGAGAGAGGAGCTCAGTCTGGTTGTCGGTGTTATTACGGGGCATTGCATTATGGGTACGCATGCGAGGCGTATTGTCCTTGGACGAATACGATGAAATAAAGAAGAAGGCTTATGAACGGCAAGTATACAGGCAGGTATGGTGTTTCACATTGGCTGTTAACCGCAAAGGATAGATGCATTTTGGCTGCATACAATCTTTTTTGAACATTCTTCCGAAGTCTCGGAAGTAGCCACATAACGTATACCACAATGTACATACATACTTCACAGAGCAGTGCCATCAAATGCGTACTATAAGCCCTGGAGTTTCTTTCACCTACAACAAAATGCTGGGGACTATATCCAACAGTTGGAGAAAAATTTTCCTTTATTTCTACGTCAATAACAATAACCAAGCGTGTTTCTCTTTTGTTTGAGAAGATTTTTCGTGTTCGTCTTTATCTAACCTTGTCTGGACTTACAGAGCTGCTTAGCTTCCCGCCTGTGCAACCTCAAAAGCATTTGTTATTAAATTGTCAATTCTAAGCTACAGTAATGTCATATCTTCTTCTCAGACAACACTCGTTACTGACATATTTCATTTAAAATGTATGAAACATCATTATAAAGTCATCATAGAAAATCATTAACGAAAATGACTTTCAATTTCTAAAAATAATTACTCATCTTTGTAGGTCATCTCTAAGCATAGGGAAAATGCCATTCATTAAGCAGCACACATACACACACACACACAATGCCACAAGAAACATATTAAAATTACTTACAAGGTCATGATGTTCATTTACTTAAAATAACTGAAAATATTTAAAAATTAAATTGAAATTCTTGGAGAACTTTTATGTTTCATTTTTTTTTTTTTTTTTTTGTAATTTATTTATTCTATCATTCTTACAATTTAAAAAAAATATATAAAATTTTTTAGTATTTACAATGCTTGAGATCTAACTTAAAATAAAATATTGCAGCAATCAGGAACTTATTTATTAAATATTGTCATCTTATTATTAATAACTCAATTTAGGGGAAAAGATAGAGCAAAAACCCCATTTTCATATAATTAGAAAAATTTGATAATGTAATCACTTCTATAAAATTTCACTGCTGAAATAATAGAAGAGTTTATTGATTCAAGTTTCTTATAACATTATGTTGTGAAGATCTGTTTCGATCTTCGAATCGCCGAGAGAGATTAGCGGTAATGGTATTGAACATATTTTCCTTAAATCTCCTGTGAAGAAGGGAAGTAGGGTATAGTCTGGGTAGGTTATGTATAATTTTAAGATTCTTATTCTGAATAATTTGCAATTTTTTCAGATAAGTTTTGGCGCAAATTTCTGCCCATATTTGGCATCCATAAGTCATGATTGGACGGATGCACATTTTGTAGAGTAAAAGTTTATTCTTAGTGTTCAGCTTAGATTTTCGATTTAGCAGAGGATAGAGTGCTCTTCCACACTTTATAGCTCTATCACAAGCATGTAAAACATGTTCCTTGAATGACAAACGCTTATCCAGAATAATACCAAGGTATTTGACGGATGTTTGTATTGGAATTTGGTGACCTTGAATATTTAGCGGAATTGAGGGAATTCTCTTTGGTGACTTGTTAAAGGGAAAAATTATTGCCTGTGTTTTTCCCTGATTGATTTGTATTTTCCAATTTTTTAAGTACTTTTCAGTATGCAAAAAATTCTTTTTCATATTTTTGATGATAGCATTTGAAACTTTTCCGCATGAAACTAAAGCAGTGTCATCAGCGTATAAGGCTAAAGTTGAATTTCTTGGTAGTTTGTAGTCCGATGTATATATGGAATATAGAATCGGTGACAAAACTGAGCCCTGAGGAACGCCAGCTAAAATATTTCGAGGGGAAGAGTGTGTTGCATCAATTTCTACCACAAATTTTCTATTCTCTAAAAAGCTTTTAACAATTTTTAGAATATACATCGGATAACCGAAGTTTTTCAGCTTATACACGAGACCCTTATGCCATATTGTGTCGAATGCTTTTTCTACATCCAGAAATATAATGCCTGTACTTTTACGCTGCGATTTATTTAATCTTATAAGGTTAACAATTCTTTTAATTTGATGTGTCGTAGAAAACTCCTTTCGGAAGCCAAATTGTTCTTCTCTTAATATTGAGTTGGACTCTGTAAACTCGCTTAATCTGCTTAAAATTATCTTTTCGAAAACCTTGCCTAAGCAATTCAACATACTAATGGGTCGGTAGCTCGTTGATGATTTTGGATCTTTACCCTGCTTTAAAATGGGAATCACTTTTGCATTTTTGAAAATTTCGGGGAAATATCCGGTTGTCAAGCACCAATTAAAAACCTTAGATATAATAATGAAAATAGAGTTTGGCATATTTTTGAGAACAATTGGCTTAATACCATCAATTCCTGGAGCCTTAGAATTCTTTAACTGGTTTACATAAAACCTTACTTCCTCTACACTCGTTAACACGTCATCTATATTTTCTTGAAGGCAAGTATTATCCAACCATTCGCAAAATTTTATTACTTTTCTTTCATTTGGTGATATTATGCTGTGAGTAGTCCCGTGAAAATTTTCAAATGTTTGAGCAATAGTATTTGCTTTGATTTCACTGTCGTAAATATCAGCGCCATCTACATGTAAAGTACCAACTGGTGCTCTTTTACCTTTTATGGCTTTACTTAATAGCCAAAATTTTTTCTTTCCGATTGGCAACCTATGTATAAATTTTGACCAGCTGTTATTCCTGTCATTTAGCACGTGATATTTGATCAACAAATTCAGCTGTTTTAATATGCTTGTCAGTGTTCTTCTTTCTAGTATATCAATGCTTCTTTGTAATTTTCGCCGATATTTCCTTCTTTGGCCAATTAAGTATATACTAATTTGACTTAGTTTTTTCTGCCAAGGTTCAATTTCGGTTACGGGCACTAGATTTGAGGATCCTTGTATAGTCTGTGTGATCTTTGCTAAAACATCTTCAGCATTGGTTTGTGTTATATCCACAGTATGCAAGTTTAAGTTTCTAATCTCATCATCTACCCATTTTTGTATAGCGATCCAGTTTGCTTTATTATACTGGGGGACAAGCATCGATTTAACAATAATAGATCCGTAAATTGTGCATGTCATTGGTACGTGATCGGAGTTTAATATATCTTTGTGGGTTTCTATTGGAGATATCAACAAGCTGCTATTTGTTAGAAGAAGATCCACCACAGAGGGCAAAGTTGGTGCTACTTGCTGACCATATCTTGTAAAGCATCCGGGATAGTGAACGTAATAATGTGATGTAATTTGATGATTGTAAAGTTTACTACCAGCTCTATTGTTATGGTGACAGTTCCAGCTAGTGTGCTTAGCGTTAAAGTCTCCAAAAATAAAGAAATCGTTTCTTGTTGTTGTTATTTTATCTAGATCGTCAGTAAAATGTGATGAATATTGCGGACAGTATGCAGAAGTAATTCTTATTGGGCCATTGTTGACAGAAATTAATATTGATACATTCTCTATTGTGGTAGTAGGAAATTTTGGAAGACGTTTGTGAGGAATATTTTTCTTAACGCCAATTAGAACACCTCCACCATGAGTTAGGCGGTCTTGTCTATGAATATTATAGTTTTTTAATTTAAACTTATGGTGTGGTTTAAGAAAAGTCTCATTTATCAGTACAATATCAATATGCTTTTCATTAAGAACGTGTTCTAGTTCTAACATTGCTGACGGACTTGTTATGCCTTGGGCGTTCCAGTGCATAATCTGAAAATCATTTTGTGAATTTTGATTACAAGACATTTTTTAGCATCATACCAAGAACTCTCATTTTGTCAAACTTGTTTTTGCACTTTTGTAAAGCATCAAGTGCTTCAAAATAGATTTCTAGAATTCTTTCGTTAGAAATGTCATTATCATCTACTTCAGTTCTAGATTTTATCATAGATGCGTATGAGGCTTTGTTAGAATTGCCTGTTTGGTTCTGTGTTGTCTTAATATTATTAAATACTGGGAACTCTTTCTCGGAAAAATCAATGTCCTGAGATGTTTCTTATAAGTAACGATTTGGCGGATTCTTATTGGTAATTCTGTGTCTAATATCGATGTACTCTTTACGGAGGGGGCAGCGTGGATCATCAGCTCGATGGTTCACATGCTTGCGGTTCTTTTTAATGCAGTTGAAGCATTTGTAAATAACTGGCCCATTTGAAGGCACTTTGTCCAAGGGGCAAATTGAATAGTCATGTGAACCCCCACAACCTAAACATGCTTCCTTCCTAAAACAATTTGCGGCTCCATGACCGTACATTGTACACTTAGAGCACTGCGTGGGTCCTTTCTTGCTACGTAGGGGATTTCTCCATTGCACAACAATCCCACATAAATATTTTATTTTCCTTATTTCCCGTTTTGAAATTTCATTTTTGTTAAATTCAAGCATATATAATGCATCATTCGCATTAGAGCGAGAAGTATGAATTTCTTTTGTCGAAAGAGGTTCAATATTAAACATTGTCTTGAATTCCTCATTGATCTTTTTTGTACTGATTTGGGGCAGACCATACAGAACAAGCTTAAATTTTTGGTTATCTTTTACTGGATGAGTAAAGAAAGTCAAGTTCTTAGATTTCAGTGTATTGACAATTTCATTGTAGTCCTCAAGCGTGTTAGGAATTATTTTTGTACCAATTGACATCCTTTTGTACTTACATTTTTGTCCAAGTAAATCAATTATTTTGTTAAAGCTGTGGTCTCCGTCAACGACAATCGGTGGAATTTTAGTGATTGGAGCTTATTGCACCTCGCTTTCGAGGCTAATTGAATCAAAATCTTCCAAATCCGATAATGGCTGGAACTTATTTCTTGAAGTTGTTTCACCTGTTTTGGTAAGTTTATATTTTGGATGGTTTCCCCAAAATATTTTGCGTTTGTTGTTCATTTTAGAAAATTAAAATAAGTAAGGTTGGTTTTATTGAATATGCACGTGATAAACCGGTCGTTTTTAATAACACGTCCGAAGGCTTTAAACACCCACACGCGAATGTTATGTTTCATTTGAATAATGCTTTCAACAAAGAAAGAAATAAATAAATGAAGAAAGAAAGTTGCTTAATCGTTTAGAAGAGAAAATAAAACTTTTTTAAATCGCATTCTGCCAACTGCTGCTGCTGTCCAATAAAATGTTTCAGTTGCCTATTGCTGTTAAATTAATTTGAAATTTTCAGTTGCAATAGGAAAATATTTAATTTAAGACCAACATTTCTAATTAATGAACGAAAAACAATTCATCCGCAGGAGATGTTTTGGAAACATGAAACACATGGCTTTGATTAACTTAAGTACAGAGAACAGAATAATTTAAGATGCAACAGTGTAAAGAACAAATTAAGAGAAGAAGTAGAAACGAAAGTACTTGAAAATATAAAGTTTCTGAAAATTAGAAATAGAAAAAGAATAGAAAAAAGCAGCATCAAAAAGAAAAGGAAACATGATTAATGAAACTCGATATTACAATATTCAACATGTTGCTTAAACAAGAAAATAGAAACATTTTATCTACGGCAACATGTATAATAAGCTTTAAGCGTTAAGCTTAGCAACAAGCTGCAAATAAACATGATGCAATGATATGTCAGTATGCATTTTGCTCATTTAGAAACCTAGCAACATTGATCAATTTTTGCATTGCATGGATATGAAAAAATATTCTCTACACATGTTGCTTAAGTACGAAACTGAAACATTATTTGTTTCTTGATAACATTTAACGTAAAGTTTTAGTATTTCAGTTCAGCAATAAATTGTAATCCTTTGTGATACAAATTAATGTTTAACGTTCTATTACATTGACGCAAATCGGTTGATTGACACATGACATCATTTTTCAACAAATTTTTATTGAAGGCAATTTGACAGTGTGAAGTAAAATATTATAACGAGTTTTTACAGTGGCAGAGTATAAAATGGCAACATAATCTCCCCATTTGCTTTGAAAAAAAATGATTTCTGCTATAGGAACCACGTTTTTAAACGTTTGAGTAAATTAAAAAATAAACTATCAAATTGCAATCAAGTAATGGCAGACGAAATGTCTAAGGCTTCTATTATCCATATTCTTTACTTTAAATACCTGGTCTAGTTCACTTTGCAGTAGCTAAGAATTTCTTCTTCCAATATGTCCTGGTAAGCTCTGTAAATTCTGGCCATAATGGGTTGCTTGATTATGTTGTCTCCGAACAGAATTTAATTCAGCATTTGATTCGTACATACTATGAAACGAAATTTTAAGAGACAGTGCTTTAATTTGCTAACTTATTAGCGATTCATGGAATTCTCTTCCAGAAAATTTCTCTCAATACGTAGACGATCTGATTTTGCTAAGCATTGAATAAAGCACGGGTAATGATAACCATGCTTTCTAAACATCCCTTTTAAATTAAATACTGCTTGTCTCCCAGGGTTAAGTCAATCAGTTTATTTCGATTATGTGTAGATATCGAAACCTTTAGACTTGCTCTCCCTAAATCGTTGCAAGAAATTTGTACGCCTTACATAAATCTAATGCTTCTAAAGCAGTGATGCTCAAAATCTAAATTTCCTATCACATGTGATAGGCAAAGAAAATTCTGCTGACGCTGCGTTGATACACGTACACTATAAGCTTACTTGTGTGGTTTCTTATAATGAGCGTGTGTTTGTTGCTTTGTTTGTTGTTTTGTGTTGAACTCAGAGAACAAAATCAATTCAGTTGATGTTAGCACTTGATGAAGCAGGACTTCGCTACGCTACTTTTTCGAATGTTTTTTTGTTTTTTGCAAATACACGCAGAAAAATGTTTGATGAAAATTGGGAATATGATTTCTTTTTTATAGAGAATATGGATGGTAATGCAGAATGTATTGTGTGTTATTGCACTTTATGTCGTAATTTTTTTTTTTAAAAAGACATTACGAAGCTAGCCATGCATGCATACATACGTACATACATACATACATACATCAATATATTCATCAATACATACATACATACATACATACATACATACATACATCAATATATTCATTAATACATATATACATACACACACACATCAATATATTCATCAATACATACATACATACATACATACATAAGTTCATTATGTAATAAATACACGCAATACAATAAACCAATTTTTTTATTTTTTTATTTTCCCAGTGTACGATTCTCAAAAATTAAGTTGTATTTTGTTCTCCGCTGCTTTACCAACACAACCAAAACTATGATAGTACGTGTTTGAGCACCACTGTTCTAAAGTAAACCTAATAATCGTTGAAGGAACTGAATACTTTTCTGAAAGATCTTCACTTTGTTCAATTTAATCCCACAGCGGTTTTATTTCACTCATTAAGCTGATCTTTTAACAAAACTGTAATAATTTATGCCTCCACATCTACAATATTTTCTTCAATTTTTATTGCCATAGGCTTTGCGTGGTAATAGTGTGTTTCATTGTTATTTTTATTAATCATACGTAATTTCAGTTAGAATTTGGTACATTTTTATGTCTGATAACTTTTAAAGCGTAAACATTTAGGAAATAGACAAGCAACATTAAATAAATCTGCTAATAATACTCACTCTCATGCACATCTAAAAGTTAGGAATCAAATTAAGTGTGGAAGTCAAATAGAAAGTCAATGACATTTGAAACATTATCAAGATTAAGTGTAACTTTATGAAATTCCACGGAAGTAAGGAGCCTGAGACATCAATTGACTAAAGCTGCCTCCTACTGTTCTAATTATGAATGTGTCATGTCATGTCAAGTTCTTTTAAAATTTGAGAATTTGAAAGAGAGCTCGGTTGCCTTATTAAATTATTTATTTTCAATATTCCTTTATTCACACATCATTTCATAAGAAAAGGAAATATTTGCCTTATGTTTAATGCGATCTTAAAGCTTTTAAAGGATAACAATCATGCTATACAGCAATCTATCTCATTATTCTATACTCAAACGTTGATACACTCAATTGTCTGATGTGGCCATCAACATTGCCTCTAAACATATTTCAAAAATACAAAAGTTATCTTAAGGCCTTACAAACATATTCATTTCGTTATTAAACATGTCCACAGTATAACAACAAGTGGCTTTAATTTATCTCATTTGTAAACTAAAATTTCTCCGAAATGTTGCTGGCAACATGTTGCTAACATTGTACCTATGAAACTGACTAAAAAACAATGTGTGGTAAAATTATAACAGAATTCATGGATTTGCTAGCAATTCGGTTGTTTACCCAAATGGAAACATGTTGAAAGTGCTACAGAGTATTTAGAAAGTTGCTGGAAATGATGCAAAATTTATGTTTCATAAGCATAAAATGTTGCAAAGAATTAAATAATGTTCCATAGTCTGTATGGAATCTCTGTTACTTGATTTTAACCAACTTTAGTTTACAGCAGCAGCTGATGTTAGTCACAACAATTAAAAGAGAAAACGCATTGGTTTTATTCTTTAAAGAATTTACGAGTAAATAAAAAGCAAATGAACGAAGGAATCAATGAATGAATACATAAATGAATGAATGACGTTTTCTTTTTTAATTAAAACTCAATAAAATTTTAGTGTAACATACAATGAAATTAGCAGAAGTAAATTTCGTAGAAAATAGAAACATTTTTTAGTTGCAAATAGAGTTTAGAATAGCAAGACATCCAAAGTGTATTTCAATGGTTTCAATTTTTTCTAGCTTTGTAAACAAATATAAAAAATAAAAGGAGAGGAGAGAAATTCTAAAATGCCACAGATAGTGACACTGGAAATTTAATTTCATCCTGTTAAGGTTTCTTTTTAATTTATAGTTTGGCTTGATTCTAATAAGCACAGTCAGTGATGCGACAAACGGAATTGTAGCCACAATCATCACCACAAATAACAACAATAGCGGCATGAAGAAAAAGCGTCTCTAATGCCAATACATAAACAAGGTAAGTACACCAAATGCTAAGCCAAATAAAAAATTCTTGTAGCTGCTAAAATTTATTGCCACATTGTGCTAAAAGAAAATGGAAATAAAAATTTGTAACCATTTGGAGTGAGCTTTAGAAATGACAAGAGTAACAGACAGCTAGACAACTTTGCCAGACTGACAAATGGTTGTTTCCAAATGCAAATGAATATGCGAGAATAAAAGAACATGAAAAGCATTTTAAACACACGCATGCACTCACTTACCTACGCATGGTTACACTTCTGCCACAGGTACTTGAACGTTAAACTAAAGAAAATAGCACAGTCTTAGGCTTGACGGCACAACAGACAACAAATGTGTAAATAACAACAAATACAAAAAATTTAAACGGATTTCAAACTTCTTTAAATGAAAAAAGAAATATTTGAAATACAATACAATGTATGCCCTTATGTAAGAATACTGGGAATAAATAACAGATTCAGCTATAGTTTGCACAATCCCTTATGATTTGCTAAAAATTTACGACACTAGTCAGGGAAGTCTTGATACTCATGCCACTTATGCAGGGTGTATTAGTTTTATCTATCAGTAACCGGATCTACAATTTAAAGTCAACTGCGAACGGCAGATATTTTAAAAATTTTATTATTTTTTATGCTCAGAGAAAGTCGCCGAAGAAATGTGTTTTCATATTTCGTTTTGTTCGAGATGTCTGAGCTGAGTTTTGAATCCCACTAAGCCAATCCACTAGACAGCACTGACATCAAACTATTTAATTACCAATTTTTTTATTTGTTTCTAAAATTCTAAGCTTGTAAAAGTTTTTCGTTCCTAAATTACCACAGATTTCACACCATTAAAAACACAATTTCCAAAATTGTCTAGTAATTGTTATTGTTTTTGCAAAAAGTGTAAACAGAGGAATAACAAATAAAGCAATTGTTGTTTTTTACATCAAGTTGTAAACAGTGGCACACAGAATTGTGTGAATAATAAAGAATTTTAATTAAAACTAAACACAAATTTATTTTTATTTTATTTGCAATCTACAAGCTCATATTTTAAACGTTTTTAAAGGGTAAGAACATAAAAATATTTATTATTGTTGCTTAATCTCATTATTATTATAATTATTTTTTTTCGTCCTTTGTTTTGTTTTATTTTATATAAAATATATGATATTTTATATTTATTATCATTATCCTGGCCATCATTATTGTAAATAGCTGTGTTGTTATTTTGTAACAGATTTTAAAATAAAACAACAACAAAAAAGTGAAACTTATTTATAATAAAGAGGAGGTCAGAATATATATGAAATATTTTAACAATTTTTTATATTTATTTTCCCCTTTGGAAACAAGAGAATTCTACGTTCGTTACAATTTCCACTTTAGTTTCCATCATCATGTGGCACAATGAACTGTTATGGTATGCACATGCATACATGACTACATTAATTCATTCGCATGGGGAAATGTATTGCATTTCGTATTAATTACATGCAATAAATCAATCCCACTTGCATACCCAACTGCCTCTCATGGCTCATGGCTTACATGGAAAATTATATCAAGTGGGACTCATATTGCAAAAGGGAATTTCATGCAGCAGTAATAGAGCTGCTGTTGCAGCCTTTAACTGCAGTTATTTATCAGCTGAAATATGGTAAGGCTTCAGAGACCAGTTGTGTTAAATAAAACACTCTTACTTTTACCATTTTGGCATGCATTTGACATTCATGAGCTCTGGGTAATCAATTATCACTGCAGGCTATATTTAGTGTTGTTGCATTATCAATAGGACTGCGTTTTTACCTTTTAAAAACGTTTAAAATATGAGCCTGCAGATTGCAAATAAAATAAAAATAAATTTGTGTTTACTTTTAATTAAAATTCTTTATTATTCGCACAATTGTTTGTGCCACTGGTTACAACTTGATGTAAACAACAACAATTACTTTTCATTGTTATTCCTCTGTTTATACCCTTTGCATAAATAATAACAATCATTAAACAATTGTACGACATATCTTTGTAACGGAGAGATTCAAACCCCGTTTACTCTCTTCAAACCTATCGTGTTTTCACACAAAGCTGACTGAACTTCACTAAATCACTTGCCTGTTATGTCTTGCTTTTTATATGGCAAAGTGGAGAGTCTGATGAATGTTCTTGAAGGCGAACGTTCACGACTTCGCTTTCTGGAAATCTCTGTAAATGTAAACATCGTTGTTGCATTGTTTTGTTTTTGTAACTTTTGTTAATAATTTTAATGTTAAGTGATGTAAATGCAAAATACCAGTATCTTGATTTTTCATTTTCGTAACAATATTTTCAGTGAAGTATACTGCACGAATTCTCCGTAGTCTAGTAGGTAGTGTGTTGGCTTATTAGACGTAAGGCCACGGTTCAAACCCCAGGTCAGACATCAAAAGGAAATATGAAAAAATATTTCTTCGGCCAATTCCTCTCAGCAGATATCTGGCAAAAACTCTCTGAGAGTAAATAAAATTGTCATGAAAAGTTTCTCAAAAATCTGTCGTTCTGAGTCGACTTTAAACTGTAGGTCCAGCCACTCATGTATAAAAATTAACACACACAACAAAAGTGGTGTGAGAAGCTAGGCTGTAATCCTGACTGAATGGTTGTAAGGGCCAATTATGTATGTATGTATGTATGTATGTATGTATGTATGTATACTGCACGAAAACACATTCTGTGTTTAAATGAAATTGATATTGTCGTGTTTATTTAATGATATTATCGATAATACTACAAATTACATTATGGACTGCAAAAGGAAAGCTTCATACGTTATTATTTTTATCAACCATTGTCTCGGCCCTTTACAAAACATTGTGGAAGTCTATGGGCCGAAGGAGAGCATTTGCTGGTTGGTCGAGCCAGAAATTAGAAAAGATGATGAACAAACTGGCAAAATTTATAGAATATGGGACTGGGTAAAACAGCAATATGCTCATGCAATAAATATTTTAGAGTGTGGTTCCCAGCCCAGCCATGTCCAACAAAACGAAACAAGAAAAAAATATTTCTGAGGCGACTTCCTATCAGCAGATTTCTGCCAAAAACTCTGAGTGTAAACTAAAAATTGTCATGAAAAAGTTCCTCTAAAAACTGTCGTTCGGAGACGACTTTAAACTGTAGCTCCCACTACTCGTGTATAAAATTAACAAACAAAACAGAAATGATGTGAGAGACTTGGTCGTAATCGTGACTGAAGGTTTGCAATGACCAATTATGTACATATGTATGTATGCATGTGTAATAAATATTGATTTCAGTTAATGTTTCACTAGCGACAGGTCTCTTTGCTGAAAAATATTTTTGGACTCACTTTAAAATAGGCTGGAAGTAAAGGACTTTGGATCCCATATAAGTAAGTCAGCATATAAGCTGCCAAAGAGCGATTTTTTTAATGTTTGGTAGGATTAACAGGCAATAATTTATTTCAAATTATTCAAGTGTAAGAGACACTGTTATCGATTACATTTGCTGATGGAATAAAATATCCTGCAAACAACCGATGGTATAATACAGATCATCTACTCTATACGACTTATAGCATTGTTTTGCAACTATTTCATACTCTTGGCCTGACATCCAGTGATTGGATTGTTTCATTTATCGGACAAATATTTTGTTCTGATGAACAATTCTTCTCTTTAGAATAGAAGGCATATCGACTTTGCCAATTTTATTTCAAATATGAATGGAAGTTACTATGAACATAGGTATTAAATAAATTCTCTGCTTTGGAAATAATTTTGAGGACCTACGAGCATATAATAGGCAATGCAGTTATGGATTCCGTTAATGCCAGAAAGACGGCTTCGGATGCGAGTAGAACCGCGTACAAAACCTAGCCTAAACTGAAAAACCTAGCGCGTGAAAAGTCTGCTTAAAATCCCAAGGGAGCATGCTGGGTGCGATTGTTGGATTCATGACTTGGTATTGCATTATGAGCAGTCATGCAAGGAGTATTGCTCTTGGATATTTCTCTCAATACTTCTGAAGAAGCTGTACATATGAGGAAGAGAAGAGGATTTTTCTCCACCTATTGGATACATGTTTAGCGCTAAGCCTGAGAAGGCATCTTAGTGTCTAACACAAGGACGATCTGAAGGAACAGTCAAACATAAATCACTTCGTCAAAAGCTTCATATAGTTCCGGGAACAGAGGAGAATTATTATCTGTTTTATTACAATGGACTTCGTGTGGCCTAAGTGTGTTCTTTCAACTTCGTTTTGGATAGACAGCTATCTCTACCTACATACCTACATACATTGCTAAATCTGAGTCATCAATAGCATGTAATTTTAACAAACCACAAAATATTATCAAATACTCTCTTTACAATATGTACATATGTATGTATCATTTGCTAAATTGGTTAATAACGTCATCATTTGATGAATAAATTCAACAAAAATCATTTGAAATGTTCAAGACTTTTTACATAAAAATTTATTGCGACAATATTTAAATCAGTCACTCACTTTCTCACCCCTTAAATCAGCTTAGAAATGATAACATGGTTAATTTAATTTATTACAACAACAACAACAATCTCTATTAACAAAATAAAAACAACAAAAAAAATGAATACAGTTTAATGGTCCATAGTATTTTCCCTATGGAGACTAAAAGGCAATCATAGGAAATGAAATAAATCTCTTGTCTTTCCCTTCTATCACTCTTGTAAGGCTGGCAAAAGAGCAATAAAAACAAAAAAAAAAAACAATTTTATTATCCGTGCCTACATTAACGTTTAAAAAAAGAACGGCGCACAACGAAAATGGAAAAACTTTATTTAAATGGTTTAAAAAGAGTTCCATAATTGTTACTGTTTTTGAATAATGAAGAGCCAGGGGAATTGATGGAAATGCCATCATCAGTCAAATCACTAGTTGTTATTGCTTTCGTTTACTTACGACAGCAACAACATAACAGAAAACATTTAAAAAGTTACTCAACACTTTAGCATAAAAATAGGAAAGAGGGAGAGAGAGGGAGCACATGTATTCGTATGTACATATACATACACATACATAAACATTTAAATGTTATTACGGTTTAGTAAGTTCCAACATACATACACACACACACACTCTTAGAAACAGTTAAAGTATTAGAACAACTTTTCTATTTAAGCAATCATTGAAGCAATACCGTCTTTAAGGCGCCTGCCAATAATTTCTTATTTTGCTCTCTTGTTTCTCTCTTTCTTCATTCAATCTTTTAGCATATATTACTCAAACTCGCATACATGCACAAGTGGATGTGCCATGTAGTTTTTAACATGTTTTTGTGTCAGGAATTACAATGAATGACTTCAGTGAAGTAAAATAACAGCAACAATAACAACAACAGCAGCGATAGAGATGTTAAAGAAAAAAGCATAAAAGAACAACCATACAGTGGTGACGGTTTACATAAATGATGGAAGAAAATATTTGAAACCAATAGTGATTCCAATGCCAGATAAATGAAATTAGTGAAAGCCAGGCTTACAAAGCTATATGTTTTGGATATGATACCGGCAAAGGTTTAAACACCGTAACAAGTGACACTCTTTAGTATTGTTACGCTTTTACCTTTTAAAAGTGTTTAAAATATGAGCCTGTAGATTGCAAATAAAATAAAAATAAATTTGTGTTCATTAGTAATTTCTTTATTGTTCGCACAATTATGTGTGCTACTGTTCACAACTTGATGAAAACAACAACAATTGCTTTGTTTGTTATTCATCTTTACACTCTTTTGCATAAACAATAAGAATTACTAGACAATTGCTCGACAGATCTGTAATGGCGATCTTCAAACCACGATTACACCGCGTCTTCACACAAGACTGAATGAACTTCACTGACTCACTCGTCTGCTTAGTCTTGCCTTTTATATAGCAGGGTAAACAGTCTGATGAATGTTCGTGACTTCGCCTTCTCGAAATCTCTATAAATGTAAACATCGTTGTTGTTTGTGTATTTTGTTTACATTTATTCTCGTAGTGTTGTTTGTGGATTTTTGTTTACTTGTTTACCATTTTTTATGCTGGTGTTTTTTGTTATATTAAGCAGTACGATAATTTGTAAACAGGTTTGTTTACTGCATTGTTTTGTTTTTGTAGCTTTTCTTTATAATTTTAATGTTAAGCGATGTAAAAGCAAAACACCAGTATCTTGATTTTTGATTTTCGTAACAATAGTAAATATACATAGTAATTCTAAGAATTTATTTAAACCCCAGCATTAGTGTTGTGGGCAATAAAATTATTTGTTGGACACATGGATTATCCAGATTTTTCATTTTCGTAACAATATTAAAACACCTTCTCAAACAAATGTAATCCGTAGTAATTTAACACAACTTATGTTACCAATCGACCCACTGTGCACGCACATTATACTCACACACAAACCAAACTTTATATTGGAAGACAAAAGTCGTCGCATGAAATTGATTGTTATTGATAGACGAAGACAAAAGAAGGAGAACTTTAGAAACCAACAAAAAAGGAAAGTTGAAAAGAAAAGAGAGGAGTGTTGAAAATGCGTGTGAGTTTTAATTTTAAAAAGTTTAAAAAAGCACAATAGAAAGGAGAGGGGGAAATGAAAACATTAAATGTAAAGTTTATTTTCTTTTAGTTTTTTACAGTTTTTCTTGCGTTCTTTTGTTCATTTTATTATAAAAACTTTTACTCTTTTACTTTCTTCTTTTCTTTTCTTTTTTTTTGTTTTTTATTATTATTGTTGCTAGAGTACAGCTACCCTACAATTAATTTATGACCGTGATGATGTGTTCGGATAGTTTGGAGTGGAAAAACACTCATTAACGCTAAAAGAGGAAATTTATTGAATAATAATTTTCAAATTATGGTTTTAAAATACAACAAAAGCAATAAATCCATTTAATAGCATCCATCATAAGGAAAACTTTATTTGAAGTTTATATGTATATATGTTCAATAACAGATACATACAAACATACATACATAATTGGTCATTACAACCCTTCAGTCATAATTACGACCTAGCTTCTCACATCACTTCTGTTGTAGCTGTTAATTTTATACATGAGTGGACCTACAGTTAAAAGTCGACTCCGAACGACAGATTTTTTGAGAAACTTTTTCATCACAATTTCTTATTTACTCACAGAGTTTTTACCCGAAATATGCTGAGAGGCGTTGCCGAACAAATATTTGTTCATTTTTGATTTGTTGGAAATGTCTGACTAGGGGTTTGAACCTTGGCCTCACGTCCAATAAGCCACCATACTACCTACTAGTGTACAGCGACTACTAAAATGGATGCCTAAGGACTTGCTAAGAAAGATTTCTAAGGCTCTAAACCATAATTACTCAACTGTTAGAGATTAATTACTTACTTAATTGGTCATTACGAATCTTCAGTCAGGATTATGACGTAGTTTTTCACACCGACCATGTTGTGTGTGTGTTAATTTTATCCTTGAATGTTGGAAAACTCTGTTTAAAGTAGACTACGAATGATAGATTTTTGTGGAATTTTTGCACGACGAAATTAATTTACTGCCAGTGTTTTTGCCAAGGCGCTGCTGTGAGGAAAGTCGGCGAAGAAATAATTTTTCACTTTGTTTTGCTAAAGATATTTGGCACTAGCTCAGACACACTCGCTACTAGACTACGGCGAATTGTGCACGATCATCATCATCTAAAATCGATATTAACAGATCTTGATCTGTGCCATCAAATGATGAGCGTAGCCCTAATCCCTGAATCTATAGGGTTATAAACGCTGCCTATAAGGATTAAGTTCGAACACATTCAGGAAATCGGAAATTCATAATCTAAACGTTCTAAGAGACACATTAGAACACAAATTATGGAGATTCTAGTCTCCTAAAATTTTTCAAATGTTGGCCAATGAATGCAAGGATTGTAGATACAGCTTTCTGTTACACTAAAACGTGCCAATGATGCCGATATACTACATTAATGCATGAATATCGGTAATGGCCAATACGACAATGGAATGATTCAAATCGGTTTATATTAAAGGGACCCCGGGATTTTGTTATAGAAGCACTATCCTCTAATATGGAGTATGGTAGTGTTTTTAATTAAAAAATACTAGACTTTGAAGCACAAGATTGGACTGAAGAAGTGCAAATTCTTTGAAAACAAAATCATTAGTCTGACACGAACGAAATGTCACAATTATGTGGGCAGTAGTGGATGGGGGATGGCCTACAGACTATGTTTGATGGCCAGTTTAGAAGGACTTATACGGAAACCATTCGTTACATAAATACATGCAATAAAATCAAATGAAATATCAGGTCTGCCATAACGGAAGATGTTTTGTAATCGTATTTCTATAGAAAGTCAATTAAGCACTGAATAAGTAAGTGACACCCAACGGTCTACGACATTGGAAACATGTCACTGACTACGTTATGTAAATATAAAGTCAATATCAACTTATCCTATACAATTCCTTGGAAATAACCTTTAAATTTTTATTTCAATTCATATTTTCATTAATTTTTCTTGATTTTATTTTCAGTTTTTTTTTTATTTTGTTTTTCTATTTTAGTTGGTAAAAGAAAAATTTGTTTGAAACTATTTTTCTTTCTTTCTATTTTTTAGAACTCTTTGCCATGACCTTTAAATGGAAGAAGTTTTCTTTTTCTTTTTGCAACAAAACCACTAAAAAATGTTTGTGGTATCAACATAGAAATGGGTGCCCTAACATTGGCCAGAGCAATGTTGGTGAAGAATATTTCACATTTCAGTATACAAATTTCAACTCTCTTTCTATCTTTTCTCTTTCCATGCTTTCTTCTGCTTCTGTTTTTTTACATTTCATTTCATAATTTCTTTTATTACATTCCCTATATCCATTACAGGCATTACATTATGATATGCACGGTACTGTAGAGATTGTTTGTTTAGCAAATGCAAATGCAAACTACAATGAAAACAACATGAGATAAGCATGGAGAACCACATTCAAAGAAAATTTTTTGTCTCACTTTTGATTTGTTTTCGTATTCAATTATTGTTTTTATAACTCTTCCTCTAAAAAATAATTCTTTACTTCCACCCTTTTGCCTGCCTCTTGATTTTGCGTTTAATTTTCGTATTTTTTTTTTTTTTTGTTGTTAACTGTCACGCTGTGGGTGTCGTGCATTTTTTGGTTTTATTTTCTGATTTGATTTGATCTGTAATGTGTCGTCGTTGTTTACTGTGCATGCATGTAAATGATGGCTGACTGAGTAGCATTCGCACATGTTCGTGTGTACTGTATTGCTGTAGTGGTAGTAACATGTTAAAGAAGTCACTTGAGTATAAAGCAGATAAGCACACATACTTCACACTTTAATATTTTTAATTTTTTAATTCAAAAATACTACAAAATATAGAGAAAAACTACGTAGTATTTTTGCTTGTAATTGAAAACTTAAATAAAGGCGTTTAAAATAATTATTTTCAGGTTCAGCAATTCTATTCAACTTTTCTTTTATAGATTCCGTAGCTTCAGACCATTACCTATCTATGAGCCTAGAGTTTAAAGTTTAAACTTTTAATTCTAAAGATTCAAACGAACAATTTGGTTAAATGCCATGGTGGTTTTTTTGTAATCAGAGTGTCAATTGAAATTGAAGTTGCCATAAAGTAGTAGGTAGTGTGTTGACTTATTAGAAGTGAGGCCACGGTTCAAACCCCATGTCAGACATCAAAACGAAATACGAAAAAAATTTTCTTCGCGGCTTAATCTCAGCAGATTTCTGGCAAAAGCCAGATTCGATTCTGCTCTTTTTTTTGAATACAAGCTGAACTCTGATTTATATACATACTCCAACGCTTATGTATGTATGTACAACATGTTTCCATATTACATCCGTATTAAATGTAATCGAAATGTAAGTGTGGCTGAGTATACCAATTAAGGCGTTGCCAATAAAGGAGTTTTTCCTCTCATTTTTATTTCATTTATTTTTGTTGTTATTGTCATAATTTACAAACAAACAAATTATCATATTTTTCAAATAACTTATTAATGCTTGTGTATACATTTATTAACGTAATTGAGAGAGAGAGAGAGAGAGAGAGAGAAAGTTGAATAGTGAAAGTTTTAATTTTGTGCTTCCATGTGTTCGAACGTGTGCGTTTGTAAGTATCCCTGTGTTATAATTGTGTGTAGTTCAAGTCAATAGTATGTGATATTTTTCAAAGTGTTATTTAATATATTTATATAGTGGTAGCAATATAAACACATAAAGTGTTTACTTATCCTTACAGTGTAGAAGAAAACTGTTTACAATAGTTTTTAAACATTTTTGAAGGCTTTATATGCATTCACTAAGAATCGTCTGCAGTCAAGTGAACAAAATTGGATACAAAGCAGAGGTCGCCGTAGTCTAGTAGTTAGTGCTTATCAGAAGTGAAGGCACGGTTCAAACCCCATGTAAGACTTCGAAACAAAATATGAAAAATATTTCTTTGGCGACTTCCTCCCAGCAGATTTCTGGCCAAATATCTGAGCGTAAATAAAAAATTGCCATGAAAATCTTCTCGAAAATCTGTAGTTCGAAGTCGACACTAAATTGTAGCTCCAGCCACACATGTATAAAATTAACACACACAACATAAGTCGTGTGAGAGGCTAGGTCGTAATCCTGACTGAAAGGTTGTTATGTTTGTCTGCACAAAACAAATACGATTTAAGAGTTCCACATTAGTTAAGGGAAAAGGCTTCATTGAATTGAATTGAATTTGTGCTACTGGTGAGTGATGAGGTAAGCTGAGGCAATTACAAAGTTAGGTGAAAACAGTGCTCAAGCCGAGAAAAATCTTATGAGATAAACTTATTTTTCCGGTAAAAACACTGAGAATAAAATAAAGTTGCCATTAAAATTTGTAGTTTGTAGTCGAGTTTAAACTGGAGATTGGGTCACTCATGGATAAGGTTAGCATACGCATCATTGTTGGTATGAGAAGCTAGGTTGTAATCCTGACTAAAGGATTGTAATGTAACCATTTAAGTAAGTAAGCCATACACTTGTTGTATTTCCAAATCATATTCCATTATCAGTAACATAATTTGGAAGTTCAAATAGTTAGGAAACGTGTGTTCATCCTTTTCCATTCCATTTGTATACTCCACTGCAAATATAAATGGTTTTGTGTAGCATTATATTTGTATTTAAAAGTGTGATTATTTGTAAATTAAATTCAATTGCCATCTCATAACACATATTTACATAAGTAAGTGACATTATAGACAAGGGTTACAACGTAAAGGGTCAAAGCAAAAGAGTACAATCTTATTATTCTAGCAGATGACAGTTTCATATCGAAATAAAAGAAGATCCTTCATGGAATACCTTTTAAAATATGAGAAACTTAGTTTGAAAACTCTTTGCGTGTTACCCTATATACGTATTTCATTGCATTTATATACATAAATATTTAATTTTCTTTTTTAATCACTCTTTTGCAATAAATCGTAAATTTATTATTAAATGTTTCAATTATTCAAACCAATAGTAGCGATTAAATATTCGAAATAAAAAATGAAATTGAAATAAAAAAAAGGAGAAAAATCTCACATTTAAATGAAATTTAATTTCCTAAAAGCAATTTAAAAATCAATTTATAATGAACCCACAGAGAGAGAGAGAGAGAAACAGTTTTGATTTACAATGGTGTTGTGCGGAAATTAAATCAAATCAATCAACTTAAAAAGCCACGGCAATAAAAAACGAATTTACGAAAATCTATTAAAAATAATCGACAGAAATATTACGCGATAAATATAATGTGGCGGGAAAACAAATTTGATTTCCTGGAAATTAAGTTATAAATTGGTAAAAATAAAAACAATTACTCCTATTACTTTTATAAAAATACGATATTCTGTTCAGTAATATTTGTAAAGTAATGGAAATTGTATGGAAGTCGCCGTAGTCTAGTAGTTTTAGTTCAATATAAATCCATCCACCAAAATCACCTTCATACATAATTACATAATTGGTCATTACAACCCCTTAGTCAGGATTACGTCCCAGTTTCGCATACCACTTTATGTTGTGTGTGTTAATTTTTATAAATTAGTGGCGGGACCTACCCTTTAAAGCCAAATGGTTAATTGTTAAGAAACTTTTCCTGGCAATTTTTATTTACTCTCAGAGAAATCTGTCGCCGAAGAAATATTTTTTCATATTTTCGTTTTGATATCTGACCTGGGGTTTGAACTGTGGCCTTACGTCTAATAAGCTAACGCACAACCTACTAGACTACGACGACTTCTAAATCACCTTCAGTGACATTTAAAAAACCAAAAATCTCCCAGTAGATGATCGTCATCACATTCCTGCAGGCCGTTTATAATAAGGCAAAGTATTCCTTAGTCGCTGTAGTCTATACGGTAGTGTGTTGGCTTATTAGACGTCAGGCAACGCTTCAAACACCAGGTCAGACATCTCCAATAAAACGAAATACATATAAAATATTTCTTTGGCGACTGCTTCTCAGCAGATTTCTGGCAAAATTTCGGAGACTAAAAAAATTGCCATGAAAAACTTTCTTAAAAATCTTTCATTCAAAATCTTTCATTTCATTCAACTGTAGGTCCCACCACTCATGTATCGTATTAACACACACAACATAAGTGGTGTGAGAAACCTGATCTTAATTCTGACTGAAGGGTTGTAATGATCAATTATGTATGTTATGTATGTATTCCATATAACCAAACTAGAGTATCCGTTGCCTTATTAATTGATTCTTGATTAATTGATAATGTAAACAACGATGTTTACATTTATGGAGATTTCGAGAAGGCAAAGTCACGAACATTCGTCTTCAAGAACATTCATTACCTTGCCATATAAAAGGCAAGGCAAAGAAGGCAAGTGAGTTAATGAAGCTCAGTCAGTCTTGTGTGAAGACGCATTTGAAGAGAGTAATCGTGGTTTGAAGATCTCCAAGATCTGTCGAATAATTGCTTAGTAATTGTTATCGGTTATGCAAAGGGTATAAACAGAAGAATAACAAACTTAGCAATTGTTGTTGTTTACATAAAGTTGTGAACAGTGGCAAACAGAATTGTGCGAATAATAAAGAATTTTAATCAAAACTAAACACAAAATTTATTTTTATTTTATTTGCAATCTGCGAGCTCATATTTGAAACGTTTTTAAAATGTAAAAACATGATAATATTAATGAAAATACAGGATTTTGAAGACTATTTATTTGCTGCAGTACCATATTTTAATTTCAAGGCATTCAAATTTCCAACTGATAATCCCAAGAGATTCATTCAATTAGTCCCTGTATGGCTTTGAATTCAAGTGATAAAGATTTACGAAACCATGCCAGTGCATCGGAAATACTGCAGCACACATGGCATTTAAAAAAATTCCAAAGCGACAATGGACTTTTTTTTCCTAACGACCTTGAAACTTATTTTCAATACACAGCCGCAAATGTTAAAAAAAACAACAATGTAAACATTTGCAATTATTTCTGCCATGAGGTATGAATTATTAAAATATATATTCGTTTCCGTTAATAAAACTGTCAGAGAGAGAGAGACAGACATTCATGCATACACAAGAGATATAATAGTGAATAGTGAAATTGTGCCAGTAAACATTACCATGCAGCGGTAATAAAAATTATGCAACAGTTAAAAATAATTTTACAGTGATGGAAATAAAAATTATGGAGAATTATCAATTGGTGTCGCACATCCAATCACATTTCTACTGTACCCAAATTTGCCAACTACTAACGAGAAAAAGAAACAGCCAAACTTACTTGGCCTTTTTGTTATACAAGGAAGGGCGCCTCAAGTCGCTATTATTCAGTGAGGAAAGGCGATAAAACATACTTATGCGGCCCACTGTAATTTGAAAATATTTCACATTAAAAATTGAAATTGTTATCACATGAGTATATGTAAATGTAAACGAATGCAATGGTAGACTCTGTTTTCCGTAATTTTGTATTCCTTTTTGGCTTCATTATTCAAATGTTGCGGCAAAAATGCAACAGAAAAACCAGAAAACAAAAACAGCGAAAAAAAAAATTAACACAGAATGTAAATGATGAATACGACCTTACTCTGTGTGACTCTGTGACTAATTAAAATTTTTCTCTCTATTGTTGGAATTTTCGTTTCTTTCCAACATCTATTTTTAGAGAGATAGATACTCTCTGAAAATGCTGCAATAAATTCTGAAAACACCAACTAAATGTTGAACCATAATAAATGCTGCAATTAAACTCAACAACAACAATAACGATGACATTCAGAACTCATCCACTCACTGGATCTCAACACTTTCACCCCGACTAGGCAGCAGGTTTCCTTCGAAGTCGTTGCATTTAGCCAGAGGCTGCTGGTCTAGTGCATTGGTATCCATCACCATTGGCACCATCACCACCACTACCACTACCGCACGTTGTGTTAATTGCAGCGATAATGATAATTACAACGAGCAGGATATAATGATAATGAGAGTGATGAATGAAAGGATTTCAAACAACGTCAAAACGATGCATTTGCTCATGAGAAGAAAGATAAAGTAGAAGAAAAAGCAGTATTCGAAAGACAATGAAAATTATGAGTTTAAATACGAGTTGTTGTGCACCAAATAAGGAAGAAGGTTATGGCTTCTAATTAAGATTCAAGGTAAAGGAATAAAAAAATTAAAGTGTATGTATTCAGGTAAGATAACAAACACACATACACCCTAATAACCTAAATAGCTTGGCGTTCATTTTCACATAAGCACTGACATATATGGAATGATCACATACATACATACATAATTGGTCATTACAACGCTTTAGTTTGGATTACGACCTAGTTTCTCACATTACTTATGTTGTGTGCATTAATTTTTATACATGAGTGGTGGGACCTACAGATTAAAGACTCCAAACGACAGATTTTTTGAGCAACTCTTCATGACAATTTTATTTTTACTCTCAGAGTTTTTGTCAGAAATCTACTGAGAGGAAGTCGCCGAAGAAATATTTTTTTAATATTTTCGTTTTAATGTCTGAGCTGGGGTTTGAACCGTGGCTTGACTACCTACTAGACCATGGCGACCTCACTTCGCTGAATGGTCAGGAATACGTGAATTTGAAGTGCAGCAGTTTATTTGCTGGCTTATGAACGTGCTTGTACAGTGCGTACACCGGAAAATGTGGGAGGCGTAACCATTACGGTCAATTGAGACACGTATCGCACCATGATACCCATTCCTCATGGCATTGATGGGAACGATATTTGGTTTTAAAACGATAGTGCAACTTGCCATATATCTCATGCCTCAATCGATTTATTGCGTTAAACGTTTAATAACCGTTTAATTAATCAAAATGATGATGTCAATTGGCCGCCAAGAAACTGTGATTTGGCAACGTTGGACTATTTTCTATGGGGCACCGTTAAAGAAAAGTGTTGTGCCGACAAAACGGAGACAGTTGAGCATTTGAAGGCCAACATTTGTGGTGCCATTTGCCGAGATACGAACATATACACTCGAAAATGTGCAAGAAAATAGCTCAGATCGAATGAGGAACTGTGAGGAAATCCGCGGAAGCCATATGAATGCAGTAATATTCCATTTCCAACCGGAACAATTGCACTTTACAACAAAAATATAAATTTTATAAAAATTTCAAACCGTTTTTGTTTGATTGCATATTTAAATTTAAACTTTTAAATGGCCCACGCTATACAATTCATAGATATATAAGTTATAAGATGCAATCTAAGGAAATCTAAATTTTAGTTTTTTCAATTGCAGAATTATGTTTCCCTAGATTTCGTATTTGAAAGTTTCTGATTTTTTCTGCTTGTGTCATATTAATTTGTATCACCCTAATGCTTGCAAACGAGTACACGTCTACATATTTACATAATCTACAAACATATGATTAATGTTTATTCATTTCTTAAATGATTCATGTGAGAATTTGGTTCCAATTTAACATCTGGCCATAAATAAAGCGCCTGTGGCTAAATATTAAAAAAAATTGTTTTTTTTTCATCATTTTTTAATGTCTTTTTGTGGCCTTTACAAGTTTTTATTGACATGCATATCAGATATGCACGTCATGCGAGGGTATATTATAGAATATAATGTAACACACATTATTTGCTGCAATGCTTTTTTAATTCGCAAATCGGATTTTTTTCTCCTTAGTTCGGTTACTTACTTACGTACTTAATAGGTCATTACAACCCTCTAAGCAGGATTACAACAGAGGCTTCGCACACCACCCATATACATATATATATATGTATAGATTTTTATTTACTCTCAGAGAATTTTTTTGACAGAAGACTGCTGAAAAGAAGTCGTTGAAGGAATATTTTCTCGTATTTTGTTTTGTTCGAGATCTTTGAACTGGCATTTAAATCATGGACTATCGTCTAATAAGCCTACACACTACCGACTGGAGTACGACGACTTCCCAGTGATTAAATCATCGTAATTTGGTCAAAGTCGTTCAAATGGAGGGGGTTGCTCCGGTGAGATGGGTATTTGATGCGGAGTTTTGCCGAAAGCGGCGAAGAAGACAATCGTGTTTGCGTTCGAAAGACCAAATCCAGGAAGCCCTGTCATTGATTGGTGTGACCAACGGGTGTAGGCGCGCTAAAAGCAAAGAAGGATGTGCCTGAAAGGATGTGTTAAGGCAGGCCGAAATCCGTTAATGGCCAGTTAATTAAGTAAGTAAATAATTTGGCCAATCAGTTACAAGCGTGAATGTTCACGAAGTAATAAATGAAGTACTTCATGAGCTGTGGTCATAAATTCAAATTAAGCGAAATTTTCAAACATACTTCATATGAGTGCGTGTTTGTGTGTGTATGTATCTATGTTTAGTTTTGTTTGGAGTATAAAAATAATTATCACGCACATTTTGTGCTTCAGTTCAACGGATACGGAAACCTGAACTTGCCTAATAATTACACAACTGCATTGAGTGAAAGAGAGAGGGAGAAAGAGAGAGAAAAAGCAGGAGTATAGTAGTCAAGCTAGTAACAAACAAATGCATGTGTAGTAGAATTAATTGTTATTTTTTTCTATCATGATATAGATTTGATGATGGTTTTCAAAGGCTAAACGTTTTGGCGAACGAATGAAAGTATTTATACCTTTAAGAATAGCATCGTAAGTAAATGTTGATTATGCAGAAATTTTGATTCATGCTCTTGACCCCTTTACACACTCATAAATTGTCATTCACTGAAATATGGAGAGTAAGTTTTTGATTATTGTTGTTACAAATATGACAGCAAACTGTCACACATATTTGGTAAACTGAGTCTGTACATAAAAATGTTAAAATGTCCGAAAGAGTTATGCGTTGTGCTATTGATGGCATTTTTGGGCACAATTTCATAGTGAATGTTCATGCAGACATCGTTATCCTGAAACGCTAGTACACTTGCAAGCACTGATATGTGCAATTTCGTCTACATGAACGTTAAACCATTTATAACATGCGGATATCTTTTACACACTCTTATGTTTTTCCTTTTAAAAACGTTTAAACTATGAGCTCGTAGATTGCAAATAAAATAAAAATAAATTTTTTGTTTAGTTTTAATTAAAATTCTTTATTATTCGCACAATTCTGTGTGCCACTGTTCACAACTTGATGTAAACAACAACAATTGCTTTGTTTGTTATTCCTCTTTGCACTCATTTCCATAAACAGTAACGGTTATTAGTCAATTATCCGACAGATCGTTGTAACGGAGATCTTCAAACACACCGCGTCTTCACACAAGACTGACTGAACTTCACTAACTTGCTCGCCTGCTTTGCGTTGCCTTTTATATAGCAAAGTATATATGATGAATATTTTTGAAGGTGAATGTTCATGACTTCGCCTTCTCGAAATCTGCCAGTATCATGATTCATTTAAAGTCACATGCAACTCAGCCAGTGAAATTCTGAAAGTATGTCCTTTCTAAGTAGATCTTCGAACTGATTAACAGCGCACCAACCACTTTTATATCTGGAATGCCCCTTTCAAGTTAAAAAATGGCTTCCACTCATCGACCCCATCAGTGCTTTTTTGTAAAAATTGAACAAGTTAAGTAATATGCGGTGATATTGACAAAGTACAAACAATATCCACGTCTTTTAAGATCAACTTCGCACTAAGATATTTGACATTATAAATGCAATAAGATTTAGCCGTGTTTTAGATAAATTCATAATTCCATCACTTATGTACATTCACTCACTTCTTTGTAGCAGATTCTCGTATTACGTTGATGTTGAAGAGAATTAGAGAGGATTGTCGTACTGCCACGAATTTATTATACAATGTAACAACGAAAGTGAATATGAATGCGATGAATTATTTACATTTGGTCTCAAAAACTTGTCGCTGAACTGCACATTATCGCTGTCGAAGACAATTTAGAATTTCATTTCATATTTATTCACGAAATACTCGCCTAGGAAACATCAACACAAAGTGTCTACAAACAACACACCCCCATTTTTTTAATATATTCCAACCTTTAGCCACAAATACTCGTTATATACGCATACGTACGCATAGATTTAAAGTTTACAGTAATTTTGCATAAATCGTTTACTATCCTACACTATCATGTGCTATTTGTTACTCGTTTTAATTTTCCCTCATAGTTGTGTCCTGGCTCTCTAGTCCGTTAGCTTATCTTTGATTGTAAATATGCCTCGTTCTGTATTTGGTATGACTCTGGTTATTATGCTTCCAATGTTGGTTGAATGTTTGTACTTAAAGGGGTATACCCCAAGCACATACAATTGCCTGGTATACTTGCATTGATATTGGTGTTGGGGAGTTTTCCTGTAACCAACAGCAGCAAGATCTGAAATATTCATAGCAGGCGTCATCGCTGGCAGCAGCAACTGCACAGAAATTGTAACAACAACATATAAAAGTTCCAATGCAAGTGTAGTGAATTAAAATCCTTTCGATTGTAGCTGTGCTTCAACCAGTCTGTGTTTGTTTTTTAAGGGAAACAGAAATTCTGTATTTTATGTTGGTATGTGAAAGCTGCTGCATTAGACGTAAGTGGATGGTTCAAATCCCGGGGCAGACGTCACCCACAAAACGTAATGCGAAAAATTCCCTTCAAAATTATGTTTGTACCACAGATCGTATGAGTGATGTGTTAAGAAAAATTATTTATTAAAATGTTGCATACTTTTCAGTGTTACGATGCGTATGAGTAAAGAATAATTAAAAATTTTCATACAAAAATTATAGTAAGCCTGTGATAATAATGAAAAAAAAATTTGAATAAAAACAATAAAGTATTTAATTGGTCTTTAGCTGTCAATGTAACTGTTTTTATATTTCTGAGAAAAATATGATTTTCTATGTTCATGCCTCAATAATCAAAGTTAAGAATAGTAGATGAATACTTTCATCAACAGTTTCAAATATTTTACAACACAAACTAGAAACATATTGTTACGAAACGAAAAACATACATAGATACTGGTGAGCGATGTAAACGCTTAACATTAAAATTGCAACCAAAAGCTACAAAAACAAAACAATGCAGTAAACAAACCTGTTTACAAATTATCGTACTGCTTAATATAACAAACACATGGTAAACAAGTAACCAAAAATCCACCAACAATACTACAAGAATATGTCATTGTTTACATTTATAAAGATTTCGAGAAGGCGAAGTCACGAATATTCGCCTTGAAGAACATTCATGAGACTGTTTACCCTGCCATATAAAAGACAAGGCAAAGCAGGCGACTGAGTGAGTGTGTGAAGACGCCGTGCTTTTGAAGAGAGTAATGTAGCAGGTCACTTTCAATATTTTTATTGGCATGGAAATTATGGTGTTAAAAGGGTTTTTATACTCTTTGCTCTACCATTTTTTAAAGATACATTTTTTTGAACCAATAAAACTTTTTATATGTTTAAAAGAAGATATTGATTGTTTATAAAAATAAATTGTACCGGACAGGATTAAAATTTTGTTGTTTGGTACCCTTGTAGACCGTTAAGTAGTGTGCTATCAGCATCTCATGAAAAGGCGACTGAAGACACCAGCAAACAAATATATTCCTTCATATACCTTATTTCATGTACCTATATATTACAGATATGTTTGTATGTAGTTGTTTATTACGAAGAGAGAGTATTTCAGGAAAGACCAATCATACATACATACATGATTGATCATTACAACTCTTTAGTCAGAATAACGACCTTATTTCTCTTGGCACTTATGTTGTGTGTGCTAATTTCATACATGAGTGGCGGTACAGTCTAAAGTCAAACACAGATTTATTGAGAAAGTTTTTAATGACAATTTTATTTACTCTCAGAGTTTTTGCAAGAAATCCGTTGAGAGGAAATCGCCGAAGAAATATTTTTTCTTGTTTCGTTTTGTTGGAGGGGTTGGAACCGAGACGACACGTCTCATAAGCTAACCCACTACCTACTAGACTACGGCGACTACATGCTGTAATGATATGCAGAAGGCTTGCATAAATTATGCACTGGATATATACCTGATGATCAGACTAATAAGGGCTACGGTTAGACAGCTCAAATCTGTAAACAGTTCAAATGGAGATGGACTAGTTATAGAGATATGTTGGCATAAACCTGTCCTATAGGAGCGTAGTAAACTTTGTTGGACTTATGTCCAATGCATATGGAAGTTAAGACCAGAAGTTTGAAGCTTATGGTGAGGTTATAGGGAGAGAAGTATAAAGCAATCATAACGCAGTAAAACCTGTTGGATTTAAGTCTGCTGCATAGGGAAGAAAAGACCAGAGGTTAGAAGCTTATTGTTAGGTTAACGGGAGCCAAGTATAAAATAACATTCGTAAGGGAGCAGATGACAGCGCAGGCAGTGCAATTTCTCTACTTTGAGTCACAGTGCATGGCATTTGATTTGAAATACTTGTCAGCAATAAAAATATTAAGATAACAGCCTGTACTTTTATACGATCCAGGAATTTGTAAAAATTCCTTCATAAAATAATTTAAAAAAAAATCTTCTGAGAATATTTCCATTTTAAATGTATTTTCTTTTCCTTGAAATTGCATTGAAGGCAATTGGCTGTGAATCACTGTTACAACAAAAGCAATATGTTTTTATTATTATTGTTATGTTAGTTACTGAAAGCGAAAAACAAAAAAAAATAAAAGAGAATCAATTGTACAAACACAGAATTCAGTTGCACAATTGTAGTCAAATATAAATATATTGGCAGACGGATAAAAATAAAAAAATTCTGACTTCAACAAAAAGAAAAATCGTTTGATTTAACTCGTAATTGTTTTTTATAGAATCAGTTTTACATTTGAATAGTATTGCAATGTCAATGGATGACTACAATGATGGTGATGGCGAAAGCCATGAATCAACCATAAAAATTGAATGAGCGGGAGAGGGCATATAACAACACAATAAATTGTTAGCAATTTAAAGCAGAAAATAAAGAATTTCATTTTTTACACTTGCAATCGTAAATGATTGTGCAATTGACGTTTGCCTGATAGACAACAAATGATTGATTGTTTTAAAACAAACTCATCAAGCAAGTGAATGGAAAAATGTAAACAATGTTGCAACTATTTTTACTCCTTTTTCAATTAATATTGAACACAACAGTTACATGCATTCAAATTCATACGATATTTTTTTTGATTCCGTTTTTTTTTATGAGAATTGTAAAGAAAAACTCACACAAATGCCTTCTAAATAAGCAATTGTGCACGTTAAAACTATGAAAGTAGCCATTAATAGAAAACCAATTTAAAACTGAAACAATTGGATTTATTTAGCTAAGATTCTATTTAAAATGCAATTAAACAGGAAGATGTTTTAATAAAGTCGAGAAATGTCGTGTTGTAATGGTTAGACTGCTCAAATGAGGTAATCGAGGTTCAAATACCGGCTTTCGAAATCGTCAAATTAAGAAGCTTCAATCACCAGGTTAGAGGACGTGTACTTGTCAATTAAGTCAAGTACAGTACCCGGAGGTCGAATTGACCCATTGTACAACGTCCTAGTTTCTCACACGACTTATGTTGTGTGTGTTAATTTTATACATGAGTGGTGGAACCTAGATTTTAAAGTCGACTCTGAACGACAGATTTTTGAGAAACTTTTCATGGCAATTTTATTTACTCTCAGAGTTTTTGCCAGAAATGTGCTGAGAGGATGTCGACGAAGAAATACTTTCTGTATTTTGTCTTGATGTCTGGCCTGGGGCTCGAACCCTGGCTTTTGCGTCTAATAAGCCAACACACTACCTACTAGACTACGGCGACTTCTGATTGATGGGTTAATCAACAGAAAATCCTTGCCACTACATCCGATATATGTTCACAGATGATGTTGTTTTTGTTGTTGAATTCGCCGTAGTCTAGTAGTTAGTATGTAGAGTTATGGTTGAAGCCCCAGCTTAGACATCTCGAACAATAACCCAATTTAAAACAATTTTTTTACAGCGATTTCCTCTTCTGCTAACAACTTTGAGAGTAAAATAAAATTGCCATGAAGAGATCCTCAAATATATCTCGTTCGAAGTCGATTTTGAACTGTTGGTCTCGCCTCTGAAGGATAAAGTTAACACACACATTGTGGGTGATGTGAAAGGCTAGGTTGTAGTCATGACTAAAGGATTGTAATCCCCAATTAAGTAAGTAAGTAAGACGGCATTGTTTTTAAGCAACGACTAAGAACCTCCTATCATTCTGGGAAAATTTGATTAAATTTCGATTTCGTTTATCGAATTTCATTTCGTTCAGAACGTTTGATGCAACTTTATTTGCAATTTCCTTTGATTGAAATCAGTTTTAAATTACTTCCGCGTATTTTTTACAGTAAATTGGTTTTCTTGCAATCAAGTATTTCGGTTTCTGGTTTTTGGTGGTTTTTGTTCTTCCACAAAAAGAAGAGAGCGAGAGAAAGAGAGAATAATGTATTGATTATGGATGTTGTTACAGAATAAATAGATTTTTAGTGCATCAGTAACTAATCAAGTCGTGACACGTATATTTTTGGTCGAATGTGAGTTGGCAACCGTTTCTCGTTACTGCATTGTTTGCAACAATTCAATTGTAAATCCTCTCTTTGTATGCACACACATACAAACACATGAATGTGTGTGGCGAATGTGGCAACATATGCACGAGGCGAGAAAAATACAAAAAGAGAAGAGCACAGCATTGGAATACATTTATTAGTTCAGTTATGTTTCATAAATTTTATTTATTTTTTTCCCGATTGTTTGTTTATTTCTGGCTTTGTTTTGTTGTTGTCTATGTCAATATGTGTATGTACTGTACGGTAAAGAGTATTGAATGCTTGTGCTGTAAGTGCATAAGAGTGTAATTGTGTGTGCATTTGAGTTTATTTATCCACTGAGTCCTGTTTACCAACAAAAGCAATTGGTGTTTGGCTTTGGTTTTTAAAACTGTTTATTTGCAGCATTTTTTTTATTCTCATTGTTGTTGTAATTGTGTTATTCAGTTCATATTATTTGTGTTGGTAACGTTATTATTTCCATACAGTTGTGAGGACAGCAGTAAAAAATGATGTTCATTGCTCCTTTGTCGGTGTCTGCCGTGATACTGCAACACGATAACATACAATATTTTGTAATGTTTTGTTGCATGAGTACGTCGAAGGATAATTTTGCCTGTCAGTTATAGTCACACCATTTTTGCTACTGCGAAGATTGCTGTCGCATCTACTTTGGTGCCATTGCTGTTGTTCCTGTTGCTAGTAGTGACACTCGATAATTGTTATCGTTTTGTTTGATGGCTGTTCGTTCTTTTTTTTTTCTTTTCATTCCGTGTGACTTTTTTTGTTTAGTGTCGGCGTTTCAAGCTTCTGTTTTTACCAATGTTGGTTCATATTGTTTTTTTATTCTTATTGCGTTGCAATGAATTTTTGTATTCGAATATGATTTTCATTGGAACGCATGAGTGTTGGTACTGTAGCATGAGTAACTATTTTGTATGTGAGTAATGTTCATGTAGCAAGTACATTCTCATGATGCATGTTTTTATACACTTTGTACTGCTATTGCTTTATGTACACGTACTGTAGTTGCATTTCTACATACAAATAACAATATATGTACACATGTATTGAGTGTACACGATACTATATTTTTTTGGATACAATATAAAATATTTTTTTTTAATTTCATTCATTTACAGAAGTTCATACATGTTCAATGCTGCAATATCAACGTATTCGTGTACACTTGCTGTACTAGTGCCCTGTATATGTTAACACTAGACATGGTAAATGCTGTAATTTGTTGTATTACAGTCGCAAATATTTTGTTGTTAAAAAGGAATAAGTTTTCGTTGTTTATATTTCTCCTCTTTTAATTTCCTATCTTTTACAGTAGCTTCCTCAATCTTCCTGTATCGTAAACGACGGAATTGTTTTACACCTCATAAACAGTTGGTGTCGACTATTTAGTGCTTTAAGAATGAACACCAAAAAAACTCAAGGCATACATTAAATGACACACGTAATGTGTTATTTGTCATAAGAAATTATTTTTATGGTACAGCATAGCATATTGTGTTTCATGGTTTTATTTTTCGATTAAAATTGAATACAAATTTCAAGTGCATTTTCAATTGTTGGCACAAGACTCAAGTGCATGCCATGGTGCTAGGACCTTAGTGTGAAGGGCGTGGGTTAGATTCCCATAAGAGGCTCTGTTCCGTTACATTACATCGAGCATAATAATTACAAAACACCTCGTAATTGTATGTGAAAGTACACAAAATTTATCATAAAATTTAAATTATTTCTCTTTAAAAACAATAATTTTTAAATAAAATATATTATACATTCACAGTATATACATACATCATATTGATACGTTTTGAACTTTAAAAACGTATAAAATATGTGTTCGTAGATTGCAGATAAAATAAGAATAAATTTGTGTTTAGATTTAATTAAAATTCTTTATTATTTGCACAATTCTGTGTGCCACTGTTCACAACTTGATGTTAACAACAACAATTGCTTTTCATAGTTATTCCTCTGTTTATACGCTTTGCAGAAACAATAACAGTTACTAAGCAATTATACGACAGATCTTTGTAACGTAGATCTTCAAACCACAACTACTCTGTTCAAACACACCGCGTCTTCACACAAGACTGACTGAACTTCACTGACTCACTCGTCTGCTTAGTCTTGCCTTTTATATGGCAGGGTAAACGGTCTAACGACTGTTATTGAAGGCGAATGTTCGTGGCATCGTCTTCTTAAGATCTCTATAAATGTAAATAGTTGTTTAAACAACTATGTATACATTTATTATTGTGGTGTTGTTTATGTATTTTGTTTACATTTATTCTTGTAGCGTTTGTTGTTGTATTTTTGTTTACTTGTTTACCATTTTATTTATGCTGGTGTTTGTTGTTGTATTTTGGTTTACTTGTTTATCATTTTAATGTGAAGTGACGTAAAAGCAATACACCAGTATCTACATTCTCCATTTTCATAACAATACGTATGTATACATATGAATATGTGCCTATGTGTATATCTTAATCTTAATAATCTTAATGAGAGAGAAAACCAATGCTGTTTCGTAAAATGCATTGAAGCAGTTAAAATGTTTGAAATACCAATCCTAACAGTGTTTATTGTTGAACCTTCCAATTGAATTCATACATATGCTTACGGGTCTTAAGCATTTTTAGAATTTGAACATAAAGTAGCACATTTGAGAGTATGTTGCTTGTAGGACTTCTCATATAAGCATCGGAAATTATTTACTCTTACCGACACAAGCATTGTAGTGGCGGCAAACCAACCACTAATGTTCTTAACCATTTAACCATGTTTATTTATCAGTGCCCGTGTAGTGCAGTTCAGTTCAGTTCAATTTCTCTTTCACTTTCTCTTGGTTCTCTCTGTACTTAACATTTTGTTATTCAACTTAGAAATTGAAGAGATTTTGCAACACGATTAGACCCATTATACCCCAAACACAGTTAAACAAACTCAACCGAGCACACACACACACATACATACACATAAATGTTCTGAATTATATGCCTTTCATGAACAAATGGTTATGCCTGAATTGAATTGAATGCAAGTGTTACCATCTTTATCTCTTAGTGTTTACCACAATTACCGTAAACAAACACACTTGCATGGACACCAATATATGTACATACATATCGTATACAAGTATTTGAAAATCAAGTTATATTCTGATTTTGAAGGCTAGTGCGTCTGTGGAAGGAGTAAATTTTCTTTAGAAATTAATGGAGACAAAAAATGTTTTGAAGTAAATTTGAAATTTTCTTTAATTGAATATGTATACAGCTTAAAAAGCCAAGTGAAAATGCAAAGCCAAGAGACAACAGCTTCATTTAAATTGTTTTAATTGTGTGGCTTAAGGGAATTTGTATGAATATTCAGGAATAGTACAGAACATCTACAATTGATACTCAATATTGTTTTCATTGTCTTAAATGGATTACATCATTCAATTTTTTTTAGTAATTTCGAATTATGTTTGCATCGAAATCGAAATCGTGTACATGATAATAATGCCACCAAACGGTTCAAATCCCAGGTCAGAACAAAATGAAATTGAAAAAAAATTTTCGGCGGCTTCCTCTGAGTAGATTGCTGGCAAAAACTCTGAGAGTAAATAAAAATTGCAATGAAAAGTTTCTTAAAAATCTGTCGTTCGGAGTCGCCTTTTAACTGTAGCTTCCGCTTTTCATGTATCAAATTAACACACACAACATAAGTGTTGTGAGAAAACTAGATCGTAATCCTGACTGAAGGGTTGTAATGACCAATTATGTAAGAATGTATGTAAAATGTCATCCCCAAAATAGTGGAATCATAAGCTTATGAAAGCTGGACAATGGCACATAAAGTGATCCATCGGTTTAATGACTTCACCACATTTCCTGCTTTTATTGTTCTCCGCCACGCCAATAAGGGGCAGGTATACCTGTAAAGCGGAGTATTTAGTGAGTACGCTTATTAGTGTCCTCAGGTGGCTCTTATTTAGTTTTCTAATACGCATGATTGAAGTCGCCATAGTCTAGTAAGTAGTGTGTTGGCTTAATAGACGTAAAGCCATGGTTCGAATTCCAGGTCAGACATCAAAACGAAAATATGAAAAAAATATTTCTTCGGCGACTTCCTCTCAGGCAAACGCTCTCAGAGTAAATTAAATTGCCATAAAATGATTCTCTGAAAATCTATCATTACACTGTAGGTCCCACCACCTCATGCATAAAAGCATCATCCTGACTGAAGGGTTCTAATGACGAATTATGTATGTAGGTATGTGCGTATGTATGTAATACTCATGATGCTCTGACATTATTGTATGTGACACATTTTTAATCACAATTTATCTTATGTTATAGAATGAACTCGCAAACTAAAATTCAATTCATAAAGTACCCAAAACAGCCTTCTTGTATACAATCTCCTTTTTATGGTCTGTGGTGTAAATTTTTTCTTTATCAAGTCTTATTCCAGAAAATACAATCGCTTATGCAGAATTATTCCAAAATATATCTTTTTTATCCTTCAAAAACAAATAAAAATTTTTCATGAGTTATGCTTGAATGAAAAACAAAAATTGCAGTAAAAATTGTTACCACAGTTGTTATGCTACACAAATCTGTGGCAACAAATTACAGCTTTTATCTGTCTTTGGCTAAGTCCTGCTAACACCTTCTCAAAAGCAACTGAAGTAGTGCTAAAACGAAATGCACACTTTGTTGCTTTGCAAACGTAATATTATTCAACATTTTTTATGAAGGATTCTTGTTTTATTTTTACGTTCTAAATTCTATTTCAATCTCTTTCGCTTTTTTTCCTTAGCAATTCATTTATGCAAATCGTTGTTATAAAAAAGGAGTAAAAATCTTATACAGGAAGGAAGAATCACAATAAAAGAAAATTAAATCCTGAAGGTGTTTATTAAAGGGTTTCGTAAAAGGGCATGCAAGGAACGGTTGGCTAAGCAAACAACAGCGACTAGTCTCCAGCTATAGAAATGACAATCAACTCTGGTTGTCGGTTTGTTTTCCAGTCTATAAAAAACGAAAAAAATCATTGAAACAATGTAGTTTTGCAAGGTGAACGAGTACTTTAGTTGGTGTTGTTGTATACCAAATTGCAACCTGATCATAAATAATGTTAAAAAGTTGTGTGGCATGAATAGTAGGGGCTGCAGTAAAATCAGAGGCTGCAGTGGCATCATCGTCGTCGTCATTACGGCACTCATTTGACTTGCAAATGCTGAGAACTATGAGACAGTGGTGATGCCACGTCTCTACTGCTGTATGGAAGGGTAGTGTCTGTAGCACACACCGCTCGTTTTAAACACTAAAAGAGTGTTTGAAACAGAGATAGAGAGAGAGTTAGCAAGCGAATAAAATTAACAGAAAGAGTTGGAAATAAGTACAAAAGTATTTTACTACCATCACTTCATGTACATTTTTCAATAATTTAAAACACTATATTTAGTTTTCCATAAAAAAACTCTATAAGGACGCAGTAAAGTATTTGAAAAATATTTTGAAAATCATTGCTTGAATGCTACATGAAATCCTTATTGAAATACGTTTTCAATTCTTTTTTTTTTTGTTGTTTGCTAAAGTTTGCTGTTAAAAATTGTTGGCATTTGAGACGGCTTTGTATGCAGCAGATTTGAAATTTTCCAATCAATAAACATTTTCCTGCCAGTCAGTCTGCCTAAATGCCTGACTGACTGCACGTTTGCCAGCCTGTCTAATGTCTGTAAACGATGATGCAAAACGCCAGCCCTACAATATATTTAAATATGAGCCGCAAAAAAGTATGCGGTGATGAAAAATCAGAGGAGAGAGCAGTAACGATTTGTGCAAAAGTTATTGAGCTTTTTTCTGTGTGTATTAAAGAACAATAAAAACCTTTGTTTTGTATTGTTTTGGCTTTTTGTTTTTTGATAATCAAATACACATACACATGCCAACTGTGCATATATCGATCAAAAAGTTTTATCAAATGCAAATGTTACTTCCGTTTCCTGTAACAAACCAAACGAATTTGGTTTGCACAAAAAAAAATCCTCGTTTCTTTTTTTTTATCAATAAATGCGAATGAAAATAGAAAATTGTTTAAAATAACGAATCGAAAAATTTGCTTTGGCTGATGGGTTTTTAATGTACACACACTGGCTGTTTACCAAAGAGTATAACAGTGGGGCCATAACAGCCAAATATGGATAACGAATGTGAATTTTCTGATATGATTTGATTTGAATGATGATGATGATGGCAAAAAATTCGTCATTTTAAGAGAAATGAAAACAAATTCAACTGACAAAACTTTTTATTGAACAAAAAAAAATATGAGACAAAAATACGGCATTTACTGTTCTTTACCAAAATATTACTTTCGAATCTTTAAAACACCAATACATTCCTCCATGATCCTCTCACTCATAGCACAATATATAGGCACTTTATGAATAATTTAAGCTCCCCTTTTATTTAACCGGCATGCATATTTGCATGTCATTGTACTGTCGTTTTTTTTTTAGCAACTCTACAACACTTTCTTTCTTTCTCACATGCAAAAAAACATATTCACACACACTAAAATTTGTGACTTCATTTACTTCAATATCGCTGCAGTTAGCAGCAGAATACATATGTATGTATGTTTACAGGCGAGTTGGTTTCTTTGCAATTGTAAGTCTGCTTGAGTCTATGTTTGTGAATGTAATTCCCGTTTTTCCAAAGCCAAGTGTTATAAAATGTTTATTGTTTCCTCCGTTATTTTGTTGCTTTTATTTTTATTGTTTTTTGTTGCTGCTGTTCCTTTTGAGGCCTCAAATAGTTTTTTATTGACTTTAAAAAAAATTGCAATTCAAGTGGAATTTTTAAATGAAAAAATTGTAAATTTTTAAATAAAATTAAATTAAAATTAAATTTTTATGGTCCAATCTGTGCGCGCTTTTTGGTTATTTTTTTATTTTTTTTTTAATTTTTTCTAACTTTTTCTCTTTCCCTCATTTTTGTTAAAAAATCGCACATTTACTGTAGTTTAAGTTTCAAATATTACTTGCTGGGAGTAAATAAAGTCGCCGTTGCCTAGTATGTAGTGTGTTGGCTTATTAGACGTGAGGCCACACAGTTTAAATCATAAGTGAGAGCCACTGAGAGAAAATGAAATAGCCATGAAGAGTTTCTCAAAAACCCTGTCGGTCGGTATGGACTTTAAACTGTAAATCCCGCCACTTGTGTATAAAATTAACACACACAACATCAGTGGTGCAAGAAGCTAGATCGTAATCTTAACTAAAGAGTTGTAATGACCAAATACGTATGTATGAGTAAATAAAATTTTAGGTAATTTTATACATTCCTAGTAATCACAGAGTGATTGCAAATGAGAAAGCAAATATTCATGCTGAAATTCATGATAAGCCAATGCCTTTAAGTGCATTAAGCAGGCGTTAAGCTAGAGGAAACGTCACTATTTTGGAATAATTAAACAAAATGGCAGCGACTCTAAAGAGCTATGCGTATTTTAAAACTAAATAAGGGCGACCTGAGCACGCCTTACATGTACACCTAAACCGTATTGGCGTGATGGAAAATGATGTGTGCAGGGTTTGAACTAAAGACATCGCAACAATGCAGCGCTTTTTGTGTCATTTCCCAGGTTTAACAATCTCCTCGTCTTAGAGGACTGTATACAGACTTTCTATAGCAACTCAGATAATATTCTTTATGATGAGGGCACAAAAAGCATACGTGATCGCTTAGGTGTATGTTTACTCATGTCAATAGACATGAGACCATTAGTTGGTCTCCTCTTCATCAACCTACATACCAGTCGACCGTAATTAAAAAATGTTTTAAGACTACAGCCGTCTTTAATGATAATTGAAGCAAATTTTATTTCCATTTTTTTAAGCATAAAAGGCATCGGAAAGGATTGAAAGGATGAGGGCCCAATTACAGATATTCAAAAATAAGTTTTTTTTGCAAAATAAACTCATATTTTGTTGTTTTTTCTCTTATGTTCAATGAAACAGAGTGTATTTGCTATCATAAAAGGCTTGAATATTTTGTGAAGCATATTGGGATACATTTTAAATGAAATTCAAAGTTTTTTTCTTCATTTTTTTGTTTCGTTTTCAAATGTTTTTACAATTCTGCCAATGCTGAAGCTCTGTGGTGGTTTTAAATTTATTGAACATTTTTACAGAATTTGAACGAATTTTTGAGAATATTTTTGTAAATGAATATACAAGGAAACAAGTAACTGTCATTGTATTTGTTGCAGTTTCAATTATATAGGGTGGACCATTTAAAAGTATAATTTAATTCATACAATCAAACAAAAGCAGTTCACAGTGTGTATACGTGTTGCGTATATGTACGTATTTGTTTGTAATTGAAATTAGTCATACGCTGTGAAGTACAATTGATTCGGTTAGAAATGGTACATTGGACTCATTCATATGACTGCCGCAGTTATTCTGTTGAAACCAAACTTTGTTCACATCAATACCATGAAGAGCGGGTACAAAGAAATCGGTTATAATGGTGCGATAACTGTCACAATTGACCATATGTTCTCCATTGGTTGCCTCCGCTCCTCAAGTCTTACCAAACAGTCACTCGTAATGGCAATTTTGCTTATTAACGTACCTTCCAATCCCTTAAGCGTGACAGCACAACAATACCTACTTGATGGCTTTCATAGCGATCAAATGAAGTAATATTTCATTTCTAACCGGAAGAATTGCACAAAATTTTCAAATTAAAACTTTTAAATGGTGCACCCTATATATAAATGTCCAGTTCCATTCTATATCTGTGCTTACAGCCATCCGGGTAGCAACATGTCCCAATGTACCATTCTGTGTCATGAATCCGTTTGACCAAAAAAGTCGATTTGGTTTTTTTCCTTTAATTTCTTGATAAAATCTGGCCTATGATTGCATTCTTCTACAGTTCTTCTTGCATTTAATTTACTTTCTTTCGTATTAAAATAATTTATAATGGACTGTGTATTACAAGCATCCCATGGCTGCTATTTTACATGAAAAGATGAGCAAAAAAGACGCAAAAAGAACACAGCGACATTATTTTGGCCACTTCTTGTTAAAATTGTTCCTGTAGCTGTTTGTGAATACATTTTCTATAATTTTGCTGTGTTATGCCCCAAAAGAATTTTAGTCAAGCAAAAATTCCAAGAATAAAATGCTTTTCACAGCAAAAGTAAAATATACTGGAGGCGACAGCAAAAGAAATTAAAATTTTAATACAAATTAAATGCACTTCTATGAGATATTAAATTTAATTTTTCTGAAAACGAAAAACGTAAGACAAACAATAATAACATGGCATAGAGGAAAATCTTCAAAGGGAAGTCAAAGCTGTGTGAAAAGGTAGAGTAGCGAGCAGTAAATGTAAAAAGGCAAAAATTAATGGGAAAAGTTGAGGAAAAACTAGAGATAGTGAACCTAAGGACAGGTACAGCATAAGTTATTAAATATACAGCAACAGATCAATGCAAGGACTTACTGACACGAGAGCAGTCTGTAGAGATTTTTACATCATACAACGTTATTGCGTCTTCACAAGTTCGATTTTATTTTTCCATACTTGGAATTTTCTTTCAAGGAAATTTCATTTTTTTTCATTTTTTATTCGAATAGAACTGCCGTGTTTTCGACGTATAAAATATGGTTAGATAAACCAGTTCAGCCAAGAAAGTTACAATCCTTTAGTCAGGATTACAACCTAGCTTCACCACCACCACTAATGTTGTGTGTTAATTTCATCCATGAGTGTTGGAATCTACAGTTTAAACTTGACTTCGAACGACAAATTTTTGGAGAAACTTTTTATAGAAATTTTTTTTGTTTTTTATGTGTATTAAAAATCAGAAACTTTACTAACTTTTCAAACAGTCTTGACAATCAAAAAACACTTTAAGTGAATCAAACAAGAAACATAAAAAAGATTCCTGGTTGCAAAGTGAAACAATGTAAACGTGTAAACGCTGTCCTCTTGACAGCTTGAGGGTTAAGTATACGCCTGGATTCTACATCAAATTGATTGCTTGGTAACTCTGCTATTTTCTATTGGTAACAACCAGTTGCAGTTGATGACCATTATTGCTGAGGTAAATAAGTGCAGAACATCAACGGTATGTTTTGTTAAATTTCTAGAGATAGGGGAGTAAATTAACGATAACAAGTAGTTATTTACACTCAGATAAATAGAAATAGAAAACACTCATTATTCGATTCCGTTTGATTTATATTGTTACGAAAATGAAGAATCTAGATGCTGGTGTTTTGATTTTACATCGCTTAACTTTAAAATTATAAATAAAAAAATACAACGACAACATCAGCATAAAAAATGGTAAACAGGTAAACAAAAATACAATAACAAACACTACAAGAATACATGAAAACGAAATACACAAACAACGGTAATGAATGTAGACAACGATGTTTGCATTTATAGATATTACGAGACGGCCAAGTCATGAACGTTCGCCTTCAAGAAAATTCATCAGACTGTTTACTTTGCCATATTAAAAGACAAGACAAAACAGGCGGGTGAGTTAGTGGGTGAGTTTGGAGTAATCGTGGTTTGAATATCTCTGTTACAAAGATCTGTCGTATAATTGCCTAGTAATTGTTATTGTTTATGCAAAGGGTATAAACAGAGGAATAACCAAGAAAAGCAATTGTTGTTGTTTACATCAAATTGTGAACAGTAGCACACAGAATTGTGCGAATAAATTAAGAATTTTAATTAAAACTAAACACAAATATATTTTTATTTTATTTGCAATCTACAGGCTAATATTTTTAACGGTTTTAAAAGGTAAAAACGTAACAATATATTTACTGGTTTCTTTGTACATTTATTTTCCATTGCCTTACAAACTTTCTATTTATTCTTTTTAACAAGGATTTCTTTATAATTTCCATCAACATCAGATTCACAAACATTACACAACGATTTGCTGCTGTCATTCGAATTTAAAATTTCTCGAATGGATTTTAGGGGAACAGTTCAAATGAATTCATATTCTAGGAAACTAAACCACTTTCCAACATCATAAGAAATAAATTCATTATGTTACTGCCTAGCAGCTAGTTTAACCATCAGAATTACTTGGAACACAATATGCAATTAAAATAAAACAAAACTAACGGATTTCTTGAATTGGAAAATATTTCTCTTGAAATATTTTTTTGTTTTGTTTATCGTACGTATCGTAAAATTCACTTTCTCCTGCTGCACTTTCTATTATTTTGTTGTTGTTGTTCTCAAGGTCTTATCTGGTGTTTAGTTGAATTATTACTTTGGTTTCAATCGAATCTTTTTCTTTTCATAGCTTTCTCTTTCTATAATTCGAATTCTTTCGATTCGATTTGTTTCCATTTGTATACATTAATCGTCTATGCAGCTCTAGATATTCCAAGATTCTCATGGTATTTGTGGCCCCAATAGAAAGTGTAACAAAGTTCACACACTTGCACAACAACAACAACAGCAGCAACGGATAAACCACAAACAAATATCCTGTAACATAAATTGTAACGACACCTACACTTTTACATTTAAAAGTGGGCAAAAAGTTTACAAACTTTGTTTAATTGTTGCCAATATTTTGTGTAGCTTGTCGATGTTTTCTTGCTTGGCTTTTCTACTTGGAAAGCATGTTTTTCATTTAAATACTATGTGCCTAGCCAAGGTTTGCAAATTATTTTACGCTGCCTACCCTATACTAACTAGAATGATGGAAAGAATAGAGAAAAGGATCGAGAAGAAAAGAGAAAAAAACTGACTTTACATAACAAAAGTTAAATTAAATTTTGTTTTACAAAATAAACAAATATTGTGCCTTGTTGGCAATAATATTCTCTTCTCTTCTCTTAAGAATCAAATACCTACGGAAATATTTACGTAAACATTCTCTTTATATCCGTTTTGTATTACATCCTCTGGTTTGACGTATGTAATGTAGCCACAGAAAGTTTTATACACAGGAGAAGTATGGATAGTGAACTATAAACAGAGAAAGAGAGAGAGAGAGAGGACGAGAGGTAGTGAAGGTGTAGTTGGTGGTTGTTGCAATACAGTAACACATATACCACCGTCTGACGACATTCTTTCTCTTTCACATGCCATAGGAAACCATCAAACTTTTTAATGTAAAATTTCGTAGGAGCACAAGCTTATCTACGTAAATATTGTTCAACATAGACACACACTTTCATTCACACATGTTTAGCTTAGTTCAGTGTACTTTAAAATGAACAAATATGGGTCATTCCATTAGTTTTTGAAAATTGTTTTCAGTGTGGAAGTAATTCAATTCTCAGCGCTCTTAGTAAAAAATTAATTAAGTAGAGGCAAAAACTATTTATAAAACGATTCACATACATACATACGTATACAATTGGTCATTACAACTATTCAGTTAGGATTATGACCTAGCTTCTTACACCAGTTACGTTGTGTGTGTTAATTTTATAACAGGTGATTTTTTAGCTATTACTGGTTCAAACAGCTCACGCACGTTTCGTGTTTTGTTTCACTGTCAAACATCTTCAGTTTGGTCTATAATTTGAATTTGAATTTTATTATCAAAATGCATGCTCTGTTAAGAAAGTTCATCGCGCGCTTCTTCCATTTTATGGTCAGTTTAATCGACCCACTGAAGCGGCTATTCGGGCTATTCGGGCTATTGTGACTAAATTTCGCACTAAATTTACATTGTTGGACATTAAACCACCACCACGCATACGTAGAGTGCGAACTGTATCGGCCAGTGTTAATGATGACTATCAATTATCGATTCGTTGCCGTTCGCAGCAATTGGGCCTCTGTTACTCAACAATGTTGGAAATTTTGCTGAAGGATTTAGGTGTGAAGCCTTTCAAAATACAGCTGGTGCAAGAATTGAAGCCGAACGACCTACCGCAACGCAGCAATTTTGGTGAATGGGCACTTGGAAAGTTGGTCTTTATCGAAAGATTGTGTTCAGCGACGAAGCTCATTTTTGGCTCAATGGATACGAAAATAAGCAGAATTGTCGATTTTGGAGTGAAGATCAGCCAGAAGCATTGGAAAAGCTACCAATGCATACAGAAAAAAGTCACAGTTTGGTGCGGTTTATGGGCTGGTGGCATCATTGGACTGTACTTCTTCAAAGATGCTGCGAATCGTAACGTAACTGCGAATGGTGAGCGCTACCGTAAGATGATATCCAACTTTTTTTATGCTCAAAATGCAAGAGCTTGACTTGCATGACATGTGGTTTCAGAAAGATGGTACCACATGCCATAAACCGACGAATTCATGTGAGATGAATGCTTTGGAGCTAAATGCTTTTGGGCAGAGCTCGAGAATACCGAGGTCTCCGGTGCGAAATCGGGAAATAAACCCGTTTGGACAGAGCACGAGAACTCCGAGATCCCCAGTTAACGGGAAAGATTCGGGATTAGTGGTCCTAGGATCAGAACCGTCACGAGGCGACATGGGGTCAGCGGCCAGCGGTGTTTTTGGTCAACTCGGCGACCAAATCAGAAGTCTGATTGATATGTTGGAGGATGGGAAAAGGAGGTCAATCCATCAGCCGATGAGGGATGCGATTGACTCTATCAAAACCCTATATGACCTGTACGCAAGCGAGCTGCAGGGACAAACTACCAAGGCGACTAACCGCAGCAGTTCTGCTACACAAACATCGCCATTGTTGAGGAACCAGGAGACGAAGAGGAAACATGAGGAGACCTCCGAAATTCCTGCGGCAAAGAGGAGAACTCCGAATCCTGCAGCAAGGGCTCCAGCGAGGGAAACTACAGATGTGACCTTGAGCCGGCAGGAGAATACCAAGGGAGTAAATGAGGAACCAGGGTGGCAGAAAGTCACGAAAAGAAAAACGAGGAACAAGAAACCACAGGAGAGGAAAACGAAGCCAGATGCGATCGTGATTGCGACGAAGGATAACACGTCGTATGCCGACATTCTGAGGAGAGTCAAAACGGACCCTAAGCTTTGCGAATTAGGAGAAAACGTGACCAAAATTAGGAGAACCGCAAAGGGTGGTCTACTACTCCAACTCCGCAGGAGCGGGGAGCACACGGAGAACTTCAGGGGAGCCATTGGAGAGCTCTTAGGAGAAAACGCGTCCGTCCGCACTCTAAAGGATATGAGGACAATTGAGATCAAGGACATCGACGAGATCACGGAGAAGGAGGATGTATATGAGGCTATACGAAAGATCCCAGGCCTCGAGATTTTCGGTAAGCCCGACGTAGTTGCCCTTAGGAGGGCATATGGTGGGACGCAAACTGCCACAGTGAGCCTTGACGCAGACGCTGCAGCTATTCTCTTGAAGGAAAGTAGAATCAGGATCGGCTGGGTCATATGCAGGATTCGCGAGAGAAACATACCGACGAAATGCTTCCGGTGCTTGCAGTTTGGGCACATGGCTCGTCAGTGCAGGAGTAAGGTTGACCGCTCGGGAACTTGCCGTAAGTGCGGACAGGAGGGGCATATTGCCAGAAATTGCGAAAGGGAACCTCTTTGCATGTTCTGTAAAGTGGACGACCCGAAATCCGCCAACCATATCGCGGGGAGCGGAAAGTGTCCGCAATTTCTTAGCGCTCTTAAATCACGTTCTAGGAGATGAAATTGATACAGATTAATCTGAACCATTGCGAAGCAGCCCAGGACCTATTGGTCCAGAGGGTAAAGGAGGAGAATATCGATGTCGCAATCATAAGCGAACCTTATAGGGTACCGAGGAATAGTACTTGGATCACGGACGGATCTAGTACTGCGGCTATATGGATTTGTGGTTCATTACCCTTCCAGCAAACCTATGCGCGGGACATTGGTTTCGTTATGGCCAGGATAAAGGGAGTTTTCGTCTACAGCTGTTACGCTCCCCCGAGGTGGTCAATGGATGACTTCCAACATATGCTGGAGAGGCTGGCGTCACACGTGCGCTTGAACACCCCCGTTATTATAGGAGGAGATTTCAACGCTTGGGCGACCGAATGGGGTAGTAGATATACTAACACCAGGGGTCGCTGCCTCTTGGAAACGTTCGCTTCCCTTCCTGTGGCGCTGATGAATGACGGAAGAGAAAGCACATTTAGGAGAGCTGGATCGAGCTCAATAATAGATTTGTCGTTTGTGAGCGATGGCCTTGTTTCGCGGACCGCGTGGAGGCTAACTGAGGACTTCACGAATAGTGACCATCAGGCAATCGTGATGACGGTTACTGGGCGCAACACGAGAGTAAACGGATTGCCGAAGTTTACGGGACCGAAATGGAAGGACTCCCGCTTTGACGAGGAGACGTATAGATTGATGTTGTCGTCTTTTCATACGACTGCCAGCACGGTCGAAGAATTAGTGAGCGGCGTATACCAAATGCTCAACACTGCATGTGATGCTGCTATGCCTAGGAGAACTGTGTGTAGGGGACGTTCCTCCTGCTACTGGTGGAATGACGAAATTCGAAGACTGCGGTCGGCATGCTTTGGGGCGAGAAGACGGGCCCAGCGTACGAGAGGAAGACCGACATGGGAAGCCGAACGGGCTTCCTATGAGGATCTAAGGCATCAACTTAGAAGAGCCATTAAAAGGAGCAAGAAACTATCCTTTCAGCGGATATGCCAGGAAGCTGACATCAATCCTTTTGGGACGGCGTACAGAGTCGTCTGCAAGAGAATCGGTGCTCGAGAACAGCCTAAACTAGGTTGTCCAGTTTTGCTACGGGAGATCATTGGTACATTATTCCCACGGGGCCAGCCCTACACTTTTATAAGTAGGGAGCCGGAGGCCATTCATACCATACCCGAGGTAACAGGAGAGGAGGTACTCGCAGCATGCACTGGAATAGGAGATAGGAAGACACCGGGGCCAGACGGAATCCCGAATAGGGCACTTAAGGTGGCTATCCGGCTCAGACCGGATATGTTCGCCAAGGTGTTCCACAAGTGCTTCGTCGAGGGTGTTTTTCCACGTAGATGGAAGAAGCAGAAATTGGTTCTCATTCCAAAACCTGGCAAACCACCAGGGAAACCATCATCGTATCGGCCCATCTGTCTACTTGACACGATGGGAAAAATATTGGAGAGGATTATATACAATCGACTACTGACGTGTGCCGAGGCAGGAGGAGCTCTCTCGGACCTGCAATACGGATTTAGGAAAGGACGATCCACTATTGACGCGATAAGAAGAGTGGTCGACATTGCAAGAGATGCAATAGACGGCGAAAGGTGGAGATTTGGCACCAAGGAATACTGCGCGGTTGTCACACTTGACGTTAGAAACGCGTTCAACTCAGCGAATTGGGGGCGGATTATGAGAGCCCTCTTTCACATGGCTACGCCGCCATACTTAATGGAGATACTGAACAATTACTTTCAGGACAGGAAGGTAATATACCTAACGGATGAAGGAGAGCAGGAATACGTAGTGACGGCGGGTGTCCCGCAGGGCTCTGTACTTGGACCACTACTATGGAACATTATGTACGATGGAGTACTTCGATTGCGATTGCCGAACGGGACTACAATTGTGGGCTTTGCAGATGACATAGCCATAGTCTCGGTAGCTAAGACAGTAAGGGAAATAGAGGAGAAAACGAACACAGCGATTCGAAAGGTTGGAGCATGGCTGGATGAAGCAGGTTTGAAACTTGCTGCGCATAAAACAGAGGCCGTCTTGATAAGCGGCCGGAAGATAGTGGAGAAGATGGAAGTGACCGTTGGAGGCACAAGGATCGAATCGAAGAGGGCGATAAAATACCTGGGAGTGATTATCGACGACAGGTTGAACTTTAAGGAGCACGTGAAATACATCGGCGAAAAAGCATCTGTAACACAGGGAGCACTGGCGAGGATGATGCCAAATATTGGAGGACCAGGTCCATTCAAAAGGAGGATAATTTCGGCGGTAATAACATCGATAATGCTGTATGCTTGCCCAATATGGTCGGAGGCACTCTCCGTGGGAACGACAAGGAGGATACTGTCCTCGGTGTATCGTCTAAGCGCGATTAGACGGATAAGTGGCTTCAGGACAGTGTCTGATGAAGCGGTATTGGTGTTGGCAAAGACAATACCAATAGATATATTGGCGGATGAGATGAGGAGGATATACCTTCGCCGTCTCGAGCACCCGGGACGAATAGCAGCTATAAAAGCGGAGGAACGAAGGACTTCCATGCACAAGTGGCAGTCACGATGGGAAAGCAGTTTAAAGGGAAGATGGACATTTCGCCTTATCCCTGATGTAACCCTCTGGATGAATAACAAACATTGCGAGCTGAACTACTACGTGACTCAGTTCCTAACTGGTCATGGGTGCTTCAGGAAGTACCTGCACAGATTTGGTCATGACACTTCCCCTATATGCCCAAACTGTGTAGATGAGGAGGAAGATGCGGAGCATATTCTAATATGCTGTCCCAGATTTAGATGGCCCGGGGAAACGAGTTTAGGACCAAACCGGCTAATGGAAGAGCTGTTGAATCGTAGGATTCTATGGAGTCAATATAGCCAGAGAATGGCTGAAGTTTTGATAGTACTCCGAAGACTGGAGGAACGGAGGCGAAATTTGAATTAACGTGATTAAGCTTTCAAGCTAACCAGCTCTCCGCGAAGTAATACCTTACGGCAGTCCCGCGGAGGGAGAGTGGTTGAAGTGTGTAGGGGGTGGGTTTAGTACGTAGGCACCAGTGATGGTGAATCGTGCACTCTTTTGTTGGAACAAAAGTGTCTTTCGAAGATTCCCACCTCCGGCTCAAGACAAAAAAAAAAAAAAAAAAACATGCCATACAGCACGCGTAACAATGGACTTATTGAGAGGCGAGTTCGGTGAACATTTTATTTCACGTTCGGGACCGGTCAATTGGCCGCCTAGATAGTGCGATTTAACGCCTTTAGACTATTTTTTGTGGGGCTATGTTAAAGCTCATGTCTATATAGACAAACCCGCTTCAATTGAACCATTGGAAGACAACATTGAAGCATTTATTCGTGAGATATCGGCCGAAATGTTGGAAAGAGTATGCCAAAATTGGACTAAACGGATGGACCATTTGAGGCACAGCCGCGGTCAACATTTGCATGAAATAATCTTCAGACATTGAATTATATGGACCGTACTATCGATTCAAGTAAAGATTTCATGCATTTTTCTGAATTATATGTGTTTTTTTTTTTGGAAAAATTTTCCTATAGTTCTTAAAAAATTACCCATCGATTAGGAACGACAGATTTTTTTGAGAAACTTTGCATGGCAAATTTGTTTACTCTCAGACTGTTTTTGCTGGAAATCTGTTGAGAGGCAGTCGCCGAAGAAATATTGTTTCAAGTTTCGTTTTGTTTGACATGTTTGGACTGGGTTTTGAATCGTGGCCTCACGTCAAATAAGCCAACACACTACCTACAAGTCGGCGGCGACACTAAATATAAAATTTCTTTTGTGTACTCAAAAAACTTTGCTTATATATCCAGTGAAAAACAATTCGAAATCATGTGTGTGCTGCTTTTATTTGCCAAATTTTTAACATTAAAACTCATGCTGCGAAGTAAAAATATTTCTCTCGTTTGCATATGCCATGACATTGACTCTGGAAACCTTGTTTCATCGCCAATGCAAATTTATTAAGTTTTTGTTTTAAATTTTTCCCGCCTTCAAACTCTAAAAATGAAGAGAATTTAATCTACAAACATTCATGGAAGTCTCTGTAATAAATGCGGTGCCAAAAATAAAAATGAAGTTGTTGGTAGTGGAACAGACACCAGGATTATAGTTTCATAAACTTATATCCGTAATATTTTACGTTGCTCTCTCTCTATCTCTACCTCTCTTTTGCATTTGCATACGTTGTTATGCTACATTAGCACATTTGCCTTGCAGATGCACAGGTATTACTGAAAGCCAAGTAACCATGTTGTCGTTTGTTTATAACCAAAGTTCTCTGCAGCATATGGCGGCTGGCAAAAGTATTTGCCTTTCGCTTAAGCTGTCTATTGAGGTGTATGTGTGTGAGAGGGTATGCACAATGATATACAGAATGTTTGGTATGTTGAAATTGTTTTTTTGTTTGTTTCTCCCTCTAACATCGTAAATAGTTTGAAACATAAGCGAGTGTGTGCTTTAGCACGTAATATTTTTAATAAAAGTTCTAAAATAAGGGAAGGTAATCCACCTGAGCTGGTGATAATCACAAGATCATAATGAACGATTTAAAATATTTTTTCGATGACTGTTTTTTAGTCACTTAATATGTTAATTAGTTAACGATTCAATGTATCGGGTCTTTCATTAAATGCTCCCTATATTTAAATACTTATAAAACACCAAAAGAAAGTCGCCACAGTCTAGTAGGTAGTGTGAGGGCTTATTACAATGAGGCCTCGTTTCAGACCTCAGGTCAGACATCTCCAAAGAAGCGAAATTTGAAAAATATTTCTTCAGTTACTTCCCCTCAGCAGATTTCTGGCAAAAAGTCTGAGAGTAAAATAAAAGTGGCATGAAACGTTTCTCAAAAATCTCTCATTCGGAGTCGACTTTAAATAGTAGCTTCCGCCAGTCAAGGATAAAATTAACATACACAACATAAGTGGTGTGAGATCCTGACTGAGGATTGTAAAACAAAGTGTGAAAGACATCATTGAAATTTTCTTTCGTTAGAAAGACATTTTGATGCCGTACTTTATGGAATATAGCTTCATTTACATGCGCTTTATGGCTAGAACGCATTTGAAATGTTCAATTTTTCATGACTCTGTTCCGTAAATCAGCCTTAATTTGAAGAATGACATGGCTTAGAAGAGTTGCTGTTATTATTGATTCATTCTCATACACTTGTGACTTAAAAAAATACCACAAGAAAAATTCTAACGACCATTACGGTCAATGGAAACACTTTCAAATTATTTTTCAAAATAATGGAGAATAAAAGGAGAATTTTAAATCAGCTTTTTCTATTGATGTCCTTGGTAAATATACTCTACAAAGTTTATTGTCTATCGAATGAAAAAGGGGAAATTAAAATAAAGTTTTATTCACAGATATTAGAAGAAATGTTATAATATTTTATAAAAAAGTGGAAACCATTATTATTGTTACGTATTGTACTGTATTTGTATCATGCGGTAGATGAAACAAAGAAAGCGCAAGTATTTTCAATGAAAATAGAAATTTTAAGAAAACAAACCATATTCTCAGATTGAAGGGTGATATACAGAATTAATTTTTTGGCAAATATTAGCAGAGATTAGGTTGAAGGAGGGAACACCAATAAGAGAACTCACTTTTAGAGACAGACTATTAAGCCATCAAGTAGGTATTGTTGTGCTGTCATGCTTAAGGGATTGGAAGGTACATTAATAAGCAAAATTGCTGTTTTTGGGACTCAGAAAATTCACACGTGGTCTTACAGAAGCCAATGCATCCATTACGAGTGACTGTTTGGTAAGACTTGTGAAGCGGAGGCACATTTGGCCCATATTTCTTTGAAAATGAGGACGGCACAACCATTACGGTCAATGGAGACACCTAACGCACCATAATAAGCGATTGTTTTGTTCCCACTCTGCATGGTATTGATGTGAACGATGTTTGGTTTCAACAGGATTGTGCAACTTGCCATACATCTTATGCCACAATCGATTTATTGTGTCAAACGTTTGATGGCGGTTTAATTAGGCGAAATGGTGATGTCAATTTTCCCCCAAAAAGCTGAGATTTGACATCGTTGGGCTATTCTCTGTGATGCGCCGTTAAAGAAGAGTATTCTGCCGACAAACCGGAGATAATTGAGCTTTTGAAGACCAACATTCTTTATGCTATTGCCGAAATATGACCCTATGCATTCCAAAATGTGCAAGAAAATAGATCCAATCGAATGAATTACTGTGAAGCCAGCCGCGGAAGCCTTATAATTGATTCCAATGTTCCATTTCTAACCGGAACAATTGTACTTTATAACAAAGAAAAAAATTTTGCAAGAATTCAAATCGTTTAAATAATATTTAAACAAGTTGAGGAATGTTCATATTTATTATATAAGTTTCGGGTTCCCTGTTAAACATATTCTGATTCCAGTAAGGCATTTGAATTTCTATTATAAATTTTATTCACACAATCATAATAGCAAATGATAATTACAGAGAGATTAGGGCCATAAAACTTAATGGCCATTTAAATTAAAACAAAAACCTGAAATAAACCACAAAATTAAGCCCTAAAAATTATAGGAAATGAAATGCAAATGTTCACAATGTAACACAGTAAAGGTGTGAGAGAGAGAGATAGAGATAGACTTGGGCATAATAGAACAGAGTAAGATAAAGTAATATCGAGAATTTTACTGAAAATATTTAAATTCACATTAAAATTTTTATTTTCTATGAAATAAATTGCCTTAAAAAGCACTTCATTTATTTATGATTGTGTATATAAGTTTTGAATTTTTGAAAAATTTGCATTTATTTGGTGAACAAAATAATTTTGTAAATATTTAATGAGAAAATTTAAAAAAATAAATTTAAAACTAATATTAGGAAATAAATTTTCAAATGTTAAATGTTTAAAGTTATGTATATTTTCAAACAAATTAAATTTAATTGAGTATGTGCTTACACACGCTATTTGCATACAATTGCAATGTATTTTATTACATTCATGAGGATATACAGTGAGCGTTAAAAGAAATTTTACATTAAAAAAAATATATATACAATAATAAATTACTGTTATTTTTATTTTAAAATTGTTTCATTGCCAGTTTTTAAAATTGAAACAAAAAAAATTACAAAATATTTGGAATTATTGTGAAATTTTTTCGTGTACTTTTGTTAGATATTTATCCTTAGTGTACAGTTTCTTTTGACGCTTACTGTATGTCATGTAAAGAAAATCAATATTGCATCGTGTGGCAAAGTTCTTAACATATTTAAGAATTGACCAAAAATTTAATTCCTTTGGAAAATTTTAAATTTTTACTCCGAGACAATCAATCACTGATGTTTTAATCTTCTTTAGCAGCCTGATTCAAATCCAAATATGCAGCTTATAACTAAATCCCAAATCATTTGTTTGGTTTCCTTTTCTTTCTCTCTTACGGTCTTACCGTTTAATGGCAAAACAATAAAAAGAAAAAATTATTTTGAGAATGTGACATACTTTTGCGGCACTTCAATAGACAAGAAGAATAACAGCAACTGCCTCTCTTTTGCCTCTATTGTACATCGACTGCTCACTTCAGGAAATGGAGTATATTTTCCGATGAAACGTTTAACAAAACCAAGTCTTTTGGAAATGGCACATTTGTGCTGCCAACAGATTCAGCTCTGTTAGTACTGATGGAACTACAAGTGAGTACCACAAATATGAAGAGTTTTTCCAACACAAAAGCCAATGACAGTGAAAAATAAAATGCAAATGAAGAGTGAAATTCATGCACTTCCGTTGCTACGCAGAAAACTCAAAGGTGCATATGCATGTAACCGCATACTGAGGTGGGTAAAAGCGAGAGAGATAGAGTGATGTGTGTTAACACTCGCCTCAAACCTCAACAATCATTGCAAACTCAACGCAAATGCCCGTACATATAACAGATTATTTTGGAAAGGCAAAATAAAGGTAGTCAACCATGTTACGAGGGTGGGAAGGGATGTTTTTCTTGCATAGGTTAGAGGATGTGTACTTGTCAATTAAGACAAGCACAGTACCCGGAGGTCGAATTGACCGATTGTACTTTTCTTGCATAACATTTTCAATATTTCTATATATTAAACGATGTCTCATAGAAGAAGAGCGGCAAGTTGGAAGTTTTACTTCCCTTTACGACCTGCTATTAGAAGCAGCAAACAAAATACTTGTGCTGTCCAAAATTTTTCATTTTAAAACTTTTCTGGTGAAGCCTTCAAAATCCTTACTAAATTTTTGGGAGTCAATGCCATTCAAAAATTAGCCAAACAACCCTCCTATATAACACTTCTATACGTGGTATGTGTAAACGTCTACATTTGTATGCATATCACAGACTCAAACTTTGTAACAATTTTTCGTGGCCCATTTGCTGACACTGCATAAGGAAAAAAAACAATTTTTTTAAGAATCACACCCAATATTGTTCGGCCTTCTTTTGTGTTTGTTTATACCAGTTTTTGTTATTGTGACACCGGAAGCCGTAAGTCATTGTCGATATTAAAAGGCAAAAGAAACGCCGACAACAAAGTGGGTCATTGCTTGAACATATGTACAGTATTCACTGGAGCTTGTATGCGACCACCACAGCCTACATATGCATGGACATTTGCTTTCGCGAGTATTGTGTTGACCACAATAGCCTTAAAAATGAACATTCTGAATTTTTTTTACTTTCTCTCCCAAGCGGCGTAAAAAATCAGCGCATTTTTTTTTTGTTATGCAATAAATGCAAAAAAGAAAACACTTGACGTGACACAGAAGCAATGTGTAACGACAGTTTGAATTAAAAGGCTTTCTTTTTGCAATGTAAACTTCAAAAATAAAAAAAAAATCGAAAGAAAAATCTGATGGCTTATAGAAGCACCTAAGCGGGAATACCACCCTATCTACACTAAAACTGAATAATATTGTTACGAAAATCAAAATTTAGATGCTGGTGTTTTGATTTTTCATCGCTTAACATTAAAATTATAAACAAAAGCTACAAAAACAAACCTGTTTACAGATTATCGTACTGTTTAATGTAACCACAAACACCAGAATTAAAAAAATTGGTAAACAAGTAAACAAAAATACACCTACAACACTATATGAATAAATGTAAACAAAATTAATAAGCAGCAATAATAAATGTAAACAACAACGTTTACATTTATGAGATTTCTAGAAGGCGAAGGCATGAACGTTCACCTTCAAGCACATTCATCAGGCTGTATACTTTGCCGTATAAAAGACAAGGTAAAGCAAGCGACAGAAGTTAGTGAAGTTCAGTCAGTCTTGTATGAAGACACGGTGCGTTTGAAAAAAGTGATCGTTTTCCGTTAAAAAGATCTGTCGAATAATTGTCTAGTGATTGTTATTGTTTATGCAAAGGGTATAAACAGAGGAATAACCATGAAAAGCGATTGTTGTTGTTTACATTAAGTTGTGAATAGTGGCACACAGAATTGTGTGAATAATAAAGAATTTTAATTAAAACCAAACATAAATTTATTTTTATTTTATTTGCAATCTACGAGGTCATATTTTAAACGTTTTTAAAAATTAAACAATATGCTGAGGTACTTAGCACTTCGATACTCAGAAGAATTTCTAACAGCAACACCATTACTACACACATAATTAGCGAGTTCAATAGGGTGGGATAAATTGCCAGTTTGTGTAAAATACCAAACAGCGTTCGATAATTACAGCTGTCGGTGGTTTCATTAAGTGTTGCTATAAAATGCGTAATTAGAACGAGGGAGGTAGAGACAGAATGAAAACGAGAGAAATGAGTGTTTGTAATACTGATTTTTATGCATGAATTCAATTTTCAAAGTAAAAATATTAAAACTGAGAACAAAATAAGCACACATACGCACTCATACCCATTTGGCTAGTTAAGCAGAACGCATCTGTTTTATATTTATGTTGGATGAGGCATATTTTTTACATTTTATGCATGAATTACTCTCTCTTTCTCTCTCCCTTTCTCTCTCTCTCTCTCTTAGTGTATAGGTTTCGCTTTGAGTTTTCACTATTTCCTTGTATTTAAGGGTAATTTATGAACAGTTTTATTGTTGGTGTTGGTCTTTTATAGCCTGTAATTATTCATGATCAATTTGCCACTTTAATTTGTTTTTATTTTTTAATTGAACTACGGGTTGTGGTCCACTTTAATTGGTTTTTTATTTATTTTTCAATTAAACTAGGGGTTGTGGTTTAATGAAGACATTTTCCTATGAAAACCTTTTTATCAGTGGTTGCCACAATAAAACAAAAAATTGCTGTGAGTTTTTAATACGCGTAATGAAGTTATTTTTCCTTTCATTTGGATCATTGCATGTGTGTACGTAATTGGTGAAATTTATAGTCATTATTGTATGCATCTTGCTTTATTGTTTCGAGATCACAAAAAATTAATGGACACCCATGTCGGTCTATACAAGAATATTAAAAAAAAATCAATTTACAACTGCTCCCAAAGTATAATTTGACATCTAAGCAAGTAATGTTTAGTGTTCCAATGGTTTTGAAAGGAATTATTACTTATGAGTTAGCACACCAGTTAATTCTAAGATCTACCGCGTACCATTCAACAGTTTGAGTGAACTAATCTACTAGTAACGATGTCCAGAATTTATTACCAGAAAAATAAAGAAAAAGTGTTGTCCTTTATTATGACTATGCCAAGCCACACATGTTTCTCATTATCCTCCAAAATTTTTCCTAACTCCGTGTGCCCTGGTAGTCTAGTGGGTAGTGTGCTAGACTATTAACGTGAGGGTCGTGGATTCGATTTCCACTAGAGACTCTGGTCTGTTACACTATACCGAGCATATGGTCAAAGTTACTCAGCTCGTATATAACTAAAATATAATTTATAATTGTATTGTAATTAATAAATAAATTAATTAAATAAACTCAACTGTAAAATTTTTAGACGCCCGCTGTACGGCGTGCAGACATACATATAAAGGGTGGGAAATTGAAATGTTTAAATTTAAAAATGCAATAAAACAAAAACTGTTTAATATTTTTATACAATTGTTCCGGTTATAAATGGAATATTATTTCATTCATATGGCCTCATAATACCTCATTCGATTCGACCAATTTTCGTGCACTTTTTCGAGTGTACGGGGTCGTATCTCGCTGGCAATGGCATTACGAATATATATTGGCCTTTAAGTGCTTAACTGTGTCTGGTTTGTCGCCATAATACTATTCTTAAACGGCGCCCCACAGAAAATTTTCCAACAGTGTCAAATTGCAGCTTCACATTAATACCATAATAATACGATAGGTGTCTTCATTGACCGTAACGTTTGCGCCGTCCTCATTTTCAAAGAAATATGGGAAAATGATGCTTCTGCTACAGAAGTCGCACCAAACATTCACTCGTAATGGGTGCATTGGCTTTTGTAAGAACACGTGTGGGTTTTCTGGGCTCAAAATACTGTATTTTTGCGTATTAACGTAAAAAAGAGAAGATGATTTTCGACATCATCTTGCAGTTTCTCGTTGGTACAATAAATCCCAACGTTGCTTAAGCGTGAATCGATTCATTACGTTCAGTGGCGATAATATACTGAATTTTGTGACAGAATAGAATGACATAAGTATTGCAAGATTCGAAATAATCGATGGTTCAAATTTAAGCCGATAGATAGCCTACCCTATATTTTCCGATTTTCAAAATAAAACACTGAAACACAGAAGAACAAAAGCTTATAGATAACAATATCAAATAATTATTTGTTTAACAACTTTGTTAAATAAAAACAAGTTTGGTTTTATAATTTTCTAATAAAAAAGCGAAAATCATTTATTTAACTCTGCAAGTAAGTAAATCTTAACGTTAGCTAGTATAATAAAGTTCACGTAGTCTGGTAGGTATGTTGTGTTGTTTATTGTGATAAAAGCAAGCCTAAGGTTCAAACCTCAGATCAGATATCTTGAAATATTTTTTTGGCGGCTTTCTCTCAGTATTCTTCCGGAAAAACTGGATTTGCCATCAGAAGTCTCTCAAAAATCTATAGGTCCTGCCATTCATTCGTAAAATTACTTACAGATAACTTGGGTGGTATGAGAAACTAGGTTGTAATCCTGAGTAAAAGGTTGTAATGTATTGTAAAATATAAAAATACACTTAACGCTGCCTTATTAATTTTTTACTCGATTATTTTCCTACAAAAATTAAACTTCACAGTGCACAATACAAGAGCATTTATGCATTGCTCTTTTTAATACAATTGGATGACAATCTTTCTGCCTTTACTTCACGTACGTACTGTTGATATCTTATTTTTTCATATGTATTTTTGTTGTATTTTTATTCTCGTAGTTTTATTTGCTTGCTTTCTAGAACACACATTTCGTTTTTATTCTACTTTCGCAACAAAACATAAAATTTTTGTATCCTACGCTGTCTGTGGATTTCTTATTTCGAAAGTCAGTTTTTAAATCCTACACGTGTTTGCTTAAAAGTTCCTTAAACTTTTTGTAGGCCACATAAAAATTTTTGTAGACAATACTTTAGGAAAACAATTTTTACACTAAAATCTACTCGTGTTGTTTATTTTATTAATTTTTGTTGTTTTCCTTCAAAAAAAAAAAAAAAAACCAAACTTTTTTGCTGAAAACACAAGGTCAAGTATTTTTATTCTTTATCGTTTGGTTTTATTTTTTTTTATTCAAAATTTCATGTATTTTTGGCAAGGTTTCCTTTTACCAAAGCAAAGCATTTTTCTTTATCTCCATGTTTCTTATTTTTTTATTTCTCACGATATGTCCATTTGATATGCTCTCTCTCTCTTCATTCCCCAAGTCCTAACCTTCTCTTGCTGGTGTATGTGTTTCATTTATTTTGTTTCTGTTTTCGTTATTGTCATTTAAAATTCATGATAAATGTTATTGTAACCGGTTTTTTATTACTGTTGTTGTTGCTTTGATTTTTCAATTCCAGGAGAGTGCAAAACAACGGCTGTTTCTGAAAAAAAAACATGGAAACGTTTATTTGTGTATATAAGAACGAGATAGAGAGAGAGAGAAAGAAAGGGAGAGAGTAAGAGAAAGCAAAAGCCTACGTTATCCTAACTGAGTAAGTGAGTGTGTGTATAAACAGTGAATATTTACGTGCATGTTGTCATTCTGTTTCGCTTTGCTTTAACAAGCTGTCGTGTATGTGTGTATTAGTTTAAGAGAGATTTGAATGAGGAAAATAACGATGTCAAGCAGTTAATTTTACAAAAAAAAAAAAAAAAAAAAAAAAAAAAAAATTAATACAAAGCAGTGGGTTTGTGGTGTCAACACTTCATGGTCTAAATATTTTCCTGTATTATTTTTTTTGTCTTGTATGATTTGTTTCTCCACAACAACAACAACTATAACAACATGTTGACTATTCTATAAAAGAGGAAATAAAAGTCTAGTTTTCATTGTTAAACTGAATGAATGAATATATTTTTTTTTTGAATTTTCTTTGTTTTTCGTTTCCTCTTTACAAGTACATACCATTTCTATTTATTTTGTTTTCTTTACCAGTTTTTACTGGTACTCGTAAATGTTTTTATATTTAATTTCTTGTTTTTGTGGCATTACTTAGTATTTTCAATTGGCGACAAAATTTCTGGTTCTATTAGAAAAACTCTTTTTTGTTGTATACTTTTTGCCGTCATCTGTGTGTTTGTGTGTGTTTGTGGATGTTATTTGTGTTTTGTTGTTATTGTTGTCTTCCTTTTATTATATTTTATTGAGATATGAGGTTTTATTTGACTTGTTATCTTGGGTTTTGTTCATTTAGGTTTTGGTATGGACTTTGTCAGCAAAAATGATGATTGAAGTCCAAAATGGAATGAACAAAAGGATGGAAATATTAATTGCTTGCATAGAAACTAAAATGGCAAAAATATTGTGCTGATATCTGATAAATAAATTTAAATCAAAGATAATACCTCCAACTGTTAGCCCATATTTACTTGATTGCGTTAAGTGCACACTAAATCGGGTTAAAGGATATTCTAATGCATAAGGATATCCCAGTCCATAAGCATATTGGTCTTCAATGCGTACAGGACTGTATTGCGCTCTTTATAAATTAGATTTTCGATCGAAAGATGGAATAGACGGGTAGTTTGATTAAGTTCAGTTAAGTTGTAGTTGTCGTAGTCTAGTAGGTAGTGAGGCCACGGTTCAAATCCCAGGAGAGACATTTCCTACAAAACGAAACAAAGACAAATATTTCTGCGGTGATTACCTGTCAGCAGATTTCTGGCAAAAGCTCACTGAGGGTAAATAAAATTGCCATGAAAAACGCTTGTCAAGAATTTAACTTTAAGCTGTAGTTTCTGACACTCATGTATAAAATTAACACACAACATAAGTGGTGTGAGAAGATAGGTCGTAATCCTGACTAAAGGGCTGTAAATGCCATACTTTTGTTTTGATGTCTGGCCTGAGGTTTGAACCGTGTCCTTACGTCTAATGAGCCCACACACTACCTACTAGACTAATGCGACTTCATTGGTTATACTACAAATGAATAAAACATGTGGCAGTATATGACAAGAAAAATAATAAAATGAGAGACCAATTATTTCATAATTTTTTAGCCCTAAGGCATCTTTTCAAAATATTTGCTTCACTTTTTTATTTAGTCATGCAACATATTTCCATTTACCACTTGTAAAATAAGCACTTTAGTCGTTTTTTTCCATGGCCTGAGGTGAATTTTTGTATAATTTTCTGTGATATATTTACCACGCAATTAAATTTCAATTATAACGAGTCAATTATTTAATGTTGTTGGATTGTTAATGGCGCTTTTAAGTTCTTATTGTTGTAATTCAGGGGAGCATTGATGTTTTTAATACAACAAAATTAACAACAAAAATAATAATTACCTACAGCAATAACCAACCCTATGTGAGTGATGTTGAAATATTTCAATTTATTAAACTTCAGCCTTATAGCTCACCCTAAAGAGTTCAGACAGAGTTCAGGCTGTCAAAATGAGGATAGGAGGATAAGGGACGAAGAGATTAAATGGTAAAATGTAACAGAAACACGTGTGTATTTTCATGTGCATGATTTATGACAGGCCATTAGTTTGAAGCACCAAACAAACTTGGTCATTAAAATGCTTTCGTATTTTTATAAAAGAACAGAAAATGGCGGTAATAAGCAGTGGATTAGTGAATGTTTTAAATTATTTTAAAACATAAGAAAATAAAATTCAATTAAATCGTTAGCTTTACCTGCCATATGAAAGGCAAGGCAAAGCAGGCGAGTGAGTTAGTGAAGTTCAGTAAGTCTTGTGTGAAGACATGGTGAGTTTGAAGAGAGTAATTGTGGTTTGAAGATCTCCGTTACAAGAATTTGTCGAATAATTGTCCGGTAATTGTTATTGTTTATGCAAATGGTATAAATAGAGGAATAACAAAAGAAAGCAATTGTTGTTGTTTACATAAAGTTGTGAACAGTGGCACACAGAATTGTGCGAATAATAAAGAATTTTAATTAAAATGGAACACAAATTTATTTTTATTCTATTTAAAACGTTTTTAAATGATAAAAACGTAGCAATACCAATATAAAGACAGTGCAATGTACTTGTTTTATTTTTACATCCATTCCTGTGCCCCTTATTTTGCTGTAGTTCACGTATATTTTTTTATATAAAAATCCAGTTGAAGGATTTTCTGGTTGATTTTCAGTTTTCCTTTAACATGTCCATTAAGTTCATTACAACAATGTGCATATTTATGTACACGTATACGATTTGTGTGGGTATAGATATGATGATGTGAGATATATAGATATATGTCTCACAGCTTCACATTCTATTAAGAAAAAATAAATCAAATATGGCTTTGGTGGTAATGCTTATGTGCTATGACATGAATAATAAAAATAGAAAAAATAAGAAAAATAACAGCAACAACAATAATGAAAACAAAAACATACATATATAAATTTTATATTTTATTTGCCTTTATTTTACATTTTTTCTCAATTTATTTATCACATTTTAAACTCATATGTGTAGGTAAGGCAGTTGTAGTTGTCTTCTGTTTGTGATGTCATTGAAGATGATAACAACGCTGAATAGAATGTTGATGACTCTGGTTGTTTGGTTGTGTAAGTGGGCTGTTAGTTTATAGTTGTATTTGTGGCCTTAAAGCCGTTTTGTTTTCTTGTAAGGAAAACTTGACAAGGTAAATATGTTGTTGGCCTTTAGAACGTCATTCTCTGGAATATGTGTGTATACATTAGCTTCCCTAGAAATAAAATAAATTGTAGAAAATCATGATGAAGGAAAATAAAATATAAAGGAAATCAAGTGAGAAATATACCAGACAGCTTACCTTCTTTGTGTTCTTTGGCATAGAAGCAGAGAGACATTGATGTAACAAAAGTTTATTCTCCGACAGGCATACACTAATGTTTAGTTGTAGAGTTTTTCTTTATCCTAGGTTGGATTTTGTCGGTTTTTTTTAGTCAGTGAAAAGAAAGAACAATAGATTAATGCTGTCGAAATAAGAGCAATTTCGATTGAATTCAAAACATGTTTGAAGAAAGTTATCTCAGTGATCTGCAGACATCATGCCTGTGTCTGACTGTGTCAACAAAATTGATCCACCCTTCCAAATTAGACGAAATTCTTCTCCTTGTTATGCAGATAAAATTTGTTTCAAATGGAATCCGGAGATAATGAAATTCTAACGATTGCAAATAGAAAAAAGTGAGACTTATAGAAATCGAACTGGGATACTATCAACAAGACAACTCATAAGGGAAGAAGGAACTCCGAATTTGCCGGAGGGCTAACCATCTGTGATATGGAGTATGATGTTGATGATGGAGTTGATTTCATTTTCTAAGAATACTCCACAACTTCAAAGATCTATGCAAGATCAAGTTACTCTAATTTCATCACATTCAAAGGGTTTACAGCACTTTTCCGTAACCGTAGTCTAGTAGGCAGTGTGCGGGCTTTTTAAACCGTAAGACATCGTTTCAAACCCCAGGTCAGACATCAAAACGAAAACATGAAAAAATATTTCTTCGGCGACTTATTCTCAGCAGATTACTGGCAAAAACTCTGAGAGTAAATAAAATTGCCATGAAAAATTTCTCAAAATTCTGTCGTTCGGAGTGGACTTTAAATTGTAGGTTCCGCCTCTCGTGTATAAAATTAACACACACAACATTAGTGGTGTAGGAAACTAGGTCCTAATCCTGTCTAAAGGGTTGTAATGACCTATTACGCAAGTATGTATGCATGATATGCGGCATGATGTTGCTGATGGATGTTATTTCATTTCCTAAGGATCTGAAATACTCTACAACATCAAAGATCTATCCATGACTTTACTTTTATTTCACCACAGCCAAAGTGAGGTTTTTAATACCGACAGAAATGTCTGTAGTAGTCTAGTTTATGGTATGTTGGCTTACTAAACGAGTGTTCGAGTGTACAAACCTCAGCTTTGATATTCTGAAGAAAAGTATCATAAAGAAAACATTTCTTTTGGCAACCCCCTTTAGCATACATGTTCTAAAAGAACTTCTGACATTAAACTGCAGGTGCTATTCGTCACTCATGGCTAAAATTAGCCCGGCCAACTGAACGAATTGTGTGTGCCTTAATCAAAAATTTAGTGGCAGTATTAAAGTGTTTTGGCCTTACGTGATATGATATACATTTAAGAGTTTATTGCCCTTAAAACAGTTGAGAGATCAATTATACTTTCGTTTAGAAATTCGAAAAAAACATTTGTTATCGACCAGACCAGTTGAAAATAATTGCACAACAGGCCTGCGGAGGTAATTTAATCATCATTTGTCTGTGCCGCAGTATTTTACTTAGTCATCGTACGCATTGACATATTGTTTCTATTATGAGTATCATTAGTGGATGACAAATTATCCAAAAAAAAAAAATATTTTTCAATTTCATGTAGCAACTGGAAACATGTATGACAGTATGTTTGTTTCTCATGTCTTGTCTATTAAACAATTACAATGAAAACAGGAGATAACAAGCATTTACGGCTCAAAATTGTTCATTTGGACAAGGACCTTGAGCAGTTTATTACTATTAACCCGGTCGAACTCATCACTCATGGTTTTATTTATTAAATTTTGTTTAATATTAACATTCATATTCATAACGAAATTTATTGTGTTATTCAGTGTAAGATTTTCCTATAAGGACTTTAAGGTCACCGGTTAAATTTTCTGAAACAAACACCTTTGAAGGCAAGGTATCTATCAGATGTTAATATCGTCGTATGTAATGTGCTTTGTTTTAAAAGGGTTGAAGCCTATTTAGGTTAATATTTGTATCCACATGATGATAAGACAGTCATCCAAATATTTTATAACAGCTTGTGTAATACTTTGACTGCCGTTAACCTTAACAAAGGTGTGCCAGCAGTAGAAAGTGTTAAACTTAAATTAACTCATGTTTTATGACGTTAAAGTTTGTCATTCCTGTTTTTGTTTATACCAGTAAGAGAGAAAGAGAGAGAGGGAGCAATATATGTAAACGTGTGGCACCAACACCTTTAAATTAGTTTTATAACTGCTTGTATGAGTAGGTGTGTGTTTAAAGGTCTCTCTTGCTGTCGTGTCAAACAGAATTGTTGTCATCCTTGGTGGACAGGGTTAATTCTGTCAATGATGTCAAAAGGCAAGAAAAGGATGACAAATCCTCATGTTCTCTTGCGCTAACCGAACTAGCAGAGCTGTTACCTGAACTATAAACTCTTAAATATAAAGCAATATGCAAAAGTAACTGTGAGTGTGTGTCTTATTTCACAACAAACGTTCATATAAAAATTGTTTTTTTTTTCTTCTTATACTTGAGGCTTTTAACTGTCAACATGACGTTAATAACATGGATTAAATGACAGAAAAAGAGTGAAAGTCGCCGCAGGGCATCCCATAACGAAACGTTGGCATCGGCGACAACAAACAGTAAGGACAGCAAAGTGGCAGCAAAGACTACAAAAATAAATCGTATTGGCATCAGCCAAATATCACAAAAATTTCACAAACAAACGTATATGTAAACTCAACTAAAGGTGAAAAGCATAGAAACAGGACCAAAATATTGTTGCGAAAATTAAGAATCTAAATACTGGTGTTTTGCTTTTACATCGCTTAACATTAAAATGGTAATTAAGTAAACAAAAATACAACAACAAACACCAGCATAAAAAATAGGAAACAAGTAAAAAAAAATACAACAACAAACACCAGCATAAAAATGATACACAAGTAAACAAAAATACAACAACAAACACTACAAGAGTAAATGTAAACATCGATGTTTACATTTATAGAGATTTCGTGAAGACAAAGCCACGAACATTCGCCTTCGAGAACATTCATCAGACTGTTTACTCTATCATTTAAAAGGCAAGACAAAGCAGTCGAGTAAGTCAGTCTTGTGTGAAGACGTGGTGTCTTTGAAGATCTCCGTTACAAAGATCTGTCGAACAATTGTCTAGTAATTGTTATTTTTTATGCAAAGGGTGTAAACAGAGGAATAACAAAGAAAAGTAATTGTTGTTGTTTACATCAAGTTGTGAACTTTGGCACACAGAATTGTGCGAATAATAAAGAATTTCAACTAAAACTGAACACAAATATATTTTTATTTTATTTGCAATCTACAAGCTTATATTTTAAACGTTTTTTAAAAAGTTAAAAACGGAACAATATATTTTTATAAACAACCCTCGTACATTCGAATACCTTCTATAACATATGTACGTCCATGTTATGTATTAGAATGTTTTGAATGCTGCGAATAAAATAATAACACAATAGTGTAATGGTGTTAGCAGATGACTTTAGTTTATTTTTCTTTATTTTTTAAATTAAAAATTAACTTAAGAACTGTATTTAAGCAACAATCCTCCCTTTATGTAGAATACGGATAAGAAGATTTGCTGTGTTCTTCTCTATACAACTTTTTCTGTTTTTGTTGTTGTTTTCAAACTCATTTCAGGTGTTTACATAGCTCCCAAGGGAAAACGAACTTTTAAAATTCATGTCCTGTTTGCCATTTTTAAATATAAAATGGAAGGTATCTTCCCCTTTTCCATTTTGAGTTCATATTTTTGATTTGGATTTGATTTTTTTTGCCCCTTCTTTCAAATGTCTTTAAGTGGGTGTTTGACGACAACAACAGTTGTTTGCTGTTTGTTATTCACACAATAATTTTATTATGAATAAGGAAATTAACAACAACAGCAGCAGCAATAACAAAATATTTTTTATACTTTCCTTTCAACATTTTCCTTTTACTCTCACTCTCACTTTTTCTTCCTGTAGTTATTGTTGTTTCTGTTGTTGTTTGTACACGAAAAGGGTCAACTTGAAAATGTTTTTTTTTGTTCCTGTCCTTTTACAGTTTTCTGCATGTTTAGTTTCACTTTACAATCCAATATTATTGTGCAGAGAATTCCATTTTAAATCCTTGAATTTTTGTTTTTTCGTTCTCTTTTAAAGAAGTTGGTTAGTTTGCGAGTGTCGTTGTTGTATGGAAAGACTTTAATGAGAGGCTTCACTAGACAACTACTTATTTTATTTTCATATTATCGTCACTTTTATTTCGTTTTTGTTTTTCTGCCTCCATTAAATATTTTCTTAAGGTGTTGATTTTCATTCCAATATTGTTGTTGTTTTGTTATGGCTTTTAAATTAAGAATTAAATTTAAATTTTTAAATGAAAGACGATTCTGGAACTAAATTTACTCAAAAGATTTCAGGCAGCAATTGTGTAATTTGTGTGCTTGGGAATTCGTTGCCAGAGTCACATATTCGAAATATTTTCCCTCACTCTTGCTCTTTCTCTGTTGAAAAAGATCTGTTCTTTTGCATTATAATTTAAAAAAAAATTACATAACGAAACTCATGAATAAATGGATGAATAAGTAAACGAATGATTGGAAGAAATAACATATCTACGGTAAATATATTGTTACGTTTTTACCTGTTAAAAAATATAACAAGCGCTCAATTGCCCTTTGCATAAACAATAACAATCGCTGAGTAATTATACGACAGATCTTTGTAACGTAGATCTTCAAACTACGATTATTCTCTTCAAACGCACCGGGTCTTCACACAAGACTTACTGAACTTCAGTAACTCACTCACCTGCTTTGCCTTGTTTCTTATATATGGCAGGATAGACAGTCTGATAAATGTTCTTAAAGGTGAACGTTTATGACTTCGCCTTCTCAAAATCTCTACAAATGTAAACATCGTTGTTTACATTTATTAGTTTAGTGTTGTTTGTGGTTTTTTGTTTACTTGTTTACCATTTTTTGTTATGCTGGTGTTTGTTGTTATATTAAGCAGTACAATAATTTGTAAACAGGTTTCTCTACTGCATTATTGTTTTTGTAGCTTTTGTTCATAATTTTAATGTTAAGCGATGTAAAATCAAAACACCAGTATTTAGAGTTTTCATTTTCGTAACAATATTTTTCGTCAATACGGACAGCATATAAATATACACGTACATAACATAATTGGACATTACCACCCTTCAGTCAGGATTACGACTTAGCTTCTCACACCACTTACGTTGAGATTGCTAATTTTGTCTCCGAACGACAGATTTTTGAGAAACTTTTCATGACAATTTTATTTGCTATCAGAGTTATTGCTAGAAATCCGCTGAGAGGCAGTCGCCAAAGAAATATTTTTTCGTATTTTCGTTTTGATGTATGACCCGGGGTTTGAACCATGGCCTTACGTCTAATAAGCCAACACACGACTTACTATCCTACGGCGACTATAAATATACACCAGGCAAGGAAATATAAGTGGACAAAAAAGAGAAAAAGTGAATGAATTGACATTGACTTCGGCATGAGCTATTATTATCACAAGGACGTTATGCGTAACCATAACAATATTACGAATGAAATTGTGACTGTATGGTTGGATTGTGTTTGCTATGAACAGTACAAGTACAATAGAAAGTATTTGCAGATCTAAGAATACTGTTATTGACATAATGAAGAAACCTCATTAGATTGGCACACAGATAACTGAATAATTTATTGCTGCTGCTCATTGCTAATGCCTACTGGAGCTGTTGTTGCTGTTACTGCTTTGGTGACTGTTAAAGCATCTAGCTGACTGAATTTATTGAAATATTTTTTGAATTTCCCATCGTTTTCGTTTTATAATTATGCAACCAACTTGACAATAAATACATCATAGATTTGTTGTTACTGTTCTGGTCGTTATTTTTGCTTCAATTTCTTCATCTCTATGGAATTTCTAGTTTGATCAAATTATACCACTGAAACCAAAACAATTTGAAAAGTTTAAATTAATCCAATACATATATACATACATACATACACAATTGTTCATTACAATCCTTCAGTCAGGAGTACGACCTGGATTCTCTTACTGCTTGTGTGTCAATTTTATACTTGAGTAGTGTTTACAGTTTAAAGTCGACTCCGAACGACAGATTTTTGAGAAACTCTTCATGGCAATTTTATTTTATTCTCAGAGTTTTTGCCAGAAATCTGCTGAGAGGAAATCGATGACGAAATATTTGTTTTCATATTTCGTTTTGTTCAAGATGTCTGACTTGATGTGTGCACCGTGGCCTCACATCCAAGACTACGGCGAATAGTAACACAATGTGGAACACTTCATGTTTTTGCTTGTCATTCTTGCATAATTAATTCAATACTTTAGCAAAAAAATAATAACTTAAAAGCTTGATTATTAAATATCGGGTCCGCCATCTAATGTTTTTTTCAACTAGTGCTTATTTCGTGAATATTTAGCTCATGTCTGATTTGACAGATAATTAGTTTTAACTTTCCGCTGAACGAATATGGTTCTGTATACGCTAGAACAACGCTGGGAAATATTGTGACATTACTTTGAAAATCATGGTAATGTTGCAAAATGTGTGCGAAAATTGCGTACGCATTTTGGAAGAAGAGAAGCACCGTCAGCTCCGTATGTTCGTTATCTTGTGAAAAAAGTGAAAGAAACTGGCATCCTCATCGATAAACCAAAGCGTGAAAATCCACAAAAACAGTGCGCACGCCCGAGAGTATTGCTGCTGTAGCAGAAAGTGTGCGTGAAGCTCCATCAACATCAATTCACCGTCGTTCTCAACAATTGAACATTTCGGAGACATCAATGAGATGAATTTTGCATAGAGATCTTGGTATGACGCTACACAAAGTCCAACTGGTTCAGGATTTGAAGCCAATTGACCATCCAATGCGTTTTCGCTTCGCTAAGTGGGCCTGCGATCGACTTACAGAAGATGCCGATTTTTGCAAAAAAAAAAAAATCTTCTTTTCAGATGAAGCTCATTTTGATCTTGGCGGGTACAGTGAAAAGCCGACGCACCCAAAACGAGTCAATGTTTGGAGAGGATTTTGGTCCAGAGGCATAATTCGGCCATTTTTCTTCGAAAATGAGCAAGGAGTGGCCGTTACAGTCAATGACGGTCGTTATCGGGCCATGTTGAACGAAGTTTTGTTCACAAAAATTGAAAGGGATGATATTGGCAACATTTGGTTTCAACAGGACGGCGCTACGTTCCACACAGCCGAAGCTACACTCGATGTTTTGCGCCCTGTTTTTTAAAGATCGCATTATCAGCGGCAGAGCTGATGTCGTTTGGCCACCTCGGAGCTGCGATTTGACACCGTTGGACTTTTATTTGTGGGGTGCCGTCAAAGATGAGTGTTACGCCGACAACCCAGAGACAATTGACGCTTTAAAGGACAATATTCGTGAGGCCATTGGTGAAATACAGATGCACACAATCGATAATGTGCTTAAAAATTGGACCGATCGTGTAGGCTACTTCATGGCCAGCCAAGGCAGCCATTTGAATGAAATTATTTTCCATTATTAACCGGAAGGATTGTACTTTCAAATAAAAAAAGAAATTGGAGTAAATATTCAATAGTTTTTTTAAAGTATTTTCAAAAAGAAAAATTATTTGGCGGACCCTGAGATTGACTCACTCTGCCATTCATCGATTTGTATTTATTGCAGCATTTTGTGTTCTATAATGAGTTAATGAAACTTAAAACACAATCTTAATTCTATTAAAAGCACCTGTCTACCTGTTTGCGTTTCTCCAAGCGTTTAATAACTTATTTCCATTTAAAAAGAACATCATAGTAAAACTTAGCCATTAAATATATCAAACTGGGAGTCACTTTATCTTTAAAAACTTTGTTTTTTTCCATCCTGTTGTTTTAAATTGTTTTAAACAGTGTTGCTTGTGTTATGTTGATATTTAATTAAAACTAATTATGTTCTTAGAACTTTCAAAGCAAAAGTTTTTCTCTTTTTTTTAAATAATTTTCATATCGTTTAAACAAATTGTGTACTATTGTCACTGAAAAAGTTAAATAAATCATGTTTTATACTTTTGAAAGGTAACAAACATCAAAAATAGCACACTACATAACTGTTACAAACTCAAGAATATTGTTTTCAGTTTATATTGACTTATCATTTGGTCATCAGTCAGTCCATTAATCATTCAGTTTAATTATGATTCCATAACAAAGTGTATAAATAGCACAGCAACCAATAATAAAGTTAAATGCTACAGACCCTAACAAGATAAATTAAGATGATTTACACGTAATTTATTTATTAATTCATTTTAAATAATTTTCATTTCTTTAATATTAATAATTATAAAAAAAACTTGAGTTGATATACACACCAGCAATAAGATAAATTTCAGATAATTTACACGTAATTTGTTTATTAATTTAATTTAGTTATTTTTCTCTCCATTTCCTTGTATTTATTATTTAATAATCAAAGTAAAAGTAATTACGCAGCCAGTAACCAGCAGCCACTTCAATTAATTTCATGTGTCTCGTACACCAAGGCGTATGATTAATATTTTAATGCCGCAAACAAAAAATTCCACTAAGATTTCTACCTCTCTCTCTCACTCGTTTACTCTCCAACTTTTTTTGATGTGCTTGTGTGTGCATTAACTGCCGTTTGCGTGTTTATATTTTAATCGTTAATAATATCTTAACGATGTGCTGTGTATTGAATGTTAATTCTCTTGCAAATTGATCTCTTAAAGTGTTGAAATGGATTTTCGATTTAAAAATCTTTTGAAAGACAGTCATGGTGAGAAATAATATACAAAAATTAAATAATTTATTAACTTTTGGGTGGCTATTACATTGAAATAATAAAAAATTATGTAAATTTTATATAAAGTTTTGTTTTGATGGCTGGCAATAGATATTAAATTTCTGCTATTTTGTGTAATGAGTCTGGCGTATCAATATTAAAAAACTAGCGTAAATTCTTTTCCCACACCACTTATGTTGTGTGTGTTAATTTTATACATGAGTGTCCCACCACTACAGTTTAAAGTCGACTCCGAACGAGAGATTTTTGAGAAACTTTTTTTCATGGCAATTTTATTGTTTTTTATTTTTTTGTTTTGCCAGAAATCTGCTGGGAATAAGTCACCGAAGAAATATTTTTTCGTATTTCGTTTTATTAAAGAGACCTGGACATCGTCCAACAAGCCAACATACTACCTATTAGACTAAGGCAACTACACTGGATAATTACTAAAAAACTTCAATCAGTGTTTGGCCGCATATTCATTTAATGCCTGAAATATTATGAAGAGAAATTTCATTATTTTTCTCTTTCAGTAACGGTTACTGTGATGGTTTTAATGTTAATAAAACAGATGTTTTAAACATTTTTTTTAATTTTGTTTTTTTAGGGGTGACCACTATACTAAATATACTTGCCGAGGCGTTTTATGGTTTTGTTTATTTAAATTTGTTGTCATCTTTTATCTTTTTATTATATTGCGGTTAAAATTTAACAGGAGGAATCCTTAATTATAACCAATTAACCTTTGGTTTGTAGTTGTTCACCACAAACATTGTTCTGCCAAGCAGAAAACAAAAACATAATCTATGAGATAAAAAAAAAACAACAAAAATGTGTTTAAAAGCTACTGAAGAGCCGGAGAAAAAACTCCCAAATAATTGATTCTGTAAATATTGTTATGTTTTAACATTTTTAAAAACGTTTAAAATAAGAGCTCGTAGACTACAAATAAAATAAAAATAAATTTGTGTTTAGTTTTAATTAAAATTCTTTATTACTCGCACAATTCTGTGTTTCACTATTCATAACTTGATGTAAACAACAACAATTGCGCTGTTTGTTATTTCTCTGTTTATACCCTTTGCATAAACAATAACAATTACTTGACAATTATTCGACAGATCTTTGTAACGGAGATCTTCAAACCACGATTACTCTCTTCAAGTCTACCGCGCCTTCACACAAGACTGACTGAACTTCACTAACTCAGTCGCCTGCTTTGTCTTGCCTTTTAACTGGCAACGAATGTTTATGACTTTGCCTTCTCATAATCTCTATTAACGAAAACATCGTTGTTTACGTTTATTATTGTAGTGTAGTTGGTATATTTTTGTTAACTTGTTTACCATTTTCATTCTGTTGTTTGTTATTACATTAAGCAGTGAGATAATTTGTAAACAAGTTCATTTTTTATTATTATAATCTAAATTTTTTTATTTTCTTAACAATATTTTATTTAAGTTTCGAAAAACTGGAATATTTGTTTAAGTTACAGAATTCTTTGATACATAAAAACCTTTTGAATATTTTTTTTATTGATTAAATTTGTAAATTTTTTGCTAAATTTTTGTTTATTTATTTATTTACTAAACAAAGGAAGCCAATTTTTTTAAAAAAATTTTTACAATAAAGAAATCTGGCCTACAATACATTGAAAGGTAAAACATGTCATATCATGCTTCAGACTACACACACGCACTTTAACACAAGTTTCCATTTCTCTGTACTCGCCCACAACAAAGATTAATAGGGTCCATAACAAAGTAGATTATCTCCAATGTATGGGTCGGCATTGGTTTAGCTAATGGTCATTCACTTTGAAACTTTTTGTGGGAACAGTTATTTTTATATGTTTGTAGTTGTAAATTAAGTTACCACTTAAGTTAGGTATTAAATGTGATTAAAGAGGACAGGAAATAAAGTAAGTCTACGTGGGTACAGCCTTTAACTGATGTAGTAGACCCATGTTACAGTATAACCTTAACATAGAATGGCAAATAGAATCCAAAATAAAGTTGTAAAGAATTCCTTTTTAGTTAACATGTTATAACCTAAAACAAAAACTAAAAAAGACGACAAAATTCGAACTAGAAAGACTTTTTTTTTAATTTTTGTTGAAAAAGGTAACAATAATACAATACAGATATAAAATCATACACTAATACTGTAAACACATGTGTTTGTACATACATACGTAGGTTTGGAAGTTTAAATGTTTACGTGACTGTTCATAGCATTCACGTTAACGTACTACATTAAATTGAGTTTATTTGCGTATATAAATGTGATAAAATTTTATATTTACAATACCTTGATTTAATATCCCACTCCTACTGCCTCCCACTCAATGAATGTTTATTTCTTTTTTCTTTTGTTTTTTGCAAGGGCTTTACAGTGATTTTCAATTCAATTTGAATTCAAATTAGACAGTCTACCTTTATTTTGACTGTAAAATAAAATTAAAATAAATTATTTTGGTTTTATGAAATAAATTTATGAATTTAGTAGCATTTAAACGTATTGTTCCGTTTTTAGCTTTTTAAAAAACGTTTTAAATATAGGCTCGTAGATTACAAATAAAATAAAAATAAATTTGTGTTTAGTTTCAACTAAAATTCTTTATTATTCGCACAATTCTGTGTGCCACGCTTCACAACTTGATGTAAACAACAACAATTGCTTTGTTTGTACCCTTTGTATAAACAATAACAATTACTAGGCAATTATTCGACAATTCTTTGTAACGGAGATCTTCAAACCACGATTACTCTCTTCAAACGCAGCACGTCTTCACACAAGACTGACTGAACTTTTACTAACTCAGTTGAGACTTATAATGCCAATAATGAACTTCTACGAGGATAGCACTGTACTGTAAATTCTGATAAAAGAAGGTCTAACACTCGAAGCTGTAATAATAAATTACTTGAACGGTGTGGGCATAAAAAATGTATCAGGGAAGTTTAGTCTAAAACTGTTTAAATTTAAATCTTGTAATGATGGACCCAATTTTCTCTGAGTCTTACAATTTGTTAGAAGCCAAACTGTTTCAAAGAAACCAAAGTTCTTTACATCCCTCTTTAAACAAAAACTGTTATTGCCCTCTTTTCTCTCCTGGTTATTCTGCATGCAATTTCTTTAAATATGATATGCGACATATTTTTCCGTTTTTGATAATATTTTATAACATCATGACCAACATACATGTCATAACAGTGTATGTTACATGACAACAACAAAGAAAAACTTTAACCACTGTGCCTGCATGTGGCAAGTGTTACTAAATTTCGCTCTCTACACACCATTCCTACATCATCCTTATAATGCCTACACAAATAAGCCTGAAAGCATGCTTGTGTTTTTGTGTTCTAACAATGCGTGTGAAAAGTTTGGCATTTGGGTGTGTGCGGTGTTTACAAGTTAATTATTTGCATTTTACACAAGAGCAACCATAACAGACGACTAACCAGCCGAGTGAGAGTAACTATTTACCGAAATAAAACCAACATCAGGATGGAGAAACATACAGTCATGCATAACATTACTGCGATAGTAAATAATGTTATGCTCACTAAACCATGTACAAAAAAAATTAACATTAAAACCAAAATAAAAAACAAAAACAGAGAAACAAAAGTGTTGGTCAGCTGATTGGAATTTTAGAAAACTTGTGTGAAAATGTTTCATTCCAGACTTGGTTTAATTTTTCAAATGTTTGTGATTGTGTGCATAGGTTTCTGGTGTCTAACTGTTTGTGCATGTGGTTTATAACTCCAAAAAAATTATGCCAGTTAGTGAAGTGTGGTTATAAAATCCATAATCAATTAACATCAGTTCAATACAATTAAAAATTTGCATAAAACGGTAAACAAAAGAAAACCGGAAGTATCAAACTAAAGTTAGTGGTTGACTGCTCAAAAAAACCACCAATTTTTCACAACGACACTAACTCTAAACGTTTAAATAAAAACCTCTGGAAAAAAACCTTTTGGCCGTTTTATTTGAGTTGTTATTCGTCCAGATAATTATGTGGTCAACAAAGCAATAAAATTTTGTGGCGAAAAAATCGTAATCCTACACATTTAGGAGATCCTAAATGTGGAATGCGCCTCATCATTACCAATTAATACTATTACAATGAAAGGCCACGGAAGCCAATGTGATTGTCGCGTATTCTAACTGGGATTCAAAACCAAGAGCTCAAACGAGAAATACCTTAAGCGGTTGGTTGCACGTCCAAATGGCGGCATACCTGTACATCTTCTAAATTTTGGTTGCCCTGGTAGTTTATGGGGTAGTGTGCTAGACTACTAGCATGAGGGTTGTACTTACGATTCCCAACAGTGGTCACTTGGCATATTTCTCATTCTCTTTACATTTCCTGGCTTTGTTTCAGTGCAATTCATTAAGTAATCTCTTATCCTATTGTACCAAGTGTAGTGATTATAGTGAAGTCGCCGTAGTAGGTAGTGTGTTGACGTAAGGCATCGTTTCAAATCCCAAGTCAGACATCTCCAACTAAACGAAATATGCAAAAAATATTTCTTCGGCGTCTTCCTCTTAGAAGAATTCTAAACTGTGAGAGTAAATAAAATTGCCATGCAAAAGTTTCTCAAATTCAAGGATATAATTAACACTCTCTACATAAGAGGTGGGAGAAACTAGGTCGTATTCTTGACTGAAGGATTGTAATGTCCAATTACGTTTGTATGTATGTATGTATTGGATTAATTTCAACTTCTCAAATTGTTTTAGTTTGAGTGGTATAATTTGATCAAACTAGCAGTTCCATAGAGATGTAGAAGTTGAAGCACAAGTAACGACTAGAACAGTAGCAACAAATCTTTGATGTATTTATTGTCAAGTTATAATAGGATAACGATAGAAAATTCAAAAAATATTTCAAGAAATTCAATCAGGCAAATGCTTTAACTGACAACAAAGAGTAACAGCAACAACAACTCCAGTAGACATTAGCAACGAGCAGCAGCAATAAATTATTCAGTTATCTGTGTGCCAATTTAATAAGGTTTCCTCATTATGCCTATAACAGTATTCTTAGATCTGCAAATACTTTCTATTGTACTTGCGTTGTTAATAGAAAACATAATCCAATCACACAGTTAAAGTTTCATTCGTAATATTGTTATGGTTACGCATAACGTCCTTGTAATAATAATAGCTCATGGAGAAGTCGATGTCAATTCATTCACTTTTTCTCTTTTTTTCATTTATATTTACTTGCCTGGTGTATATTTATAGTTGCCGTAGTCTAGTAGGTAGTGTGTTGACTTAATAGACGTAAGAGCATGGTTCAAACCCCGGCTCACACATCAAAACGAAAATATGAAAAATATTTCTTCGGTGACTTACTCTCAGCAGATTTCTGGCAAAAACTCTCTGAGAGTAAATCAAATTGCCATGAAAAAGTTTTTCAAAAATCTAATGTTCGTAGTCGACTTTTAACTGTAGGTCCCACAACTCAAGGATAAAATTAACACACTCAAGTTTTCTACAGAAATAAACACAAAATGAAAGAAAAAGAAAATTGTATTCTCTGGCCTCTGCCACTCTCTTTGCACAGTCATTTGCAAATTTCTTCGATTACTTTATGTATCTTTAAGGATTAATTAAATACGATTTAAGGATTTAAACAATTAAATAAGATATACACATACGCTCAACAATACATTGTAACTTACTTTCCCTCAACTGTAGGTTCAGTTGGCCATAAACAATGGCTTCCGTAAGTCCATGTTCAGGCTTTTCTTGTTTCTTTCGTTTGCATGTTTGCGTTACATGTTGAATACGTATTAATTACAGTTACACTCTTCACCTCAATGAAGAAACACCACGCTCTTGTTTCACATTTATCACACAGACATACTTGAGACTTTACTGTAGCATAAGATAATTGCTACGAAATGAATACAAAGGAAAGAGGATAAAGGAATTAAATATGTCTGCCCCATTGAACTTTTGACATGTTGAGCATAGAGAGAGACAAACAGAGAGAGAGAGAGAGACAAAAAGAGAGCTTAAATTTCCTTAATTGCAGAACAATATTAAACTCTCGTTGTTTTCTCTTCATTCCTTTAAATTTTTTTTTTGCTTTCTCTCTCAGGTTTTTCCTTGTTACATATGCAGTAACACGGAGATATCCTTTAACAATGTCTAGTTTTTCAATTCCTTTGGAACCCAAAGGGAATGTAAAACAAAGAAGTAAATGAAAAACAATGTTTTACAACTTAGTCTAGAATATACTTGTTATGCGTGTGTGTGTGGGTAAGGGAAAATGACTGGTTAACCAAAATAATTTATCAAATAATTCAGAATACAGTACGAATACAAATAAAATAACTTTTTTTTTTGAAAATGCTTTAATAAAAACTACTGAATATTTTCTCAAATTTCTTTTTTTATTTGAAAGCACAATCCTTCTGGTTAACAATGGAAAATAATTTCATTTAAATGGCTGCCTCGGCTGGCCATACAGTAGCCGACACCAGAAGATGCCGATTTTGGCCAAAAAATCATCTTTTCAGAAGAAGCTCATTTTGATCTTAGCGGGTATGTAAACAAGCAAAATTGTCGCATTTGGAGTACAGAAAACCCGCACGCATACATTGAAAAGCCGACGCACCCAAAACGAGTCACTGTTTGGTGAGGATTTTGGTCCAGAGGCATAATTCGGCCATTTTTCTTCGAAAATGAGTAAGGAGTGGCCATTTCAGTCAATAGCGATCGTTATCGGGCCATGTTGAACGAATTTTTGTTCACAAAAATTGAAGAGGAGGATATTGATAACATTTGGTTTCAACAGGACGGCGCTACGTGCCACACAGCCAAAGCTACACTCGATGTTTTGCTCCCTGTGTTTGAAGATCGCATTATTTGCCGCAGAGCTGATGTGGTTTGGCCACCTCGGAGCTCCGATTTGACACCGTTGGACTATTATTGGTGGGGTGCCGTCAAAGATAAGTGTTACGCCGACAAGCCAGAGACAATTGACGCTTTAAAGGACAATATTCGTGAAGCCATTGGTGAAATACAGCTGCAAACAATCGATAATGTGTTTAAAAATTGGGCCAGTCGTGTAGGCTACTGCATGGCCAGCCAGGGCAGCCATTTGAATGAAATTATTTTCCATTATTAACCGGAAGGATTGTACTTTTAAATAAAAAAAGAAATTTGAGAAAATATTCAGTACTTTTTTTTTAAAGCATTTTCAAAAAAAAGTTATTTGGCGGACCCTTTATAAACCATTTTACACTCTGATGCATGTACAACATATTTAGTGAATAGAGTGAGCGTCAAAAGAAATCGTACATTAATAAAATATACATTAATAATTAACCGTTATTTTTATTTTAAAATTGTTTCATTGCCAGTTTTTATAATTAAAACAAAATTAAAAAAATTTGCGAAAAATTTCGAAAAAATTTCGAGAAATTGTCAGATTTAATCGGGCACTCTCCAAAGTGGTAAAAGTTGAATTTGGTAATTGTTAGAATTTTATCTATAGTGTACAGTTTCTTTTGACGCTCACTGTATATATGATGCATAAAGTTTTATGCAACACTGTGTGACATGAAATTCCTTTTTTGTCTCGAAATTTTTTTACGAATTAAGATTCAAATCAAGCCAAGCTTAATACTGAGACTAAGTTTTCAATTTTAAACCTTCAGCTTAACAATGAAGGCATGAGGAAGTTTGTCAAGTTCCTACGAAATACCTTAAATTTTAGTCAAGCTTTAACACTGGACCGATTTTCTTTAAATTTTAACAGTACTCCTGTATGTCTCAAAGGAACTATAGGCTACTTTTTATTTTAAAATTTCAAGTAGGCGAGGTGCCACGCCCACATACCCAATAAGTATTTAATGTCGCGTATCTCATAAACTGCAACAGCTAGAGTCCTCAAATTTTGTATGGACGACTTTGACGTATATATGAACAATATGGGAGGATTGGCTGCAGTGGGCGTGTCACCTCCGATGGACTATATATATAAAAATGAATGTTTGTTTTTATGTACCTTATAGAATCGTAAACTGTGCATTTGATCATGTTATGATCTTTAGCAAAGTTGTTGCACATTAGCCGACGAAGGTTTCTAAATTAGTATGATCAATATCCGATAGGTGGCGCCACTGAAAATTACTCAAAATTAATTAAATCGTAAACTGTGCGTTCTTTAACAAAGTTGTTGCGCATTAGTCGACGGAGGTTGGTGCGATTAATTTCCGATGGATGGCGATGGCGTTATTGAAAATTGTTCAAAATGAATGACAAGCAATTGGTCGACCTACACCTTAAGCACGGAAGAAAAAAGCATTACGTGCCTCTGAATCAGACGAGCATTGAGACTGGAAAATCTTCGTGTAAATGGCGCTGAGACCCGTTCGCTTGAACAAATTTAACAACGAGAAGTGAGATTAGAAACTGATCGAATGAGTACAACTCAGGCCCGTTCATCTGAATCATCAGGACAACGGGAAACAAAATCAATAAAATGATTCAAAACTAATTGGACTTTTGTGTAATGTCTTTACTTCAAATTTATTTTTATTGGTGGCGCAGCAACACGCGCAAGGTACAGCTAGTGCTTAATAAAGTAGATAGAAGGTACAGAACCCGTCAATTATACTTTCAAAGCTTAACGCGGCATTTAGTTTTACTCATTACTAGGACATAAACTTGCCGGATGCCTCCAAAGTGATCTTTATCATGAGTGGACTTTATTTCAAAACTCTAAAACTACTTTATATCACAGTTTGCTTCAAATTAATTCATAAACAATTAATTTTCAATTAATTAAAGCCTCTATTAACTGTTAACACTTTCAAAACTGTCCTCAAATGCTGTTAAAACTTTTCCTTACAATGACAAGAATTGCTGTCAAAAGTTTTTTTTCGAACATGCTGTGGAAACTTTGTCAAAATTTTGTCTCTCTCTCTGTCTGTCATTTTGAGCACTTCAGATTTAATTTAATTAAGAATTCAACATAATTTCTTATGAAATGAAAATGCCACAAATGAAAATGTCCTGGTGAATGATTGTGGTTAATTTAAAATAGTTTTACGGATTACAAATAAAAACCAAAAAAAAAAAAATATAAGAAAAATCAAGAAGTAGAGAAATTGCCAAGAATTATTGTACAACGAAAGTAAATTTAAATAAAAAACTTTTCTTTTTCGCAAAGTTTTAATGATTTTTTGGAGATAGAAACACAGCAGTTTGAAATAAGTAAAAAAAATAAGTTTTTAATGGTTTATGGCAAGTGGTAGGACAACAAATAGAAAGTTTCAATTTAAGACAACAGTCAGGTTTGCCGTTACAGTAGCCGTAGTCTACTAGTTAGTGTGTTGGCTGTGGTTCAATCCTTGGCTCAAACATCTCGAACACAACAAAACATGAAAAATATTTCTTTCTTTCGCCAACTTCCTCTCAGCAATCTTTTGGCAAAAAGTCTGAGAGTAAAATACAAATTGCCATGAAAAGTTTCTGAAAAATCTGTCACTAAACTGTAGGCAACACCACTTATGGATAAAATTAGAACACACGACGTGAATAGTGTGAGAAGCTAGCTTGTAATCTTGTTTAAAGGTTGTAAAGTAGGCAAGTAAATGTCAGGTTTAGAAAGAAAATTATGGAGTATAAATTTATAACCGAAAGTATGTAAGAGTCGCCGTAGTCTGGAGTATTGGCTTTTGGACGTGAAGCCACGGTTCAAATCCTAGGTCAGACAACTTTATCAAAACGAAAATATGAAAAAGAATTTCTTTCAGTAGATTTCTGGCAAAAACTCTGAGAGTTAATAAAATTGCCATGAAACTCCTTCGGAGTCGAATTTAAATTATAAGTCCGCAACACATGTATAAAAATTAACGCACACAACATAAGTAGTGTGAGAAGCTAAGTCGTAATCCTGCCTACAGGATTGTAACGACCAATTATGTATGTATATATGAAAAAATATTTCTTCGGCGAGTCCTCTCAGCAGATTTCTGGCAAAAACTCTGAGAGCAAAATAAAATTGCCATGAAAAAGTTTCTCAAAAAAATCTGTCGTTCGAAGTCGACTCAATCATGTATAAAACAAAGAAGCTAGTTAGTAATGCTGACTAAAGGCTTATAATGACCAATTATGTATGTATGTATGTTCGGAACCTAAGAATAAATAATCTTGACATCCGATTTTATTTAAGTTTCTTACAGAAATAAACAAAAAATGAAAGAAAAAGAAAATTTTATTTTCTGGCCTCTGCCATTCTGCATAGTCATTTGCAAATTTCTTCGATTACTTTATGTTTCCTTAAACTTTTAAACAATTAAATACGATGTAATGCCTTAAGAAGATATAAACAAACATTCAACAATACATTGTAACTTACTTTCTCTCAACTGTAGGTTAAGTTATGCACAACAATGGCTTTCGTAAGTCTATCTTCAGGCTTTTCTTGTTATTTTCGTTTGCATAACTTACATGTTGAATATGTATTATTTACAATTACACTCTTCACCTCAATGCAGATTTATCTCACATACATACATACTTGAGAATTTACTGTATGTCTGAATTATTATTTCCAAAGTCTAATATTGCTGAATTGATTGAGAAATATGAGGAATGGAGTTGAGTTACGACAGAACCCTGAAATATCTTTTCAAATTGAATGCATCTGGTGGCAATTGATCTGAAACATTTACAATAATAGGGTAAAGTATTACCTTATTTTCGATTTTCCTTCATATTTTGTACATTCACATCCACAAGAATAGTCGTCGTTACAAAGTAAAAAAAAAAATTTTCATACTAAAGTTAAATTCTTGTCCCACATAACTAAACTATAGAATATTTGTTTTTGCAGTGACACTTTAGTTTTCCTTTAATATGATTCAATAAAAATTCTCTTTTTATATTCGTAACGACTTTTTTATTTGGCATCTTAGCATACGAAACATTATTTCTTTTATTTTTTTTTAATACAAATACATTCCCTTGATGTCATTCCATGCTCACATATTGTTCGGTTACGTGCCCTACTAACTGTAAATCAAATATTTGTATATAAGCTTTCATTCATGCCATATTCGCTCCTGAATATGCAATAAAACCTATAATTAAGCTGCTCCTGTACCTCCTGTAATCACATTCACTGAAATACCTTCACGTACTAAGACTTTAACACACATGTGCTCACATGCTTCTCCAATTCACACATACTTACAGCAAGCAATATGCACATACTCACTCTTTTATTGTGTTGTATTGTATTTTATTGCGTTTATGTTGAATTTTATTGTTTTGTAGTTATTGTTGTTGCTATATTATTGCCATTTTTTCTTCAATGCAACAATTCTCACGATCTCTTTAGCTCTGGCTTTGTATGTGAGAATTTGTTTTCTATTTTCTAAACCCCATTGAATATTTAAAGAAATTTAAAGCCAAAGTAAAGTAATTCTATTGATTGATATGCTAACACTTAAAGCTTTAAAAAAATAAAACCGTCGAGAGAGTAATCAACAGGACAGTTTTGTTTTACAACTTAAGTACTAAGTATTAGTTTGGCTAAAGTGCAGCATTACAATGCTATTATAAAAAATACGTACAAACATATACACAAGTATTATTATGAATTGAGTATTTGATAGAGTTCGATAGAGGAGAACGTGCATACACATAAAAATAATGAGTTTGTTTTTGTGCAGGAAATTAAAATTGATGAGGAATTAATAAAAAAAAATTCAGGCAGTAACAAACATTCTGATACACATACATATGTACTTATTTGGTCATCCTTCAGTCAGGATTACGACCACTAGCTGCTCACAAACATTTTGATAGGCATTGTAAAAAGCAGCTCTAGGAATAAAATAATAACAGACCACATTGCAATCGTTTTTGGATGTACTTTAAAGATCATTATTTTATAAGAAACACCCAATAAGGAAACCTCTTGACAACGAGAAGTGTGATATCATTGTCAACAATTTGATAGTCGTATACATAATTCAACATTAAAACCCTTTAGTCAAGATTACGACCTAGTTTCTTACACCACTTATGTTGTAGGTGTTAATGTTATCCATCAGTGGCGGTATCTGTAATTTAAAGTCAACTCTGAAAGACAGATTTTTTGAGAAACTTTTCATAGCAATTTTATTATTTACTCTCAGAGTTTTTGCCAGAAATCTGCTGAGAGGAAGTCACCGAAAAATATTTTTTCATATTTCGTTTTGATGTCTGACGTCTAATAAGCCAACACACTACCTACTAGACTACGGCGACTTCAATTTGAAAGTCGGTGTGACTATATTTGGAAATGATGGTGAAGATGGCTTCTGAAAAAAATATATTCCCGCATACATAGTATGGGTTGGGAACTCTTCACTCTTATTGAACGTAACACAAAGGCACGATCTATGGGGCTGCAAGCATTACTTTTACATTACTTATTTATTTAATTACGCAATTTTTGCCAGAAGACTGATTTAGTAGGTAGTGTGGTGGCTTATTAGACGTACAGCCAGGGTTCGTGCCCCATGCCAGATGTCTAGACAAAATACAAAAAAAGTATTTCTTCGGCGACTTCCTCGCAGCAGATTACTGGCAAAAAACTCTCAGAGTGAATAAAATTGTGAAGAAAATTTTCTCAAAAATCTGTCGTTCGGAATCGACTTTAAACAGTAGGTCCCGCCGCTGCATGTATAAAATTAACGCACATGGCATAAGTGTAAGAAGCTAGATTGTAATCCTGACTAAAAGGTTGTAATGACCAATTCTGTATGTATGTATGTAAGAGTTTCTGCCAGAAGATAAAATCGTCGAAGAAATATTTCGCCATTTTTGAAAGTGACACAATCCTTACAAAATAGACAGCAACAAGAACTTTAAAATCGTTTACCAAATTATTCAGGTATTGTAAAGGTTTTATAGACACAAATACAGCAAATGCAGTAAAGTATTTAAGCAAAAAAAAAATAATTTAAATTCAAATATTTCTATGAGAAAATGTAGTTGAAGTGTATGAAACTAAGTATTTCATGGAGAATATTTGAACATGTGGTTCAATTATTTTTTTTACATTTAATTAGCTTCCACTCCCTTCCCTATAAATTCTCTCATATTGTATATGATTTCAACACGCATAATTTCGCTGTGATTAGTTTTGTCACGTGCAGGTTTTCAATTAAATTTTTTAAAGGATTTTTTGTTTTTTAATTTTTTTTGCTTAATTATACAAAAATAATATAATATGAGTTGAATTCCATTGAATTTGGTGGTGTTGCTTTTGATTTATATTGTATTTGTGGTTGCTTTGTAGCACTAATTAGAGCAGAGCATTACGCTTTATCATACGATCCACTCGTAATCCCACATACAATTCGTTACTTACATCGCACATTACTTTTAATGATCGTGTTTATTTTATTAATTACAAGTTGGTTAACATTTTAAGGGAAGAGTAAAAATAACTCCTTTAAACCTTTCACTCTCTCTCTCTCTCTCTCTGCCTATGTTTGTGTATCTTCACTTTGAAATAAACCCCATAATAATCAATTAACAAGTAAATACTCGTATTGCCTTAGGTTAAGTACTTAAACAAGGGAATAATAACAGTTAAATGTATATATGTATGTGAAAGCAAAAAGAGTGATTAGCGAAAGGTGGTGGGGGGAAAGAGAAATTAACACGATAAAAAATTTATAAAGGATTTATATTTCACAAGAGTAGGTGCAATTGGATGAGTGTGAGATAACTAAATAAAGAGTTTAAGATTAATTTTTATTTCCTTTTTTCTGGTTTATTTTACTTAACAATTAGTAAAATGGTGTTATCATATAAACGACCTAAGTATGGTATTAAAAGACTGGGTGTTGTTGCAAAAGTTAAATGATTTCAGGCAAAAAAAAAACTGTTTTAAACAAAATTTTTTGAAGAAACAGAAAGATAAAAAAGATAAAAAATTGTTAAAAAAAATAAATACAATTAAGAATAAAGGAAAATAAAATTTATTTTTTACCATTAGTCATTACAAGAAAAGACATGTATTTATGAGCCAGCATATCTTTTTAAAAACTTAAAAATTTTTTGTGTCCAAAAAACATGCAATTTTGAAACTATGTGGTTTTGTCATACGAATTTCTATTTTGATTTCACTTTAAGTTTTACGATTTCAATTTTATTGTCCTTTCAAAAACAAAAATCAGTTGTTGGGCATATTTAAATAGAAAAAAAAATACCAAAAATTAAATCGTATGCTTGAAAATAAATTTTTGCATATCCTTTGCAGGAGGTCTATGGGAAAAATGTCAACACCAGTACAGGAAATTTTTTATTTTTATTATTTACTGTCATAGAATTTCTATTAAAATTCTTAAAATATATCTTTTTCATATTAAATAACATGGAAATAAATTTAAATTTTTTTAAATTTCTTGTGTAATGATGTTCAAAAAAAATTATTTTTTCATGACTATTTTTCTCCCGAAATTACTCTGGACTTCATTGTTTTTAAAGCAATATAGTATGCCTATCAGCTTTTTAATATTAATTTTTCTTAAAGGCCTCCTCATATTTAATAAAAAATTTGCATTTTACGTTTGTCGAAGAATTGCTGCTTTAATTAATAAAACGGAAGTACAATTGGTCAATTCGACCTCCGGGTACTGTATTTGTCTTAATTGACAAGTACACGTCCTCTAACCTAATCTAATAAAGCAGAAAAATAATTGAAAAGCAAAATTATTGTTATCGTTTAATTAAATTTGAATGCTTTCTCCCATGAAAAACCAAGAGAATGGAATCAAAGACGAACTATAGTAAAGTGGGGTACAAAGGAAATTATTTTAAAAGCCGCTAATGACTCTACCATGGACTTGACCACAATTTTCAAACAAAAGAAAACTCAATGGAATGGCATTAGGCAGACAGGCATTGTATTCATTCATTATATTGATTTTTTTTATAAATTTAATTAAAATAATCATAAAATAAGAACAACAACAACAATATAGTAAAGAGAATAACATTATTATTGAAGTTTATTTGTATTCACTTTTTTATTATTTTTTAAACGCTTTTTCCTTAAAAAAATTTTTTCTTTGTTTTCACAATTCATCTGTAAAAACAAAATATTTAAATAAGAAATTTACATGTTTTTTTTCATTCTATTTTTTACACGTAATTGGATAGACAATATACTCGTAAGATTCATAAGAATTCAAGTCAAGTTTGCTTTAACATTTTCTGTTTTTCACTCCACTACACTTGGAAATTTCATGGTAAAAACAAAGAAGAAAAACAAATAAAAAATGAAACGAATATTTAAAGTGTTTACAAAATATTATAATTTTCGTAAAAGTTCGTTAATTTGTTTTCTTCTTCTTCCGCCTGTGCAAACAAAGAAAATACTTTTTAACAGGAGGAGTACACCATCAAAGCCACTGGACAAGCAAACAAGCAGACAGACAAGCAAAGACTTACATACAGCTGGACGGTGCATGACCAAAAACCCATGAAAAGTTTTTCTTTTATTTCGATTGTTTACGTCATGTCAATAATGGCGGGAGAAAATTTTATGTAAACGAATGTATGAATGAATGAATGAATGAATGAATGAATGAATGAATGATTGAAGGAATGAATGTATGAATGAATGTTTTTTAATAATGCTCTTATTACAACAACAGTAATAACAAATTTGAAGCCGCCGTGGTCTAGTAGGTAGTGTGTTGGCTTATTAGACGAAAAGCCAGGGTTCGTGCCCCAGGCCAGACATCAAAATAAAATAAAAAAGTATTTTTTCGGCGTCTTCCTCTCAGCAGATTTCTGGCAAAAACTCTGAGAGTAAATAAAAATTTCCATGAAAAGTTTCTCAAAAATCTGTCGTTCGGAGTCGACTTTAAACTGTAGGTCCCGCCACTCATGTATAAAATTAACACACACAACATAAGTGGTGTGAGAAACTAGGTCGTAATCCTGACTGAAGGGTTGTAAAGACCAATTATGTATGTTATGTAATAACAAATACAACAAATTGTAATAAGATTGACTGACTGGGAATTAAATGTTTCTGAAATTTCCAGCGCCAACTAGAGAATGTTGTAAGTAAGTGAACGAGAATAAAAAAATATAGTTGCAGAGGTACTCAAAAGTCAAATACCAACAAATATTGTTGTATCGCTAACTCTATGAAATTGATGTTTAATTTTGGGAGAATTATTTTTATTTGTAATTAAATACATCAATAGTTTGGTATTCGAAATTTTAAGTTTTTAAAATAATTTTAAAAAATTTAAAGGGCAGATAAATTATTATTTATTATTATTATCATTATTTTAAGTGGACAATAAGGTAGAAGTGAGCGTTAAACTAAAGGGAGGATCATCCTACCTTTAACTTTTAAAGTTATATTTATGTTTGAACTTGTCATATTATATATTAATTTCAATGTGGCAACTTCAAATATAAACAAAATAAGAAAATACAACAAAAACAAGAAGCACGTCATTGCCACTGAGTTTAACAAAAAACTTGTTTAATTGAGCAGTGTTATCCACATTGCTCCGGCACTGCCACATTTTTGAAAAAGTTAACTTTATATTATCTTTAGGTTTTAATAACGAAATGAAGTTAAAAGCGACTTTAAAGTTCACTTTAGCTTAAGTTACTTTTAACTAAACCCAACTTTAACGGGAAGTTGTAATAATAGCCCTAAAAGTAAATAAAAGTGCCATGGAAAGTTTCCCAAAAAAAAAAATAATCTGTCGTTTGGAATTGGCTTTAAACTGTAGGTCCCGCCTCTCATGTATAAAATTAACATACACAACATCAGTGGTGTGGGAAACTATGTCGTAATCCTGACTAAAGGGTTATAATGACGTATTATGTATGTATGTTAATAAAATACTTACTTATTTACTTACTTAATTGGACATTACAATCGTTTGTCTGTGTTAATTTTACCCATGAGTGGCGGGACCGACTCCATACGAGAGATTTTTGAGAAACTTTTCATGGCAATTTTATTTTTACTCTCAGAGTTTTAGCAAGAAATCTGCTGAGAGGAAGCCGCTGAAGAAAATTTTGTTTCATATTTCGTTTTGGTGGAGATGTCTGACCTGGGATTTGAGGCTTCATAGCTAATAAGCCAACACACTACCTACTAGATTACGGCAACTTCAGATCTAAAACAAAAATTCATATTCAATGACAAGACATTATTGGACAATCCTCACACCTTAATCTTCTCTGCGAAGTAATGTTATGTGTTTTCATTTAAGAAAGCTGCATTTATAGAGAATTTTTTTCTTATAAGATATCAATAAAAACGCTGTATTCTCATGCCACCCATGCTGGTGCAGGTCATATGGCAACCACAACAAGATGCCACAGATTAACAAACAAATTACATTAAATAACATATGTAATCAACCACACAGTCAACACACACATACATACATATACCAGCACACATATAACATTATTATTAAATGTAACATTTAAACCAAATGAGTGTGAGTGTATGTATAAATAAAGGATTTATTCCTCTCATTTACATTTCATTTGTAGTTGTTGTTTTTCTTGTCATAATTTACACATCAAATTATCACAATTTTCCAAGTTATATTGTGTATATATTGACGTAAAAGAGAGAGTTGGCTAGTTATGTGTACATGTATGTAACTGCAAGTGTCGTCCGCACACGAATGCCTATTTGCTATAATTGTGTGTAGTTCAAGTCAATAGTGTGTGTGATATTTTTTAAATTGCCATTTAATATGTTTATATAGTGGTAAATATAAATACGTAAATAGGAGTGAGTATTCACATTAATTTATATGTAATAACAGTGAAGAAGAAAACAGTTTGTAGTAAGTTTTAAAACGGATTTTAAATTTTTCATATGTTAGGGAACGATTTAAATTTCAGATGAGTTAAATCAAAAAGTAGTGTAGGTCCCGGCACTCATGTATAAAATTAACGCACAGAACATAAGTGGTGTAAGAGGATAGATCGTAATCCTGACTGAAGGGTTGTAATGTAAACATCGTTGTTAATGTAGTGTTGTTGTTATATTTTTGTTCACTTGTTTACTATATCTTATGCTGGTGTTTGTTGTTATATTAAGCAATACCATGATTTGTAAACAGGTTTGTTTACTGCATTGGTTTTGTTTTTGTAGCTTTTGTTAATAATTTTAATGTCAAACGATGTAAAAGCATTGTTTTCGTAGCAATATTTTCCGTCGGTTTTGTTTTTTTTTACTGAACTCATTCATTACATGGAGTGACACAAAAGCATGTCAATATCTACAGGGTAGACAGCATAAAAGTATGACTGTGTATATGTGTTGAAGTTATATGTGTCGTAAGATTAAAAAAGAGAAGAGCAAACATTGAAGAAATTATTGAAAGGCGCCTTTAAGACGGCATTTCTTCAAGGATTGCTTAAATATAAAAATTTCTCTTATACTTTGCTGTGTTTAAAAGGTTTTTCGTATGTATGTGTGTATGTCTTTTTCTTTGCTTTGTCTGTTTCTATGCTTAAGTGTTTAGCAAATTTTTAAATGTTTCCTTCAATTTGTAATAGTCGTTTGATTGCTGATGATTTATCTTCCATTATTTTTTAATTTTTTTTGTTGTTTTTGTTGTTATTGCCTTTGTTCAAAACCACTAACAATAACAATAACTGTATGTATGTTCTTGTTTAAATATTTTTAAAGTTTCCATGAAATTTCTTCGAAAATTTTAATCTTTTTTTCTGCTTTTTAAACTGTTAACGTAGGCACGAGTTCGAAATTGTTTTGTCTTTTCGGTTTTGTTTTTTTTTTATTACTCTTCATCGATTCTTGTCTTTGGCAACAGCCAGTTGAATGTATAATAGAGCGAGGGAGTGAAAGAGAGATTTATTTTATTTCCTATAATTGCCTTTTTTCCCAGTCTCTATAAAGAAAATAGATAGTATGGACCATTAAACTGAATTCTTTTTTTTTCGTTCTTTCTTTGTATTATTTTGTTAATAGAGATTGTTGTTGTTGCTGCTGTAATAAATTAAATTAACCAAGCTAAGCTGATTTAAATATTGCCTCCAATAAATTTTTATGCAAATTATCTTCAACATTTAAAATGTTTTCTGCTGAATTTATTAATTTTTTTCTATTTTTGTGACATTGATTCTCCAAATGATGACGTTACTAACCAATTTAAAATATGGTACGTGTTGCTAGGATATATAAAAGCTAATGCGATATTTAGGCATTTTAATTCTGCAGTCCAAAGAAAAAGAAAGGAACTAACACGTACAAAAAAAACTCCTTTCTGGAATCAATGGAATTACTGTATGCAGGACCCACAACATTAATGTGTCGCCTGATAGTGTGTGGAAAAAATTTTAGTCCCTTCTCCCTTATAATTCTTCAGAAATTAAGTTAACGACTGTTAATGCCATCAAAAAGGTAAAAAATGGGCTTTCCCTGCTTTTGTGCAGACTTTCTGACACTTCCTGCAGCACTTCAGGCAGAAATGCGATGAATACAAATGGTGGACCGATAACTTTTATGTGTGGCCTGATATTGCCTTGAAAAAATTTTAGTCCCTTCCTTTTATAGATCAACCTTTAGTGCTTTCTTAAGTACTTAAGTTAACAGTTTAAGTTAACATTTGTTAATGCCACCAAACACACAAAAACACACGCTTTGCCAGCGTCTATACAGACCGACTTATATGAGATCCAAGTATCTTTTTAGTTCCAGTGGGTCCATTACAGGTTTTTGGTTTTTGGCTTCATTACAGGGCACTGGAATAAGGCCTAGCAGCACAATTGCAGGGTGTGCTGCGACAAGGAGAAGTTGAAACCTATCGAACAACTCCTCTGCAACTGTCCAGCCCTTAGTATGTTGAGGTTGAGAACCCTGGGCAGGGGATTTTTCGATGATTTGGACTCTTTGTCGAGAACCAACATTAAGGCTCTCCATAGATTCATAAATCTAATCGAGCTCTATTGTGTGTTTGTGGTCCATCTATTGTTCCTCCCTCTTCTCTTTTTCCATTTTCTCTATCTCCTTTACTCTCCTCTCTCTTTCTCTCTCTCTACTCTAGGACGTATTACAATGAATCATTTTGACCTTTGGGTATGTCATTGGGACAAGTACACGTCCTCAAACCTAACCTTACCTATCCAGTGTCTCCATATTTCTTTTAAGGAGGTCTGTAGAACAGAAATTAATATTTATTGCATCAACATATACGGCACGTGAATGCAGGTATGCATGTGCTTACTATAACACTTCATTGGGCCACATGATAATGGAAAATAATATGAAAATTATAACGCATACAGAGGTCTCTTGTTACTAAAAGGGAACAAAAAAAAAAAAATTAAAATATTTCATTTATATGCAGCAAGTGACGAAATGACGGTCAGAGCATCATCATCATAATGCAAAATGAAATATATTTTATGCAACAAAAAATAGCAAAAAAAATAAATATGAAAATATAATAAATATTTACACAGTCTATCAGTTAAGCCTTTTGTTTATCCATGCAGGCAGCACAGAACAAAACGAAATTATTTAAATTATTGCATGAGTTTTAATAAATATTTCCATATACGATAGATCCTCTTGGTCAGAAGGTTAAATGAATTGCCTAACCTGCAACAAATGACTCGAATCATTCATCAAAATTTACAGTCTTAGTCATTGTTGCATTTACAACAAAAGAAAAAAGACACAACCAAAAACCACTGAGTAGCAAGCAGAGCAAAAACACACAACCATTTAGAGAGTATTTTAGTGTTCGTATGCGATTCATACTTATTTTTGTGATTCGTGTATATGTTGAGTTATGGAGAGTCGTAATCAACAACATCATACGTGTTGTTAGTTGTTAAGTATGACTATGATAAGTACTTCAAACTTTGAATATGAGTAGAGATTCCATGATATTAAAATAAGTATGAATGCGTATGTGAAGTCGCCGTAGTCTAGTAGGTAGTGTGTTGGCTTATTAGGTATCAAAACAAAATACAAAAAGTATTTCTTCGGCGACTTTCTCTCAGCAGATTTCTGGCAAAAACTCTGAGAGTAAATAAAATTGCCATGAAAAAGTTTCTCAAAAATCTGTCGTTCGGAATCGATTTTAAACTGTAGGTCCTGCCACTCATGTATAAAATTAACGCACACAACATAAGTGGTGTGAGAAACTAGGTCGTAATCCTGACTGAAGGGTTGTAATGACCAATTATGTATGTATGAATGCGTATAAGAACCAGAAATTATGAGTATGATTCGATTATACTCATTTTTTTTTCTAATTACTCATTGCTGATCTCTGTGCCATATATAACCCAAATGTTGCTGGCAACATTTTATAGAAATTATTGTTTACAAGAGAGAAACAAATCAAAACACTTGTTGCCAAGGTTAGGTTAGATTAGAGGACGTGTACTTGTCAATTAAGGCAAGTACAGTACCCGGAGGTCGAATTGACCCATTGTACAACGTCCTAGTTAGTTGCCAATGTATCCCATAATTGCCGTTATCGTTGATGTAAGGTTTTTATTCCATTTTTTTGTTTTATAAATATGTACGTATATGAACGTGAAGCAACAAACAAAATTATTTGTTTGAAACACTTATTTTTGAGATAAATTGCTGTTTAGCATGTTGTTGCTCACTAAAAGCTTTCAATTGGTATTAAACGTAAATTAATGATTTTTCCCCTCTAATCACTACGGGGGAATTTAAAAAATGGAAGAATAAATTTAAAATTTGAAATTTAATCATGTTTTTTCACATGTTATACGAAAATCTTTAAAGTCAATTGGCTAATGAGACATTTACGATAAGTTTGATAAGATCTTTTTTTATCATATGTATAAAGCCTTAGGCAACCTTAATTTATAAATTAATTTAAAAGCACTCTATGAACATACACAGCATAACCTTGATGTAATATTTCAAAAGTCATTGACTTTTTATCTGAATTCAATTCCTCATTTCCTATCTTATCTTTTGAATGTATGTATATGACTGTGAATATTGTAACGAGCAATTTTATTTACTATTTACACCTCGTATAATTGCTTAGATTCCATTTCAACAACATTTTCACAATGTAAATAGCAGACATTAATAATTGCCTTTACATTCGTTGAATTGGTGTACTGAGACGTATGATTAATAAATAATAACAATAAAACATACTCATACGTCATGGTGGTGGCTACGGTAGTAAAGATTGAAAGAAAAAAAAAACATATTTTGTACCTGTGGTGTTGTAAATTAATATATTTGGGTTACAATATTAACTTAATGAAATGATTAGTATACCAGCAGGACGACTTAATTAAAATTAATTACAATCAATTGAAGAAGCACACAGTGAAATTATGAATTATATTAAAAAAAACATTCATTTATAAAATCAAGACCGAACAAATTACAGTCTTAAAGAAAGTGTAAATGTGTGTTTAACTTAAATATCTACCAGTATTTCAATATACCACCTAATAATACAGTTTTTTCTTAGGATTAATTGTAAGATTTTCATAGGATATCTTTAAACTTTAAATTTAATACAGTTTTTTCTTAGGATTAATTGTAAGATTTTCATAGGATTTCTTTAAACTTTAGCAACATGTTGCAGTACCTAATAACAAATAAAAACCTTAAATTTTCTGATACATGTTGCATGAAACTTATAAAGTTGCTATGAATTTATCCTGGAAACATATTTCAATTTGCTAAACAGTATTCATGTTTCTAGAGTTACATGTGTAAGTGAATTACTTTTTTATTTTTCTATCTAATGTTACTTTGTTTAGAGACCTTATGCTTCTAATTACTTTCTTATCTTACTTTTTCCCTAAACTGTTGGCTTTAAAATTATTCTCTGCAACCGTTAAGTTAATTGAAGACATGTGTTCGTATTAAAAACTTTTTTGTATAAAAATCTTTCCATTCGTTCAACCAGAAATGTTTGTCTTTAATTAAATATTTTCCTATTGGCAAGTGAAAATTTCAATTTACTTAAAAGCAAGTGACTTCTAGGAAACTTTGTAATAATCCCTTTTAAAAAACTTTCCAAACGCTTCAACAAACACTTCTTAAGGAAGGTATTCAAATGAAAGTTAAAATTTTATTCAAGAGTTTCAAAGAAATTTGAAAATATTTTCAATCATTTTAAGTAAAAGAATATCAAAACCTTGTAAGTAATTTTAATAGATTTCTATGGCAGTATAGGGAAAGAAAGGTTCTCTTAATATTATGCTGCTTAATGAATGTGGCATTTTAGCTCTGCTTAGAGATGACCTCTAAAGGCGAATGATTATTTTTAGAAACTAACATTTTTTAACAGTCATACTTGTTAATCATTTCCTATAACGACTTTATAATGATGTCTCATATTTTCTAAAAGGAAAATTTGTGCCACGATTTGCATAATACAACAACAAAAACCAGCATAAAAAAATGGTCAACAAGTTAACAAAAATATACTAACGAACACTACAAGAGTATATGTACACAAAATACACAAACAACAACAATGAATGTAAACAACAGTGTTTACATTTATGGAGTTTTTGAGAAGGCGAAGTCAAGGACATTCGACTTCAAGAAAAACTCATCAGACTGTTTACGTTGCCATATGAAAGGCAAGGCAAAGCAGACGAGTGAGTTGATGAAGTTCAATCAGTCTTGTGTGAAGTCGTGGTACGTTTGAAGAGAATAAGCGTCTTTGAAGTTCGCCGTTACAAAGATCTGTAGAATAATTGCGTAGTAATTGTTATTGTTTATGCAAAAGAGAGAAAAATAACAAACAAAGCAATTGTTGTTGTTTACATCAAGTTGTAAACAGTGGCACACAGAATTGTGCGAATAATAAAGAATTTTAATTAAAACTATACAGAAATTTATTTTTATTTTATGAGAATTAAAAGAGAAAAAAAAAATTTGCAATATACGATATCATATTTTTAATCGTTTTTAAAAGGAAAACAAAACGTAATAATACAATTCCTTGAGTTTAATGGCAGCAAAATACTTTCTTAATGACATTTTCAATGATATTCCTAACCAGAATGGAATCCAATAGTATTTTTTTTTATTTTGTTAAATTTTGTACGAAAAGAGGTAAAGTGATGCTGGAACAGATTACGAATTGATCTGTAGGCCTTATTATGGTAGATTTCAACTTTCTGTGAGGAAAGTAACTATATCTGGTCGCATCACTCAGGTGGTATTTTTCCACATTTTCCATTGGGTTTATGTGCGAAGAATAAACGAGACATAGGAAACTGTTCTGAATGATTTATTTATAGCAGGAGTCAGAATTACTTTGATCTAAGCGTGTACTAGTAGGAATCTCTTGGTAGAATACATACATACATAACATAATTGGTCATTACAACAACCCTTCAGTCAGGATTACGACCTAGTTTCTCACACCACTTATGTTGTGTGTGTAAATTTTTAATATGTGTGGCGGGACCTACAGTTTAATGTCGATTCCGAACAACAGAATTTTTTTTGTTGATAAACTTTTCATGGCAATTTTATTTATTGACATAGTTTTTGCCAGAAATCTGCTGGGAGGATGTAGCTGAAGAAATATTTTTCATATTTCGTTATGTTCGATATGTCTAACCTGCAGTTTAAACCGTGTCCTTACGTCTAAAAAGCCAACACTCTACCCTGGTATAATAACTAATTTCAAATTGAAATAGTGGATATGAAAGACAATCTACACCTTCAGTATTGTTGCACTGCTTTATTTAAGAGTCCTGAAAAAATTAAGAACTCTTTCATGGGCGTTATGAGAGCAATTATCATCGAAAACCTTTACCCATTTCGTTACATATTCATGTAACTCTTGTTCTGTCTAAACTTCTAACTAACCGAACGACAGATTTTGAGAAACATTTTCATGGCAATTTTGATTTACTCTCAGAGTTTTTGCCAGAAATCTGCTGAGAGCAAGCCGCCGAAGAAATGGGGCACGAACCTTGTTTTTACGTCTAATAAGCCAACACACTACTAGACTACGGCGACTTCATTGAATATACTACAACGTTTAATTCATGGTTTTGTAATAGTGATTGGACAATGTAGGCAATCAGAGTGAATGTGGACATAAAGAACTGAAAAGGGTAAAAACACAACTTAAAGGGATCAATGAAATCATACAACAGCGAAAAGTTTTTCTGTTTCCATTTTCCTTTCCTTACGCCATTATTTCCAGATAAATCATGGAAAATCTATGCCCTACAAATGGCTTGAATATGTTAAAATGGAAAAAAGAAAAAAGGAAATGAATGATCCTTAAATGAAAATATTTTACGATATACACTGAAAACACCAGCATATGATTTGCCAGAACGGAACAGAATAATTGAAAAACGCCTTAAAGGGAAATATTAATTGTACTTCAACAGGAAAGAATGACAAAAAAAAGAAAAAGGAAGTAAAGGAAGTTATTTAAATCCTTGTCAGCTGAACATCTTTAATAACAACACAGAATAAACGAAGAAAAAGGGGAGCAGACAAATGCAAGAATAATTGTGATGCGAAATCGATGAAAAGGACTTTCATTGGTTTTACATTAAACATGGAAGGCAAGAAATATAAGAGATTAATAAGGGATTGCTATACCATGAAGGGTTTGGGAACAATTAAAAATGAAAACTTCCCGCAGAATATAATTTCGATAAATTAAAAATTTATCACGTACTAAAGCACTGGCAAGAAAAAGAGCTTTAAAGATAAAAATCTTGAAATCAGTCATACGTATGACAGAAACTATGGCACAAATAAAAGGGGTTTATATAGAGAGAATTGTTGAATTCCATCGATTTAGTTTAGATATGATTTTCAATCAAACTGCAAATTAATTTCTTCTAAAATTTTTCATTAAAATTTGAAGAATATTCCTTTTGACACCCTTAAAAGGTTTTCATCATCAAAATTCCTTGTTTTAGTCTTTGAAATAGAAAACAATCCTTTTCTTAAGGAAAAATTTTTTATTTAGAATCACACTTCATTTGTCTGTATTTCTTAGAATCAGCAATTGTTTGCAATCAAAAGTTGAATTTCTTGGAAGAATTTCATTAACGGCGCATGTGTTAATCGGATCTTACTTATTGTATCGAAAACATTTCGATTCGAATTGAATTTAACTGGAAAACCTTGAAATATAATTCACAAAAAGGATTACAAAGGATTGCAAAGAACAGCAGTTGAAATAAAGCAAAGTTACAATATCATGGCTTATGTTACAATAAATACCCTGAAGACTATTTGAGAAATTCAACTGAAATCATTCGTTATGAGAGTGGCTTTTAAGCCTATAAAAAGCTTGCGATAGCTTAATAGGTAAGGCAAATATTATATTGTATCTGACAACCTTGACAGCAATCGCAATCGTTAACATTTTCCAAAGCCTTTAGAATCCTATACGATAGCACATAAGCTTCGTATGAAATGTTTTCTTTTGAAATTCATTTTTCACAACCGAAATCCGCTTAGTCAAGTGATAATGAAGAAGCTTGCAATTATCGAACATTAAATAAAACTCTACAGATTTTTTTTTAATTATTCTTTTTTAATAATGCAGCAGATACAGTCAAGGGAAAAAGTTTACACACACCGCTGTATGTAGACTTTTCCCCGCGCGATTTTTTACAAATTAAAAAAAATGTTTAAAGACTAAATCGAATATAAAAAAAAAAACACAAAAATTAGCTTGAAAATGTTTATGCAACAATGTATGTAGCATTGTATGTAGACTTTTTTTCTGTGACTGTATCAACAAAATTTAAAATGTCCGCAAAATAACTTTTTTTTGAAAATGCTTTAAGAAACAAATCTACTGAATATTTTCTCAAATTTCTTTTTTTTATTTGAAAGTACAATCCTTCCGGTTAATAATGGAAAATAATTTCATTCAAATGGCTGCCTCGGCTGGCCATGCAGTAGCCTACACGATCGGTCCAATTTTTAAGCACATTATCGATTGTTTGCAGCTGTATTTCACCAATGGCTTCACGAATATTGTCCTTTAAAGCGTCAATTGTCTCTGGCTTGTCGGAGTAACACTTATCTTTGACGGCACCCCACAAATAATAGTCCAACGGTGTCAAATCGCAGCTCCGAGGTGGCCAAACGACATCAGCTCTGTGGCTGATAAAGCGATCTTCAAAAACAGGGCGCAAAACATCGAGTGTGGCACATAGCGCCGTCCAGTTGAAACCAAATGTTGCCAATATCCTCCTCTTCAATTTTTGTGAACAAAAATTCGCCACTCCTTGCTCATTTTCGAAGAAAAATGGCCCAATTATGCCTCTGGACCAAAATCCGCACCAAACAGCGACTCGTTTTGGGTGCGTCGGTTTTTCAATGTATGCGTGCGGGTTTTCTGTGCCCCAAATGCGACAATTTTGCTTGTTTAAATACCCGCCAAGATCAAAATGATTTTTTTTTTGGAAAAATCGGCGTCTTCTGTAAGTTAATCGCAGGCCTACTTAGCGAAGCGAAAACGCATTGAATGCTCCATATTCGTTCAGCGAAAGGATAAAACTAACTAGTGTTACCATTCACGAAATAAGCACTAGTAGAAAAAAATGTTAGATTGCGGACCCGATATAAGAAAAAATTATTTTCAAGCTTTTCATTGTATTTAACAGAGTTGTGATATACATTATAGAGTGTTGTTTTGTTGTTATAATTCTGCTTTAATGTAATTTCTCTGTTGTTTTACTATTACGAACACCAATTACAGCTGTCCGTGGAAATGCCATCCCGAAATGTGTTAAAACGAGAAGGTTTACCTTAAACATACGTGACACCTACGACCCCCTAGCAGAAAACTCGAATAAACATGATAACTAAGCCCATAGAGGGGAACATTGTAAAGGGACATGCATATTGTGATGTAGAAGTAGGATTAAATTCAAGAAACACATACACAGGCAGATATAACGCTGTCAAATTCAATGTCAAAACAAATCATTGACTGCATCAAGTAACAGCATCAATACGAAATTACCCACAATAACTTGCACTTTTTCCAAGTGAAAACTATTTCACGCTTTTGTAAAATTGTTCATTTTTTCTTATTCTTTGTTGTTGTTGTTTTTGTAATGGCAATAAAAACCTAATCCCTCATATTTGAAAAAACAACAACAAGAAAAAAGAGGGGAAAAAACATTACCAAACGCATGAACGGTGGCATGAACATGAAGTTGCTCTTAACATTGATGTAAAACCACACAAAAATAAAAACAACAACAATAACGATTAAAGTCAAATGAAAACTTTGCCAAACGAATGATTTTAAAGGCTACATAGGCCTTCTGTTATGAATTAGAGAAAGCACAGTAAATTATGATGGAAAAGAGGCAATGCAGTCAACCAACTAGCCATTACGACCAACATATTTGGAGCACGTTAGGTTAGGTACTTGTCAATTAAGCCAAGTACAGTACCCGGAGGTCGAATTGACCCATTGTACAACGTCCTAGTTTCTCACACCACTTATGCTGTGCGTGTTAGTTTTATACATGAGTGGAGGGACCTACAGTTTAAAGTCGACTCCGAACGACAGATTTTTGAGAAACCTTTTCATGGCAATTTTATTTACTCTCAGAGTTTTTGCCAGAAATCTGTTGAGAGGAAGTCGCCGAAGAAACACGTTTTTTGTATTTTGTCTTGATGTCTGGCCTGGGGCTCGAACCCTGGCTTTACGTCTAATAAGCCACCACACTACCTACTAGACTACGGCCACTTCTGCACCACGTTAACCCAAACTTTTTCTTTTTTTTGAACTAAAAACAGTGGGTAACAAAAATTGACTTCTCAGTGCGAATTTCTTGTAAAAATTTCTATACAAACAAAGAAGCTTAAGACATTGCTAAAAAGGTTGTAAACAGGAGCCTAAAACAGAAAGAAGAAAATGTTTCTTGCTTTAAAATTTTAAAGTTTAGCTGGAGCACTAGTAACTTAATCGCTTACAATCGGGTGTGTGTATTTATTGCTGAGTATTTCTTGTTTTCAAATTCAGAAGTTTGCTTTTCGTATTAAGAATGCAAAACATTCTGCCATTTTGCCTGTAATTACTAATGGAGGCCATGGAATTTTAGGTTTTGCTGCAGAACCCTGTATGTTTTTGTTGAGAATATTAATTTTCAAATTGTCAGCATACACACAGTTTTGTTTTAGTAATTTATTAAATTTGTTTTAATTTTTAGCCTCCAGTATTAGTTTTTAATCAAATTCTATTTAAAAAACATATAAAATTTCAAATAAACACAGGTTTTGGTAATAAAATTATTATATTTTTCTGCGTATGCATACATATATGTGTGTGTGTGTATTTAATTGTGAATTTACACATACAAATGAAACTTTATTATTCTCTTTCCTGCGGCTATTGATTTAAACAAATATTTTTTTTAAATTTTTTCCATTAATTACGTGTTGTTTGCTTGTATTGTTATTGCTCGAAAGGTTCGTAATTAAAATCATTCTGTAGCATCATCTTCACCACTACCAATCAGTACTACTGTTAATGTTTTAAGTTTTATTTGTTGTTGCTATTTATTAAGCCCTTTCTCTTTTGTACAAAGGAATCTAAAAAATTTATTAAACAACTTGTGGCAGTCTATTTACATTTCAAATATATTGTAGAATATCAATAAAATTAAATCATAATTAAATAAACAAAACATGAGCAGCAGCAGTAACAAAATCTACAATTGAATGCTGCCTTAAATCTTAGAGACAATCATAGGCAAGAGAAAATCCTTTTCAAGTCTTCAATTGATGTGTAAATAATTGCCTAAATATTGACAACAGCTTGTAAGCACTCAGAAAGTAATCCATTTACCATTACGATTATATTTCGTTTGTGGTTCTTATTAGTACTGAAAGCATTCATTATTGATTTTAAAATGATTTTCATTTTCATCAAACACTATTAGCGAATTAAATTTGTCTTTAAAAACTTACAGACTTAAAAGGCCTTGTATTGCATTTAAAGAAATAGTATATCAAGTATTGCATTATTACTCTGTATAGCAACAAGTCTTCTATGATTTTTGTTAAATTATTTTATCGTTTATTAAATTATAAAGATTGTACTTCAAATAAGGCAATAGGTTTTCTCTAAGTATGTATACTGTTACGTTTTTACCTTTTAAAAATGTTTAAAATATAAGCTCGTAGATTGCAAATAAAATAAAAATAAATTTGTGTTTAGTTTTTAATTAAAATCCTTTATTATTCGCACAATTCTGTGTGACACTGTTCACATCTTGATGTAACAACAACAATTGCTTTTCTTTGTTATTCCTCTTTGCACTCTTTTGCGTAAACAATAACAATTTCTAGACAACTGTTCGACAGATCTTTGCAACGGAAATCTTCAAACCACGATTACTCTCTTCAAACACACCGTGTCTTCACACAAGGCTATATGGAAGGATAAACAGTCTGATGAATGTTGTTGAAAGCGAACGTTCATGGCTTCGCCTTATCGAAATGTCTATAATTGTATACAACGTTGTTTACGTAGTATTGTTGGTATATTTTTGTTTACTTGTTTACCATTTTTTATGCTGGTGTTTGTTGTTGTAGTTTTGTTTATAATTTTAATGTTCATCGAGATTTCTTTCTTTTTGGTAACAATATGTTCACGTATCATTCATTTTTTAAGACAGACTGCTTAAATTTAAAATATTGTTTAAGAAAAATAATCCATTTTACCAAACTTATTTGCCTTTGAATAACTAAATAACAGGCTGGTTGCAATGAAATCTATTGAATGAAAGATTTACTCACTTGCGCATCAAAAACAAGCAACAAATGTTTGGATTCAGTGAAGATTTCACATGTTCATGTATGTGTATGTATACATAAATATTATTTAAACCACAACATTACATAAAAGTTTATATTGTTTATTCACTCACTTACTCAATCACTCTCTTAGTCAGTCAGAAAATCAAATTCTTGTTTTCATTTTAATTTCGTTTTTTTTTTTGGTATTTTTAGTTGCTGTCGTTAAGCATTGTAGTTTCAAATTGCACTTGTACTCTCTAGACAAATAATAAATACATATTAAAACAATAACAGAGAACAATACAACTCTGTTTTACCTCCATCTCTCACACATACTTGCACAATCTTCTGTAAACAAAGAAGGATTGTTTTTTTACTGTGCATTGTATTGTATATTCATACTCGTGTAAATTCAAAGAGAGTGAAATAGATTAAGAATGCAACAGTATTAGAATGAGAGCTACAGTGTGAGAGAGGAGAATGTAGAGATTTTGTGTATTTAAAGACAAAATTTTATTTGTATGCAAACATTGGTATGCAAACAAAAGTCTACGATACAAATAAAGTTGGATGACATGTTCTCACGTAGTTAATATGACAACAAATACAAAAAAAGAAACAAAATGAGAAACTAACATAATAATGGCCCATATGGGTTTCGAGTTTGTTACAGTATAAAACAAAAATGTTCACTTAGAATTTAGAACGTTGGCTCATCATAAACTATTTAAACGACAGATCGACCACCTGCAACTGGACCTCTAGTCTACTGTCCGTTTTGAACAGTTAGCTGTCTAAATAGATCTGCATATGCCCCAGAAAAATATTCTTGGCCCCGTTAGCATTCTCGAAAACATGTAATCTGAAAAGCCTACTGCGAGCGCTGGTTTAGAGATGTCGGAATACTCTTGCAAAGGATGTAGAATATGGTATTACACATGCCTACATAACTGGTTATTAAAATCCTTCAGTCAGGATTACGACCCAGGTTTTTACACCACTTATTCTGTGTGTGTTAGTTTTATACATGAGTGGTGGGAGCTACAGTTTAAAGTCGACTCCGAACGACAGATTTTTTTTTTGAGAAACTTTTCCATGCCATTTTTTTTACTCTCACAGTTTTCACCAGAAATCTGCTGAGAGGATGTCATCGCAAAAAAATATTTTTTTTTTGCTTTATTTTGTTGGAGATGTCTGACCGGGGCATTAAACCGAGGCCTCACGTCTAATAAGCCGAAACGAAACGGCGACAGAAAATTGTGATATTTAACGTTTTCAAGAACAAGGGAAAAGATACCAAGATATTATGATTATACAGTGGACACTTCGAGATCGGAGAAGTTTTCAATATAAGTCAGTATTTAGAGACACTGTGAACTATAGACAACCCTTGGAATTACTGTGTGCTGGATGGTTTCGTAAAGTGATTTCTATAGTAAATTTCGTGGCTGCTTTTCTACATTGTATTGGACTTGTGGTGGATAGAATATACATACGTACATACATAATTGGTCATTACAACCATTCAGTCAGGACTACAACCTATCTTCTCACACCACTTATGTTGTGTGTGTTAATTTTATACATGAGTGGTGGGACCTGCAGTTTAAAGTCGACTCCGAACGACAGATTTTTGAGATACTTTTTCATGGCAATTTTATTTACTCTCAGAGTTTTTGCCAGAAATCTGCTGAGAGGAAGTCGCCGAGGAAATACTTTTTGTATTTTATTTTGATGTCTAGCCTGAGGCTTGAACCCTGGTTTTTCGTCTAATAAGCCAACACACTACCTACTAGACCACGGCGACTAAGTCAAACTGTCACTTGCAAATCTAAGCCACAATTAAGCGTGTTCTGGTCTAGAAAGTCATTAAAGTTCACATTTTCTAATGTATTATTGGGCAGATAGCCTTACAAATCTGCTTCTATCTTTCAAAAAAATGTTCCATTGAGTGACATTCGTTATGTTAAATAATTTTCTAAGACTCCAAGAATTCTTTACAAGAAAATATAATTTCCATTGACTTTTAAAACTGCTTTAAAAAATAAATCATCTCTCAATGGACCCATACAATTATGGATATGGCTTATGGCTGCCATTGGAAACAATTTTCTTTTCATTTCTTTATTATTGTTTGGCAGCCTCTAGTAAGGTGTATGTATTTCCACATGAGTTTTGTATGTCTACTACTACTGCTACTGTTGCTGCTGACAATAGCATTTGTCTTTTGTTAAAATTGTAACAAAATTTCAATGGAATACGACAACACATGATACTCCATCTTCCCTGTTAACAATTTCCACATTGACAAACACAATTCAATGCCATGATGATGTCACTGTCACTGTCCTCTGTAAATCGATGTGCTACTGCTATTTCTACTCTTGAATTCAATTCAATTGCAGTTACAATACTACTTGGATTGTTGTTTCTCTCTTTCGAATTTTTAGTTTTTCTATGAGAAATTGTTTTTCGTTCGATGTTTGCTTTTAATTTTTCCATCTCTTTTCAATTGACAATAAAAATTTTCTTGTTTTTATTTTTTCTTTCTTTTTAGATTCTATAAATTGAGTTACAAAAATAATGTCAAGGAGTACAACAATATTGTCATTTACAACAAAGCATTACACACACACAAACAGCGACAGTGGATGATAATGCAATTGCCAGAAATTAAGCGACGAATGGAAAAGTAAAGTTCCATGGAAAAAAAAATTTAATGGAGATACTCTCTTCCATATCCCTTGTATATGAGTAGTTAGCTTGATGGTCATATCTCAAGATGGTCTTGAGTAAAAGACGATATGTAAAGTTTTGCTTCTGGTGATAAATTACGTATCTATTGATGTCATAGGTTTGAGGCAGAGGTTGAGGCCTCGATTGACAGGTCAGACATCAAAACGAAAACTCGGAAAATATTTCTTCGGCGACTTCTTCTCAGCAGATTTCTGAAAAGGCTCTTTGAGAGTGGATAAAATTGCCATGAAAAGTTTCTCAAAAATCTGTTGTTCGGACTCGACTTTAAACTGTAGGTCCCGCCACTCATGTATAAAATTAACTCACAAAACAAAACAACAGTGCTGTGAGAAGCTAGGTTGTAATGACCATTATACGGCCGCTTCTCCATCTTATCACATATACTAGTAGTATTTACTATGGCTCTAGTGCTCCCTAGTTCAAACGTGTAGAGGAAAGCAATAATCCCACTCTGCTAAGCTGGACGTAAATGAAAGGAATCTATTAGAGATCCATATCAAGTGGTGTAAATCGAAGATAAAAGCCGACGATTGATTCTTAATTGAATTGAAATAAGATGCATTTTCAGATTACGTGGAGCAGTTATCATTTGCACGATCGTAAACTGCGTAAGGTTTTAAACATACGTATGGATATTGTGATTAGAATATGAGAATACAATGATATTCAGGCAATGAGCGAAATCTATTCATTGACATGCATCTGCAAGCTATGGACATTGCTTATATGCTTCCAGGTCTATTATTCTCACTGAGGTTAGAGTAAGAGAGACTATTGCTTACAATATACAAAAGATTTAGACTGAGCAGCCAATGGTCTTACAAGAGATATTGGAAGCTGTTCTAATCAGCAAGTCACAAAGAAGTCTTGATGATTACTTGACATTACCGCGGGTAAATATCATTGTTACGGGTACAAATTTTGAAGGAACTTTGCGTTTATTGTCAGAGTCGCAATGAAAGTTCAATGTGGTAACCTTTTCTCTTTGTGAATTTGTCGATCTGGCGTCTATGGGCGTTACAGACTCCATGTGCTCATTAGAACTTTCAAATGACTTCATCATGAATTAGTGTTGCCATGGTCTAGTAGGTAGTGATAGGAGGTAGGTTTATTAGACGTGAGGCCTCGGTTCAAACCCCAGGTCAAACATCTCCAACTAAACGAAATATGAGAAAACATTTCTTCGGCCTCCTTGCTCTCAGCAGATTTCAGCCAAAAACTCTGAGAGTAAATTTTTCAAAAATCTGTAATTCGGAGTCGACTTTAAACTGTAGGTCTCGCCACTCATATATATATAAAACAAAATTAAAGCACACAACATAAGTAGTGTGAGAAACTAGATCGTAATCCTAAGTAAAGGATTGTAATGACCAATTACGTATGTTAGCGTATCCATGAAAAAACTTGGAAGTTCCTTAGCATATGCTGTGAGGGATTCCAACATTGACCCAAACGTGTTAGAGGATTAGATTTTCTAGGTGCTAGATAAGTACTGGAGAGGGACAATACTTTGTAGTCAACTAGCTGTGCTAGTATTCTTTAACTTTAGACGTTTAGAGTTGAAAGTCGTACTACATTTAAATCTTTATTTAATTGCCCCACTGTGCTCTGTGTTTTTTGTTTTCTGTTTTGCATAGTCTATCATCATAAACAAACATAATTATGTGGGAAGTTTTGCTGGTTTTTCTAACAACTATCAACACAGTGTAACACAATATTTAGAAGACAGAGAAAGAGACTTAGTAAATAGCATTCGTTAGAGAGAGAAAGAGAGAGTGATGGAAACAGTAAAAGGAATAAAAAGACAACATAAACAACATTCTCGATAAAATTTACACGAACAAGTTGAGCAAATAATGATAATTTGCAAAGAGGCAAATATTTTCAGGAAATTGTTAATAAATAGCAGGCCTTCGTTATTATGTTGTGGTATTTTTTTTCTTTTGTTGTAATGGTTTAATTAAGTTGGAGAATAAAGTTAGGATTTTCAGACAATTTTAACGAACTAGTAACAGAATATGTATTTACGTATGGCTTTAAGTGACCAGTAGAAGCAATTATAATTATTATTTATTAAATAAGAAACAATTAAAATTTGTCACATAAACAAATATTAGGGGATTCGTGAAGAAATTTGCTGCCAAAAATTTAAAATACTTATTTTGGCATCATAAAGTGTCTACTGATTCAGTGGCAGATGCAGGATTTTTTAATAGAACATTTCTTGATAAACCAATCGATCTAGTGACCCTTGACATAAATTTTAGGAAGTTAGGGGACCTAATTCTTTGTTAATGTGATGTAGTAGTAACGACATATAATGCCAGAAGGTACCTGTTTGCATAGTTCTTTCAGATTGCCTATATTCTACGAAGTCGCCGAAGTCTAGTAGTTAGTGTGTTGAGTTATTAGACGTAAGGATACGGTTCAAACGCCAGGTCAATCATTAAAACGAAATGTGAAAAATGTTTATTCGGCGACTTCCTTTCAGCAGATTTCTGTTAAAAATTCTGAGAGTAAACAAAATTGCCATGAAAACTTTCTTAAAAATCTGTCGTTCAGAGTCGACTTTAAACTGTAGGTGCCGCCACTCTTGTACAAAAATTAACACACACAACATGAGGCCGTAATCCTGACTGAAGAGTTGTAATGGCCAATTATGTATGTATGTAGTATATTAGGTAGCATGTTGGCACCTTAGCGTGAGGCCACGGTTCAAATCACAGGTCAGACATCTCGAAATTATTTCTTTCGGCAAATTCCTCTCGGCAGTTTTCTGACAATAAATTGCCATGAACTGCTTCTCAAAATTCGTCCAAAGTTGACTTTAAACTGTAGAAATTAACACAAACAATATGCAACAGTAACAACGTCAACAACAAATGTACAATAAACAATAAAAGATAATTAAAGGGAAAACAATTACTCAAGATTTTTATGAACATTTCAAGAAATTCTGGTATGACTCTGGCCATAAATTTAACGGCGCGGCGTTAAAATTTTCTTCATAAATAAACACAAAACTAGCAAAAATCGAAAACAACATTGTAACACACACACACACACACACACGCAAAAGACAATAAGACGGCGAAAATGAGAGATGGTGGAAACAAGAGCTGGCAACTTGTAAATTGTTTTTCAACTTGTAAACACCATACACAGCACACAAGCATTACTAATATTGTGTATGAGTAAGAAAATTTATGTTTCTTGCAATGTAAAGCAGGTATTAGTTTACATGTACAATATACAAGCGTATGTATGTATGTATATGTATGTGCTTTATGTGGTATTGTTTACCATTATAAATAATACACATCTTCTTTGATCCTCGTTTTATTTAATTTCTTTATTTATGGCAACTTATTTACCAACAACAAGAAACTTCTTGATTCTCTCTTTCTCTTCTGTTCACTTCTTGTTGCCATTGTTTTCTGTTTCTATTTTTTATTTTCTTATGTGTCTTACTGTATAAATAGCATACCAATCTCTAAGGTACTTATATTTGTAAGTCTGTGTAAACAATGTATGAAGCAATGTTTTTCTACACTCTCTGTTGTTGTATCATAGTGTTAGTAACATTGCTTCGCATGCTTATAAATACAATGCAAAAGCATGCATTTATATGTGCAGGTATACATATGCAGGCATGTTGATAAATATATTATTACAGCAGTGTTTTGGTAGATCAGTAATAAAAAAGCAACGTTTTATATGTATGCATGTGTGAATGTATTGTTATCGTAACTACAATATTATGTTTTGTTTTGATGATTTTTTTTTAACCTTTTTTATGTCATGCGATAATTTTTTTTGTTATTTTTATAAGTAATTGTGTAAATATAAGTCTAATTGAATACAAACAGATTTAAGCGTCATTGTGAAGTGAAAGAGATAAAGTAAGACAGAGAGAGAGAGAGAGAGAGAGAGAAATGCAAAGTAGAACAAAGAGAATTTAGCATGCACATTTTAATTACAACAGCTGCAACCTAATGACGAATTTAAATCAGTTTTTAAAAGAATTTGTTTTCATGCAGAAATAGCTTAAATATTCATTCTGTAAAGTATGATATTGTTATGTTTTTACCTTTTAAAAATGTTTAAAATATGAGCTCGTAGATTGCAAATAAAATAAAAATAAATTTGTGTTTAATTTTAATTACAATTCTTTATTATACGCACAATTCTGTGTGCCAATGTTCACAACTTGACGTAAACAACAACAATTGCTAATTCCTTTGTTTACACCCTTTGCATAACAAAAACAAGCACTAAACAATTGTCCGGAGATCTTCAAACTACGATTACTCTCTTCAAACACACCGCGTATTCACACAAGGCTGACTGAACTTTTACTAACTCCGGTAGCCTGCTTTGCCCTGCTTTTTATATGGCAGGGTAAACAGTCTGATGAATGTTCTTGATGGCGAATCTTCATGACTTCGCCTGCTCTAAATCTCTATAAACGTAAACATTGTTGTTTCATTATAGTTATTTGCGTATTTCGTTTACATTTATTCCTGTAGTGTTTGTTGGTATATTTTTGTTTACTTGTTTATCATGTAAACATTATACATGCGGACTACCTCGACATCATATTGGACAACATGCTGAGAGTTATTCAACTCACAATATTTGTGTACAATAGATACGTAACCAGTAGCAGTCAACGCTGCTATTCATTTTAAAAGAGCTTGAAAGTGAAATGAGAATACCTGAGAAAATGTAAAACTATAGAATTGATAAGCATCAGGCAGGAGATTTAATCCGTGCCACTAATGGAAAAAACTCTGGGAGTAAATCAAATCGCCATGAAAAATTTCTTAAAACATCTGTCGTTCGGAATCGACTTTCAACTGTAGCTTCCGCCACTTATGTATAAAATTAAAACACACAACATAAGTGATGTGAGAAGCTAGGTTGTAATCCTGACTAAAGGGTTGTAAAGACCAATTCTGTAAGTACATAGGTACGTATTTGTGCTGCTGTTTATATATTTATTGTCATGAAAGTCGATAATAATTCCATTGTCTGTTATTTATTATTATCAGGTTATTATGAGTATTTGAATTTGAGAAATAAACTTGAACTTGACAGGCCCTGTCATTGATATTAATTAAACATTTTTATCGTAATTATTATATTTTTTTGCATCATAATTTCATCGTAATTGAATTAAATGTAGAATTTTCATGGATATTTAATGATAAATGAAGAGTTTATCATTGTTTTTCTGATGTTTTTAATTTCATTATTTAATTGCCATTTAAAGTATACGATTTAAATATTCATAAGCTAGAATCAAACATACATAAATCGCAATTTAAAATGAATTTATGATGCAGCATTTGAATTATTTTGACTTCTTTCTTTCCCCAATAGCTTAGAGTACTGTCGCGCATAATGGTTTTTAGTTTAAAGATTTGATTACTTTTATAATAGAAAAGCTTTAGTGGAAGTATTTTTTCACTCAATTGTTAATGGCAATTGTTATGGCCATGAAAAGGCTTTAGTTTAATGGTTACAAAGGTGTTAAAAGAGTTTTTCTCTCTTAAAGTTAAAAGGAAATTATCGAAATTGAAATTGTTTAAGCGATAAAAGAAAATAACGTTGAAAAACCAACATTATGGCCAGTATAATCATTAACTTTTATGTTGCTTGAGGCTTATGGTTGGACAGCCCATGCAATTTTTCAATTTATCATGTGCTTAAACCCCCCAGTGGTTTTAACACGAAAGTAAACACGAAAAAATAAAATAAAAAAACGAACAAATTTAGTAAGACTTTTTAAAATAACTTCCAAATGAGAGAGAGAGAGTAGCTAGAATGGAAAATAAAAGTAAAAAACATGGTTCTGTAAAGCAAAAATTAATTGTAGCCGGTTGCAATATACAGTAAGAGTAGAAATTTCGTAGCCATACTTATATGTGGCGTTTGGTTTGTGGATATAAAAAAGAAAGTAGAAATCAAAGTCTTTTCAGTTATTCTTTTTGCGTTCAAAAAATATTTTCTTTTACTTCAACTGCTACAACATACTTATACTCTTGGCCATCATAATCCTCCTCATCTGTGGTTCGAAGAGGAATGAAGCAAATTCTTTTGGTTTTTCTTGTCATGTCATCGATTGTGGGTTTTTCTCTGGTTATAAACGATTGGCTACGTGTCAAAAGGTCAATTTAGGAAAGTTTTAAAATTACTTCCTGTAAATAATACAAAAATACCAGTCTGCCACCCAAATATGTTAGAAATATACACCCTCTTGCGAGAGTGCCATCAAGTAGAAACTGAGAAGAAGACAACAACAACAGCAAAAAAAATGTAAAACTTGTAACACATGTAATCCATGGGTTTAAGTTGTTACTTTTAAAGGCACAGTGGAAAAAACAATTTAAATGTAATGTAAGTTTTTACTAGAAAAAGATTCTGAATAGAAAAATTTTGTATTTAGTTTTGTGGGTATAATGTAGAAATAAAAGTTTGATTCCATATTGCAGTTCACTGTGAAATAAAATAAAATAAAATTATACAGACATATACATATGAAATATAGTCCAGTAGCAAGGTAGTGTGATGGCTTATTAGACATGACGCATCGGTTTAAACCCCAGGTCAGACATACGAAAACGAAATATGAAAAAAAATATTTTTTGAAAGTGTGACAAACTAGGTTGGGTTTAGTACGTATGCGTTTAGCAAGCCGAGAGTAAGTCTTGCGGCGAATCGTGCACATTGGTAGGCCGGGATACCAATGTCTTTCAAAGATTCCCAACCTTTAGCTCATAAAGATATAAAAAAACACTCTCAAGTATGACAGTAAATTGTAGCACATTTTTATGCTTTAATACTTACAAATGGCGGCATTCGTGTGACAATATTATTGACTTCAATTTCAATCATTTCATATGAAATTCTTATCCTTTCTGAGTCTGAGACTCTACTTATCTCGTTACCATCTTAAATACAAACGCTATTGCCGCCATTTGTATGCAAACAATGTCGAAGTTGTAGTGCCAAACAATGCAAAAATTAAACATTTATTACGGAGTCCTGTTGCTCTAAATAATGCCAGTTCAGCCTCAGGCTCAATATCATCATCATCATTATCAGCTGTAGAATAATTTGTTAGCATTTGTACGCATCTAATATGGATAGGTAAGTACAGCTAAGGTAAACTAATTAGTACTACACTTATGTACATTTTGTTTAAAGGCACTAAAGATAGAATGCTGCTGCTAGCATTAGATGGAAGGATATTAAACAACACAACAATTTTGATTTGAAAATTGATTTTTTCAAATATTTTCAAGGCCTGTATACTGATCGCTTCACTGAGACATGTACATATGTATGTTCGAATTATTTATGTATGTAGCGAATTATGTATGTATGTACACAAATTGATTAAACATATAAAGGAAAAGATTTAAAGACCTACATAAAGCTAAAGACACGAAGTAATTTTATAAAATGTTAACCAAGGTCAAAAGCTGTGAGTAAATATTAAGATAAAGTGGGCAGTAGGTGGCAATAAAGTGTTGATTGATGTGCCAGACAAGTGCTAAACATGCTGCTGTTTCTTCATACTTGAAAACATCTTTGTTGGGCATGCAAATAAGGGTGTTGTTGGGACTCATTTTTTTAAAGTGCGTCTTGTGGGTCGCCGTAGTGTAGAAGGTAGTGTGTTGGCTTATTAGACATAAAGCCCGGGTTCGTATCCCAGGCCAGACATCAAAACGAAATATTAAAAAGAAAGTATTTCTGGCTAAAACCCTGAGAGTAAATAAAGCTGCCATGAAAAGGTTTCTCAAAAATCTGTCGTTCGGAGTCGACATTTAAACTGTAGATCCCGCCACTCACGTATAAAATTAACGCACACAACATAAGTGGTGTGAGAAGCTAAACCGTAATCCTGACTGAAGGGTTGTAATGACCAATTATGTATGTATGTATGTATGTATGTATGTATGCATCTGATGGGTAATTTCACATGATTTTGTTTCCAATCTGGTGATCCCTTCAAAGCCTAATTTCACAGAAAACTAGATTATGTTGATTGTGCAGAAGGCAAAGGAAGAGAAATCATGAAAAATTTATGTGCAAAATTTCCAAAAATTAACTTTTAATACGTTTTAGATGACACAATAAAAAACAGCAACAGCAACATTAAGAAATAAAAAAAACTCAAGAATAAACATTAAGTTTTAAGACATTAAAAACTAAAATGATTGCATCTATCTTTTCGGTTTGCCTCCCAAACTTTGGTGTTTTTTTTTTGGTTGTTCAAAAAATGTTTGTCCTTCTATTCATGTTGACTTTTAAAACTTTATGCAGCATAAAATAATGATGATTTCATTTCATAAAAACGCTTCTTTTTTTATTTCATTTTAATGTTTGTTGATAATTGAATTTTTATATGATTTTCAATTTTTCCTTCTTTTGTTTTTTCTGCAATTTACTAGCTTAAATTCTCCAACATAAATAATTAAAAATCATACCGTAAAAGCATACCGAGTAAAAACAGAGGAAATTGGTTGGACTGAGTAAGTGAATTTCAATAAATTCATTGATTTCTAGCCATTTAAGAAAAAAAATACCAAAATGATCGCATAAAGTTTGTGGCACAATAATTCTTTAATAAATAAAACATAAGAAAATAAACGGAGCATTACCAAGAAATTAAAGCTAGTTTATGTTCCTTGGGCTGCCATATTTTTAAACCCAAAACAAGTGAATGTATTGTTAAGTTTTACCTTTCAAAAAGATTTAAAATATGAGCTCGTAGATTGCAAGTAAAATAAAAAATAAATTTGTCTTGAATTTTAATTAAAATTCTTTATTATTCGCTTAATTCTGTGTGCCACTGTTTACAACTTTATGTAAACAACAACAATTGCTTTCTTTTGTTATTCCTCTGTTTGCAACCTTTGCATAAACAATAACAATTACGAGATAATTGTTCGACAGATCTTTGTAACGGAGATCTTCAAACCACGATTATTATCTTCAAACGCACCGGGACTTCACACAAGACTGATTGAACTTTACTAACTCAGTTGCCTGCTTTGCCTTGCCTTTTATATGGCAGAGTAAACAGTCTGATGAATGTTTTGGAAGTCGAATGTTCGTGGCTTGCCTTCTCGAGATCTCTATAAATGTAAACATCGTTGTTTACATGTAAACATCGTTGTTTACATTTATTCATGCTGGTGTTTGTTGTTGCATTTTTGTTCACTTTTTTACGATTTTGTTTATGCTGGTGTTTGTTGTTATATTAAGCAGTACGATAATTTGTAAATAGGTTTGTTTACTGCATTGTTTCGTTTTTGTAGCTTTTGTTTATAATTTTAATGTAAAGCGATGTAAAAGCAAAGCACCAGTATCTAGTTTTTCCATTTTCGTAACAATATGTATGTGTGTCTGTCTGTGAACTAGGTTATCAGTATCATTTTATTCTATTTATCCATTTCCATTATGGATGGAAAAATATTTCTTCGGTGACTTCCTCTCAGTAGATTTCTGGGAAAAAAGAATAAATAAGATTGCCATGAAAAGTTTCTCAAAAATTTGTCGTTCAGGGTCGACTTTAAACTGTAGGTCCAGCCACTCATGTATAAAATTAACACACACAACATGGGTGATGTGAGAATCTAGGTCGTAATCCTGACTGAAGGGTTGTAATGGTATGTATGCACTGGTATGTATACATGGACAAAGAATATGGAATTTATTGAGTAACAGTTTCGTAGAAATAAAATAAAATTACAAGCAAGTGAAGGCCATAAAGTTTCTATTGCGAATTGAAAGCATAACAAAACATAGTAGACTAAACGCTCATGATAAATTTCAATTAAAAAAATTTGTTTTTAATTTGCATTGGAAAACTAAATCGCAACTTAAAGACCACATTGTTTTGTAGCAAAATATTTATACACGCAACATTAGATTTAAAAAGAATTTTTAAAATCCCATATAAAAAAGAACAAAATTGTAGAAAAATATTATTTTAAAACAATTCCTTGAATAAAAATCATACAAGAAATCATATTTGATTTTGAAATACTTTTGCATACGAAACATACAAAAGTACTGTAAAATAATCCCTCTTGCATGGTTTTATTAAAAGAATTCTTGCAAAATACTACAGAAAAATAAAATAAAACTTCTCGTCTGCCATAGACAAGCAAAATGTTAAGAGTTAAGCATCTTATCTTTAATCATAGTTCCATAAAGAACATGTAAATCTAGGTACATACATATGTATAAACAAGAGTTTACATAAATACATATATTTATGAGTGGCTGTGAAAATTCCTTTAAAGCTGATGCTTATCAGCTTCGTAACACAATGCTGATGAAGATCTCTCTTAAGTACACCACCAACGAAGAAAGTAAAAATAAAATTTAAACGTAGTTTCAACCCGGTAGGTACTTGCAATATGGTTTAAGCATGAAAGAAGATTACTTTAATAAGCGACAAAAATTTTGAAATAATATTTCACTCTATCACTCTCTCTCTCTCTCCCTCTCTGTCTAATGTACAGCGAAGATATTCGAAGAGAAACGGATTTTAAATTGTATTGAATTGAGTTTTCGTCAAATAAGTTTTAAATCAAGCACGTCCATAACTATCAATAAAGCAATGAAAGAATTTCTATCAAATGAAAACTATCAGCAGGATTTTGTTACGAGTTGGAGGTAAATGCTAAGTGATGCACTTTTATCACAAATGAACAAAAGACAGACATTTCGCATTAAATGCTGGCAAATCAGAATTCATTATACATGCTAACTACCTCGGCATTATATTGAACAACATGCTGACATCTGTTCAGAGAGCATGACATGATTCGTCTTCACACAATACTGATTGAACTTTTTCTAACTCAGTCGCCTGCTTTGTCTTGCCTTTTATGTGGCAAAGTAAACAGTCTGATGAATGTTCTTGAAGGCAAACGTTCATGACTTCGCCATCACGAAATCTCTATAAATGTAAACATCGTTGTTTACATTTATTATTGCAGTGTTGTTGGTGTATTTTTTGTTTACTTGTTTACCATTTTTTATTATGCTGGTGTTTGTTGTTATATTAAGCAGTACGATAATTTGTAAACAGATTTGTTTACTGCATTGTTTTGCTTTTGTAGTTTTTGTTTATAATTTTAATGTTAAGCGATGTAGAAGCAGAACACCAGTATCAAGATTTTTAAATTCGTAACAACAATTTATATCCTTAAAAATGTTTGTTTTTGACTTTGGATATTTTAACTTTCGTTTTAATTTTCCTATATTACACAATAACATCTTTTTATATTGATCTATTACTTTATAATTAAATCATTTTACAAATAATATGAAAAATAATAACAAAATAAAGCAAAATATCCTCTGACCATCATTCATCATGAATGTCCATCAAAAAATTAATTAGAAATACTTTTTCCTGTGCATAAATATTTATTCAGACGCGTAATTACTTTCACTTCCTTTACTCAGCCGCATAAATAACACCCTCTTAACACTGGTTTAGAGAACAATTGTAAACAGTCGCTTTAATGCTGTACTTTCTGTGTCAACCTTCATCACCCTGATAAAAGGACCACATTTTTGCCATTTGTTTCATACTGTTATACTGACTGCCTGGTCCTTTTCCTTTCACATCCTTTTCCTCACATTCAGCATTGAATTCCCTTCACAATGGTGTAGGGGAGAGTCAATTATACAGAAAGGAGAAGGAAATGAGAAAACGAAATCAATATTCAAACACACACACACACTCAATTAAGACAGTAAATTGTAGCACATTTTTATGCTTTAATACTTAAAAATGGTGCCAATCGTGTGACAATATTATTGACTTCAAATTTATTCAATTTCAATTCATTTCATAGGAAATTCTTATCCTTTTTAGTTGAATCTGAGTCTGAGACTCTACTTATCTTGTTACCATCTTAAATACAAAGGCTATTGCCTCTGTTGCTGCTGTTGCCACTACCAACACCTCATTATATAAATCGTTGTCCATGTGTATCACAAACTTTATCGTCGCATTGAAATCTTCTTATCAATTTTGTATGCAAACAATGTCCAAATTGAAGTGCCAAACAATGCAAAAATCAAACATTTTATTACTGGAGTCCTATTGCTTTAAATAATGCCAGTTCAGCCTCAGCCTCAGCCTCAATATCACCATCATCATTATCAGCTTTTGAATAATTTGTAAGCATTTGTACGCATCTAATACGGATAGGTAAATACAGCTTAGGTAAACTAATTAGAACTACTTATTTACAGTTTGGTTGAAGGATTATAGATAGAATGCTGCTGACATTAGATGAAAGTGTATTAAACAAAGCAACAATTTTTGGTTACAGAATTTGATTTTTTCAAATATTTGCATTGCCTATATACGGATCTCTTTACTGAAAAAGTAATAATGTTATCCTAAGTATGTATGTTAACTAATTTCGAATTTCTCTCCTTTAACAACAATTTCAATCGTTCACACAATGTGCCCGTAAGAAACTTATATGCCGCAGACAAATGACACTGAGGTACCAAATATTGGGAATATTTTCCTCTGGTGCATGCGCCCTACTAAGATATTACTTACAAAACATACAATTCAGAGGGAAGACCATCAGGCTCTGCAGCTTTATTTTTCTTAAGACGCATGATCGTGACTTTGACCTCTTCATGGCTGGGCGGCGGCCACACCGTCATCATCGATCGGGTTCGGTACATCATCTCTAAAGGCGGAATTGGTGTCGTCATCGCTTCGTAGTAGAGTAGAGAAGTGTTTCCTTCATAACCTCAGCACTTCCTGCGAATCTGTTACCAAGTTTAAATTCTCATCTTTGCAGAAAGACGTTCCGGGCTTAAACCTTCGGTTAGACGCTTAACCTTTTGATATAATTTTCGACCGTCATTCCTACATCTGTACATCTCGATTTCCTCACGCTCTCGCCTTTCCCGCTCCCTCTTCTTGCGACTGAAATGGCTTCTCTCATCCCTTCTCCTCTCTATATAATTCTCGACAATGGCTTGGATAGCGGCGAACTAAAACGTTTTCTTATATGCGACGTTTTTCGCTGCAGCTGCCTCGCGATACTCCTCATCGTACCATTGATTTCGTTGGGATGGCAGCTCAAAACCAAGGACTGTTTCCGCAGTAGTGCGCCAGGAGTGGGAGTTGTTGCCCTCAACAGTCCACCAATGTTCGCTGATGTTAGATGGGGAAAGACGCAGCTTTGTGTCCGATGAGTGAGAGTTCACTCGATGGTTTTAATGCTGATTTCCTGATGAGAAACTTTGATAACGAATTATTTCTTTGGCTGGATAACTGACATAAAATGAAGAGTAATATACTCTGAATACGATACGAACGAATATTCCAAGTTTGTAATCAAAAGCTTGCCAAAACGAGATTTACATGCCGTCACGCCCCACATGACATTCAAAATCCTCTAAGCTTTTCTCTTAATGTGAGGAAACAACGCTCTCTAGAACTGAGAACTCTATGGTTAGACGTATGGTGGAACGTATGTGTTACCTGTCTATTTAATTGTCCCCCTTAGACTTAAGCATCTTGCTTATCATCACTTCATGTTACCAACAAAGTTTACCAAGCGTACCGGTTGAATCTGTCACGATCTACATGGAGCTATCGCTCATGTCTGGCGTATCGAATATTTCATGAGATTGCCGTTAAAAGAGGAACGTAATAAGCCACAGGGTCTTCAAATGCGCTCGCTAACTACGGACGATCAGTGCAACCACTTCTGGCTGGTATTTATTAACTGTTGGAAATTATTCGTATGCATGTGGGTTACCCAAACACAGCGTTTACGGTTAGAAAAAGATGTCACAAAATTTTCAACACAAAATATTTTAAATAAAAGACAACAACGTATGGAAAATATTCTAATAAAATATGCATACGATGTCGTAGACAAGAGTGGTAATACAATAACAAGCAATTTCGTAAAATACTCCCTTAGGCACATAGACTCAGACACACACGCATATATAAAATAGCACCCATACTGTGGCAATATTAATGACACAAAAGCAGAAGAATGCTGATATACATTCTCACGTTATGGCGACTGATAAAGGATAAGCTAATGATGGCTACATATAGACAATAATTTGAGCTGCAATTTTCGCATACATTTACACAAATAATCGAAGCAATAGACAGGTTTAGTAAAAGTCCAGTCAGTCTTGTGTGAAGATGCGGTGTGTTTGAAGAGAGTAATCGTGGTTTGTAGATCTCCGTTACAAAGATCTGTTGAATAATTGTCTAGTAATTGTTATTGTTTATGCAGAGGATGTAAACAGAGGAATAACAAAAAAAGCATTTTTTTTTTGTTTATATCAAGTTGTGAACAGTGCACACAGGATTGTGCGAATAATAAAGAATTTTAATTAAAAATAAACACAAATTTATTTTTATTTTATTTCCAATCTACAAGCACATATTTTAAACGTTTTAAAAGGTAGGTTAGGTTAGGTTAGTGTGGTAGCTTCATGCCAAAAGCTCACTTGAGCACGCATAGCGGTCCGTTATGATGCCACAGGTGAACGCAGTTCCTGTACTGACCAAGTTCCCCTGAACCCAGGAGGGGGAGGTCGGTCAGCGCAAGATCTGCATTTTTAAAAGGTAAAAACGTAACAATTAGCTGAACTTTTACTTTTATTGGAAGCCATTTTAACACTTATTTTTGCTGCCATTAAATTCTTTTTTTCACTTCCTTCCTTAATCGTCGGAAAAGTGAGGTTAAATGTCTTGAAAGAGTTTTACAAATTTGCAGCAATTCTGAAATATTTTAAGAAAGCGAACCGCTTCCATTTCTTCTAGTGATGGTTTTATGGGGACATTCTCATAAGTAAAGAAAAGTTTTAAATTTATTTCTCTTACTTCTGCTGAATTTATTCTTATAAAAATGTTTAATGAGAAATTATTTTTATCATCTGAAATCATAAATCAAAAATGAAACGAAATCAAGAGTTTGTACGTAAATGAATTAATATATGTTGCAATAGGGAAACCAAATTCCATTCATTCAACACTTAAAAGCAGGCTGAGAAAGAGGCTATACTCTTATAAAAAGAGAGAAAAAGAAAACAGATACAATATACTCAAGGACATCTCATCTCTCGCTTTATTCCTTTCGTATTCAGTATTGAATTTTTAGAAATTTAAATTTTCATAAGGATTTGCAAATTTAGTTACCGAAATTAAAGAGAATTTTTATTGCCAAAGGCTAGAAGCTTTTTATTTTTCAGTGAAACTTTTTTACAATTGCTGTGGATGATGTTGCTGTTGTTGCTGTTACAATAAGAGTATTATAGAAAGCATTCCATACATTTACAAAAAATATTGTCCGTCCATCATGACATGAAGCAAGCAAGCGAAATAAAAGAAAAACTTTTCATTGGTATTTGTTTAAATGTGCGTGTATGGTGGGTGCGTTCAACTGTACACAGGTCTTACTAGAGTGTCCATCCATTTGTCTAACTGTCTGTCTATCTAGTGAATGGTCATGTAATTTTTAAAAACTCGTGTCAAAAAGTAATTTCTTTGTTTGCATAAGAGGAAGAAATACAAAAAAATTAAAAAAAAACTTTTACGAGAATTGCAAGATTTTGTAAACACTTTAAATATACGTTTCATTTTTGTTTTTGCCATGCACCAAACCAAGTTAAGTAGAGTGAAAGATATTTTACTTTGACTGTTATTACTTATGCGTTTATTGTCTATCCAATTACGTGTAAAATAATAGACAGAAGGAAAAAACATGTAAATTTCTTATTCTTATTTAAATATTTTGTTTTTACCGATGAATTGTGAAAACAAAGATGATTTTTTTTAAGAAAAAAGCATTTAAAACAATAATAAAAATAAGTGAACACAAATAAACTTCAATAATAATGTTATTCCCTTTACCACATTGTTTTTGTTGTTCTTATTTTATTATTATTTTAATTAAATTTATTAAAAACCAATATAATGAATGAATACGATGCCTGACTGCCTAATGCCAACCCATTGAATTTTCTTTAGTTTGAAAATTGTGGTCAAGTCCTTGGCAAAATCATTAGCGGCTTTTAAAATAATTTAATTTTTTCCTTCACAATAATTCGCATTGGATTCCATTCTTTTTGTTTTTCATGGGAGAAGAAGAAGAAGAAGAAGAAGAAGAAGAAGAATGATAATAATTATTTTCAATTTCTTTTATTTTTCGGTGTTATTACTGAAAGCTGTTTCGCTAACTAAAAATAAATTGAAAGAAATTAAAAAAAAAATAATCGAAATTTTTGTTAAATTTATGGCACTGAAGAGAAATTAATTTCAAGGATATTAGTAAAATTAAAAGAAAATAATATTAAAGAACATCAAGGCATAGCATATAAAAAAAAATGGAAAATAATTTCTCATAACATAGGTTTTTACAAAATGCCCTTCTAAGTATAGAAAATGTTAAAAATAATTTGAAAAAATGTACTCATCACAGTCATCAAGAAAAGATTCCCAATGCTACGATTTATACCACAACTGATGTAGTCGCCGTAGTCTGGTAGATATAGTGTGTTGGTTTAGTTCAAACCCCAGGTCACATATATATCTCCAACAAAAACGAAATATGAAAAATATATTTCTTCATCGACTTCCTCTCAGCAGATTTCTGGCAAAAACTCTCTGAGAGTAAATGGAAATTGCCATAAAAAGTTTCTCAAAAATCTGTCATTCGGAATCGATTTTAAACTGTACATCCCACCGCTCATGTATAACATTAACACACACAACATAAGTGATGTGGTCATTATCGTGACGAAATGTTGCCAAATTGCAGATTCCTGGTAACCCATTGACATCACCATTTAGGCTAATTAAACGGCCATCAAACGTTTGATGCAATAAATCGATTGTGGCATGAGATGTGAGGCAAATTGCTCCATCCTGTTGAAACCAAACATCGTTCACATCAATACCATGAAGAGTGGGTACGAAAACATTGGTTATCATGATGCGATAGGTGTCTCCATTGACCGTAATGGTTGCCCCATCCTCATTTTCAATGAACAATGAACAACGTAAGAACATATGTGGATTTTTTGAGCCCCACAGACAGTTATTTTGCTTATTAATTCCCCGCCAAGATGAGAATGAGCTTCAGATGAAAAGATGATTTTTTTTTTGGCACAGTCGACATCATCGTGCAGTTTCTCGTTGCTTAAGCGTAAATCGATTCATTACGTTCAGTGGAGAAAATATACTGAATTTAGTGGTAGAATAGAATGACATAAGTATTGCTAGATTCGAGATAACTGATGGTTCAAATTTAAACCGATAGATGGCCTACCCTATGTAATAGAATCTATTTTATTTACCATACAATTTAGAAAATTTATTTAACATCGTCTGTTGAATTTGTTAATATTTCTGATTGTTGTTGTATTTCTGATTGTAATATCAAAAACTTCCTAAGACGCAGAGATATTCTTTTATAAGTCTCCTCCTTAAAAGAATTGCATGTGTGGACTGCATTCAATACTTTATTACTTTCTTCTGTTTCACTAATTTTATTTGTATTAATACCAGCCGATTCCATTTTGCTGCATACAATAAATATGAAATAAAATATTAGTAAGGGTCATAATCCAGCTATGAGAAAGCTAATAAATTAGTCTTTTAAGACAAACACGCAAACAATCAATCACAGAAAGAAATGAACAAATAAATGTCAATGATAAAGCATTTCTAAAGAAATCGAAATTTATCTCCTTTAAAATTAAGATGGCAATTGGCAAAGTCTCAAATGATGATTATTATTATGAGTATTTGTTTTTAATGCTGGCAATGGTAAATTATTTATTTGTTTGTTTTATTTATTTATTTTTGTTGTTATTCAATAGAAAACTAAACAACAATAATAAACAAAAACCATGAGAAAAACAAAATAAAGTCCACATAAATCAAAGATTAATTTGTGGTTTCTGTTTTCAATTTGAAGAAACATCCCCCAGCTAAGGTTCTATGTTATAATCACAATATAAGTTTAAAACCAATATTATTTACAAGAAACAAAAGACAATAAAGATAATCTATGTTTGCTGTATAGACAAAATATATACAAAAAAAGATAATTTCTATGGTAACACATTATAAATCATTCCTACATAGATTTGTTATCATAAAAATAAATTGTGTGAAGCATTTAGAAAAGTTATTATCTCTTTCACAATAATTTATTGCCAAACATATAGTATAATATGATATAATATGACCTTTGTTTTATATGGTTTTCTTGTGTGGTTTTTCATTTACAACAAAAATATCAACAACAACAAAAAAATTATGAAAACTTTTGTTTTTAAATAATTCCTTTATTTTTTTCAGTGTTTAGTTTTAATTAAAATTCTTTATTATTCCTACAATTCTGTATGCTAGCGTTCACAACGTGATGTAATACAATTAAGCAATGTAAATGCAATACACCAGTAGCTAGATTTTTCATTTTCGTAACAAGTATGTTTTCCTTTACTCAGTAAAGATTTACATGAGATTAAATGCAAAAATTGACACTCTAAACACAAAATTGTTTAGAAACATGTTTTGTCTCCTTAGTCTCCTTCATTTATAATTAAATTCCACGTTTACTTTAGGTTTACACTGTTAATACGCATTTACGGTTGAGATATAACATAAGTATGAGACATCATACAATGTTATGCATGACTTTATACTCAAACATAGACGTGAACTTTTTCATTTAAAATAAACAATAGAATACCCGCTCATTAATATTTTCACATAAGCAACCATATTTTCTCTCTGCCTCTGTCTTTTGTTTTGTTTTTATTTAGTCGCACATACTGATTGAGATTTAAATTTTTGCACCCTGTTTCTGTATCGAAAACACAAACATGATTGAGTGTTCATCTCAAACCATTCGCCTTAGTGAGTCGAGTTTACTGAGTTTTGCTTACAAGCCAGCAACCATCATCGTATTTTTTTTTTCGTTTGTATGCATGCATGTGTTAATTTTTTAATGTGTGTGTGACTCGCACACACATATATTGTTATTTTAAGGGACATATGCTTACACATAAAGAATTTATAATTAATCTCCTTTATCTTCCAAAGTGGAATTAACTTTTTTAAATATTTTCGTGTTTCTCTTTTTCTCGCGTTTTTTTTTTAGGAAAAGAGTCAACCAACTACAAACAATTACAATAAAAGAAAAATAAATAAAAATGAATTTTTAGAAAATTCTAATAGGGATACGTACAAAGAGAGAGAGAAATAGATAGAAAAAGTAAGAGAAACACAATAAAAAAAATTCAGTTTAAAATAAACAATAGAGACAAACGAGGACACAAGTAAAGAATTTTAAATGGGAATACACGGGCTATTGTGCCTACTGCAGTGGTCTGGTAGATGGTATGTCGATTTATTAAACGCGAACCCTTGATCAAACATCTCTTCGCAGAGCAGATTAAGGTGTGAGGATTGTCCGATAATGTTTTGTCACTGAATTAATTTGATTTTTAGACCTCAATTCAGAACTTTGTTGGAATTTTTTTTATTAAGGCAGCTAATTAATGGTACTCACTGTTGTCTAGTGGGTAGTGTGTTGGCTTATTAATCGAGAGCGCGTGGTTCAAACTCCAGCTCAGACATTTGAAACAAAACGAAATGTGAAAAAATATTTCTTTCAGCTATTTCCTCTCAGAGCTTTTAGCAGAAAACTGCTGAGAATAAAATAAAAATACCATGAAACCTTTCTCAGAAAAAATCTATCCTTCGGAGTCGTCTTTAAGCTGTAGGTCTCATCACTAATGTATGAAATTAACACACACAGCAGAAGTGGTGTGAGAAACTAGGTCGTAATCTTGACTAAAGGGGTTGTAATGACCAATAAAGCATACAATTTTTGCCTAATGCAGTATATTAAAAACATTTTAATATCATTATTAAAATCCTAACATAAGAAGAACAAAAAAAAAAAGAGGAAAATAAATTGGTTTCTTGTATGCTTGATGGGGAAAAAGCTTCATTGGTTACATTCATTAAAATTTTCTTTATGGGTTATTGGTGAAAAATTTAATCTTATTTCGGTTTTGCTCCTTCTAAAGATAAAAATTCTAACTAAAGTTATCCATCACAGCAGGTGTAGAGACTGAGTCACATCAGCGACTGGACAAAGCAATTTTCTTTTCGCTATAGAGACATAAACTTTTATAGTGAAGGAATCATGAATCATTTTTAAAAATCTTATCCAAAAAGATGTACATTTAACCTCTTTAATATTCAAGTATTAATTTTACTTGTTTTAAGGCGATTGTAACTACTATTAGCGGTTTATTGCAATTTCAATTATTTTAACAGCTCATCATGCAGTTGTCACCAGCATTAATCAATTATTGATTTAATAAATTGATTTCTAAAGAAAAATCAAAAAATATATTGAATGCCATTTGATAGACAGCCCTGCACGTGAGTGACATTGATATCCTTGACAAGAACCTAGATTTAGTGGGGTTGTCATACATGAGAAATAAAGTAATATTGACACATGGGTTCATATCCCAACGTCTCTGGAATTGATGACATCAGAAAATAAGTAACAAAAAATAACGTATAAGTACTGCAGACATCACAGTAAAATAAAAAAAATCATAAAAAATAAAAAATACACGCCAAATAAAGTTTCAACGTATAATGAATGAATACTTCTTCCTCTGGAAATATAAAACAAAAATGGCAACATGTTAAACACATAAAATGAGCATTGAACCACAAGGAAGTTAACACAGACTCACAAATGCCACAAATACTCTTTTAAAAATCCTTAATCCACAGTTTAAACTGAACGATTATTTCAAGTGTAAATTTCAAGCATTTATGTACGTATGTATACAATAGCTAACGAATAATTTACATCAGTAGGCAGAGTATAGCATGACATTGTTTGTTGACTTTGAGTTACGCTTCAAAACATGACAATGAAAGTATCATTTTTTTGCTTGTGATGGATACTGAACAAATGTACACACACACACACACACGCATATACGCACTTTATAACCTACAATAAGAGATACAGTGTTTTATAATCTCACGGCAGAATCTCATTCATTTCAAAAGTAAACAGAAAAAAAGCAAACATCCCACTCACACACATAGTCTTATCAATGATAATAATTTTTTGTCATATAGAATATTAAATACACACACACATACACACACGTCTTAGGATTGTGTGCAAAAATTTAAATAAGAAAGAGGGGGTGAGAATATTTATTTTATTAAATTGTATACGACGAGTAACTGTCTGCGAACGTGTGTTCGTACTGTGTTTAGATTCGTAAGTAATGTTTACAAACATTGCGTCAGTACATAACAGTAAATTTTTGTTTTATTTTTTGGAGTGGTTTTCATTTGCGAAAACTTGCTTCTGCTTGTCTCTCTACTCTCTCTCCTGTCTTTATTGTCTTTATTATGTTAACCTGAACATTTGTTACTATCGCCGTAGATAGTGTCTTGGTTTATTAGACGCGAGGCTGTGGTTTAAACCCCAGATCGGACATCTCGAACAAATCGATTTCGTTTCAGTAGTTTTCTGGCAAAAACTCTAAAACAAAAACTTGGAATTGCCATAAAAAGTTTCTCAAACAATCCGTCGTTCGGAGTCACACATGAGTGCAGTGAGAAGCTACGTCATAACCATAACCGGGTTGATATTGATAGATTATCACGCACACTTTCAGCCACAGCTCGGATATTTTCGGTTGTACGCGCTGTTATGCACGCTTATGTCTTGTTGCATCAACAATGAAACCAGTTTCACGAAATTTAGCAAGAAACTTGCGTTACCGGGCCTTGTTGGTCCTTCTCTGCTACACAATTTTGTACGAAATGATGAAATCAGTTTCACGAAATTTAGCAATAAACTAGAGTATACTGGGTAGTGTTGGTCCACGACATTTTGCATGCAATTTCCGACCAATTTGTCTTTGTTTTGGAAATAAATTTCCAATAAATAGCAACGTTGCTCAAGCATAAATCGTTTCATTACGTTTAGTGGAGATAATATACTGAATTTTGTAACACAATAGAATGACATAAGATTTGACAGATAAGACAGACAAAGATAACCAAATTTAAAAACGATAAATCAAATTTAAACCGATAAATAGCCCACCCGATATAAGGACACAATGTATGTTAAATTTGTTCGTTAAAATCTATTCAAACATGGAATAGAAACACTTCACGAAGTATAAATTTCCACCTGGGAGCTTATTTCCCAATAATGGATTCTCCCTCTTTTAAATGGTTTCTGGTCTGGTCTTGTATCGAACTAATTTGATCTATAGTGACTATGTCAGTCTATATAATATAATTCTCGCTCTCTCTCTCTCTCTCTCTTTCTTAAAAAAAAGTTTTCTCGAATCTTATTTTGCATTGGATTTATTCCTAAGAAAACATTTTAAAAAGCTTTTCTGTTTTTTTTTTCTTCACATAAATTGCCTGAAACTGTTATAACTTTAACTAGAAAAGGTTTTTTAATATTTTCTTTAACTATGTTATACGATAATCTCCTCGCACATACACTGTTAAGTGTAAAAAATAAAAAAATAAAAAACTTTGAAATAAATCATAATTACACTGAATTCTGAATTATTATTTAATGTTTCCCACACACGTATAAAACATTCTCGGGAGAACATAAGTCCTTATCATATGAATTGCTTTTTCCCCTCCACACTCCTTTAGTTTCACCATATATTTAACTATGAACAGTTATTCTCTTGTTTAACTACTTGGCCTCAGGCAATACGAGTATTTACTTGTTAATTGAGTTTTATGAGTTTAAATACGAAATTCTGCAAAATAAATAACCGAGAGAGAGATAGAGGAAAGGAGAATAGAAAATATTCGAAGAGAGAGCAAAAAGTTAAAAGAGTTAGTTTTACTCTTCCTTTGAACCCATTCGTAATTAATAAAATAAACACGAGCATTATTAATAATGTGCGATGTAATAAAGAATTGTAGGTGGGATTACGAATAGTACAACGTATTTGAGTCGAATTAAAGCGTAATGCTTTGCTCTAATAACTGCTACAAAGCAACAACGAATAAATGCAACTCCGGCAAATTCAATTGAATTCAACCCATTCAGATTATAATTATAACAAAAACAACAAAAACAAAAATTCAATAAAAAATTTTAATTGAAAACCTAGTACGTGACAAAACTAATCACAGCGGAATTATGAGTGTTGAAATCATATACAAAATGAGAGAACAAAACTAAAACAAATGGATGGGAAAACAGAAGAAGAATGAAGATGAACATTACACCTTGTCCCTGATATAACCCCTTGGATGGGGAACAAACATTGCGAGATGAACTACTACGTGACCCAGTTCCTAACTGGTAATGGATGCTTCAGGAAGTACCTGCACAGATTTGGATATGATACTTCCCCTATATGCCTGGACTGTGTAGATGAGGATGAAGATGCGGAGCATATTCTAACATGTTGGCCCAGATTTAGGTGGCCTAGGTAAATGAGTTTAGGAGCAAACCGGCTTATGGAAGTGGTGTTGAATTCCGGAATTCTATGTAGCCAATACAGCCAGAGAATGGCTGAAGTTATGCTGAAACTCCGAAGGAGAAATTTGATTTAGTGTGATAGAGCTTTAAAGCTCACCAGCCCTCCGCGAAGTAATACCTTACGGCAGTTCCATGGTGGGAGAGTGGTTGGAGAATGTAGGCACCAGTGATGGTGAATCGTAGACTCTTTTGTTGGAACAAAAGTGTCTTTCGAAGATTCCCAACTCCGGTCCAAGACAAAAAGTAAAACACATAAATCGTCATTACAATCTGCAGTCAGGATTAAAACCTAGCTTCTCACACCACTAGTGTTGTGTGTTAATTTTATACATGAGTGGCCAGACCTACACTTTAAAGTCGACTCTGAACGACTGATTTTAGAAAAACTTTTTCATGGCAATTTCCATTTACTCTCAGAGTTTCTACAAGAAATCTGTTGAAAGGAAGTCGTTGAAGAAATATTTGTTTTTTATTTTCGTTTGAACCGAGGCCTCGCGTCTAATAAGCCAACACACTACCTACTAGACTACAGCGTCTTTAGTTTAAACTACACCCATAATTTTTAGGATCTTCCATTAATTGCTTCCTATCTTTTAAATTAAATAAAACAGAGTGCGTATAAGGTGCCTTCGTGTGAAAGACATCTTGATGGCATTATGAAGTCGCCGTGGTCTAGTAGGTAGTGTGTTGGCTTATTAGACGTGAGGCCTGAGTCCAAAGCCCAGGTCAGGCATCTCCAACTGAACGAAATATAAAAAATTATTTCTTCGGCAGATTTCTAGCAAAAACTCTGAGAGTAAATAAGATTTCCATGAAAAGTTTCTCAAAAATCTGTCGTTCGGAGTCGTCTTTACTGTAGGTGCCGCAACTCATGTATAAAAAAGAAATTAAAGCACACAACGTAAGTGGTGTGAGAAACTAGGTCGTAATCCTGACTAAAGGGTTGTAATGACCAACTATTGAAATGACAACCCACTAGAGTCCAGTTCATCCAATCCAGAACAAAAAAAAGTTAGTAATCATCGACTTAAATTGCTCTTCATTGACAGAAATGGCCTCGTCTAGGTAGTTTTCAAAGAAATATGAACCTATGAAGCCACTTTGACTTTTTTGGAATTCACTAGACACTCTTGGATTTCATATGGATTGTTAGTGTGTAAAATACTATAATTTTGTCTGTTCACATATTCATTAATTCTGAAATGGTCACCATCGCTGCAGATGATGAAAATTACGGTCAGTTTCAATTTTATTGTTTGCACCTTTTGTTACATACATAATTGGTCATTACAACCCTTTAGTCAGAATTACGACCTAGTTTCTCGCACCACTTATGTTGTGTGCTTTAATTTTTAAATATGAGTGGCGGAACCTACAGTTTAAAGTCACTCCGAACGACAGATTTTTTTGAGAAGCTTTTCATGGCAATTTTATTTTACTCTCAGAGTTTTTGCTTGAAAGCTGCTGAGAGGAAGTTGCCGAAGAAATATTTTTTCATATTTCGTTCAGTTGGAGATGCCTGACCTGGGCTTTGGACTCAGGCCTCACGTCTAATAAGCCACCACACTACCTACTAGACTCCGGCGACCTTTTGTTAGTCGATGTTAATTTGGTAAAATAGACTTCATTTATTCAGCCCAACTAAGTTGACAGATATAGCTTTAACAAGATAGCCGTCATTATCTATCAAAGTTTAAAAGTCCCTACTGGAAGTATTCAGTTGTTAGTAATACTTGTGTATGTGTAAGTATTTTTTTCTATACCACTGTACTTAAGCCAGACTAATACTTGGTGTAAAACTTTTAGCAAAATCTAACCTGTTGATTACTCACTCAACTATTTCTCTTTCTCTCTCTCTCTCTCTCTCTCTCACTCCATTCTTTTTTAAGCTTTAAGTGTTCGTATATCAATAAACGGAATTAATTTTAAATGTACCTTAAATCCTGTTATATGTTCCATGAGATTTAGAAAATAGAAAACAAAGCAAAGAAAATTGAAGAGAAAAAGAGAAGAAGAGAATTGTTGGATTAAAACAAGTGGTTATAACAGTAGTAACAACGGTAAAATCAAGCAATAACATTAAACTCAAACACAATAAATAGTAAATAAGTATGTACGTGTATATTGATGTATGTATGTGTAAAAAATGGAGCCTGATAGCACATGTGTGTAAAAGTTTCAGTACGTGAGGGTATTTCGATAAATGCGACTCAGAAAATAAAAGGAAAAGAGCACAATTATAGATTTTATTGCAAATAAGAAATTGAGGCTTGTAAGCGTACACATAAACAAATATTGGATGTACAATAATGCGTGTACTTGGGCACGTAAAACAGATATATGTGTACATACATGAAATGTCACGATGTGAATGTATTTTTATTAAACAAAAAAATAAAATAACAATAAGTTTTATATGCAAAGATATCACAAAGTAAAGAAAGGATATTTTAAAAACAAAATGGTTTGTTCGTTAGTTAACTGGCATAAGGATTAAAATTTTGCCAAAGAATTATACAATTTTTTTACGTTTCACATACTTACTTAATAGCCTGTAGTCCGGACTACAAACTAGCTTCTCATACCATTCATGTATATTTCTTTTGAACAAGAGTTGCGAGACCTACAGTTTAATGTGGATTCTGAATGACAGATTTTGGAAACTTCGTTTTCGTTGAGATTTCTTACCCGGACTATCACTGACTATCGTCTAATAAGCCAATATACCACCTCTTAGAGTGTGGCAACTTCAAATTTTTTATTTCTTTCAATTAAGGATACGCTTTTAAGTCGCCGTAGTCTAGTAGGTAGTGTGTTGGCTCATTAGACGCAAGGCCACGGTTCAAACACAAGGTCAGATATCAAAACGAAATTGAAAAAATATTTCTTCGGCGACTTCCTCTCAGCAGATTTCTGGCAAAAACTCTGACAGTAAAATAAAATTACCATGAAAAGTTTCTCAAAAATCTGTCGTTCAGAGTCGACTTTAAACTGTAGCACACAACATGAGTGGTGTAAGAAGCTAGGCCTTAATCCTGACTGAAGGGTTGTAATGGCCAATTATGTATGTATGTATTCGCTTTATTGACAGCAGCACGGTATCAATTTATTACACCCTCCATTTTGCTAGAAAGATTAAACTCCCCGTATATAGTATATCGTATACTTTTCGCTTTTGACTACCATTCACTGACTACGCACTGTAAAAGTTATTTTTTAACATATTTGTACTGTATTTTATTTTGTCCTGTCAACTTCGAGACTTTTAATTCCTAACGGTCATGTACTTTCTATGTAGCTTTGTTATTGTAGTCTGATCTTTATTCACTCATATTCTTGCAATAGATTGATGATATACAATTTTATATCATCGCAAATATTGAAGATTTTTCTTTTTTACAAAACTTGGTTGGGTGCCTTGGTAATCTAGACTATGAGCATAAGGGTCATGGGTTCTATTTCCATCAGAGACTCTGGTCTGTGATACTACACCGAGCATATGATCGCCGTTACTCTGTAATTAATAAATTAATAAAAATAAAAGACCTGATACGTTCGAAAATCCCTTTGATTCTACGTATTTTGTTGAGAAATTCAACCGGGACTTTGATTCATTCTCCAGAAGGCTGTTATGAACGTAAATTTACATTTCTATGCCTCATATTTAGTTAATTGATCTTGTGAACCTGCAATTAGAACAACAGAGGAAGCATTAATTCCTCTTAATATTGGAAATTTTTTAGATCATAAAGCACCAGATGGATTCCATTTTAAAGGGTACTTAAGGATTCCGTTTTATTCTCAATTCCATTCCTATTATTTTTCAATCTCTTCAAGAATTTTGAATACAACGGACGACTTAACATGAATAATTCGTATAATTAAGAGAGAGATCAGCGTTGTGTTTGCAACTGAAATCATCTTTTCTCGTTTTAAAAGCTCAACCATAAAAAGATTCGGCCTTCTCTCGTCTTCTCTCACTTTCAATACTTCCACATGGTTTCGTTTATTCATTTTCCTTTCACCATCAACTCTCTGTTTAGCATAACCTTGGACATTTATTTGTTTTAAATTGAAACTTTCATATTTCTGCGCTCTCCACTTGCCACAAACCAAGGAAAAAAGTTAATTTTTGTTTCAAACTGCTTTTCCTCTCGCATTTTCCACTAAAATTTTTTTAAAAACTTTGCGAAAAAATAAGTTTTTCATTTAATTTTTCATGTTATTTTATTTGTTTTCCTTGTACAATTCAGTGAAAATTTTCTCTAGGTTTTGTCGTTTTCCTTTTAACCACAATCGTACATCCGTGAACTTTTTTCATTTGTGGCATTTTCATTTCATAACAAATTGTGTTGAATTCTTGATTAAATTTAATATTTGCTAATGTGCCCATGGAGAAAGAGCGAGAGTGAGAGATAAAATGTTGACAAGGTTTTCCGCAGGATTATCAAAGACACGATTGACAAAAGCATTGTTGTTGGAAGCAGAATTTTTAACAGCATTTGAGGATAATTTTTAATGTGTTAGAACTTAATACAGACTTTAATTAATTGAACATTAATTGTTAAGTTAATTAGGGTAAGGTATTACTTTTGTGGAGATTTAGTTTTAAGAGTTTAAAGAAAAAGTCCCCTCTTGACAAATAATACTTTCAGGGCGCGCCTTTAGTTGCTCCCGGAAATTTATATCAGTTTAATGAGTATAAATAAACGCCATCTTCAGTTTTGAAACTATAATTGGTAGGTTCTGAATCCCATCTAATTTATTTGGTGTAAGACCTTAAAAAATTAAAGTTACTTCTGCTGAAAAATGTTGTTGTTTCAAGAGCTTTATGCAACATATTGTTACAAAAATGGAAAAATCTAGATACTGGTGTTTTGCTTTTATATCGCTTAACATTAAAATTATAAACAAAAGCTACACAAACAAAACAATGCAGTACACAAACCTGTTTACAAATTATCGTACTGCTTAATATAACAACAAACACCAGCCGAAAAAAATGGTAAACAAGTAAACAAAAATCCGCAAACAACGCTACAAGAATAAATGTAAACACAATACACAAACAACAATAATGAATGTAAACAACGATGTTTACATTTATAGAGATTTTGAGAAGGCGAAGACACGAACATTCGCCTTCTAGAGCATTCATCAGACTGTTTACGTTGCCATATAAAAGGCAAGGCAAAGTAGGGAACTGAGAGGTAAAAGTCCATTTAGTCTTGTATGAAGACGCGGTGTGTTTGAACAGAGTAATTGTATTTTGAAGATCTCCGTTACCAAGATCTGTCAAACAATTGCCTAGTAATTGTTATCGTTTACACAGAAGAGTGCAAAGAGGAATAACAAACAAAGCAATTGTTGTTGTTACATCAAGTTGTGAACAGTGGCATCCAGAATTGTGCGAATAATAAAGAATTTTAATTAAAACTAAACACCAAGTTATTTTCATTTTATTTGCAATCTACGAGCTCATATTTAAATGTTTTTAAAAGGTAAAAACGTAACAATATTTATTCAGTAAACATGTTGCACCAACATTAGAGAGTGAGTGGGTTTTCTATTGACAACATCTGATAAATGATTCTGGTTAACCAGTCATTAATCACATGCATACGCAAACATACCCAGTAAGGCATATCCTAGACAGCAAATAAAACATTGTTTTCCTTTTCTTCTTGTTGATTTTCCCACATACTCTCCTATAAGAGTTCAACAACTGCAGATTTTTAAAGTATATTTCGTTGCTGCTGCATGTATGAATGAAAAGAGAGCGAGAGAAGCGAGAGAAATATTAAAACAATCTCACCTTAGCAGTGTTTTGTAATTAAGCAAATTGATTGTTTCTCCACACCATACCATCATTGACAAAAGTCCAATGCTGCAGACTATTTCATTTTTTCATTCTGCTTCCACTTTTTATATTTTACACCAATAAGGGTCCATATTCAACTGTAGAGTCGTAAGTTTGTGTGTGTTAGAAATGAGAAACAAGAGCACAATATTTTACATTGAGGTGAAGAGTGTATGTAACTGTAATTAATACTTATTCAACATACAACTTATGCAAGGGAAAAGATTATAAAATCCCAAGAGGAATTTGCGAAAGACATTGTGGTGCATAAGGGGTGCTACCAAAAAGAGAAAGTAAATTAGTATGTATGAATGCAATATACAAGTCACTATGTATTGTTGATTATTGGCTTGTGTGTTCGTTTAATTGTTAAAATGTTGTTGAAAGGAACCAAAGGGAATCGATGCAATTTGTTAATGACTTTGTCAAGGGAGTTGCATAAACGAGAAAATTTGCTTTCATTTCCTTAACAAAATTTCCTTTTCTTTGGTTCTTTCCGCTTTATTGGCTTAAAGCATTTTTGCTTGAATTAAGTTAATTGAACGTTTATGGCTTTATACATAGCAATGTAGATTTAAATTCATTTTGTTTATTTAAATTTTTTGTAATCGCTTTATCTCTTCATTGCATTGCTTTTAAAATTACAACAAAAGAAGCTTTAATTATAACCAAATAGAACCACCAAAATTGTTATGCCAGGCAGAAAAAAAACACCATTCATGAGATAAAAGAAACAACTTTTGTTCATAAAAATCTACAAGAGAAATTAAAAAATATGTTCTGCTGAAATTTTATTCAACTTTTCTAAAAACAACAAAGCTCAAGTATATATGATTTGGTTAAACTTTTTTTTTGCCTCCTGAATATTTTTTTGGTTGTTCATCAATTTTTTGTTAATAAATTTGTTTATGTTTTCGTTTTTGTTTATTTGTTTACTAAACAAACATGACAACTGGTTTTATTAAAAAATTTGCAATCAACAAATTTTGCACCTTTTCTGCCTGCAAAAAATTGAAAGGCAAAGCAAGTCATATCATGCAGACGACTCTTATATAGGGTGGTCTATCTATAGGCTTAAATTTATACCAACGGCTATTTCGAATCTAGCAATACTTAACATCATTCTATTCTATCACAAAATTCAATTCAAAATTCAATTCTCCACTAAACATAATGAATCGATTTAAGCTTGAACAACGTTGGGATTTATAAGGCCAACGAGAAACTGCAAGATGATCTCGATTTTGCCAAAAAAAAAAATCATTTTTCCTAATGAAGTTCATTTTCATCTTGCTGGGTGCGTTAATAAGCAAAATTGCCATATTTGGGGCTCAGAAAACCCACACATTGGCCTTACAAAAGACAATGCACCCATTATGAGTGACTGTTTGGAACGGCTTGTGGATAGAGGCATCATTGACCCATATTTCTTTGAAAATGAGGACGATGAAACCATTACGGTCAATGTAGACACCTATCGCTTTATGATAACCGATTTGTTTGTACCCACTCTTCATGGTATTAGTGTGACAGATGTTTGGTTTCAGCAGTATGATGTAACTTACCACACATCTCCTGCCACAATCGATTTAGTGTGTCAAACGTTTGATGGCTGTTTAATGAGACGAAATGGTGATGTCAATTGGCCGCCAAGAAGATGGGACTTGAAACCGTTAGACTATTTTCTGTGAGGCGTCGTTAAAGAAAAGTGTTATGACGACAAATCAGAGACAATTCAGCATTTGAAGGCCAATTGCCGAGATATGAACGCATTCACTCGAAAATTGACGCATGAAAATTGGTTTGAGCGAATGAGGTACTGTGAGGCTGGCTGAGGCAGTCGAATGAATGATATAATATTCCACTTCCTACCGGAACTATTGTACAAAACAATAAATTTGTCAAAATTTCAAACCGTTTTTGTTTTACTACATACATACATACATACATACATACATAATTGGCCATTACAACCCTTCAGTCAGGATTACGGCCTAGCTTCTCACACCACTCATGTTGTGGTCGTTAATTTTATAGATGATGGCGGGACCTACAGTTTAACGTCGACTCCGAACGACAGAATTTTTGAGAAACTTTTTCATGGCAGTTTATTTTACTCTCAGAGTTTTTGCCAGAAATCTGCTGAGAGGAAGTCGCCGAAGAAATATTTTCTTTTTTTCATATTTCATTTTTGATGTCTGACCTGGGATACGAACCCGGGCTTTACGAATAGTAAGCCAACACACTACCTACTACACCACGGCGACTTCGTTTTTGTTTTACTGCAATTTTAAATTTAAATTTTTAAATGGCTCACCCTATAATTTAACACAAATTTGCTTTTCTATACGCTCATCCACAACAAGGGTTAACAAAGTCCATGAAAAAGAAAATTCTCTCCTTTACGTGTGCATTTGTTCAGCTAATGGTCATTTAATCTGAAACCCTTAATGTTGGCACACTTAATTTTATTCGTTTTTAGTTGTGCAGAAATTAACCACTGAACTTAGGTTTTAAATGTGGTTAAAAAGGACAGGAAATGAAGGGAATATATCTAACATTGTAATAAAGTTGTAAAGAATTCGTCTTTAAACATAATGACCATTTAACGAGCTTTAATTTAAATGCTGAACTTAACTTTCTTACTTCATCGGTCATTATAACACCTTTAGTAAGGTTCACAACCTAGCTTTTTATGTTGACTTCGAGCAACAGATTTTTGAGAAAGTTTGCCTTACAATTCGAAAGATTTCTGTTTCTGACTGTAAAATACAATTGAAATGATTTATTTTGATTTTATGAAATTAAGAAATAATTATTCCTTAAGACTAACAACTAAACATTTGAATATCATTTAATGAAATAATTTTAAAAGCATGTGCAATTTACAAAATGCTTTTAACATTTAATTTCGAATTTATATTAGAAATCTTTCCATTTCCATATCAAGTATCTTACAACAGGTAATGATATAACCTGTAATTGAATTGTTCGAAATGTGTACAGAAGAGATTCAGAATATTTGTTCAATTAATTTGTAATCAATTAATGAAACTGTCAATTAAAACAATTAAGTGTTCTTCTACTGATTAATTAAACATTTTGAAATAACAAGTCATTAGATTTGACATGTACATGCATTTAATTGTAAATTTTTTTCTTTGAAATGTATTTGATTGTATGCATAGATATCGGTATATAATAGACTGTATATGTACATTTGTGGCTAATAATTATGAAAATATTGTTACAAAAATGAAAAAATCTACATACTGGTGTTTTGCTTTTACATCGTTTAACATTAAAATAATAAACAAAAACTACAAAAACAAAACAATTAATTTGTTTACAAATTATCACACTGCCTAATGTAACAACAAATACCAGCATAAAAAATGGTAAACAAGTAAACAAAAATATACCAACAAAGGCCAGTATAAAAAAGTGATAAACAAGTAAACAAATATATACCAACAACACTACAATAAACATCGTAAACATCATTGTTTACGTTTATAGAGACTGGTAGAAGACGAAGTCATGAACGTTTGTCTTTAAGAACATTCATTAGACTGTTTACGTTGCCATATAAAAGGCAAGGCAAAGCAGGCAACTGAGTAAGTAAAAGTCCAGTCAGTTTTGTGTGAAAACGCGGTGTGTTTGAAGGGAGTAATCGTGACTTGAAGATCTCCGTTACAAAATTCTGTCGAACAATTGTCTGGTGATTGTTATTTTTTTGCAAAGGGTGTAAACAGAGGAATAACAAGGAAGAGCAATTGTTGTTGTTTACATCAAGTTGTGAATAGTAAGTACAAAGAATTGTGCGAATAATAAAGAATTTTAATTAAAACTAATCACAAATTTATTTTCATTTTATTTCCAATCTATGAGCTCTTATTTTAAAGGGTTTTAAAAGGTAAACATTTAAAAATATGAAAAAATATTTTTTCGGCAATTTCCTCTCAGCACTCTTGAAACACTCTGAGAGTAAATAAAACTGCCATGGAAAGTTCCTCAAAAAATCTATCGTTAAGAACTCAATATTCATAAGAACTCCATATTCTTGTCTATATTTTTAGAATATACAGTAACTCCGGGATAGTAATAGTACCCTACTCTAATTATGTGTATTTGCATTTGGCTGCATTGGGGATAACGTTTGTTGCCTTCCAGTAAGAATAATAATCCATGAGGCACTTTAAGTTAAAACTATCCTTACCTCTAAGCTCCAGATATACGAAGACTGAAGTGTTAATATGCCTTCCAGCCACTCAAATTTTGTTAATTTCCTACTTTATTTCCCATTTATGTAGACAATTCTGTCTTTACATTAATTGGTCATTACAACCCATTAGTCATGATTACAACCTAGTTTCTCACACCCTTTATACTTATAATTTTATCCATGAGCGGCGCGACCTGTATATTAAATTCAACTCCAAACAATAGATTTTTGAACAGCTTTTAATGGAAGTTTAATTTACACTTGGAATTTTGCCCAAACGATTGCTTTATACAAAATTAGTATCACAATTAAATTTGATATTATATATGTTTAGGATAAATGTACTTATGGCTGTTCGAACTTCAATTTCAATTTAATTATAGAAATTTAAATGAATTTTTTAGAAATTACGGTTTATTTTTAATATTGATGTTTATCACTGAACTCATCACATAAAATGGAAGAAATTCCATTTCTATTGTCAACCACTGCCATAAAATTAAAAGAATTTCAGAGAAAATGACCATAAAATATCGTAAGAAAAATGCATTTCTTAAGTAGATTTAATAGCCGCACAATACAACAAAAACAATAATAAACTATTGCGTAGATTTCTGCACGTTCATAAAAAAATTTTAATTTAAACATTGAATTCAAGAGAGTATTCTAAGAAAATGAAAATTCATCACAAACAAAACGTTGTTTGAGTTTAACGATCAAATGCTAAACACGTAAATAAGAGCTGCTGCACACAAACGCTGTGAAAAAGATAAAAAAGTGATGTTGATGGAGTGGGAGAGAGAGAGAGAGATAGAAATCTTAGTGGAATTTTTTGTTTTCGGCATTAAAATATTAATCACACGCCTTGGTGTACGAGACACATAAAATTAATTGAAGTGGCTGCTGGTTACTGGCTGCGTAATTAGTTTTCCTTTGATTATTAAGTAATAAATACAAGGAAAGGAAAAGGAAAATAATTAAATTAAATTAATAAACAAATTACGTGTAAATTATCTCAAATTTATCTTATTAGGGTCTGCAGCATTTCAATTAAATATTGGCTGCCGTGCTATTTATACACTTTGCTAACGAATCATAATTAAACTTAATGATTAAGGGACTGACTGATAGCCAAACGGTAAGTTAATATAAACTAAAGGCAAAATGTTTGAGTCTGTAGCAGTTGTGTGTATAAACATGATGAGTATAAACATAATTTATTTTACTTTTCCAGTGACAACAGTACACAATTTGTTTAAACGATATGAAAAGTATTTAAAAAAAAAGAGAAAAGCTTTTCCTTTAAAGTTCTAAAAACTTCATTAGTTTTAATTAAATATCAACATAATACAAGCAATGTTGTTAAAAAAAATTAAAACAACATAATGGAAAAAGAGCAAAGTAGAGATAAAGTGACCTCCAGTTTAATTAATTTAATTGCAAAGTAGTTTACGGTGATTTTCTTTTTTCATCTCTTTTTTAATGGAAATAATTTATTAAATGCTTTGAGAACAGGTAAAGTGCTCTTAATAAAATTGCACAGGAGAAAGTAATAATTTTATATTAAAGTCAGGGAGGCAAAAGTAAAATTAAATAATTTACTTCTTTAAGCTGCAAATATTGACCTCAGATTAAATAAATAGAAGGCGTGTGTAATATTCACTATTAAGTTATCTACTCATGCACATTGACTTTGAACTTTGATTATTATTATGCAAATACATACATAACATTAACAGAATTGCTCATTACAACCCTTTAGTCAGGATTAAGAACTAGTTTCTCTCACCACTTATGTTGTGTGTGTTATTTTTATCCATAAGTGAATGGACCTACAGTTTAAAGACGACTCCGATCGACTGATTTTGGAAATAACCTTAATGCATATAATCAGTTTCATTAACTTATTCCAACAATGGAGGGCTTCAATAAAGAATCATTTGATGAAAAATTCAATCTCTTTAGCAATCAAGATGTTCGTTTAGAATTATTTCCCTTATTTAAAATTTTTTTAAATTTATTTCATTTGGTTTTTAACCACCACTAGCAATTTGCTAAAGCATTTGATTAATTTAAACTTTCTGTAGAAATTGTTTTCGTTTCAGTGAAATAGTTTGTTGAGTTAATACTACCAATGAAAAGATTTTCATCATCATCATCATGATGGTGCAACAACTAGAACAGAAATAAAGAAATCTACAGCGTATATACATACATATAAAGTTGAGGCTAAAAATATAAGAGAGAAATGAAAGAAAAATAGCTGTCACTAAAACAGTAGCAACAACAATAGCATCAGTAGCTATTAACAGCGGAAAGTGTTGTTATTTTAAGTAATACCGTTTCTTATATGCCAATATAATAACGTAGAGTGAGAGAATTCCAATATTAGCCTTCTTAGGTCTACAAATACGTACTATTATACTTGTACTGTTCATAGAGAGCACACAGTCTTACTTTCTGTCGTAAAATTGACATGGTTACGCACAACATCCTTGCAATAATAACAGCTGATGTAGAAGTCAATGTCAACTCATTCACTGTATATTTGCTATTGTAATTCTCCTACCCATATACTCACACATAGACGCTGTTATTATTTAGTTGTGTATGTTTACTTAAATCCGTTCTTATTTCTATTTTATGATGCCTTATGACATGTATTCCAGGTAGCAGGAAGTAAACTCTTATTATTTGCATATATTTTTGCATTAAAAAAGAACACAGACACATACATACGAACTGGAATAGATGATGAAAAAAATATAAATTGGACAAACAACCACAGCAGGAAATACAAAAAAAGATTTTTTTTAATAAAAATGAAGAAACTTTCAGGGGGCAAGCAGAGGCCTTCGGGGAATGGATTGGGATGTTATGTGTTTAGGTGTCTATGGTCTAGGTAGATACTATGGTCCAGGTTTACTACTGGGCTTAGATAAGACCAGTCTGAGGATAGTTATTGCTTTCACTACAGGACACTGCGAGATTAGATCACTAACAAGGATCTGGAACAGATCCCACACGGGCAATTGCAGGGTATGTTGCTGCGACTAGGAGTTGGAAACTATCGAACACCTCCTCTGTAACTGTCCAGCCCTTAGTAGGCTGAGGTTGAGTACCCAGGGCTGGGGCTTCGTCGAAGGTTTGGACTCTTTGTCAAGAGCCGTCACTAAGGCTCTCCAGTGACAAGTATACGTCCTCAAACCTAACCTAATCTAAAAAAATGACAATGAAGCAAAACAATTCCAGATAAAACACAAATAAATAGTAGAAAAAAAAAATTAAATGAAATAAATCAAAAGAGAAACCAAAATCTTTTCGAATTACCCTGCCTTTTTGATAACATTATATTTATAACTTTATAATGGCCGTTCAAGGCCCATACAAAAATGTCCAGTGTAGTTGCCTTTGTCTCTGCTCAACGTCTTTATTTCACTTTCTTTTTCGAAGTTTCCGTTGAATTCATTTCCACATGCTTTTTATTATCTTTCTTGCATTTTTTGATTGATTTTTTTTCAGAAATTCAATTTGATTAGTATCGGGTGGGCCATCTATCAGTTTCAATTTCAACCATCCGTTATTTCGAATCCTACAATACTTATGTCATTCTATTCTGTCACAAAATTCAGTATATTATCTTCACTGGACGTTGCTTGAGCAACGTTTGGATTTATTGGCCCAACGAGAAATGATGATGTTGCTTTTGCCAAATAAAAGCAAAAAAAATATTTTTTTCGAATGAAGCTCATTTTCATCTCGGTAGGTTCGTTAATAAGCAAAATTGCCGTATTTGGGGTTCAGAGTATCCACACATGGCCTTACAGAAGCCAGTGCACCCAACTTGAGTGACTGTTTCGTGCCGCTTGTGAAGTGGAGGCATCATTGGCCCATATTTCATTGAAAATGAAGACGGCGCAAGCATTACGGTCATTGGAGACATTTATGCCACCATAATAACCGATTATTTGTACTCGCTCTTCATGGTATTGATGTGAACGATGTTTGGTTTTAACAGGATGGTGCAACTTGCCACACATCTCATGCCACAATCGATTTATTGCGTCAAGCTTTTGATGGTCATTTAATTAGATGAAATGGTGATATCAATTGGCCGCCAAGAAGCTGCAATTAGACACCGTCACCAAACCAGAGACAATTAAGCATTTGAAGGCCAACATTCGTGATGCCATTGCCGCCGAGATACGACCCCATAAACTCGAAAAAGTGCACAAAATTTGTCCGATCGAATGAGTTGCTGCGAGTTCAGCCTCGCCAACCATATGAATGAAATAATATTCCATTTCTAACCGGAATAATTGTACTTCACCACAAAAAATAAATTTGTTGGAAATGAACACAAGAAAATATCATTTCGAAATAGAGTCTGTTTTTCAATTTTATTTTTCTAAAAACGATATTAGAACAATACACTCAGAAAATCATTTCGTAATAAATCTGTCAAATCGCTTATTAAAGACTTTGATCGGCAATGTTACTATGGAGACTACAAGTCATCGATAAATTTTCCATAGAAAATACAACTCATCGACTAAACGAACTTAATGGAAGAGGTATCCCTCCCCCATCAAGATCATTAACTCCACATCATGGCAAGGTGTAGATAAAGTTGTCCGTTTAAGAGAAAAGAAAAAAAATGTGAATGTTCTACACACCGAAATGGAAAGTGAAGCTAAACAAGCATAAAATGGAAAAGGATGAGCAGAAGTAACATTTTCATGTTGACCCTTTTCATGTACTACAACAGCAGCAGCATGTTATTTAAAGCAGAGCAAGAGAAAGTTACAGTAAGAGGGAGAGTCAGAACGAAATTCAATGGAAATGTGAGTAGCATAGGATCGAAAATTATGTTGTCATTGCTATTGTTTGTTTGAATAACAACAACCATCAGCCAACACATAAAGACATTTGAAAAGGGAAAACTAACATCCAAATTTAGCATATGAATCAAAAAAAAAAATGGAAGAAAAGAAGGAAATTTAAAAGGAAAAAACTATTTTTTTAAGTTGCTTATCAGACACTCCCTTGATAGCAAAGCAGACACCTGAAATGAATTTAAAAAATGACATCAAAAACAACAGAAGTGTTATTGGGGACAACAAAGTCTATCTCTTCATTCATTATGTAACATAATAATATACGTAAGCATGTGCGTTTGCATTGTTGAAGAAAAAAGTTCTCAAGTTTCTCTTTTTGATTTAGTAAAAATTGAATAAAAACAAAAAAAATCAAGGGATACCCACTTGTCTTGTTACGTCAATTATATTTTTAAGCATGAAAACCTAATTTGACTGTTAACTTAAGGAGCCTGAAGAATTCTAAATAAAGTGAAAGAAAACTTTAAAGTAAATACATACATACGTACATAGTCGGTCATTACAAACCCTCAGTCAGCATTACTACCTATCTACACACACCACTTATGTTGTGTGTGTTAATTTTATACATGAGTGGCGGGACCAACAGTTTAAAGTCGACTCTGAACGACAGATTTTTTTTACAAAATTTTTCATGGCAATTTTACTTACTTTACAAGACTTTTGCCAGAAATCTGCTGAAGTCGCCTGGAGATGTCTGACGTGGGCCTAAATCCAAGGCCTTACATCTAATAAGCCAACACACTGCATACTAGTCTACTCTGATTTTCCTCTAATGCCAATGTTATTTAAGGCTACAGAAGAAAATTGAGTTTCCATAAAAAAGAAACGAATCCTTAATGGAACCCCTTCCGCTGCTTCCATAGGGATCAATTAAAGTCGACTACGAGCTCAAGATTTTTGACAGACTTTTCATGGCAATTTTTATTTTATTCTCAGAGATTTTGCAAGAAGTTGTGAGTAAGTCGTCAAAGAATGTCAATTTGTTGGAGATGTCTTGGCCGGGACTTGAACCGCGGTCTGGCATCTCATAAGCCAACACAACAGATACTGGATAACGGCAAATTTGTGGAGACTAAAGTGCTTAATTGCCGTCGCCGTAGTCTAGTAGGCAGTGTGTTGGCTTATGTGACATAAGGGCATGTTTCAAATGCCAGGTCAGACAACAAAATGAAAATAAAAAACAATTATTTCTTCGGCAACTTCCTCTCAGTAGATTTCTGGCAAAAACTATGAGAGTAAATAAAATTGTCATGAAAAGTTTCTTAAAAATCTCTCATTCGGAGTCGACTTTAAACAATAGGTTCCAGCAGTTATGTAAAAAATTAACCTACACAACATAAGTGGTGTGAGAAGCTAGGTCGTAATCCTTACTGAAGGGTTGTAATGACCAATTATGTATGTATGTAGATGGCCCGCTCTTTATTTATATACTAAGAAACGTGCCTTTGGAGGTGCGGATTAAATACTAAAAATCTCTTTTCGTTTATTCTTTTAACAATTTGGGCTTATTGCTAAAAAAAACTTGTAGCATCTTAAAATAATGCGTTATAAAGTGTATAATTTAGACATTAAATTACAAAATAATTCAACATTTATTGTACTCTTTAAAATGCTTTGATACCTAAACGTATACGTACTGAATTGTATGAATTAAATATCAATCATACGCTCTCACCAGCAAGTAACACATGCAACAGACTATTGCAGTTAACATTTGGTATAATTTTTGTTCACTTTTTTTTACTGGGATAAACAAACGAAACGAAATAAAAATTCTATACGGGGAAAAAAGTCTACACAGAATTTTTTCTTTGACTGTAGATTTGACTTTGATAATAAAAAATCCAAATTTTTTCAGTGGAAAATTATTCAATATCTCTCGCTCTATCCCTTTTTCTTAATAGGAAAACGAGTAATTCAAGTGAGTAACTACAAAAGTTATGTTTTAAATAAGGATTTCGTTTTCAATAGTCCATTAGATAGTCCAATAGACGTAGTTTCTCACACCACTTATGTTGTGTGTGGTAATTTTATACATGAGCGACGGGAGCTACAGTTTAAAGTCGACTCCGAACGACAGATTTTTAAAAAACTTTTAATGGCAATTTTGTATTTACCCTCATAGTTTTTGCTAGAAATCAGCTGAGAGGAAGTCGCCGAAGAAATATATTTTTTTTTATATTTTCGTTTTGATGTCTGACATGGGGCTTGAACCGTGGCCTTACGTCTAATAAGCCAACACATTACCTACTAGACTACGGAGACTCCAACAGGGGTACTACACCTTGTGTTTAATTCCAACTAATAATGTATGCTAAAACATTCGATTTTCTATTTCTAATCTTCTTGGAACAATCGTGTAGGTGTCATGGTTAGTCAGTACAATAAATGGTTTAGCCTGGATCAGATGAATCTTTATATGGAGGATGCCAGTTGTTGCTATTGCGAATTTTGTGAATATACATAGATTGTGCCAGTGGAAATAGGCCGTCCAAGTTTTTAAGTGTCGAATAATAGAGCAGAGGGCAGCATCCTTCAAATTATCGAAGCAAATGATATCTAAAGCCATTGAATTTTTGGAAATGACCTTCTGTCTCTTTGTGATGCCTTTCTTAACGTTTCTTTTTTTAAGAAAAACGGATTATTTTTTTAAAGCACATTTAAATTCATCAAAAGTTTTTAAGTTGTACCATTAAAATCAAATTAAAGATTTATTACCGTTGAGAATAAACGAAAAGATAGAAATAAATTTGCAAAAACCTTGAAAAGAGTGTTCCAAAGAGAAACTGAAAAGACGCACAAGAAAAAAAAAACAGGAATAAAACACTGAAAATGTTTTCAAAGCCAAGTACGTACGCTATACGATGTCAAGTGGCTGAAACGAAACAGCAGCAGCAGCAGCAGCATTACGTGCCGCAAGCACTTTGCTTGTAATTTTTTTTTTTTTCTTTTATCTCGCTAACTGCTTAATAGTGCCTGAACACACAGATCCAACAATAATTTCTCTTAGATTCTACAAGAATAAGAAATTCAATTTCATCGCTTAAAACTATTCTTCTTAGCTGCTCAGTACTGCAGCACTTGCTTGGCTAGTGTTATGCCACAATAGAGTTTAGCTGGCTGGTCATTTAATGACTTGGCTTGCATATCTTTTCTCTTAAAACTAAGAAACTGAGAAGAAACAACAATAGAAAATACATAAAATTATAATGAAAATTTAATAAAAAAAAAAAAAGAATATGTCTCCTTTCATTTCAAATTAACGTTCATTGTCTGTTTAAAGTAAGAAACAAAAGTAAAAACGCCACCAGATTACCAGATTTGCCACATGATGCGGCATGAATACCTTAAAGTAAGAGAACAAGGGTAAGAAGGATACAAAAGGAGCAACAATAATTACAACAGATAATCTGCTAAAAATGAGTCAAGTGGAATTCATGGCCCCTTATTTTTTCTTTCTTTTTTGGTTAAAATTCTTGTGACGTATTGTGCTATAAGATATTGTTACGTGAATGAAAAATCCGGATACTGGTGTTTTGCTTTTACATTGCTTAACATTAAAATTATATACAAAAGCTACAAAAAAAAACATAATCTAACTAATCCATTACACTTTGCCAATTGCCCATCACCATTTCCTCGGCAATAGGTTTGAAAACGTTTTAATGACCATGTTTAAGTTGTTTTTCATTTTCAACTAAAGGCCTGCCATAAATCATGCACACAAAACTGCCAACATATTCCTGTGAAAGTGAAACATTTGCCCTTTTGAATCCTTATTGCCATTCACCCTTTTTAATCGGCTTTCTCCTCAGCTCTTTGAGTTGAACTTTATGCCTGAAGTTTAACAAATTAAAGTATTTCAACGTTATGGCTGTTGCTGGTAATTATTATTATTGTTGTTAACTATTGTTGTTGTAGCAAAAGCATAAATTCTCCTCTGAATGACAACTGCAACAGTAACAATTCAAAAACGCCATTAACAATCCAACAACATTAAACAATTGAAAGATTTTTAATTGAAGATTTAATTGCCAGTAAATAAATCATAGAAATAATAATCAGGCTTGGCGAAAAGTACTGTATAGAAATATGGTGTGTGGCATTAAAGGCAACATTTTGTATAAGTACCTTAGAGACAAAGTATGTGAAGTGAAGTCTGATCCGAATACACAGTTTGAACGTTGAAACACTTTGCCTTTGAAATGTCATACGAGACAATAAGAGACAATATTTTGTCGCTGAAGGTAACTTTAAAGCAACCTCAACCCTAAGCTGAACGCTCTTTCTGCCTGTTATTACAATGCAATCCTGAATCCCTAAATATTTCAATATTTTTGCCATTTAAGTTTTTGCTTTCAGCAATAAGATTTTCAATCCTTTTATTCTCATTCTATTTTAGATTTCAGTTTTTGCTGACAAAGTCTACAGCAAAACCCAAATAAACGAAACTAAAAATAATCAGCCAAATAAAACCTCATCTCCCAATAAAATATAATAAAAGGAAGACAACAACAACATCTACAAACACACATTCACAGATGACGACAAAGGGGTACAACAATAAAGAAAAGAGTTTTTCTAATAGAAGCAGACATTTTGTCGCCAATCGAAAGTCCAAAAAAATAACTTCAAATCAAGAAAAGAAAAAAAGAAATGAAATATAAAAACAACATTTACTACGAGTACCAGTAAAAGCTGTTGAACAAAACTAAATTTTCTTTCATTCATTCCTACAGTTTAGCAATGAAAACAAAATTTATATTTCCTTTCATAAAACAGTCAAAATGCTGTTGTTGTGAAAAAAACCACTCGCAAAAGTTTACATTACAGCCCACAGGCATACATACAGACACCAAGAAACAAGAAAATAACGAAAAATAACGGAAAATATTTATTATTATATTTAGACCATGAAGTATTTACACCACAAACCTACTGCTTTGTATTAAATTTTTTTTGCAAAACTTAACTGCTTGACATCGTTATTTTACTCATTCAAATCTCTCTCTTAAACTAATACACACATACACGACAGCTTATTAAAGCAAAACGAAACAGAATGACAACATGCATGTAAATATTCACTGTTTACACACACGCTCACCTACTCTGTTAGGATAACATAGGCTTTTGCTTCCGCTATCTCTCTCTCTCTCTCTCTCTTTTCCCCTATCAGCCATTGTGGTACACACTGCTTTAAAGTTTTAAAATGAGTGGAAGTGAAAAAACCAAAGAGACAACAACAACAACTACAAAAAGCTATTACAATAACATTTGTTGTGAATTTCAATGACAATGACTAGAAACAAAATGAATGAAACGCATACAGAAGAAATGCCAGTGATGTTGAATAAAATAAAGCACACGACTATAGAAAAAAGAGCATATCAAATAAGAGTCTTAGAAAATAGAAAAAAAAACATGAAAACAAAAACAAAATGTTTCTGTTTTAAAAGAGGAAGCCTCGCCAAAAATACTTAAAAAAAGAGAGAAAAAAATGGAAATAAAAATACTTGACCTTGTGTTTTCAACAGAAAGACGAGTTTTTTTGTCATGAGAGAACTGCTCAAAGGGATTCCTCTTTACAAAGGCTGAAAACAAACAGAATTGGAATGAAATAAACAACAAGAATAGATGCCAGTGTAATATTTTCTTTTTTTCCTGGTGCTTGTCTATAAACATTGTGTTTGGCCTACAAAATGTTTAAAAAAATTTTAAACAAACGGATATGAATTTTAAACTAAAAAATAGTCCGCGTAGAATACAATAATTGAATACTATTGCGAAAACAGAATAAACACGTAATAGCTATAGTTTAGCAGATAGTGTGTTTGGTTTATGAGATGTGTGGCCATTGTCCAAACCCCATGTTTGACATCTTCATCTAAACGAAATATAAAAAAATATTTCATCGCCGACTTCCTCTCAGCAGATGTCTGGCAAAAACTCTGTCGTTCGACTTTAAACCGTAAGTCATCACGCCACTCATGTATAATATAAACACACACGACATAAGTAGTGTGAAGTAGCTAGGACGTAATCCTGACTGAAGGGTTGTATTGACCAATTATGTTATGTATGCATGTAAGTGTCATCAGTCCTATACAAATATGATGACAATTTGTTCAATTCGAAACATTTTTCACCTTCTTACGAAGGTATCTCAAGCACTATGTCAGCTGCTGGGATCTGATTAGCCAGAAACTGTTTCTGACAAAATGTACTCATAAAACAAAATTATTAGAAGGGAAAGTTAAAGATTGAAGTTGTGATAAGAAGATACATACATATATGATGAAGTCGCCATAGTCTAGTAGGTAGTTGGCTTATTAGACGTGAAGCCGCGGTAATCTTCGGAATTTGCGTCAAGCTTTGTGATAAGAGTATCTACCGATATTATAAGACAATGCAGCCTACACCATAACACATTCAGATCACACCCAGATTTTTTCATTCATAGTTCCAGAAATTTGCCTCGTCGATGAAGATGCTTTTTCGTGAGAATTAAGTTCAGTCGCCTACTGCTCCAATTTTCTGCGGTCATTTATTTTCAGATTACAAGTCACGACGCAAAATTCCAAAAGCTGTTGTATGCGAAAGGCTTAGTCTTTCATAAACGAAGTGAAATCGACTGTTTCGGATACTATTGCAAAGTTGAAAGGATAGCGGCTGATCTAGACATCTCGAACGAAACGAAATACGACAAAATATTTCTTTCGTCGACTTCATCTCATCAGTATTGTTTCAAAATCTCTGAGAATAAATAAAATAACCATGAAAAGTTCCTCAGAAATCTGTTGGTCCAGCCAGTACCTAATATAAAATATAAAATCAACACACACGCAACATGGTTGGTGTGAGAAGCTAGCAAGTAAACCTAACTGAAGTGTAATTTATTTCCTTAAACCTTCTGCTTTTTATTGAAATATTTACTGAAACTAAGGACAATAAATTTTACCAATATATTTATGTATGTATGTATGTGTACAGCAATCCCTCGATCTACGTTGCCTCGATTAACGTTGTTTCGATTTACGTCGTCAGATTTTTTGTTGCTTCTAACTTCAATTTGCGTCGTCATTCGATTTACGTCGCCTTTTTTTGGAACCAACTGCGACGTAAATCGAGGGATTACTGTATATCAAAAAAAGGTGAAAATCACTTCATTACAAGCAATAAAAAACACATTTACCTCCAGTATTATTTGTAAAAATTACTGATAAAAAAATACTTTTAAGCTGTACTTAAATATGAAAAAGCCTTTATTAAACCACAACCGGCAGAGAGTAATTGAAAAGTTAATAAAAACAAGCGAAATAAAATGACAAATTGTTCATGAATAATTACAGGCCAACAATGGACACACACCCAGACGTAAAAAAAGCTCACTTACCTATGTATGTATGTATTCATAAAATACCATTAACTAAAAGGAAATAATAAATATGAGGGACAGAGAGTGAGAGATAGCGAGAGAGAGAGATGTTCGCATAAAATATAAAATATGCACGACAATAAAACCCAACCACGCATGTGCTCAGTTTAACTGGCCGAATAGCTGTATGTAGCGTTGTGTGTTTATTATTGTTTTGTTGTTGTTTTATACAGTTTTAATCGTTTCACTTTAAAAACATGAAAATGACTGTTAAAATTACTCATTTCTCTCTCATTACACTTTCAGATTTTAGTGAGAAACACTATGAAGCTGATTACAATTGCAATTATCGAACGGCAATTAATCCCATGCTAACGAACTCGCTAATTGTGATGAGAAGAATAAGGCTGTAGTGCATGCTAGTGGTGTTATTCTTTTTCGTACCACATTAAGAAGTTTTTTAAGAATTGTACGAGAAAAATCCAATAATATTTCATAGAAATGTCAATAAACGTTAGTCTAGTAGGTAGTGTGTTGGCTTATTAGATGTGAGGCCACGGTTCAAACCCCCAGGTCAGACATCTCGAACAAAAGGAAATATTAAAAAATATTTCTTCGGCCTCCTTGCTCTCAACAGATTTCTGCAAAAACTCTGAGAGCAAATAAAAATTGCTATGAGTAGTTTCTCAAAATTCTGCCGTTCGGAGTCGACTTTAAACTGTAGGTCGTCCCAACACTCATGTATAAAAATTAACACACACAACTTAATTCGTCTGAGAAGCTAGGATGTAATCCTGACTGAAGGGTTGTAATGATCAATTATGTATGTATGCATGTTTGTATTTTGTATCCCCAAAAAATCGCAACGATTTTCTATGCCACTTTGGAGGAAAACAAAAAAGATTTTAGAATTTCCATTTTGAAGGTTATTGTGGTCAACACAATACTCACAAACGTAAATGTCTGTGTTTGTAAATGGTTCTGTGAGAGTAGAAGCAGTACTCACTATTCTACATATGTTCTTGCGATGACCCATTTTGTTTTCAGGGGTTTGGTTGCTTTCAACAATAACTTACGGCAACCAGTGTCAAAGCAACAAAAACTAGTGCAAAAACATAAATCTCCTGCAATATTGGGGTGTATTTCTCTTCTTTTTTTCACATGCGTTGTCAGCAAATGAGACACGAAATATTGTTACAAAGCCTGGTTACAAACCTACCTATAAGCGTGGTATATAGGAGGGTTGTTTGTCAAGGTAATACTTTAACTCATGTTATGTTTTTAAAGACACCAGAAAAAAATGAAATACTTAAGACATTTCTTTCATTCTTCTAAAGGAGTGGCGCTTACTGATGGGTACTATCCGAAGAAAATTTGCCAAATGCCCACTTTTGATTGAAAGATAAAAAAAATCGCTCCTTCTTCATAAGGAAACATATAAAAAATATTGGAAAATTGTGAAAAAAAGAAAATTAATAATAATTAAAAAATCGATCCTCCCTCGCAACGCATGTATTACGTTTCAGTGCTCATGCATTGTAATAGCAATGACTGCTGATGTGTGAGGTCTCACTTCCCTCTGGCCCATCTCACTATGCGGTTACATGCATACACATTGTCAAACTATCTGTATAGCAGGGGAAATGAATAAATTTCACTTTTCCTTTCCAATTTTCTTTTTCCTTTTGCAATGCCAATTCTTTTTTGTGTTACAGGAATCCTTAATATTTATGGTACGTAATCGTATTACCCTGAGTACTTTCCAAAGCTGTATCTGTTGGTAGCCTACGTTGCATAAAAAATTTTATTCCACTTCATGGAAATGGAAGCAGTTGATCAATATGTCTTCCTATTGTTGTTGTTGTTGTTGTTCTTTTCTGTTGCATTGCCACAAAAATATAAGACTGATGTTAGTGCCACTTTTTCGTAACATTTTTGTTCAGAAAAAAGCACGTCTTTTTATTTTTTGTTTTCAACCACTAAACTGTTTCTCGATAAGAAAACAAAACAAACCCGATAACGTTGAAGACCAAACAAAAAATTTGGAATATCCACATAAGCTGCGGGTTGATAGATTTTTCACACTAAAATGCTATAAGATAATCGCCGATTGGAATTGCATTGAAATTTAAAATTACAGTGATTGATTCCGTAGCAAAAATTTAAAAATTGTTCAAAGGAAAAATCCGATCTCCTGGTTATTTACGGAAACATATTACGGGCTACACGTTTTACAGGATAGTTTAATCTCTTTGGAAGCAGGAAGGTACATGCCATATTGCTAGACTCCGCTGGACACCTATGAACAAGTAAAGGACTGACCCACTTCTGTCTTTAAGTGCTATGGCCATCTATCGCACAATAGCGATTCTTACGATTCTACTGCCCTTTTGGTAGGCTAGCCGAAAGACACGGCGTAACAGCTTATAACTTTTGCAGGTACTAAGGGTTTAAGGAGGAAGGAGAAACCGTCTTTTGTCTCATGTGTCAGTACACTGTTCATGTCATAAAGAGACAGTGATTCCAAACTCACATATTTTGATACCCTAGATAGAGCTCTCTAATATAAAAATTGCAAAAATAATATGATTTATTTTGTCTAGATGGTTTTCTCTTGGGGTATAGTTAGGTTAGGTTAGGTCAGGTTAGAGGACGTGTACTTGTCAATTAAGACAAGTACAGTACCCGGAGGTCGAATTGACCAATTGTACAATTGGTCCTAGTCCTAGTTTCTCACACCACTTATGTTGTGTGTGTTAACTTTATGTATGAGTGGCGGGACCTACAAATTAAAGTCGACTCCGAACGACAGATTTTTATTTATTGAGAAACTTTTCATGGCAATTTTTATTTACTCTCAGAGTTTTTGCCAGAAGTCTACTGAGAGGAAGTCGCCGAATAAATACTTTTTGTATTTTGTCTTTGATGCCTGGCCTGGGGCTCGATCCAGGCTTTTGCGTCTAATAAGCCAACACACTACCTACTAGACCACGGCGACTTCTGGGGTATAGTTAACCACCGTGTAGAACTGATTGTGGTATCACATACATACATTGGTTATTACAACTCTTCAGTAAAAATTACGACCGAGCTTGTCACACCACTTATGTTGTGTGTGTTAATTTTATTAATGAGTGGCGACAGCTACAGTTTAAAGTCGACTCCGAACGACAGATTTTTTTTTGAGAAACTTTTCATGACAATTTTTTATTTATTCACAGAGTTTTTGACAGAAATTTGTTGAAAGGAAGTCGCCATAGAAATGTTTTTCATATTTTCGTTTTGATATCTGAGCTGAGGTTTGAAGTGTGGCCTCGCTACCTACTAGACTCCGGCAACTTCACAATGATATCACAATGAGTCTAAATGATGGCCTAAGTGGGATGTCTTCCTTCCTTCATGATTCGGTCAGAAAGTAATCCATAACCATACTGTTACGTTTTTACCTTTTTAAAAACGTTTAAAATATGAGCTCGTAGATTGCAAATAAAAATAAAAATAACTTGGTGTTTAATTTTAATTAAAATTCTTTATTATTCGCACAATTCTGTGTGCCACTGTTCACAACTTGATGTAAACAACAACAATTGCTTTCTTTTGTTATTCCTCTGTTTATACCCTTTGCATAAACAATAACAATTACTAAGCAGTTATACGACAGATCTTTGTAATGGAGATCGTCAAACCACGATTACTGTCTTCAAACACATCGCGTCTTCACACAAGTCCGACTGAACTTCACTAACTCCGATCGCCTGCTTTGCCTTGCCTTTTACATGGAAAAGTAAACAGTCTGATGAATGTTCGTGACTTCATCTTCTTGAAATCTTTATAAATGTAAACATCGTCGTTTACATTCATTATTGTAGTGTTGTTGGTGTATTTTTGTTTACTTATTTACTATTTTTTAATGCTGGTGTTTGTTGTTGGATTAAGCAGTACGATAAAAACAGGTGTGTTTACTGCATTGTTTTGTTTTTGTAGCTTTTGTTTATAATTTTAATGTTAAACTATGTAGAAGCTAAACACCAGTATCTAGATTCTTCATTTTCGTAACAATACTGCAAAAAACGTTCTGTAGGGCTACAGATGTTATAATATAAAAACTAGTTTTGTTCCTCATTCCAAAATTGCAACAATTTTCCTAATTGTGGTTATACTCTTACTGTTTTCAAAAAGAGCATCTGTTCCGCGGTCATAAGCAAGTAAACAGCAAATCAAATATTGTTCCCTGCTACCAGATGTAGTGGCTTAAAGGGTGATAAGAGAGCAAATAATGGTAGCATCTTGCATGGAAATCATTACTTAATTTAAGTTTATTTAACAAAATAAATATTATTTTGGCCAAGGGATTGTTTTTTTTTATCATTTTGCCTGGTTTCCGTTCAGTGCTTTCTTTCGTATACTTTTGCTTGTATTGTTTTTTATTTTTGCTGTAAAACAATTGTTATTATTTTCCATAAAAAAAAAAGAAAAACTGTGTTAAATGGTACATACTGCGACCAAGAAAGAAAAAAGAAAATGTAGAATAAACTCAAGGGTTTGTCCATATATAACAACCAGCACGACAAAGTGGAAACTAAAAATTGTGGTTACTGAACTCAACAACAACAAGAACAACATTAAGAATTATATGAAAATAGAAAAGAGATTTCCTTTGAAGAGATTAAGAAAAATGTTTGTTTAAGTGCTTAACTTGAGGCACTTTTGCAATAAATTTCATTTGAAATCACAGCATATCTGAAGATATTCTTTTTTTTTTCTTTTTTCGTTTAACCAAAAGGACTTAGGGGAGGGGCCTGATTCAGCTTATTTACTAAGAAGCGGAATGGTGTATTTTTTAATAGACAGGCTATCTAAAACTTTCTGTAATTATTCGAAGTCATAGGACAAGTGATATCGAGACACATTCACTCGGAGCCATTATTGTTATTACGATGCCCTTAGAAGTCTTAACTCCACTGCATTGCTCCAAAACATACCATTAATGTTGAACCAAGAAGGATCTCTTAGAAATATTGTTAAAACTAGCTATAGTTACGTTTGAAATTCATCGAGAATCTTTCATACGTATTTCTATCGACATTGCGTCAGTGTGGGAAAGGTATAAAAGATTGGCTGTAAAGTTTACCCTTCTTCCTGTTCAAGGCAACTACGGCATACAACATCAACTGGTATTCACTCCAGAGCACTCCAAGTATACGGTATTCTATGATAACTTCCAAAAGTTTTCGCATATCCCTGGTACCAGATTTTTTTCGGTATCTTTAAGAACCTTGAACATCTTCCTTTTCAAATCAACCCCGGTATACAACATCAATTGGTATTCACTCCAATGCGCTCCAAATATACGCTGTTCTGTGCTAACTTCGAAAAGTAATGCCTTATATCTCGTACCAGCATTATTTTCGGTATTTTTAAAAGATTTCGCTAATCTGTCATGGCCTAAATATGGCTTAAATAAAGGCTCACACAACTATTTCCATTGCCTCTGATCTCTGCTATGATTCACATGCGAGATTCTCAGTGTACAGGTAGTTCAATGAAGAATTCGTATCAAAACTTTTGTAATATTTTCCCCGATTGTAAGTCTAGAGAATAAAACGTTATGATGAAGCCTTATGCCTTAAAAGCTTTGATAATTCGATGCACCGCTTGGCACAGTTTTACAACGGGAATACAAAACTGTATCCGCGTAGCCTCATAACTTTTTTTAGGCCTTAAAGGAAGTCCATTTTTATATTCATCTGTGAACAATCCTAAGGAACTTAAAGCTCGTTATCACTGATCCCTAAGCTCAGAATGCTATAATTGTTGCAGGACAAATAAATATTGAAGGACTTGTGAAAAACAAAATCGATGATGTTTCTTCAGGATTACACCAAGACCCTTTCGTCTCAGTCTCCCAAACCCTCAAATAATGTACAAACGGATTATACCGTTGCCTACTTGGTTTTTAGAATTTCAAAGTAGATTTACTTACTTACATACATAATTGGTCATTACAACCCTTCAATCGGGATTACGACCTGGCTTCTTACACCAATTATGTTGTGTGGGTGTTAATTTCATATATGAGTGGCGAGACCTACAGTTTAAAGTCGATTCCGAACGCCAGATTTTTGAGAAACTTTTCAAGGCAATTTTATTTATTCGTAGAGTTTTTGCCGGAAATCTGCAGAGAGGAAGTTGCCGAAGAAATATTTTTTTTTCAAATTTCATTTTGTTGGAGATGTCTGACCTGGGAATTTGAACCGAGGCCTCACATCTAATAAGCGAACACACTACCACTAGACTACGGCGACTAGTGGTAGATTTACTTACACGTTCCTAATACGTTCCATATATCCAGCGATATCAGGCGAAGTACTAATTTTAGACTAATTTGTGGAAAGAGTTTCAAGTTCTGGTTATGGCACGACTGGTAAGTTTTAAAGCTTTATTGAGGGTTGGGAATTATTATTCTTATCCACTACACTATATTAATGACTCAAATGTCAGAACGGTTCTTAGTCGGTTGGAAGCTGTTCTACATACAGAAATCCTTTTGCAAGACACTCAAATGTCTCCAACGTCTGCTTTTTTAATGCTGTTTTCTATTCCAATGATGCTTTAGCTCCATAAGAGGATCTGCTAAACATGTTAACGTAATTCTTTGAATTGATAAGCAAAAATTGCAAAATAATTTCTATGAGGCCTTAAAATTAAACGCCTTGCAATTCACTAGCTTCGTATTCTATGTGGAGTAAATATTTTTATTTATGGTTAGAAAAAGAGTTCATAGAAAAAAAAATTTTTTTTAATGCACATCCTTACTCTGTTCAAAAAGGATTTCGTTTGTAAAATATTTTATTTTTCTTTACTGTCTTATTATCCCTGACTCATGTATTTTTCCATAAGCAGAAAATGTGTGTTTCAATCAAAAATAATTTTAAACTTATGAGACCATAAATCAATACTGCAGTCAGAATACAAATATTTTCAGCTCGATTTATAACAACAACATCAAGAACAAGAGAAACTTACTCGATAATATTCGAAAATGATTGTAAAACAAATATTTTTGGTAATCAAATAGAATTTGTTTTTGTAATAAAAAATATAAAAAAAATGAAAACTTTTACTGGACAGCTTACTGGAAGTATACTGAGTGGACAAATGGATTAAAAGAAGTCACAATCGTATTACCTCAAAAGCTTTTAATTGCTCATACATTGTCAAATCTTAGAGGTAGAAACCTGCACAGATTTCCTAAAGTGTTCAATGATGCCGAGAAACTACGCAATACGCCCTGCTTTATAGAATGACGTTAATTAAAGGCATCTGTACTCCAGGCGTATGTTCTCCAGCTTATGTGCCGAGAGTGGGGCTCTCTTTAAAAACTTATTCTTTAAAGCTAAAGGCATATCGATTTGTATTTGATCAAATTAGAGTCGATTTTATCATTTCGATTGTTCACTTAAAATTCTGTGCTGGTTAAGGAATTTATTTTCTCTGCCTATAGTTGTCTCTCTCAAAGCCAATAAATGGCAGTTCAACACAATTGTTCTTAGTTGTTAATGTGATGTTCGTAATGTTTTTATTGCAGTAGCAGTTTGGATAATTTGAACAAATTTTCCGACCACATAACTAAACAGAACCCCACTGATGCAAACAAATGACACGACTGCACTATGGGGTACTAGTGAGGAGGACAATGCTGACTACCGCTGTCAATGTTATTGCCAGTAATTTGGGTTTGTTTACCTACAATACGCGAATACATTGGAATTTCATAAATTGTTTGTGTTAAACACCACTTTTTTCCAGTGTAGACAGTGTGATCTGTGGTCACAGTAATAATTTGAATATGGCTGGACAGTTTTGAAGTCTCCTTAGTCTGCATTGGATTATTAGGTTCAAACCTAGGTAAGGCCACGGTTCAAACCAAGTCAGACTTCTCCAATAAAATGAAGTAAAAAAATACTTCTTCGGCAACTTCCTTTCAGCAGATTTCTAGTAAAAACTCTGATAGTAAAATAAAACTTCCATGAAAAGTTTTTAAAAAAATCTGTCATTCGGAGTCGACATTAAACTGTAGGTCCCATTACTCATGAATAAAATAAACACACATAACATAACTGATTTAAGAAGCTAGGTTTAATAATGACGAAAAGGGTTGTAATTACGAATTATGTATGTATTTATGTAAGTATGCAGTTAGACTGTTTATCCATCAAATAAAGTCAATTAACAATTATGTCAAGCTTAATTTTCTATGTTTCATTGGAAAATAATTTCTTTTTTAAATATTTTTCCTTCAATATTTACTTCTCAACTCTAACTTACCTACTTATCTGATCATTACAACGATTTAGTGAGGATTACGAACTAATTTTCACACTACTTCTGTGGCGTGTGTTAATTTTATCCATGAGTGTTGCGGCCTATAAAATCCAAAACATCAAAACATCATCATATCAAATCCAAACAACGTATTTTTGAGAAATTTGTCATTCAAATTTTTTTATACACTCAGGGTTTTTGCCGAATGAAATATAATCTTCGAAATATTGTTATGAAAATGAAAAATTTAGATACTGGAGTTTTGCTTTTATATCGCTTAACATTAAAATTATAAACAGAAGCTACAAAAACAAAACAATGCAAATAAACAAACCTGTTTACAAATTATCGAACAACAAACACCAGCATAAAAAGGTAAACAAGTAAACAAAAATACAACAACAAACACCAGCATAATAAATGTAAATAAGTAAACAAAAAGATACCAACAACACTACAAAAATAAATGTAAACAACGTTGTTTACATTTACAGAAATTTCGAGAAGTCGAAGTCATAAACGTTCGCCTTCATGAACATTAATTATACTGTTTACACTGCCATATAAAAAGTAAAGCAAAGCAAGCGACAGGAGTTAGTGAAGTTCAGTCAGCCTTGTATGAAGACGCGGTGAGTTTAAAGAGAGTAATCGTGGTTTGAAGATCTCCGTTAAAAAGATCTGTTGAATAATTGTCTAGTAACTGTTATTGTTTATGCAAAGGATGTAAACAGAGGAATATAAAAGAAGAGCAATTGTTGTTATGAACAGTGGCACACAGAATTGTGCTAATGATAAAGAATTTTAATTAAAACTAAACATGAGCTAATATTTTCAATGTTCTTAAAAGATAAAAATGTAATAACATTTACAATCTCACTTCTAATAAACCAAATCAAATTAATCTTCCCTCTGCTAAGCATAAACCGTTTTAATTATGAATAGTAATCTAAACTAGTTTGTATGTGTAGGGTTTTACACTTGTTTCAACTACATACCATAGTTTATTTTGTCGTCTATGTTAACAATTCTTTACATTTTCAACCATCAGTTGTTGTTTTCATGTTGCAACTTATGTTGAATTTCCATCGTGGTCTACTAAACAAAGTGGACAACTAAAAATTGTCCACGTATTAGAGTATTGTAAACAAAATATCCTCGACTAAATTGCGTTCAGGTTCTGCTTCTCTTTTGTTGATGGTCTTTGCTGCTTCCAGTCATTTGTTGTACAAGTACATAATGCACATGCTGTGTCTTCATTGCAGCTATTTACCAACGAACAAATTTGTTGTTCTATTGTATTGTAGAGTAGGGAACCTGAAGTACATTTTATTTAGATAATAAGAAAAAATATTGCAATGATTTTTTGTCTCCTCTCTTCCTACTGATACATTTCGATATGGAGAGAAAATTTACAGAAAAACCCTTGAAATCTTTCTTATGAAAAGTTTCGACAAGAGCAAGACACAGAAACAAAGTAGATTTCAAGTGGTTATCGTATCAGTTAGTAAAAATGCTTTGAATGATTATAGAAATACTTAAAATATGTACTGAATTTAGAACTACAAACTAAAAGAAAAAGAAGTAAAATTACGAAATAAAATAAAAAACGGAAATTTACTGGACTGGCGTGAATATAATTTATATGGAACACGAAATTTATACACACAATCAACAACGAAATCGAGCGCATAAATATAAGAACAACAAAATCCAATAAACAATTTTGTAATGTCAGCCATAACAACATTAATAACCGGAAAAAATAGAAAAAAACGGAAAAAAAAATTAAAAATGAACTCGAAAAACAAGAGCAAAAACTAAAACTAAATTGACGATTTATAGGGTAACACTTTGTAGTTCAATAGAAAAACTAAAACATTTTAAAATCAAAAACAAAATCGTTCAATTCAAAATCGTATTGATTGACGTCTAGTATACACAGCCGGCGTGAATTACAACAAAGGGAACTACTCCGAAAAGCTGTTAAATTCGTAAATTCGTGATCTGAGGTACACCAGTAGAAAATTGTTACGTTTTTACCTTTTAAAAATGTTTGAAATATGAGCTCGTAGATTGCAAATGAAAATAAATGTATGTTCAGTTCTAATTAAATTTTTTATTGTTCGCTCAATTCTGTGTGCCACTGTTCACAACTTGATGTAAACAACAATAATTAGCTTTGTTTATTATTCTTCCTTACACTGTTCTGCAAAAACACTAACAATTGTTCAACAATCTTTATAAGGGAGATCTTCAAACCATGATTATTCTCTTCACACGGAACGTGTCTTCACACAAGACTAACTGAATTTTTACTGACTCCGTTGCCTGCTTTGTCTTGCCTTTTATATCGCAGGGTAAACAGTCTGATGAATGCTCTTGAAGGAGAATGACTTTGTCTTCGCGAAATCTCTATAAATGTAAACATGTTGTTTATGTTATTGTTGTTTGTGTATTTTGTTTACGTTTGTCCTTGCAGTGTTGTTGTTGCCTGTTTGTTTATCCTTTTTTACACTGTTGTTGTTGATATACTTTTGTTTCTTTGTTGATCATGTAAACAAGTCCATTGTTTTTGTAGATTTTGTTTATCATTTTTATGTTAAACGATGTGACACCATTTCCACTTTCGTAACAATATCATTGCAAATGCGGAATATCTGTGAAATAGTTTTCAGCAGTAAAAGTGCTGTGGAATATCCATAACCACTGATTCAGTCGGTTACTATCGACTCTAGAACCTTTTCAGAAAGTTAAAACGCCAGCTCAGACATCTCCATCAAAACGAAATCAGATTTCTGACAAAACTGTAAGAGAAAATAAAATTATCTTGCAAAAGTTCTTTTTTTTAAATCTGTCGTTCGGTGTCGGCTTTAAACCGTAGGTCCCACACTCATTTATAAAATTAACACACACAGCATAAGTGGTGTGAGAATAAACGGTTGAATGAAAAAATTATGAATTTATGTATATACACTGCTATTGAAGTCGCCATAGACTAGTAGTGTATTGACTTATTAGATGAGAGAACGCGGTTAAAATCCCAGTTTTAGAAGTTGAACTTGAAAAAATTATTCCATAATGTATTCGTTTCTTCGTTTTAATATAAAACAATAGTGCTGAACATGTGTACTGTACTGTGGAATATAAATAATCATGGAGTTTTTTCTAACAAATAAAATTAAATTGATTTTATTTTATACTGCCAGCAAACATTTTACAACGTGAATCATTTTCGAATTAAAATCGAATAAAATATTGATTTTTCTTACATGACCTATATTGTTGTTTGCATGTGTAAGCACAGACTCAATTAAATTTAATTCGTTTGAAAACTAAAATTAAATTTAAAAAAAATTTGTTGCTTTAATTGCTATTTAATATTTGCAAAATTATATTCTAATGCCAGTTTTAAATGAATTTTTTTGTTGTTGTTCTCGTTAAATATTTGCAAAATTATTTTGTTTACTATAGAAATGCAAAATTTTAAAAATTCGAAACTTATGTACGCCTCTATAAATGGTTGTACAGGATATTTATTTCGTTAACAAAAAAAATTTTATGTGAATTTACAAATAAATTTCTATAACTTTCAATACTACTTCACCTAACTCTGTTATATTGGGTGGGTCATATAAAAGTTTAAATTAAAAAATGCAATTGAAATTTTGCCAAATTGTTTTTTGACTGTGAAGTACAATTGTTCCGACCAGAAATGGAATATTATTTCATTCATATGACTGCCATGGCTGCCCCCACAGTACCTTATTCTATTGGATCAATTTTCGTGCAATTTTTCGAGGGTATGGAATCGTATCTCAGCAAAGTGCAGTTTGATATCGACTTCGCTTAACAGATTTGAGACACTTTACACGGCAGTTTTGTTGACTCTCAGAGTTTTCAGCAGCATACTACTGAGAGGAAGATGACGAAAAGAATGTTTTTTCATATTTCGTTCAAGATTGAACCACTTTTTCTCGCCTAATAAGCGAACACACTATCTACTGGACTATGGTGTCTTCAATGTCATATCGCATATCATATCGCATATTATTTGCATACATACATACATGATTGGTCATTACAACCCTTCAGTCCGGATTACGACCGAGTTTCTCACACCACTTATCTTGTGTGTGTTAATTTTATACAATTTAAAGTCGACTCCGAACGACAAATTTTTGAGAAACTTTTCATGGCAATTTTTATTTACTCTCAAAGGTTTTGCTAGATATCTGCTCAGAGGAAGTCACGAAGAAATACTTTTTGTATTTTGTTTTGATGTCTGGCCTGGAGCTCGAACCGTGGCTTTACGTCTAATAAGCCAACACACTACCTACTAGACTACGGCGACTTCTAATATCATATCGCATATCATTTATATTTCCTAATTATATGATAAATATTAAAAACCATAATAAAATCCTCTTACAATGAACTTTAAATGCAAAAAAAAAATTGTACTAAAAAGCCACAAAATATTCTCTTTCTCTAATCTCAATCCTTTATTGATTAAAACTCCGAAGGCTTTTAATTTAATTTCATTGCTTTCCTACTAAGAACAACAATTTTTTTGAAAACTTTTAATGGAATTGCCCATATGTGTTCCTTTTCAAGTTAGTAATTAAGCACGTGTAGGTGAAGGAATGTGTGTGTCTTTTAAAAGAATATTTATGTACGTAAGCTTGTGTGCATAAGTAATTTTACTTTAAAAAGTTTTATGGTTTCCAATGGCATATGAAAGAGAAGGAATATCGTCATAAGGTATTATTTGTGCTACTGTGTTGCATACCATCCACAATAACATTCGCATTTTCTCTTAAAGTTTTACTGTCCCTATTTCTCTCTCTTTCACTGTATAAAACTTTCTGTGGGTACCTTTCATACAACAAACGATAACTTGCATGTAAATGATTCTACCAAAGGTTTAAGATGGGAGGGATAGCAATGGCAGAGAGAGAGAGAGAGATAGGGAGAAGGAATTATGCCAACAATTTACAATATTTGCTTATGTATTGTAAAAGTTAGTTTAATTTAAGTTTTATTTGTATAAAGTCTGTAAAAGTTATATTCTCCTTTTTCTCAATGTATATTATTCTGCCCCCTCACCAGATTTTTGATCATCAATAGACCTTTTTTTAATAGAGCAGGAGCAGCCTTAAATACTTTGTAATCCTTGGCAATGTACACAGTATTTAAATCAAAAAAAATTTGATTACCAAGTAGAAAAGCCAAGCAAGTAAACGTCTACAACGTACACAAAATATTGGCAACAATTAAACAAAGTTTGAAAACTATTTGACCACTTTTAATGAATATTTTACACAAACACAAACACACATACATACATACACATTGTCGAGAGAACGTTTTTAAATTTATTTAATTTAGTTTGTATTTGTTACAATTTTCGTTACGGGAATCTGAGGATACCTAAAGCAACGTAAAAGATTAATGGATACAAATGAAAACAAATGAAGACCATATTGTTGATAAGAATTGGAAGAATAGAAAAATATGCAGGGATAGAGAGGAACGGATAAAGACTAGATTGAAACCAAAGTAATAATTCAAGTAGCCAATAGATGAGTAATCGAGCTTAACAAAAAAAAAAAAAATTATAAACAGACCAGCAGGAAAAATATGTTTCAGGAAATGCAGATGTACGATACATATTGTTGCGTTTTTAACTTTTAAAAACTTTTTAAATATGATCTCGTAGATTGCAAATAAAATAAAAATTAATTTGTTTTTAGTTTTTAATTAAATTTCTTTATTATTCGCACAATTTTGTGTGCCACTGTTCACAACTTTATGTAAACAACAACAATTGCCTTGTTTGTTATTCCTCTGTTTACACACTTTGCATAAACAATAACAATTACTAGACAATTGTCGGACAGATCTTTGTAACGGAGATCTTCAAACCACGATTACTCTGTTCAACAGCCCCAGGCCAGACATCAAGACAAAATACAAAAAGTATTTCTTCGGCGACTTCCTATCAGCAGATTTCTGGCAAAAACTCTGAGAGTAAATAAAATTGTCATGAAAAAGTTTCTCAAAAATCTGTCGTTCGGAGTCGACTTTAAACTGGAGGTGCCACCACTCATGTATAAAATTAACACACACAACATAAGCGGTTTGAGAAACTAGGACGTTGTACAATGGGTCAATTCGAACTCCGGGTACTTTACTTCTCCTAATTGACAAGTACACATCCTCTAACCTAACCTAACCTAGCTTTCATAACATAAATGGCCATTACGACACTTTAGTCAGGATTACAACCAAGTTTCTCACACCACCCCTGTTAGGTTTGTTACTTTACTCTGTCTATTCTACTCTGAACGACAGATTTTTGAGAAATTTCTCATTGAAATTTTATTTACCCACAAAATTTTTGTTCAGACATCTGGAGCTAGCGCTTGCATCCAATAAGCCAACACAGTACCTGCGGTGTCTTTATGCTCCCATAATAATGTCAGTTTGAGTCATTGGTAGTGTAGTAGATGCTTATTAGACGTGAGACCACCGTAAGACATCTCCAACAAAACGAAACATGAAAAATATTTCTGCGGCTATTGGCTCTTAGCTGATTTCTGGCAAAATTTCTGAGAGAAAATAAAATTGCCATGAAAAAGTTTCTCAAAAATCTGTCGTTCGGAGTCGACTTTAAACTGTAGGTCCCACCACTCATGTATAAAATGAACACACACAACTTAGGTGGTGTGAGAAACTAGGTTGTAATCCTGGCTAAATGGTTGTAATAACCAATTACGTATGTATGTACATATGTGGTGTCAAAATTAGCACGCTCAGTGGTGTTCATAGACCTTCTATTGACGAAACGTATTCCCAACTTTACAAATGCAATTTTTCCTGATTTTTCAGATTTGTGATGCATTGTTGCCAAAGAAGAAAAAAATTAACATTTTCCTCTCAAAAATTTATGGAAGCTCATGCTTCAAAATGCCATAAAAGTCGTTCAAGATACAAGCAGTGTAGGGAAGATATGCCCTGTATAAAAAGAAAACCAAGAATAACGTCTATCACAAGAAGAAAGAGCCCAATTGGAAAAGAAATTCGAACATCAAAAACACCATAGAGTTACATATATGAACTACAAACCTTCACAGAATATTTGTCTTATGTTTACCGTCTGGATGATATGCATGAGAGAGAGTATATAAATTATGCTTCATCTGGCAGGAATTTTCACTACCTCTAGTTCTTTATTTTTCTACCTCGCATTCCTTATCTTTTCGTATTACTTTTTGCAATTTCCATTTCCTGTTCCTTACTGCACCTCTTTTGCTGCTTAACTTGATTTGATATTTTTCCTTTTTCATGACTTTTTAGTTAAATTTTTTATTTTAATGCAAATTAAATAAATTAAGAGTGCATTTAATTTTATAACAATTTTAATATCTTACTAAACTCTCCTTTGCCACCTCTTACAATTTGTTTCATTTTCCTTATGAACCATTTTTCTTAGAATTTCTGCTTGAATAAAATTCTTCAGGGCATACAACAGACAAAAAAAATGAATGAAAAAAGTTGAACAGAACAGCTACATGAACAATTTGTACAAGATATGGCCAAAATACCATAATTCTCGTGTAATTTTTTCGACGTCTTTTTTTTCTGCAAGCCCTTTGATGCAAACAACCAGCCCAGGGACTCTTTCGTGTAATACACAGTCCATTACAGTTCATTTTTGTACGCAGAAAGTAAATTAAATTCAGTTTTTTTGACCAGACTTGTAAAAGAGTCAAATCATTGTGCCTATTTTGCCACCAAATTTCAAAAAAAATTTAAAAACAATTTTATTAAGGAATTGAGGGAAACCAGGGCGATATAAAACTTTTTTTTATTGCAAGGCCACAGGTGAGACATCTTCATACATTCATAACATAATTGGTCATTACAACACCTTAGTCAGGATTACGGCCTAGTTTCTCACAGCACTTATGTTGTGTGCGTTAATTTTTATACATGAGTGGGGGACCTACATTTTAAAATCGACTCCGAATGACAGATTTTTTGAGAAACTTTTCATGGCAATTTTATTTATTCTCAGAACTTTTGCCAGAAATCTGCTGAGAGGAAGTCACCAAAGAAATATTTTTTTCATATTTCGTTCAGTTGGATATGCCCGATTTGGGGCAAATGCTTTCGTGAGCAAACAAAATTATCAAATTTGAAACGATACTAATCCACATGAGATTCAAATGCGTTCAATGAATCCCGAAAACCTACTGTTTGGTAAGGATTTTGGACTGTAGACGCCATCGATCCTTATTTCTTTGAAATCGATGTGAGTCAGGTAATCACTTATACTTCACTTCACTTCACTCAATTATACGTGCCTATACGACTCGTCCTTGTGAAGTTATTGTAGTCTATTAGACAGTGTGTTGGTTTATTAGACTTGAGGATGTGGTTCAAACCATAGCCCAGACAAAGCGAAATACGAAAAAAAAAATTTGTTTCGTGGATCTCCTCTCTGTAGGCTTGTGAGAAAAACTCTGCGAGTAAATAAAAATTGCCATGAAAAGTTTCTCACAAGCCTCTTGTTCTGGGTCGACTTGAAACTGAAGTGTCCACCCCCTATGGAAATTATCACACACACCCTGGATGACTTCCCATATATTATGAAATTCCACAATTCTTTCCATCCCAAATATACATAAATAATTTGAAAATTTTACTCTGCCACGGGCACTTCATTGTCCGTGAGAATGTGGAATGTTTTGTTAAAATTAAAATTTTAATTAAAAATTCTCACGTTTCCTTTGTCTAATTTATGGAACAATACACCTACCATACGTAGTTATTATAAATTTTTGTTATTTTAAGAATTCATTTGAATTTGACTTTGCATTTCCGTTATAGAAATTTATTTTAATTTTAATTTCCTTTTGTTCATACGATAAATAAAAAAGATTACAAATGAATAAGTTGCCAAGGACATCAGTAGAGAAGTCATTTAAAAAAAGTGATTTAAATCTCCCCTTCCGCTTACTATTATTTGAAAATAATAAAGAAGCTTCTCTGTAGGAAGAAAGGAGAGTCTCATGTTTATAATATAAGCTACTAGCTTAACGGAAGCAGAGCACGAATGAAAATTGCAAATTTCCCATGAGGCATTTAAGGTTATTGCAGCTGTTGTTGCTTCACTAACTACCATCAATTTATGTATGTTGCTTATGCATCGTAGTGGCTGCAGCAATTGTTTCTTTTCAATATTATGTTCCTCTGGGTGGTATTTATTCAATTCAATTCAATTGAATTTCTCTTATCTCTTGAAATTCATAAATTTAATACAGAGAAAGCGAATAAATTTCTTTTGGTTTCTAAGCTTCTCTAATGAACGAGTATTGCAGTAACTGCAATAAAAGTTACTCGTATCGATGGCTCTTGATTCTAAAAATTACTGTTTTGTTCAATGTTCACAGAAATTGTGTGCCAATGTTCATGAAAATTAAAACACTACTCGACAAATGTTTGTAGAATAAAATTCAGAGTGAAGAGAAACATGGATTTTCATTTGTAATCTGGATATAGATATTCTTCAACAAACATTTTTTTGCCGCATTAAAAAAATGTTTTGAAAGCGAATACTCTTCATACCATTAGGTCAGGTTAGGTTATAGTGGTAGCTTTGATAAAAAAGCTCACTTGAGCACGCATAACGGCCCGTTGTGAACGCAGTCCCTGTACTGACCAAGTTCCTCCAAACCACGAAGGAAGAAGTTGGTCAGCGCAATGGCTTCACATTTAAAGCACGACTACCCCAAGCTGGAAAACCAGCCCCAAAACTTGATAAACGAAGATGATAGCTCCGTCAAGCTGACAAGAATTAGAGAGCCAAATAACCTGTAGCACCTCGCAAGAGATGGGCATTGACAAAAAAAGTGGATAACAGTCTCCTCTTCCTCAGCGGATCTGCACCCACGGCAAAAGTCGTTAAATTGGAGTTGTATTATTTCCGCGTGTCTTCCCATAACACAATGAACTGTAAGCACTCATCGAGATGATGTTACGACCAAGTCCAAGTAACTGCTTGGTGCGCCTTCTATCCATTGAGGGCCAAGTGAATCTAGCGGTTGAGCAGGACTCCTCATTGAACCAGGACAGGATTGAGTCTCAAAAGAATTTCCGGCCAGCTTGAAAGAGGTAAGTGGCATTCCACATTCCAAAGAGTTTTTAATTTCTTATGTGAATCTTAAAATCAGTAATTACGGTCTTTGAAAAATTCAAACACATTCCCTTCAGTCAGGATTACGACCTAGTTTCTCACACCATTTATACTGTGTATGTTCATTTTATCCATAAATTGCGGCACCTACAGTTTAAAGTCGAATTCGAACGACAGATTTTTAAGAAACTTTTCATGGCAATTTTATTTACTCTCCGAGTTTCAGATTTACTAGATTACGGTGACTTCTAGACATACTAAATAATCGAAACAAAATTGATGTTTTTTCAATATTCTTCAATCATTGTCAAACGCTGACTTCAATCTTTAACGAAACTTTTATTTACTCCCGTTTAATAATACTTCCATCATTCCAGACCTTAGAAGTATTTGATTAGTGAGGCATGATAACCAAGATCAAGTCATTAAAATTTGAACAATGAATCTTTAAGTACTAACCATTGGTCATTAACCATTGAAATTTTCCGTCTTTCACAGCAAGGGTAAAACACTGAGATCCTCGCAGAGAAGTTTCCAAGATAGTAAAAGACCAGAAAACTTAAGAGATTTTTGATGAGATACAATGGCTACTTTTTGCTCAGTGTAAAGTTACTAAATTTGCATTAAATTGTTACATAATCTCACTTTCGCTGTATAACTTTTCGGGCCCACTATTCAGCACAGTGCGGGTATGTGCATTAAAAACTCATCAGTTAAAGCAAACTTTACGATTCTTTATTTTAACAGTTTTTTTTTAATTTTATTTTCATTTTCATTTATCAAAACAATAAAAAAAAATAATTTTTGTATGCAATTGGTTTGGTTTGTTACAGGAAACGGAAGTAACATTTGCGCAGATAAAACTTTTTGATCGATATGTTGTAGGCATGTGGAAATTTACATTTGTAAGTGTATTTGTACGTGTGTACGTGTGTGTATGTGAATTTGATTATTAAAACAAAAGCCAAAACAAATGTTTTTTTATTATCCTTTTGTAAATACAAAAACGGCAATAACTCTCTCATACATCACTGCCACTCTCTTTTTCGATTTTTCCCAACTCTTTTTTTTTAAATAAACAGGATTTCTTTATTTTCTTTTATTTTTGTTTGTTTTTGTGGCTCATATTTACATACATTGCAGTGGCAGCATTTGCATCATAGTTTACAGACATTAGACCGACTGGCAAGCATGCATTCAGGCATACAGGAAGACAGGCCGGCATTAAAAAAATATTTATTGATTGGAAAATTTTGTAACTGCCATACAAAGCCGGCTAAAATACCAACAATTTATAACAGTCAGCAACGCCAACAAACAGCAGAGAACAACATTCAACACATTTGAAAACGAATTCCATGTTGTTGTAGTTCTCCATAAGCCTTGAAAATACCTTCAAGCATTGGGTTTTTCAAATATATTTCATGGTGTTTATGTTTTTATACAAACACTAAGCCGCCCCTTTGATTGGCATTGATTGTCAAAGAAATGTAGAGCGTTGGAAAGCTCAATAGAGAGCACAAACACCACAAGCTTCCGAAATAGAGCAGAAGAACATAACGAAAAAATTAATGAAAAAAATGTTCAATCAATACAAGCATGATTGCTGAGTGCAATGTACTGTTGCTTGAGTGTTCATCGTGTATGATGCGGCGATATGTTGAAACAGTTTTTCGCACTTTTTTATATATATGTGAGCGTGGAGGGTGCAATTTGTAATATATTTTCCAACAAAAACAAAATTCTTCCATCAAAGAAAAACGCCAAAACCGACTGATATTACGAGAGGTATGAAATGAATGAAAGTATGAATGAATTTTTGAAACAGAAAACATGCAAATTTTTATTTTAAGTTCCATAAATAAGTGTGTCTCTATATTTGGGTGAAAGTGAACGGATGAGTGAATGACTGAATGCCAGGAGTACATGAATTATGACTGTATGTTGTGTCAAGTGTGTTCAAGTATTTCGATGGCGGTTCATGTGTCAAGACATGCAGCAGACAAAGAGATGGCACATGCGTTGAACCAAAAAATATAGGCAAACACAACCTGGCAAACTATATCGTACAACACTATTCTTAATGACTTAAACTTTCCACAATCTTTATTAGTCATAGAGAAGCAATTGATGAGAATTGAAAAAAACAGTCAGAAAGCATGTGAACAAGTTTACGTTTATCAAACGAAAACCGGGAAAGATGCATACATACATACATAATTGGTCATTACAATCCTTCAGTAAGGATTAAGACCTAGTTTCTCACACCACTTATGTTGTGTGTGTGTTAATTTTATACATGAGTGGTGGGACCTACAGTTTAAAGTCGACTCCGAACGACAGATTTTTGAGAAACTTTTCATTGCAATTTTATTTACTCTCAGAGTTTTTGCCTGAAATCTGCTGAGAGAAAGTTGCCGAAGAAATACTTTTTGTATTTTGTTTGATGTCTGGCCTGGGACTCGAACCCTGACTTTACGTCTAATAAGCCAACACACTATCTACTTGACTATAGCGACTTTCATAGGAAAGATGCATGGAAGACAGAAAATTCTAGAAACAACGATCTCTGAACATACTTTTGAAATCACACAATCCTATATGCTTTTTCATCATATTGTCACGAAAATGAAGAATACAGATACTGGTGTTTTGCTTTTACATCACTTAACATTAAAATAGTGAAAGACTGGTAAAGAAGTAAACAAAAATACAACAACACACACTACAAGAATAAATGTAAACAAAATACACAAACAACAATAATGAAACAACAATGTTTACATTTATAAAGATTTCGAGGCGACAAAGCCGCGTACATTCACCTTCAAGAACGTTCATTAGACTATCTACTCTGCCATATAAAAGGCAAGACAAAGCAGGCGATTGAGTTAGTGAAGTTCAATCAGTCTTGTGTGAAGACGAGGTGTGTTTGAAGGGAGTAATCGTGGTTTGAATATCTTCGTTACAAAGATTTGTCGTATAATTACTCAGCGACTGTTATTGTTTATGCAAAGGGTATAAACAAAGGAATAACAAACAAAGCAATTGTTGTTGTTTACATAAAGTTGTGAATAGTGACATAATAATAAAGAATTTTATTTAAAACTAAACACAAAATTATTTTTATTTTATTTGCAATCTACGAGCTCGTATTTTAAACGTTTTTAAAAAGCAACAATATTATTTCCACTGGATACCGTGTAATATTTCCACAAAATTATGTGATAAATCTAATTTGTTTATTGTTTTTGACTTCCATAAATATTCACGATTATTTAAAAAAAAAAAACAAACAAAAAAAAGAAGGAAAAGAAACCACTTCTGGTCAGTTTAATGACACAATCAAAACAAACACGAGAAACGATATAAAATTGAGACACTTAGACCGGAAAACAGTAACAATAACTCTTCAAATGCAGAAAGAAAAAGCATAGTGAATGTAAAAAAAGACTCTTTAAATGTACACTCTAGAAAAGCAAGGCGATGTAAAATATTAAAACATTTCCATTTGCAATGAATTATTAAAAGTTCTCGAGGGAATTGTCCAAGATCTTTACAGCTGATAACATACAAATTTCAAATCCTTTTTTAATATTCTCCATTTTCTCTTTTCTTACTTCACACTCTATTTATAGAAAGTACTTTACAAGAATTACTAAGGAAACCTTGAGTCGATATTTATAGATTGGCGATTGGGGTTTTGGTCATCTTTATTATACTAAATGCTTTTTGAATTTCAAGAAAAGAAAGGAAAACTGAAAAAGAAATACAAAAAACCGGAAAAAAGAAGAAAAGAGAGAAAGAGAGAAATAGAAAAGAAAATTCTTAACGTTCTTTAACAATTCATAGTGATTTGAATGGAAATCATTTGAAAATTCAAGCATATGAAAGAAAAGAGTAAAAAATTTTGAAAAAATGGTTTCAAAATGAAAACATACAATTTAGCTTACGTACCTACATACACAGATATTCTCAGAAAATATAAAAACACAGTGTAACGAAGGACATACTACCTCCCTTTACTATTTACATTTAAATTGATAAAGTTTGTAGGAGTGTTGCTACTTATGTGGCAGTGGGACAGTGTTCCATTCCAAGCACACAGTTTCTATACCTTCCCTCACAAAACTTATTGAATTTAATATTTTTATCATAAGTCCCTACGGTCCGAAGTTCAATGGATAATATACTCATGCTTTGAACTGCCAGATACAATGCGTTGAAATAAGAAAATAAAGGCTGCTGAGAGGAAGTTGCCGAAGAAGTATAATTTTTTGTTGGAGATGTCTGACCTGGGGTTTGAACCGTGGCCTTACGTCTAATTAACGAATACACTACCTACTGGACTACGGCAACTACAAGCTACTAATAAAGTCCCAAAATAATTTCACTCAAGAATGCCTTTTAAGTTCATTTTTTTATGTTACTTCCACACGAAGTAAAAGAATACGAAAAATACGAGTGACTGTTTGAAGCGGCTTGTGAAACGGAGGCGTCATTGGCTAATATTTCTTTGAAAATGAGGACGACGCAAACATTACGGTCAATGGAGACACCTATCACACCATGATAACCGATTTTGTGTACCCGGTCTTCATAGTATTCATGAGAACCATGTTTGGTTTCAACAGCATGGTGCAACTTGTAACACATCTCATGCCACAATCGTTTTATTGCGTCAAACAGTTGATGACCGTTTAATTAGCTGAAATGCTGATGTCAATTGGCCGTCAAGAAGCTACTATTTGACAACCTTAGACTATTTTCTGTGAGGCCATTAAAGAAAAGTGTTATGCTGGAAAACCCGAGGCAATTGAGCATTTGAAGGCCAACATTTGTGATGCCATTGCCGAGGTACGACCTCATACAGTCGAAAACGTAAACGAAAACTGGTACGATAGAATGAGGTACTGTGAGTTCAGCCACGACAGCCATATGAATGATTCCAATGTTACATTTCATACCGGAACAATTGTACTTCACAACAAAAAAAAAATAATTTCGGCAAAATTTCAAATCGTTTTTTGTTTTATTGCATATTTAAATTTAAACTTATAAATCAGCCACTCTATAAATGCTTCTTAAAAAGCTCATAGAGCACCGAAAGAAAGACAAAGATATTCCATGAAATTGAGTTCAAAAATTTAAAATAAAGATTTGAATTAATAGAGTGGAAACAATTTAACAAAAGCAACTGAAAAAATGAGACAGAATGAGAAGAATGATATTCTTAGTTCGTTTATACAAAATATAGGTATTTTGCTAGGCATACTATAGGGTATCCTATAATAACACTCGCCCTCTCTGTTTACTAGGTAATGCCTGTTGGAATGTTAACATCTGTTCTTAAATTGACGTTCAAAGCTTACAAAATATTTCATTTCAAATGTTTTACTGGGTGTAATTATGTAAATATGTTTCTTTGCCGATCTCAGCAGATTTCTAGCTAAAACTCTGAGAGTAAATAAAATTGCCATGAAAAGTTTTTCAAAATAATCGTTTTCAAATAATCGTTTGAAATCGATTTTAAACGCTAGGTTCCGCTACTCATGTGTAAAATGAACGCACAACATAAGTGGTGTGAGAAGCTAGATGGTAATCCTGATGAAATGATTGTAATAACCAATTATGTATGAGCAAAACATGGCAGCACCATCACTGCCTTATAATAATCAGCATCTGCAAGTCGAATGGTTGCCGTGATGATTATACTGTTACTGCAGCAGCAGCTTTTTCCTACCACCAGTATTGGTCGTTCCACATTACTTTGTTTAACAATATTTATGATCAGGTTGCAATTTTTTTATATAACAACAACAAGAGTAATATTCGTTCATCTTGCAAGACTACAAAGTTGAAATTTTATTTTATTTTTTTATTAAAGAGTGTAGCAAAGAAACCGAAAACAAGTGTTGATTTCTATTTCCGTCTAACCAGTCTAAGACTAGAAGGTGTTGTTTGGTTCACCAACCCTTTCTTGTAAGCTCTTCAGCAAACCCCTTTATAAACACCTTTAGAATTTAGTTTATTTTTATTCTCGTTGTTCCTTCGTTCCGGTATAAAATTTTTACTCCTTTCTTTTATAGCAGGGATTTGCATAAATGAATTGCTAAAGCAAACCAACGGAAGAGAGATTGAGAGATTTAACAGACCTTAGAGCCACAAAAAACAAAAAAAAAATCTCATAAAAAATATTGAATAACATTCCGATTGCACAGCAACAAAGTATACATTTCTCGTGTATACTTTCAACTCGTGTTGTTGTGGTTTTTGAAAAGGTTTTTAGGTGTTAGTAAGACTTAGCCAGTGCTAGACAATAGCTGTAATTTGTTGCCACAGATTTGCGTAGTATAACAACCCCTACAACAATGTTTTTTATGCAATTTCTGCTTTTCTTCAAGCATAATTTATGAGAAATTTGTATTATTTTCAGAGAATAGAAGAAGTATTTTGGAATAATTTTACATACTATTTAGAGTTTTCTGGGAATGATAACTGATTTAGACAACAGGAGTTAGACTTGGTAGAAAAAACCATGTCAAATACTGCTTACTCTTCAATACGTTTAACCCAAGGTTTTGTAACGTTACCATGCTGCTTTTTATCGATTGTTTTTGAATTTTCATGAGGCTTTTTATGAGTATTTTTTAAACAAATTTAATCTTTAGCTGTGAACATTTTCCATTAAAGAAATTTTCAAATTTATTGATTATTAATTGATTAACTTCATACATACATACATACAGTGGTGGCCACGAATTTAAGACACGACATTTTATTTATACATTTGTGATAATTTTTACATCTTATCAAAAATATTTTATGTCCATGATATTTTTCTTAAGATTTTAGTAATATTAGGAAGAAAAAGTAATAATATTTTGCCACCTATACTTGGTTGAGAACTTTTATTTACATATTATATTAGATCAAGACAAAATGCTAGTCGGGATTTGATATTTTTTGACACAAGTGGTTTACGTTGTGCAATACACCCACGCAAGTTTTTCTCATTTAGACATCTGCTTATTGCCGCAGACGAAATATCGATACCAAAATCCAATACAATTTTATTTTTTATTTTACTCGAGCTCGTGAAAGGATTATTAGCAGCTACTTTAGGGTGTGGTTTTTCGGGCTCTAGGTTGCTGATTGACATTTTTGGTGGTACCATGTTGCTTGATGTGTTCCAGCACGTTGTAAATCTTGCATCTAGAACATTTAAGCAGCTTGGATATCTCCATTATTATTTTTCAATCAAATTTTAGTTGTTGGATCAGTTTTCGCTCGGCATTGGTGTTCCAAGTACCTCTGACCATTTATAATTAAGTATTTCTATGTATTCCAACATAAAATAAAATAAAACATTCGTTGCTCAACGTTTAGCTTAAAAAAACACCAAAAAATCACTTAAAAACCAGATATTTCTGAAATGTCTTAAATTCGTGGCCAATTTCAAATTAACGTTCTTACAATAATATGATCAAAAAGCAAGAAAATGTAAAAAATAAATAAAATAAAATAACGGTACTTTTTCTTAGTATTACAGGGTACATAGAAGAATAAAGAATATCAATTTTGATATTACATGATTGTAAATATTATCACAACTAAGTCAGTCATATGTCGTGTCTTAAATTCGTGGCCACCACTGTACATACATACATACATACATACATGCATACATACATACATACATACATACATACATGCATACATACATACATACATACATACATACATGCATACATACATACATACATACATACATAATTGGCCTTTACAACCCTTCAGTCAGGATTACGGCCTAGCTTCTCACACCACTCATGTTGTGGGCGTTAATTTTTAAGGTCGACTCCGAACGACAATTTTTGAGAAACTTTTCATGGCAATTGTTTTACTCTCAAAGCTTTTGCCAGAAATCTGCTGAGAGGAAGTCGCCGAAGAAATATTTTTTTTTATATTTCGTTTTGTGATCTGACCTGGGATACGAACCCGGGCTTTACGTCTAATAAGCCAACACACTACCTACTAGACTACGGCGACTTCTTAATTTGATTAACTTCTCTTCTTTAAATTTAAAAAATTACACATTTAGGTATGTATACTAGCCTTGTGAACTTATGACAATTATCGAATATCACCATTAGCAACAGGAACAACAATAACAATAGCACGTGAAAACATCTGTTACAGTTACCTTTGCAGTAACAAAAATGGTGTTGCAATAATAGACAAAGAAAACTAGCGCTTGACACATTCATGCAACAAAATATTACAAAATATTGTGTGTTATCGTGTTGCAGTATCACGACATCATCATAATGTTATTCATACGAGTAGCAAATGCATGACTTTATAGTCTTTAGACAGCCGTCCACGCAAGTGATGGTTATGAATAAGACTTTTGTGACAGTGATAATGTGTTGCATCGAATTTTATTATATTTTAGTTTTTAGTGCAGTCAATGGCCTTTTTCGTTTACTTAAGTAAGCCATAGCGTATGATTAATATTTTACATGCAATTAAATATGGTTCATACGTCGTGATCTACAATGTAAAGAAGTGAAGTACAACGAAAGACGTTCTGATATTAGATAATTAAACTAAAAAAATAAAAAAAAATATTAAGAGTACTACTGCGGTGTGATGTCATGCACATTTTTGTCTTACGGACTTATCATAGAGTTCCTGAAAACGATTCAGTTAAACATCAAAGAATTAATGGAAAACCTAAAGAAATCATGAATTTTATAATAAAAATGCACACAACGAAAAACTTAAGAATGCTGAGACTGCTGTACTGATCTTGTCAAAGAGGCCACTTATCCTGATCTCTTTAAGAATGCGCTTAAATTTTTTAAATAATAAAGAAAAAACGGAGCATAAGCTGAGCAAAGATAGCATAGGCACTTAACTTTAAACACATGATTGTTATTAAGCATTTCAAAATGAAACTCAATTCTAGAATGTCTCATAAGTAAACTTACATACTTACTCAATTGGCCATTAAAAACCTTTAGTCAGTATTACGACCTAGTTTCTCACATCACTTATGTTATGTGTGAATTTTATTCATGAGTGGCGGGACCTACAGTTTAAATTCAACTCCGAAGGATAGATTTTTGAGAAACTTTTCATGGAAATTTTATTTTACTCTCAGAATCTTTGTTAGAAGACCGACGGACCTTATTGAACTGATTCGTTTCAATTCGCTTCTCAGTACTATACCCGTCGTTATCACCTTACTGAGTCTTTTGGTATAGAAACTATTAAACTAAGGAAGGGAAGGAAGAAAAGCTTTGTTAATGTATTATGGACTCAGTTTATTACCCATTAGATCTATTGTAGCAAGAAAAAAACTTTCATATTTTTAATGTTTTTAATTGTTTAATTATTAGTTTATAATCTCAATTAATTACAATTTTCAGATCATTACTTAACTTTTATTTTAAAATGCTAATAAAACTTTAATGTGCTGTTATCGATCCCAAAAAAATGTTCTCACTCGCATGGTAATTTCAACTTAACACAGACAGCAACTTTAGCAAGTGTATCTAATTTAATTTAAATTCTATTGTTTTTTAAATGTGTATTGTAATGTGTTTTCTCTTTTATTTTTATTTATTTTTTTGCTATTAAAAATAATTTATTCACATTTACACTTAAACACATACCTACGGCGTAAGGTTTTCAGTTAGTCAGCCTGTCAGGTAATGCAAATAAATTTGTTTTATTTTATTTTTTATAAAATAATAGCAACAACAGTAATAACAACAAGAAAATAACAATAAAAATGTATGAAAAGAAAATAGATTTATTGGTTTTAATTTTTGCATGTTTATCGTCAGGCATTTGCTATTAAATCTCCATAAAAACACTTGAAATAAAAAATGAAAATAAATTTTCAAATAAAATATGATGTGATAAACAAAAAAAAAAAAAAATAGTAAAACAATGGAAACGTGCCACATATTTTGTTTAATGTTTTGTAAACATTGCAATTTACATACACGTGCATATTACTAGATACTACAATAATACATACAAATGCATTTGACAGTATTGCTTACATACTAAAAACAGTAGTTGTACTATACGCAAATGCTTCCATTGCCTTTTTCTATCTCAAACACATACTCTTCTGTTGTCAGTATCATCATGGTACTGATGAGCATTGTATTCTACTAGACACTCTAGCAGTTGCAACTGGATTAATGAGAGAACATGCCAGGAAACACGATAACATGCATGATAGTCCTTATCGAAGTCGTCGTGGTCTAGTAGGTAGTGTGTTGGCTTATTAGACGTAAGGGCACAGTTTCAACCCCAGGTCAGACATCTTCAACGAAACGAAATCTGGAAAAATATGAAATATGAAATTAACACACACAACATAAGTCGTGTGAGAAGCTGACTACATGTTCGTATTGACCAATTATGTATGTATGTATCAGAGATCAGCAATGAGTATTCAAAAAGATGAGTAGAATCGAATCATACTCATAATTTCTGATACATATACGCATTCATACGTACATAATTGGTCATTATAACCCTTCAGTTAGGATTACGACCTAGTTTCTCACACCATTTATGTTGTGTGTGTTAATTTTATACATGAGTGTCTGGACCTACAATTTAAAGTCCACTCCGAACGACAGATTTTTGAGAAACTTTTCATGGCAATTTTATTTACTCTAAGAGTTTTTGCCAGAAATCTGCTGAGAGAAAGTCGCCAAAGAAATATTTTTTGTATTTTATTTTGATGTCTGGCCTGTGGCTCGAACCCTGGCTTTTCGTCTAATAAGCCAACACACAACCTACTAGACCACAACGACTTCATACGCAATCATACTTATTTTAATATCACGGAATCTCCTCGTATTCATACTTAACAATACGTATGATGTTCTTGATTTCGAATCTCCATAACTCAACATATACACGAATCACAAATTAAGAATGAATCGCCTACGAATACTAAAATACTCACTAAATTGTTGTGTCTTTGCTCTGCTTGCTGCTCTGTCTTTTTTCTTTTTTTGTAAATGCAACGACAACAATTAGACTGTAAAAGTTGACGAGTGATTCGAGTCCTATATAAGTATTTTTCTGAAGTTATGAATCTGAAGGAATAGGCTTATGGATCAAACATATTTCGAATGCTATGAGTTTGATGTCAACGTTATACGTATACCCATTGCAACCTGTACTTATAAATCAACGTTGTAGTGAGTATGAATGAATCAGAGTACATAGTTAAAATTCAATATTGTTGAACTCATTTATATTCAAAATTTCATGAGTGCTTATGAGGAGCGAAAAAACGATTCATTGCTGCAGTCGCCGTAGTGCAATAGTTAGTGTGTAAACTTATTTGAAGAGAGTCCGTGGTACAAAATCCAGCTTTGATATCTCGAACAAAATGAGATGCCAGTCATCTGGCAAACACTCTGAGAGTAAGAAAATTTGCAATGAAAAGTTTGTCAAAAATCTGTTGTTCAGAGTGGATTTAAAATTGTCGGTTCCGCCACTCATGGATAAAATTAACTCACTCAACATGGGTGGTGTGCGAAACTCGTTTGTAATTCATACTGAAGGGTTCTCACAATACTTCTGTTGAAGAAATTCCCAAATGTTTCTCATTTAGTCGATAGAAATGGAAGCGTAAGCATTTGGATTAGAGCATATACGATGGAATCGTTTGTTGATAAGCTTACTTATTGCAAAAAGCAAAAACCTGGTTTCCTTAAACAAAGCGATCAAATATACGACAGTGATTTTCATTCTTATTTTACTATAATTGAGTTATTCCAATGAAATGCTTTAATTAACTAAATTTATTACGCGTTCAAAGTATTTTCCTTACTTTTTAATCCTTTGCCAGAGGGAATTGGTTTCCGAGAATTTCCATAATTTAATTAATTAGTAATATAGAATCGATTGACCCAATTAAAATAACAAATTGTAAAGATATAAACACACACTGTTACGCTTACATATATGTATACATATTTGAATACATATAAACATAATATTTTTTTATCCTGTTGGCATATTTTTGTAAATTCTGCATCAAAATAAATAAATAAACACACTCATATACATATGAAAAATAAATAAAATGTATAGGAAAAATAATAATAATAAAGCATGTGGTAATAATATCAAGTAAAATAATAATTAATAATACATGGCAACCCACACAAACACATACATACTCGAACTTCTAGCAATACTGCTGTGCAAGGCCAAACTGCACAGGACTGTATTGAACATTACGTTAGTAAATCACGAATTTTATATTGTGTGCATACATACCAATACAAATACAAATACACACATATGCAGACAAAAGGTAAATAAATTTTATGAAAAAAAAACAGAAACAGAAACAAAATAAATATTAAAACAGGCAATTACGATAAAAACAAGACAATTACAATACGATTGAAAGACCAGAAAAAACGTGCGGACAATCAGAAAATACAATAAAATGTTATGGCATTACATAAAATAATAACAGTAACAGTAAAAATAACTGTAATAATTGTGGTAATAATGATTGTAACTGTAATTATGTGTGGCAACAATTATACACGATGAAAAAATTTGAAACAAATTGGTTTTAACACGAATTTAAGAACAGATGTCAAGATTCCGACAGGGATTATCTATAAACGAGAGAGGGCGAGTGTTATTATAGGATACCCTATAGTATGCCTAGCAAAATACCTATACTTTGTATAAACGAACTAAGAATATCGCCTTATATCGAGAGTTTTTCAGTTGCTTTTGCTAAATCGTTTGCATTCTTTTAATTCAAATTTTTCTTGTTATTGTTTCGACACAATTTAATAGAATATCCCTGTCTTTCTTTCAGTGCTGTATGAGCTATTTAAAAATATTATAGGGTGGGTGATTTAAAAGTTTAAATTAAAAAATTCAATAAATCGATTGTGGCATGAGATGTGTGGTAAGTTGCATTATCCTAATACCAAACATCGTTCACATCAATACCATGAAGAGCAAGTACAAACAAATCGGTTATCATGATGCGATTGGTGTCTTCATTAACCGTAATGGTTGCACCGTCCTCAGTTTCAAAGAAATATGGGCCAATGATGCCTAAGCTACATAAGCAGCACTAAACTGTCACTCGTAATGGGTGCATTGGTTTTCTGTAAGACCATGTGTGGGTTTTCTGAGCTTTAAATACGGCAATTTTGCTTATTAACTTAAACACCAAGATGAAAATGAGCTTCATCCGAAAATATGATTTTTTTTGGCAAATCGACAACATCGTGCCGATTCTCGTTGGCCCAATAAATCCAAACGTTGCTGAAGCGTAAATCGCTTCATAACGTTCAGTCATAATAATATACTAAATTTTGTGACCGAATAGAATGACATAAGCATTGCCAGGTTCGAAATAACCGATGGGACAAATTTAAACCGATAGATGGCCCACCCTATGTAACCCCCAGGTGATAGTTTCTGTAAAATATTCTGTTGCGAAACACAAACTTTTTATTTTTATTTTACAAGGACTTAAACACTGCATTACATACTCACTCCATCATTTGTCTGCGTTACCTGAACAATGCCGGCCTTGGTAAATTGATGATGGGTGTGGAAAAACATCAATGTCGTCAATAATAGTTGCAACAATTAATGTAAAGGTAGCTGCAGAAAAATGTACAAAAAAGTATCAGAACTCATGGTAGTTCATAGTTAAACTAAAAAACGGTTTTAAGGGTTTTTTCTCTACTTTTTTGTTGGTAACAGTTCGTTATTCTGATTCCTCTTTTTTTCTGATGATTGTTTTTAATAAACAATCGCCGTTTTTATACACCGTTTTGCTTAACTCAGTACCGTATAGTTTGGTTGCATACTCCTTGTACAATATTAGTCAAACATGTCGTTACAATTATGGCCGTCACAAAAAAAACAACAAATTAACGGTAATATAAAATATTCCATTTGTTATTTTAACAATCAAGTGCGGGGGGTATATACAAATAAAAACAGAATTATTTTTAACATCAATTGTTGATTTTTTTTCGTTTTCTTTTTTTTCTGTAATCGTATCTTGAATTTTTTTTCATTTTTCTCCGAAGCATGATTATTTGTACGTGGAGAATTATAAAACGAAACGAATTATGGAAGTGCCGTAGTCTAGTAGGTAGTGTGTTGGCTTATTAGACCGTAAGGCCACGGTTCAAACCACAGGTCAGATATCAAAACGAAAATATAAAAAAATATTTTTTCAGCGACTTCCGCTAAGCAAATTTCTGAGAGTTAAAATAAAACTGGAATTAAAAAATAAAAAATAAAAATGTCTCAGTTATCGTTCGGTTGATGTCGACAATAAACAGCAGGCCCTGCAACTTATGAACTAAAACTAACATACTTAACATGGGTGGCATGAGAAGCTAAGTTGTAACCCTGACTGAAATGTTGTCATGACTAATTATGTCTGCATGTATATCAATATATGTAATCTTCTGAAGTTATCCATTCGAGATCATTCCCCTTAACTACCGTCATACACATGTATAAATAAATTCAATATGTGTGTGCTTCTGTATTTGCATGTCATGCGAAAGCAGCAGTTGTTGTTGATGCAATAAAGTGTTGCATAAAAATACAACTGACAAACCTCTTCTCCAAGCTAACCAAGAAACTCTAGTTTAAAAATAAGATTCCTTATACCGTTTATGAAAATACTTTCCAAATGACTTCAGTGATTAAATGTGCAAGTTTAACAAAGTCAATGGCATCGTCTGCTTAAGTCTATTTTTGTTTTCTAACGTCTTGTGCTGTATTGGAATCTTAACTTAAAATAAGACAATAAAATTTAAATTTTAATTACGAAACTTCAGATTAATAGAATGGCATACGAGTATGAAGTGCATTAATAGAGGAAATATTTGAAGATTGCTCATAGGCAGAGTGCTTAAACAAATTTTACTGAATTTGTATTAGAATTTCAACTTAATATTGTGTATTGGGTGTGTGTTTAAATCAAACTTATTTATTTAAATAACTATTATTTAATGTTCAAGAGAAGGTTTTTATCACATGAGATCAACATAAGAGTTTGGCATAAAATCAGTAAGTTCATGTTCATATGAAGTATAAAGAATATTTGTATAGAATTTGTGATAATTTTGACATATTTTATAGACTAGTATAGCATACGTTATGATATAATAATACGTTGTTCGAGTTTCAAGTATGTTTCGTCGCCGTAGTTTAGTAGGTAGTATGTTGGCTTATTGGAAATGGGGCCTCGGTTCAAAAGGCATATCAGACATGTCCAACAAAATGAAATATAAAAAATATTTCCTTGGTGGCTTCCTCTCACCAGATTTCTGACAAAAACTCGGAGAGTAAATAAAATTGCCATGAAAACCTTCTCAAAAATCTGTCGTTCGGAGTCGACTTTAAACTGCAGGTTCCGCCACTCATGTATAAAATGAACGCACACAAAATAAGTGGTGTGGGAAGCTAGGTTGTAACCCTGACTGAAGGGTTGTAATGGCCAAATTATGTATGTATGTAATTATTAAACGAAAAATTCCCAAAAAAAATAAGACCGAAGTAAAAGGATTTTGATTAAATAAAATTAAAAAAGAAAACACATTCGAATTTTAAATTATTCTGCGGCAATTAAATGGGGGAATAAAAAATGTTTAAGTTTATTACATCGAAAATGCGAAACCGCATTTGTATACACCGGCTAATGAAAATTTCGAAAAAATTCCCTATGAACTGTAGATCTTTAATTTGAACCTGTGACCCAATAAGGATGACAGAAAAAATGTTGTTCTGATTTGGTACAAATAAACATGTTTTGCATGCAAATTAAATGAAAAAAAAGGTTTATACGCGGATTACATTTCTTTATCTCTTTTTCTTATCTCTCTCTCTATTTGGTTTAATTAAAAAGCTAAAAGAAAGAATTGTTTTTTACGTAGAAATCAGAATTGTTCGCGTAGCAAATACAGATTATTTTTCAATTCCTTTTCTCTCTAAATTTCTGCTTTTTTTCAAGTCAGGTATTTTTTAGTTGAACTAGTTTTTCTCATTTTAATTAAGTGCTCAACGGTTATAAAATGAAATTGTACAAGGAAAAAAATAACAATTTGACAGAAATAATATGACGAAGAGAATAAAATCCATTTCATTGGCAATACAATACAATACAATACCATAAAATGAGGATTTCAAAAAAGAAAACAGAAACAAAACGTGAATGAACCCTGCTTAGTTATTATATTGGGAATCTTATATAAAAGGGAAGACAAATAGAATAATTGGCTATTTAAGCTCATCCATTCGCTGTTACTCCATATCAATTAAGTTGAAATGTTCAAAATATTTTGTTTGATTCCATTGATTGCAACAGCAATTAGCAATTCAATTAAAAGACAAGCTTTTCAAGGTGTAACGAACGTAGAAAAAGTTCTTCAGAAGGTTTAGCACCAGCTATATGAGACCAATCACTTTATATGTTGAAAATATCCTGATTAATGAGACTGAATCAAAGCAAGGGCAGTAATTGCAGGAGAGGGGATATATGTTACGGCAATCGTTTATGATTAATAATGTGCCAAAGAGGAATAAAAAATGGACACGGAACTACAAGGTACAGGATAAAGAAACAAACAACATACTGTTACGAAAATGGAAAATCTAGACACTGATGTCTTGCTTTTACATCGCTTAACATCTACAAAAATAAACCAATGCAGTAAACAAACCTATACTTATCGTACTGCTTAATATAACAACAAACGCAAGCATAAAAAAAATGGTAAACAAGTAAACAAAAATCTACAAACAACACCACAAGAATAAATGAAAAGAAAATATACAAACAACACTACAATAATAAATGTAAAAATAGAGATTTCGAGAAGGCGAAGTCATGAACATTCATCAGACTGTTTACCCTGCCATATAAAAGGCAAGTCAAAGCAAGCGAATGAGTTAGTGAAGTTCATTCTTGTGTGAGGACACGGTGTGTTTGAAGATCGTAATCGTGGTTTGAAGATCTCCGTTACAAAGATCTGTCGTATAATTGCTTAGTGATTGGTGTTGTTTATGCAAAGGGTATAAACAAAGGAATTACAAAAAAGGCAATTGCTGTTGTTTACATAAAGTTGTGAACAATGGCACACAGAATTGTTCGAATAATAAAAAATTCTAGTTAAAACTAAACACAAATTTATTTTTATTTTATTTGCAATCAACGAGCTCTTATTTTAAACATTTTTAAAAGTTAGAAACGTAACAATACAATAATCTCTGAATCGTTTAGTACCAAAATTTTCATTCTGTATGACAATCATGTAAAATTAACATGTAAAATGTTAAACATTTTATGTTAAACAGACCAATAACCTTAAATATTCTCATTGTAGGCTTAAATACAGGGGATATAAATATTTTGACCCGATTTTAATTTGTATTTAATTAAGAAACATTTTCAATCAGTAAAAAAAAACAAAAAAACTATGAAAACAAAGACGAAATTTACAAATACCTTTAAACAACGTATACAAAACCCCTCATTTTGGTTAACTTAAGCAGCAGCACACATTAGCATTTTAGCATTATTATTGTAACATCTGCTGTTAAATCTCTAATACAACCAATCGACCGATAACACATATCTAAAATACTAATTCTAAAAACTTAAAATATTCATTCAACCCATCAAGCATTCATTCAATCATTCCCTCAATCATACTTTCAGTTGAGTTCGCACAATTTAAGCAAAATCTTCTTCACCTTCATGCAAATCAAACTAGAGTTTCGATTCATTCGAATCACACAAAATGTAACGAAAATTTTTTCTACAATTGTTTCTGGCAAATGGCCAAAATAAACTTTCAATCTTTTACTTTTCATGGAACATTTTTGAGCAAAAACTATAACAACAGTCTGAGCAAAAAACAGGAATTTGAAATACAAAAAATAAGGCCAAAGCCAACAAAAAATGAACAAGAAAAATGAAACAAATTGAGACAGAGACTAAGACCATCCGCATGAATACTAGGAACGAACGAACGAATGAATGAATGGGGGGCCTATTTAAGAATTTCTATTTTACTTTAACTTGTCCTAAATACATATAACCCTCCTTGCGCCTCATTCCTTCCTTCAGAGCACAAATATGAATTTGAATAAAAATGGAAACAACATTTTAGTAAAACGACAAAACTTTTTAAAGTATTTTTGCAGCAATTTTCACACCGTTTCCTAAAGAAATTCAAAAAAAGCTGCTATAGAGAAGACAATTCGAATCCTTAGATAGACTCGATTCGAAACAAAACAAATGGAATACAATAGCTTGTTAGATTGTTCTGAGTAAATGATTGTTATGAGTAAATGAAGATTTTTCGACAAGTAGAGACGTGCGGCGTATTGGAACTCAGATAACGGCCGATAACTATACTTTCGATATAGTCAAGGAATTTATTTATCTTTGCTCCGCCGTTAACACCAAAAATTATGTCAGTCTGGAGATAAAGGGCAGGATAACTCTTGCCAAGAGGTGCTACTAGGGTCTCAATAAGCAATTGAGTAGGAAAGACCTCTCTCGTACGACAAAACTAATACTCTGCAAGAGGCTCATCCTACCCGTACTTCTTTATGGCGCTGAGGCATGAGACATCATTAAGCAGTGATGCAGCAGCCTTGAGAGTATTCGGGAGAAAAGTCCTACGTAAGATCGGTCCAGTGCCAGTTGGCGATGATTTCCGCATTCGATCCAACAGTGAGCTGTATGGGCTCCTCAACGCCATTATACATATTATTAATATACAGCGGCTGCGCTGGCTCAGCCATGCCGTTCGAACGGAAGAGAATGCTCCGGCGAGACGGATATTTAAAGCGGGGATCTGCGGAAGTCGGCGAAGAGGACGACCTTGTTTGCGTTGAAAGGACCAAATCGAGGAATCCCTGTCTGTCATCGATTGGTGTGACCAACTTAAGTAGGCACGTAAGAAGCGGAGGCGCCTGAAAGGATATGTTAAGGCAGGCCGAAATCATTAATCGGGTTATTAATTGCCAATTAAGTAAGTATGTAAGTAATATGAAGATTTTTTTAGACAAAAATTTTCTATAGGAAATGGTGTAAATCTGTTTTAGTTAAAATAGAAACAAAATAGATTCTTTCATTATTGTTATTCATTTGTATGACAATAGCTGATTGTGTTTATTTTTAATAATAACGCACCATGTATGTATTAGTCGGAGTGTACAACAAATGTTCGGCATGAATATGAAAGAATGAATGAATGGATGAATATATGAATTTTTTTTTCCTGATGACTAAAAAACTATAAATCTCATACACATGTTAGATATTAAAATAAATTTCTATTACTTAATACAGAGAGAGAGAGAGACAGAGAGAGAGAGAGAGGAGATACGTACTCTTCCTTTTTAAACTAAAAGTTTTAATGAATATTTTAAAAAAACTGAAATCTCCTTCTTTTGGTATCATGTTAACATAGAATCGAGAGGCATATCGTTGTTATAAAAGAAGAAAACAAAAAATTTTATACAATACTTGTGTAAGGAATAAATGTTGAGAACTGACTTTGTGAGTGACTGTCGTTGAGTGACTACATGTAGAAGGGACAATGACTTCCATTGCAATGAACACATTTTCAGATGAAATAAACTTGTTTTTGTGCCTAAAATTGTGTCTATAAATACAGGGGTATTTCGAATATTTGTAATATCTCTGTAGATGCAAAGTGCAATTACTTCCGGCCTTCGTTAATAGTAAATAGACAATGAATAGAGATTTAAAAAGTCCTCTCTTTCCATTTTCATTTCCTCGAATTGATATCCTTGATGTAAAGAACTTTTTATATTTAATATATGCTAGTACATCATACTTAATGTTGATGCCTATTAAGATGTATGAATCATCCCGGCAAACATTTAATTTATGATTCCCTATACCCAGGCAACCCATAGAAGCTTTAAATTAACATTCACCCAAACATCTTAAAGCATTTAAAATCTGTTTTTTATTTCATTTTTTTAATTTATGGATGTAGTATATGCGGATGGTAAATATAAATCATAAAATAAGTGAAAGTAAAATATTTTCTTTAAAAAACTAGAGACTGTAACTAAGTAACTCTCTTCACTTTTGAGAGGAAAATGACGTTATTCGATAACAAATTAAAATTGTATGAAAATTATTATATATCACAAGAAAATTTGTTGAATACTGGCTGGCATAATTTTCTCTTTCGCTAAAATCAATGACAAGAAATTTGTAAAATAATCAGAATTCTTCTCTTCCTAAAGCTGTGTATTAAAAATGTGTGGAAGACAAAAATTGATAAAGACTTTAATAGAAAAAATTTATCAATCTTTAGTTATTTTACGAATTGATTAACGAAGTGCCTTATAAGATGGCTTCCATCCAGGGGATTTAAAGATAATGTTATGTTTTTACCTTTTCAAAACGTTTAAAATATGAGCACGTGGATTACAAATGAAATGAAAATAAATTTATGTTTAGTTTTCATTTCAACTCTTTATTATTCGCACAATTCTGTGTGCCACTGTTCACAACTTGATGTAAACAACAACAATTGCTTTTCGTTGTTATTCCTTTGTCTATACCCTTTGCATAAAAAATAACAATTACTCGACAATTATTCGACAGGTCTTTGAAACGGAGATCTTTAAACCACGATTACACTCTTCAAGCGCACGACTGACTGAACTTCACAAACTACGGTCGCCTGCTCCTTAAATATTCTTAGAAGTTTTGAAATAAGGTAACGAAATTCATCCACATCTTCCAACAGTGAGCCAACAATTTGAAGAGTTTGTATTTATTTGCATTACTTTGGTCTTCGCAAAATTAATCTTCAATGCGATTTTTGCTGCAGCATCAGCAGTTTACCGCCTGTAGTTTTGCTAAAATATGCGTGTATCTATGTGACAGCAAACAGATCTCACTAGTATAATCTAAGTATTCATGGTGACCGCCCATACCCCAAGGTATGCCTGTGTTAGCAGCACAGGCTTGCCGCATTCTAGGTTCAAGACTAAATTGAACTCAAGCGGAGATAGTACGTAGCTTTGTCTGTCACCGGTTACAACGTATATTGCGTGTTTCACGAGACAGAATGCGACTAAATATAATTCCTTCACGAGATGATTCTTTCAGGAACACGCAAACGCTTGGCGCTGTGGTCTAGTAGGTAGTGTGTTGGCTTATTAGACATGAGGCCACGGTTCATACCCCAGGTCAGTCATCTTCACCTAAACGAAATATAACAAAATATTTCTTCGACGACTTCCTCTCAGCAGATTTCTGGCAAAAACTCTGAGAGTAAATAAAATTGCCATGAAGAGTTTCTCAAAAATCTATCATTGGGAATCGATCTTAAACTGTAGGTACAGCCAGTCATGTATAAAATTAACACACCCAACATGGATGGTGTGAGAAGCTAGGTCGTAATCCTGACTAAAGGGATGTAATGACCAATTATATGTGTAAGGGCTTGGCATATTGCTCCGCGTTTAAGAGTGTCGAATGTCTTTTCAAAATATTCGTATTAAATGTCTACAATCTTTTTGTTTTCAAACTTTAGTCTTTAATACAAATATTTTTTATTTATTTTAACGAAATTAGCATTACTGTACCATTTATTCTTTTCTCCCCAACATTTTTCACTTTTATTTCCTCATATTTCATATGACGACTTAAATGAGTCCTTAGATAATCCATGTCATATTCATAAACATTGCCTGTGTAAATATTTTCATATTTTTCACACAGAAAGAAAAAAAAAAAATAAACCATTTTGACCATATCGTAAAAAGGGAATTTTGAATAAAAATTTAACATAAATTAACAATAAAATCCTCATCATAAACACATCACAACATTTGCTTACGAAAAAAAAAATTTCATCATAAACTCGGGCACTATATGATATATTCAAAGGGTCTAATAAATATTGTATGAGGCTCGTTTGGGACATATATGGGCTATAAATATATGTACATATGTATTGTAAAAATAAAATAAAGCAGCCATAAATCCCATCACTTAAAACTTAATATCCACACATGTTAACACACATTTTCGCAAAACTGTTTATTGTATTTAAAACTTAACAAAGAATATATTTATTTTGAAAAACGAACGAAAAAAAAAACGAAATTATTCAGGCGATTACTAAGAAGGATATTTATTTTCTTGAGAAAAATTAAATGATTAGGGCGGCATTACAAAAAACATTTAATTTTCCAACAAATTTAAACATTATTTTTAACGTAACTTTTTGTTTAAGAGAAGAGATGTTTGGGCATTTCAAAGAGTTATTGTTTAAAGGAAGAGAAACAAATTGCTTTTGCAATGATTTTATTTATAAATTTTATTTTATTATTACACAACTAACGGACGGAAACAAAACCTAAGAACAGATCACTTCAAACGAAAATGTTTGTTAAGAAAATGGAAATGATGTTTTGCTTTTACATCATTTAACATTAAAATTATAAACAAAAGCTACAAAAACACTAAACTTGTTTACATGTTAAACAAGTGAACAAAAATATACCAAAAAAACTAGTAAAAAAGGGATAAACAAGTAAACGAAAATGCAACAACAAACACTGCAAGATTAAATGTAAACAAAAATACAAAAACAACAATAATGACACAATGATGTTTACATTTATAGAGATCTCGAGAAGTCGAAGTCAAGAACGTTCGCATTCAAGAACATTCATCAGACTGTTTACATTGCCATAAAAAAGGCAAAGCAAAGCAGGCGACTCAGTTAGTGAAGTTCAGTTGGTCTTGTGTAAAGACGAAATGAGTTTGAAGAGAGTAATCATGGTTTGAAGATCTCCGTTACAAAGATCTGTCGAATAATTGTCTAGTAATTGTTATTGTTTATGGAATTGTTATTGTTTACATCAAGTTGTAAACCGTGGCGCACAGAATTGTGCGAATAATAAAGAATTTTAATTAAAACTAAACAAAAATTTATTATTTTTTTATTTGCAATTAAACGTTTTTGAAAAGGTAAAAACGTAACAATATTTAATTCCATATTTAGTTTTGATGGCGCATACAAACTAAGTACTTACTTTCCTAATTAATTGGCGTTTACCAACTTTTAGTCAGGATTACAAAATAGCTTCCCACACCAGCACCACCTCTCACAGCGGTGGGGTCTACAGTATTAAGTATTGAAAATCCTGTAAAAGAAGAAAAAAAATTGGATTGTAAGCATCTTTGAGCACAATTCTACAACTAATTTCTCATAACCATTTCGATATTTCATTTCATTTTGGTTAGAATTCGTAATTGAGCAACATTCTCCACGTTGAGCAATATTCAACGAATAGTACATTAAATAACTAAACATTCCTCTTCACTTACATACTATGTTTCTATATGTACAGATTAGAGAGGGAGAGAGAGAGAGAATGTGTATTGAATGAAGACCACTTATGCAAGGTCAATGGTATTTAATGGCTTCCAATTAATTATGCACACACTCTTGCTCTTTCTCCATCTACATCGCTGTATGCCACAACTGTTATCAATCTTCGTATTCTATGCATTTGTATGTACGAGTATGTATGTATGTCTTGAATCTACAATCTAAAAGATGTTGCTGTAGTCCTTTGTGAATGTTTAATATAACGGCGTGCACATAGGGAATATATTTCATGACATAATTACTTACCAACGATGCTCATTACCGATTACCGTTTATCGATTGATATCAATAGTTGCTATGCAATAATGGTAGGGTGATAACCCTTTTTTGCATTCGATAACGGCTAGCAATTGTAGTGTAATTAAAATTTAATGTCTTTTGAATGTGTTTACAAATGTCAAAACGAAAATGTTTTCTTTAATTGACAACTTTTTCTAAAATGTGCGGCATTTTCATTACAAATCGATACAAAAATATTTTATTTAATTTTTATTTATAAATATTTGCCAATTTGAAAAAAGAATCGACTAAATCGTTTTGATTTTTCATGACTTTACATGAATAAATGCATGATTGAAAGAGAATAGTTGTACTGTGGTAAATAATATTGTATGTATCTTTTATTCATACATTTGTATGCAATTGTGTAAAGAATAAATTGAAAATCGATACTTAACATTTTAAAACCATAAATTGTTAAAAAAAATTATTTAAAAACGATTGAAATAACGTGAATGGAATCAATCGCATTCACACGTGTTTACCATTCATATTCTTCTGCTTACAAATATAGAAATATCGATGCAAAGTATGTCATAATGCATGTACGGACATTTACACCTTAGGTTAGTCAAGTAGTAATGAAACTCAAAAAATCTCAGAAATGTTTAGACTATTAAACACAGCGATATTAGTGATATATTTTATAAGATGGGTGATTTAAAAGTTTATTTTTCAAAATGCAAGAAAACAAAAACCGTGTAAAATTTTGGCAAATTTATTTTCTTTGCTCTGAAGTATAATTTTTCGGTTAGAAATGAAACATTATTTCATTCATAGGGCTGCAGCGGCTTGCCTCGCAGTATCTCAATCGATCGGAGCAATTTTCATGCACATTTTCGAGTGTATGGGCTTGTATCTCGGCAATGGCATAAAAAATGTTGGCCTTCAAATGCTCGATTGTCTCTGGTTTGTCTGCATAACACTTTTCTTTAACGACTTCTTACAGAAAATAGTCCAACTATGGTCAAATTGCAGCTTCTTGGCGGCCAATTCACATCATCATTTCGTCTAATTCAACAGTAATCAAATGTTTGACGCAATAAATTGATTGTGCCATGAAATGTGTGACAAGTTGCACTATCCTGTTAAAACCAAACATTATTCACATAAGTACCATGAAGAGTGGGTACAAAAAAATTAGTTAACATGGTGCCATAGGTATCTCCATTGACAATAATGGTTGCGCCGTTCTCATTTTCAAAGAAATATGGGCCAATGATGCCCGGCTCTACAAGCCGCACCAAATAGTTACTCATAATGGGTGCACATTGGCTTCTGTAAGACCACGTGTGGGTTTTCTGAGCCCCAAATGCGACAATTTTACTTATTAACGTACGCACCAAGATAAAAATGAGGTTCATCCGAAAAGAATTTCTTTTTTTTTGGCAAAATCAACATCATCGTGCAGTTTCTCTTTGGCCTAATAAATTCCAACGTTGCTCAAGCGAGAACCGTTTCATTACGTTCAGTGGAGATAATACACTGACTTTTGTGACAGTATAGAATGATGCTGAGTATTGCCAGATTCGAAATAACCGATGGGTACAAATTTAAACCGATAGATGGCCTATCCTATACATACATTATTACAACATAAGAACTACATCCTAAGCCGTTAAATACACACCAAGATCAATGATATAAAAAGGCATTAAACATGGTTTCCTTCATTTGCACAGTTTATCTATCTCGATTACCATGGCGCGGAAGTCTTTGAAAAAATCTACCCACGTTATTTAGAAACGCTATTTAAAGAGGTTTATATGTAATTTTACCAATGATTAAACTTTGAAATCGGAACAATTACTCCGAAAGCATAATCTTAAATTAATTCAATGCCTTTCTTAATTTTTCCCATTTAATAAATAAAATGAATATCATTTCTTATTAGTTATTCACTGCTGTTCTCACAAGTATATGAAAGTAATAACGTTACCAACCCATACAATATGAATTGAGAGCCACAATAACACCAACAATGATTACAATTACAACAACAAAAAGTAGAAAAATGCTGCAAATAAACGATTTTAAAAACCAACACCAAAGACAATTAATTTTGTTGGTAAACTGAATTCCACAAGTAAATAAAAATGCGAATGCAAACGTTCCCTATTCTTTTATAGAAGTACAATACTCAAACTGCAGCAGCATACATACATGTTGACATAGACAGCAGCAAAACAGACAAACAAATAAACAAACAACCAAAAAAAAAATAAATAAAATTTATGAAACATAACTGAACTAATAAACGTATTCCAATGGCGCTTTACTGCTCTACTTTCTCTACTTGCTCTCTCTCGCTTTTACTCTCTTTCTCTAAACATTGCTACACATTTATTTATATTGTGCATAAGCATGCCCACATTTTCCATACATATTTATTTTTATTTGCTTGTGTGTGTATTTGTGTGTATTTATGTGGAGAGAATTTATGGCTGAATAGTGCAAACAATGCTGTAACAAGTAACAAGGAATGGTTGGTTGCCAACTCACATTCTACCAAATAAACGTTTTACGACTTGATTAGTTACTGATGCACTAAAAATCTATTTGTTCTGTAACAACATCCATAATCAATACATTACTCTCTCTTTTCCTCGCTCTCTGTTTTATTTTTCGGAAGCACAAACGAAAATAAAAGCAAAAAATAAAAGAGACAGAAAGAGGAAGAAACTAAATAACACGATTGTATGCAATCAGCGTGAAATATAGAAGAGCAATTCAAAAATTGATTTCAATGAAAGGAAATTGCAAATAAAGTTGAATTAAGCAATGTTAACTGAATGAAATTCGATATACAAATTAAGGGTACAAAGAAAATTTAACATTTTAATAACAACTCGTTGGGAAAGGACTGCGTATTTATATTGTTTGAAATTACTTACTATTAACGATTAACCCCGATTTTCGGATTTCACATTCTTCCAGGCGCGCCTTCGCCAGTTGGTCACGCCAATCGATGACAGGACTTCCTCGATTTAGTCCTTCCAACGTAAACGAGATCGTCCTCTTCGTCGACTCCCACAAATACCCACATCAAATACTCGTCTCGCAGGAGCATTCTCCTCCATTCGAACGACATAACCGAGCCAGCGCAGACGCTGAATACTAATACGCTGCACAACGTCCATGGCGTTGAGGAGCTCATACCAACTCCAACTCGCACTGAAGCGAAGATCTTACGTAGGATGTTTCTCTCGAATACTCTCAAGGCTGCTGCATCAGTGCTTAATGATGTCTCATGTCTCAGCGTTCAGTCAGGATTACGGCCTAGCTTCTCACACCACTCATGTTGTGTGTTAATTTTTATACATGAGTGGCGGAGTCAACAGTTTAAGGTCGATTCCGAACGACAGATGTTTGAGAAACTTTTCATGGCAACCAACTTTATATACTTTACCAACAACTTTAATAGTTTCAAGCCAGTTCGATTGTTCATTTATTTTTTTTTTTTTTGTTGAGTTTATATCAAAACCAACAATAACAACACATCGAACATATATCAGCAAACGTTGTATCAGTTTGTAGGCACATTTAGTAATAATCGAAAAAGAAAGCAAATCATTGGAAATGTTTTCTTTTCATTCACTTGCTTGATGAGTTTATTTTAAAACAATCAATCAATCATTTGCTGTCAATCAGCACAACGTCAATTGCACCATTATTTACGTTTGTAATTGTAAAAATGAAATTCTTTACTTTCTGCTACAAATTGTTAGCAATCCATGGTGCTTTTCTCTTTCATTGTTACTGTCTACTCGTTCTCTTTGTATGGAAGATGCATGGTTTCAGCCATCACTATCGTCATCATCATCAACATCAGGGCATTGTTTTGCTTGTCTTTCTCAATACAGTTAAAATGTTAACTGACGATTTAAAAAAGAATTACAAGTTAAATCAAACGATTATTTCTACATGTTGCAGCTGACTTTTTCTCACTTTCACTTCGTTATTTTCCTTAATTTTTTTCTCTACGGTTTTTTCATTATTCCTGGACTTGTGCAGCCGAATTGTGTGCATTTTTTTTTATTTTTTCCCCTTTCATTTCATTTTTATTAACATCCACAAACAAGTATTTTCAACTATGATCCACGATCTTTTTCATTTTTTGAGTAATTGTATGTAAATCAAATTGTAGCTCCTAATATAAGTTAAATAAGCGGATTTCAAAGCAGGAGCGACCAGGCTATTTTTGAACCAAATCAATCTTGCGTAAACCTTGGCTATATATTGCGTAAATACTGGAGATATATGTAGCTAAAGTGGCTGATATATGTATGTAGCTACGTCTGTGTTTTATAGACTCTCAGAAAGTACTCGCCACTATGAAGTAATCTTCCGCCAAAAGCTTGTACGATATTGCCTCATAATGAACACAACTAAGTACTAAATTGTAGTGAAAATGTGCATCAAGTGGTGTCTTATCTTCATTTTATACCATTTATTCGTGATGCTGTAAAGATTCGTGAATCGATGTCAATATTGGAGCTACGTGTGCATACCAGGGAAATCTTGAATGGCACGATTTCTGGGGCCAGTTCATATAACCATACCCTCAAATCGATCAAGCAGATGATGCCGCCATTACAAATGGTCCTTATCGCTGAAGTTGAATTTTTGGCGCGATACGCTGCCCGAACAGAACACACATATTAATGAAACAAGTTTTACCAACATACACGCACATAAGCGATTCAACAAATTACAGAAATGAATTCATTTGGGTAAGGGAATGTGCATGCAAATGATTATTGGGCGGTTGTAAGATAAATTAAGAAGAGAATTTTTAATAGAATCATTTGTTTACCATATAACGATTCCTATACAGAGAGAAGTGTATAAACGTACATGCCTTACATCCATACAAAATGTAAAGCCAGTGATGGCCTTTAATGATGACTTGTACGAGTAAAAGGAGTATGTATTATACCCTTTAAGAGTCGCACAACGCCACTTGTGCTACGTATTATCATTCTGTAGACGTATGCCTTTGTATGCATATGCATGTAATACTATGTATGTATATTAGTAATTTTATCATTAACATTTTCCATTTGTTACAGCAAATAACCAAACAAGAAGTCTTCAAGTCTTCCCTACTACCGCCACCATCACTCATCATGATGGAGTTAAAAAATGTAAGAAAAATAAATTTTAATCCATCCAGTAGAATTCATCGCAGCATAATTTTTTATATTGTTACGTTTTTATTTGTCCCATTGGCCCATATTTCTTTGAAAAAGAGGACGGCGCAACCATGAAAACCAATTTTTTCCATATCCCCTCTTCATGGTATTGATGTGAACAATGTTCAGTTTTAACAGGACACAGAAACTTGCCACAAATCTCATGCCCAATCGATATACTGTATCAAACGTTTGATGGCCGTTTACATACATACATACACAATTGGTCATTATAACCCTACAGTCAGAATTACGACCTAGCTTCTCACACCACTTAGTGTGTTGTGTGCGTTAATTTTATACATGAGTGGTGGGACCCATAAATTAAAGCCAAGTCCGAACGACAGAGTTTTGAGACACACTTCATGGCAATCTTATTTATTCTCAGAGTTTTTGCCTGAAATCTGCTGAGAGGAAGTCGCCGAAGAAATATTTTTTATATATATTTTCGTTTTGATGTCTGATCTGGGATGGACGTTTAATTAGCCGAAATGGCGATGGAAATTGGCCGCCAACAAGCTGCGAATTGACACCGTTTGACTATTTGCTATGGGGCGCCGTTAAAGACAATTGTTTTGCCGACAAACCAGAGAGAATTGAGCATTTGAAGGCCAACATTTGTGATGACATTGCCGAGATACGACCGCACACACTCGAAAAAATGCATGAAAATTGGGTCGATCGAATTAAGTACTGTGAGGCTAGCTGAGGTAGCCATATGAATGAAATGATATTCCATTTCTAATCGGAACAATTGTACTTCACAGCAAAACATAATTAATTAGGCAAAATTTCACACCGTTTTTGTTTCAATTGCATTTTTAAATTTAAACTTTTAAATGGCCCACCCTATGTTATTGTTATGATAAAATATTTTCTATGCCCTTAATCAACCATGAGTCTGGAAAAATTTTTCAGTGACAGCAACGGCGTAGACTATTTTATTGGCTGCAAATTGGTATTATTTAAGGTTTCACTTGGAATTGTTTTTTTCTTTTTTTTTTTTTTCTTATCCATATCAAACAGATGTAGTGATAATTAGTGCCACATGTGCAAATTTTACACAAAAACTTATTTCAGATTATACTGTACATTCTAGTGTGTATAAAAATATACAAAAATACCTGTGTATACAGGTTGAACCCTTTTAAAAGCGAATTTTGTAAAGCAAGAATTCTTTTTTTTGCCTCTCTGTACATACAAATATCAACACTTTAAGTCTTAATTAGTGACATAAACTTTTATCATCATTTGACGCACAACAACTCATAGTAAAAGTCATAATTTTCATTGTCTTTCTAACCTTACGTTGTGTTTCTTTTTGTCTTTTCTTCCATCATATGTATGTATTGTCTTGATGTTGTTTGAAATCTTTTCCTTTATCATTCTCGTTATCATTATCCTGTTGGTTGTAATTATCATTAACGCTACAATTATCACAACATGTGGCAGTGGTGGTACATACTATATCACTAGCTTCGGGTTGAATGTAACATCTTTGACAGCAGCTGAGACTTTCTGCTTTGTCTTGAACGAGCGCTAATTGGTGAATATGGGTGATACGATTCAGTGAGCATTAGGAAGTTATCTGCTGTGATGGGTGAGCGTTGAATGTCATCATTATTGTTGTTGAGTTTAATTGTTGCATTTCTTATGGTTTAACATTTGTTTGGAATTTTCTCAATTTGTTGCAGCATTTTGAGTATGAAATAGACAAAGAGATGTAGAGAGCACAAGTGCATCAAACAATGGAGAAAATTTTAATTAATTAGTCACTAAGTAAGGTCGTCATTATGATGTTTACACTGTACGATTTTTTTGTTCTTCTCTTTTCTGCTCTTCACTTCAGTTCTTTTTTTAATTTTTGATGCAGTTTTGCCGCAACATTTGAATAATGAGACTGGTAGCATGAGTCTACCATGGTATTTATCGAGTATAAGTGCACATATGTACGCAAAATTTTAATTTGTAATATAAAATAGCTTTCACAGATAGTGGGATTTATAAATAGACTTACGCAAGGAAAAAAGTAGCCCCTTGGAATGCTTCTGGGAGTTCTTAAATATCTCTCACATGGTAAATAAGATCTCTACTGCAATTGTAATTTCTCCGCTTGTGAACCCTTACCACATCCCTTCTTATACCAACGAATACAGATTTTCAGAAAACTTTGGGAATTTTTACAACAAAGCTATTGCCAGCAGAAGAGGATAATAAATAATAATAATAAATTTTAAACGATTTCTGACACTTAGATTCTAAAGGTCCGGAAATTCTCGCACCACTGGAAGAATACAGAACAATTGCTTCTCTTTATCATTTATCATGATTTTATAATAATAAAATGCTAATGAATAAAAACCTATGTGTAGAAGTCGCCGTAGTCTAGTAGGTAGTGTGTTGGCTTATTAGACGCAAAGCCAGGGTTCGAGCCACAGGCCAAACATCAAAGACAAAATACAAAAAGTATTTTTCGGTGACTTCCTCTCAGCAGATTTCTGGAAAAAACTATGAGAGTAAATAAAATTGCCTGAAAATGTTTCTCAAAAATCTGTCGTTCGGAGTCGACTTTAAACTGTAGGTCCCACCACTCATGTATAAAATTAACACATACAACATAAGTGGTGTGAGAAACTAGGACGTTGTACAATGGGTCATTTCGACCTCCGGATACTGTACTTGTCTCAGTTGACAAGTACACGTCCTCTAACCTAACCTAACCTAAAACCCGTGTGTGTGAAGATAAATTCGAATTTAAAAAACAAAGACGCAAACCCACACTTTTAGCAGCGCCACTGCTTGCCACTAACAGGTTTGCTATTAACATAGCACTGTTAACTGTTTAACAGTGGTAAGAGTAGATTATTCTTCTGCATACTATTGACGTAAAATAAAATTCTCTTTATTATTTGCGAGCAGGTGTTGAAATGTAAAGGATGGTTGATAGTGATAGATGAAGAAAATTTTTCCAACTCTCAAACTCTATATGCTACTACCACGGTTCGAAAGAGGACCCTCTGGACTACCATTGGCATATAGTCTATATGGTGTACTGTTTCTTATACATATATTCCAAAATGGCCACCGATCTTCTTGAGAACTTTCATATATTTTTGGCCAAAATTGATATTTTCAAAATTTAAAATCTCAACTCTCAAAATTATTCCAGCTGTTTCACTACCACGGTTCGAAAGAGGATTTTCTGGACTATCATTGTCATATATTTTGTACTATTCTTATATGTTCCAAAATGGCCACTGATCTTCTAGAGAATTTTCAAGCAAAAAAAATTTTATATTCAAAATCAATTTTCTCAATACCATATCACTTTACATGTGACTATGTTGCTGATTATATTAAGAGGCCTTGCAACCTTCCTTTACATATATTGTGGTACTCATAGACCTAGAGCATTTCCCAAAATTAGTACCTAAACAATTGGGCTTATTCAGATGGATACTGTTAAATAGCTAACAGTGCTCTGTTAAGGGCAAATTTTGTTCTGTTAAGAGGAAATTTTACTCTGTTAATGCCAAATGTGGCGCAAAATTTATGGATTGCGTCTAGGATTTTCAAATTCCAATTTATCTTCGTACACATTTAAAAACTATGGACTGTTGCACATTATTTATTTCCCACTGTATATGGAAATGTTTACTGGCACAAATTCACTATTTAATGCTCTTGTGCATGCTTGTCTGTCTGTCATTTTTATTAACGGAAACGAATATTTTTAATAATTCATATGTCATGGCAGAAATAATTGCAAATGTTCACTCACGACTTTTTTGCACATTTTTGTGGCAGTACATTGAAAATGAGTTTCAAGGTCGTTAAAAAAGAAAAATTCCTGCCGCTTTGGTATTTTTAAAATTCATTGCACTACCATGTAAGCAGCAGCTATGGGTGGTAAATCTGTATCACTTGAATTAAAGCCATACAGGGAATAATTTAATGAATCTCTTGGGATTATCAGTTGGAAATTTTAATGGCTTGATTGAGACAGGAATATATGGTACTGTGGCAAATAAATATGCTTTCGAAAAACCTGTATTTTCAATAAAATTAAAGTGGCTGTTTGATGGATTGTTTCATACAAAATTCAAATAGATTCCTGTTCCTTTAAAGATTTTATTATTCTACTCTGGAATCTCTTTCAAACAAATAGTGTGTAATACTTTCATTAGTGTGTTGCAGAGTCTCGTACGAATATTCAACACACATGTCCACTTCAAACATTTACGATGGTTGGAGTTTCTAAAGCAAAGAAGTTTGTGTTGTTAACAGGAAAGTCAATTAAAACAAAACAAACTCATTTACAGAGCTGTATTTCGAAGACATTTCTTCTGTGTGTATGTGTGAACCTGAAAACATGGATGTGTTTATGTAGTTTGCAAATGGTTTCCAAAAGGACACAATATTTTCAAAGGAAATGCAATGCCAAGAACGCTCGTTGCAAAAATGACTCAATAGAATGCAATTGAGATGGTCTTGGTGTCTTACATCTACCATACATGGCTCTTAACACTAAATGGATTGGACTAACAAAACGGAACATTTGCTTGATGTACTCAAATACTTCAAATGCACGGACACATTTTCATAGCGGCAATGAAGGCAGATTGAAGGTTGCTGTAGTAGTAATAGTAGTAGGTAGTGTGTTCAAACCCAGGTCAGACTTCTGCAACAAACACGAAATTCGAAATAAATATCTTTGAAGACTTTCTCTCAACAGATTTCTGGCAAAAACTCTGCGAGTAAAATAAAATTGCCAGGAAAATTTTGTCAAAAATCTGTCGATCGGAATCGACTTTAAACTGTAGGTCACGCCACTCATGTATAAAATTAACACCCACAATATAAGTGGTGTAAGAAACTAGGTCGTTATATTGAATAAAGTGTTGTAATGTCCAATTATGTATGTAATGCTGCAGTGACTTATAAATCTGATTGATCGATTTGAGTGCAATTTCGTTTTAAGCGGTTTTTGATTTTTGTATCTTTTTGTGAGCCTTTAATAGTTTTTATAGACCTTGAAATAACCATTTAACATACATACTTTAATTATAATATTTACTTATCACACAACCCTCCTTTTTAAGCAATTTTAATTTCAGCATTCCTACTTACAATACCAGTGTAAAACACTCGATTAATTAGTTTCCCTTTTAATCACATGATTATCGAACAGGAATTTCTTTCATTTCACATTGAGTAACGGTAAATAAACCGTTAATATTGCATAATGATCTAACAGAACTTTATTCATGCACTCACTGCTATAACCGTTACAAATGCAAAGCCAGTAATCTACTACATTCATTGGATTGTTAATGCTCTCGCTCTCTCTCTCTCATATTCTCACGAAAACACGTACATATCTACGCACAAAGTTTATTAAATCCATAGACATTGTATAGGAGTATGAACTAAGATGAAATACCGAATGGAATACTTAGAGGAAAATTGTAATTTTGTGAACACATTAAAGGCAGGAATTCGTGCTAAGAAGATCATCATCATTATTTTCAATTTCATTCTGCCTGCAGAGAGAGAAGTATTTTCATAGGAATTTAATATGTTTGCAATGGTATGTGGGAATATAATAAGAGGAGTTTTTCTTTTTCTTCTTTTACTTGGCTTTATATCCTTGTATGTTTTTCTAATGAAATTACTAATTTATTTATACCTGCTGTAGTCCTTAGTAATGTCTGAAAAGTTACTACAGTTTAGAGTTTATTGGTAACGTTATTACCCTAAGAACAAGAGTTTTGTCCACAACCATATTACCAAAATGCCGAAAAAGAACATCTTACTGCACTCGTAGGCGATTATAGTCATTATTTGTACGTTTAGGGGGGTATTGAGGCACCATTCGTGGGTGCAGATTGAGGTTTTTCAATGTGTGGTTATTTATTTAGAGCGTTCGAGTTCAAAATTCGATGAAGCTTTTAAAAGTGTATTTAAGCAAACGAAGTTTTAAAAAAATTTCTACAGATGGCGGATGTTATTGCTGTTGCATTTTTTTCAAAGATTTGTGCAGCCAGCGTGAACATGTGTAAATTTCAATGTGATTTTGTTTAATATAATGTTTTTATATCTTTTATTTTCTCCTCTTCGAACATATTGTTACGAAAATGAAGATTCTAGATACTGGTTTTTAAAATTATAAACAAAAGCTTTAAAAAAAAAAACAAAACAATGCAGTAAACAAACCTGTTTACAAATTATCGTACTGCTTAATATAAAAACAAACACCAGTATAAAAAAATTGTAAACAAGTAAACAAAAATCCACAAACAACACTACAAGAATAAATGTAAAAAACGATATTTACATTTACAGAGATTTTGAGAAGGCGAAGCCATGAACATTCGCCTTCATAAACATTCATCAGACTGTTGACTCTGCCATATAAAAGGCAAGGCAAAGCAGGCGACAGTAGTTAGTGAAGTTCAGTCAGTCTTGTGTGAAGACGGGGTATGTTTGTAGAGATTAATCGTGGTTTCAAGATCTACGTTACAAAGATCTGTCGAATGATTGTCTAGTAATTGTTATTGTTTATGCAAAGGGTATAAACAGAGGAATAACAAAGAAAAGCAATTGCTGTTGTTTACATCAAGTTGTGAACAGTGACGTACAGAATTGTGCGAATAATAAAGAACTTTAATTAAAACTAAACACAAATTTATTTTTATTTCATTTGCAATCTGCGAGCTTATATTTTAAATGCTTTTAAAGAAGTAAAAACGTAGCAATATTTTATGTTTCTTTTGATTTAAAGAAATTTAAACTTAATTTTACATTCGCAAACATACAGGCAGACGAATGTTTACAGGCCACAGGATAATAAAGCGAGCATGGCAGTGTGTCATTATTATCAACTTTATTTCTTCATTCACAAAATGGATATAAATTGTAGCGTTGCTTTAAATTCTAATCTCTCCCCTTGGCTCTGCCTATTTCCTTTGTAGACAAAGTAAAGACCATTCAGAGAAGGTCCTTGTGACAATGATGTGACACATCGCACATCATATTTGATGACGGTCATAATCGTAAAAGAAATACGATTTTTTTTTTGTATTAACAACCACAACGATAATCATGAAAATAATAATGTTGCAGAGAATAATGATGTTATTAATAGCGATGGTATTAATAAGTGAATGAAACAAAGTTTATTGACTGTCATACAAAATGAACAAATTGATCGTATAATAAGCTCCTCCTGCCAATAGCTCTTCTTTATTTAGAAATACGAGTATAATAGGTAAGCTCACAGAAGGGGAACGTGAACTGTCACAGAATGTGCTGTCCTTAACAAAGCAAAGTAATAAGCGTGTAGAGAAGGAGGTTTACAAATTATTAACATTGTCAAATTTTTTTTATACATGAAAGTGGATAGGGCGGGTCATCTATCGGTACTAATTTGAACCATCGGTTATATTGAATCTGACAATACTTATGTCATTCTCTTCTGTATTCGGTATATTTTCCTCACTGAACGTAATTAATCGATTTACGCTTGTGCAACGTTGGGATTTATTGGGCCAACGAGACACTGCACAATGATGTTGATTTTGCCAAACAAAAAAAAAAACCATCTTTTCCGATGAAGCTCATTTTCATCTTGGTGGTGATGTTAATAAGCGAAATGGCCATATTTGGTGCTCAGAAAACCCACACGTGCTCTTACAGAAGCACATGCACCCATTACGAGTGTCTGTTAGTGCGGTTTGTGAAGCGCAGGCATCACTGGCTCATATTTCTTTGAAAATTAGGACGACACAACCATTACGGGCAATGGTAACTAATTTTTTTGTACCCGCTCTTCATGGTATTAATGTGAACGCTGTTTGGTTTCAACAGGATGATACAGCTTGCCACACATCTCATGCCACAATCGATTTATTGCGTCAAACAGTTGATGACCGTTTAATTAGCTGAAATGGTGATGGCAATTTGTCGCCAAGAAGATGCAATTTGACACAGTTGACCTACTACCAGTACCAGTCATCAATCACATGTTTATCAAAAAAAAACTTGATTAATTAAACTGAAAGAAAGGAAAAAAAACAGAACAAGAAAAAATAAAAAGGATTGAATCGCCGCAGTCGAGTGTTGGTAGTGTGTTGGCTCATTAAACGTGAGATCGTGGTTACAGCTCAGACATCTCAAACAATATTAAGTATGAAGGAAAAATATTCCTTTCTACTGCATCCACGTAGTAGTCTTCAGGCAAAGGCTCTGTGAGTAGCTCTGTAGCTTTTCTAAAATCTATCGTTCGGAATCGAATTTAAACTGCAGGTAGTCTGAAAAACTATGTCGTAATCCTGACTGAAAGACTGTAATCAAGAAAGCAATTAAATGTTGTTTCTAGTCAACGACAAATTGCAACCTTATTATTATAAAAGCTGTACAATACCATTCATCAGTCTGCTGTTTATCTGGAAAACTTATTATTATTTGAACTGAAAGGTAAAAAAGAAAAATAAAACGCATAGAAAGAGAATGAAAAAGATAATATAAATACGCTTTGTATAGCACTGTTACCCTTAAACTAAACAGAACGAATATTTGTTACAATTACGGCCTGGCTTTTTGAAATCAAATTTTTCTTCATATCAGTCACTTTGCATTCAGAAAATTTGCCAGCAGAGTGCTGAAGTGCGGGTTACTGCAGGACGTATAATTTTTCATATGAACTGCAATTTTGATTGTAAAATCTTTGGTGTTTTTTCCAGGAATTTTACAGCAGGTTTCATAAAATATTCTCCTTTGAAATATAAATATTATTTTGATTTAAAAACATACATTTCAAGAAATTAATTATTACTATGCCTTTGAAAATATGTTGCCTGCAAATATTATGTTCGCGTTCTGCTAGTAATTTGAAATTATTTTTGGTTCTGTGTTTCCAAGATCCCTGTAGCAGAACTTTCATTCATTTCAAATTCTTTAGAATTTTATTTAACTGACACTTCTTTTGCCGAAATTTAAATTAAAATTCTCAACACATTCAATTGAAATTTAATTGCTTGTCATTGAAATCATAAAACCGCCTTCTGTTTGTTCGTGGAAGTGTTGCAAATAAATACGCCACTGCCTTACAAATTCTTGACGAAAGGGTACATATGTATGTATGGGTGTGTAGGTGTATGCTCACATGATGTACGTTTTTCAATTAAATTCACCAAAAAAGGTGCAAAGAAAACAAAGAAGAGAAGAAAACGGTTGATTTGCATCTTAAGACAGGAGTTCGTTCTTTATAATGAAATGTTGCAGAGAATGAAGATGTTGCTGTAGTTGTAGTTGCTTCATGCAGAAACACTTTTACAACTTTAACAAGATAAATGTGTGAGTGTATGTATGTGTGTGCATTGTGTAACTCTTTTGATGTATTAAAAATACACCTCTTCCATTCAACATATTCAAAGTGGATGCACTAACACAATTACATACTCATTTACAAGTGCATATGCGTTACTTGTTTCTCTATTCATTCATTATCTCAATGCTAATTACGTTTGCCATGTTACACCTCATTATGGCTGTCATAATGAAGAGCAGCAACGCTTGCAGTTGCAGTTGCTGACAAGTACACTCTTAACAAGTACTTTTATTTCAATTCGTACGTATCCATTCAAATTAAAAGTACTTCTGAAGTGAATTTCTATTCAATAACGCATTCTGTAAACCTGTTAAGTACCATGTATTGATAGAATTAAAATTAAAATTAAAATTAACCCTAATTGCGTAAACATTGTAGACTGCGTATGCATGAAACACTTGTCCTAAATGTGATGTGATTTCGTGGGGAAAATGTGTATTATTTTATGAGTTCTCTCTCTCACAGTTTTTTTTTCTTTCCAACGAAGCCACGAACATTCGCCTTCTAGAACATTCATCAGACTGTTTACTCGGCCATATAAAAGGCAAGGCAAAGCAGGCGAGTGAGTTAGTTCAATCAGTCTTGTGTGAAGACTCGGTATGCTTGAAGAGATTAATCGTGGTTTGAAGATTTGTGGAACAATTGTTATTGTTATTGTATAAACAGAGGAATAAAAAATTGTTGTAAAATTGTTGCATAAGTTGTGAACAGTGGCACCCAGATTTGTGTGAACAATAAAGAATTTTAATTAAAACTAAAGACAAATTTATTTTAATTTAAAATATAAGCTCGTGGATTGCAAATAAAATGAAAATAGATTTGTGTTCAGTTTTAATTAAAATTCTTTATTATTCGCACAATCCTGTGTGCCACTGTTCACAACTTGATGTAGACAACAACAATTGCTTTTCTTTGTTATTCCTCTGTTCACACCCTTTGTATAAACAATAACAATTACTAGACAATTATTGGACAGATCTTTGTAACGGAGATCTTCAAACCACGATTACTCTCTTCACACAAGACTGACTCAACCTAACTCACTCCGTCGCCTGCTTTGCATTGCCGTTTATATGGCCGAGTAAACAGTCTGATGAATGTTCTTGTATGCGTATTTTCATAACTTCACCTTCTCGAAAGCTCCATAAATGTAAACATCGTTATTTACGTTTATTACTGTAGTGTTGTTGGTATATTTTTGTTTAGTTGTTTGCCATTTTTATGCTGGTGTTTGTTGTTATATTAAGCAGTGCGATAATTTGCAAACAGGCTTGTTTACTGCATTGTATTGTTTTTGTAACTTGTGTTTATAATTTTAATATTAAGCGATGTAAAAAAGCAAAACACTAGTATCTTGATTTTTCATTATCGTAACAATATTTTTATATTTTGAAAACAAAGGGCTATTTAGTTGAACTCAAGCACCTATTTTATCTCTTAAAGCAACGTATATGATGAATTTACCAAACCTGAAATTCATATGCAAAGACGATTTAATTATTTAAAATTAATTTAAACTTGTAATCGAGAAAATGTCCCTTTTTAACATTTGAATTTTAGAATCATTTTAGGATAATAAAATTTGTCAATTATTTTCTGCAGCTCTAAGCGCCGGAAAAACAATTTATTTCGAAACAATTTTTTCTTTTTCTTTATTATTATGGCAATGGCGTCATTGACATTGACGACCATTAAGACACTTAATATTTCCCCAAGACTTTAGGGGAAGCACTTAAGAATCACAGACTGTATAAAAAGAAAATATGGGGGCATAAAATCATAAAAATCTGGAATTATTTTATTATTTTTACAACACTTGAAATTGTTTTCACCTCTTGGCAAAAGGAGATTTCAATATGTCGCATTATACTGTTTTTCTTTTCTTCTTCCTTATTTTTTTTCTTATTAAAGTTAGTTGGTATCGTACTTTCTAGTGTCACAATAACACTGTTTGCAACACAAAGTTCCGCAGATAATATGTGAGGGGTAGTTGAAAATTTTACAGAAAAATGATTTTCTGAAAAAAGAAAAAAAATGTTTTAATGAAAACTTTTGTAGGCAACAGTATTTTTTAATAAAAATTGTTAACAAAGATAATATAGGGTGAGCCGTTTATAAGTTTAAATTTAAAAATGCAATTAAAACAAAAAGGGTTTGAAATTTGGCCAAATTTCTTTCTTTCTTGTGAAGTACAATTGTTCCGGTTAGAAATGGAATATTATTTCATTCATATGGCTGTCGCGGCAGGCCTAATTTAGAGTATAGCGTCGTATCCCTCACGAATGTTGGCCTTCAAATGCCCAATTACCTCTGATTTGTCCGCATAACACTTTTCTTTAGGGACGTCCCACAGAAAATAGTCCAACGGTGACAAATCGCAGCTTCTTGGCGGCCAATTGCCCTCACCAATTCGTCTCATTAAACGGCCATCAAACGTTTGACGCAATAAATCGATTGTGGCATGAGTTGTGTGGCAAGCTGCACCATCCTGTTGAAACCAAACATCCTTCATATCAATCTCATGAAGAGCGGGTACACAAAAATCCGTTATCATGGTGCGATAGGTGTCTACATTTTCAAGCCGCACCAAGCAGGCACTCGTAATTAATGTATTGGCTTCTGTAAGACTACATGTGGGTTTTCTGAGCCCAAAATACGGCCATTTTGATTATTAAAGTTCTCACCGAGATGAAAACATGATTTGAGTGGATGGTCATGTGGCTTTAACTCTTGAAGGCGCCATACCGAGAACTTTTCGCAAAATTCGATGTAAAATGTTGCTTGAAATGTTCAATTCTTGAGAATGATGACGAGTTGATGTTGATGGATTCTCACAAACACTCTCAGCCACAACTTCCATATTGTCGTGTGTACGCCCTGTACGAGCACTCCGTCCTCATTTGCAAAGAAATATGGGCTATGCGCACCAAATAATCACTCATAATGGGTGCATTTGCTACTGTAAGACCAAGTGTGGATATTCTGAGTCTCAAATACGGCAATTTTGCTTACTACTCACAAAGATGAAAATGAGCTTCATCCGGAAGGATGGTTTTTTTGTTTTTAAATCGACATCATCTTGTAGTTTCTCGTTGGCCCAATAAATCCTAACGTTTCTCAAGCGTAATTCGATTCATAAGGTTCAGTATAGATAATACACTGAATTTTGTGACAGAATTGAATGACATAAGTATTGTCAGATGTGAAATAACCGATGGTTTAAATTTAACCCGATAGATGGTCCAGCCGATGAAAAACATGTTCGGCCAATTGTCTTTGTTTTGGAAATAAATTTTCAATAAATCCCAACGTAGCTCATGCGTAAATCGAATCATTACGTTGAGTGGAGATAATATACTGAATTTTGTGACAATATAGAATGATATAAGTATTACCAGATGTGAAATAACAGATACGAAATTGAAAAAATTATCCTTCGGAGGCTCCCTGTCGGCAGTCTTCTGACAAAAACTCTGAGAGTTGAATATAATTGATATGAAAAGTTTCTCAAATCTATCATTCAGAGTCGACATTGAATAAAATTAAATGGATGGCGTGAAAAACTACTTCGTTATACTGACTAAAGGATTATAATGACCAATGAAGTAAGTAAGTAAAAATGTGAATCGTAAACAGTCTTCATTGCTTATTTGGAATTTTGAAATAAATGATTTCTTACTTCATCTATTACCCTCATTGTGCAGTGTGCAGCCCTTGCTTCTTCTTGCCTGGTTTGGAGGAACTTGGTCAGTATAGAGACTGCGTTCACCTGTGACGCCCCAAACGGACCGCTATTCGTGCTCAAGTAAGCTTTTGTTATCAAAGTTACCACTTCAACCTAATAACCCTCGTATAGTTTACATACATAATTGGTCGTTACAACCCTTCAGTGAGGATGCTAGTTTCTCACACCACTTATGTTGTGTGTGTTAATTTTGTACATGAGTGGCGGGACCTACAGTTTAAAGTCAACTCCAAACGTCCCTCGTATATTTTATAAACAATAAAAAGTGATTTCTTTCAGATGCAAGAATCTACAACTAAAACTGAAACAATTTTCAAAAGGAAAATCTTGGCGAGCATAAAGAACAGTAGTTGGAATGCGGCGGTTACTTGCAACTTGTAACTGATACGTACCACATGATACTACACGCACACAACAACGGCAACAATATTATTGCAAAACATAATGGTTAATAAAAAGTAAAACTTATTTCTTGCAGTTCTCTTTACTTTTATTTTATTTTTCTTGGGGTTTTATTCGCCCCTTTCTTTGAGCTTAAAAAACAACTTTACGGCACAAAAGTAACCAGCTTGAGTTCAGTTCATGTAATCTGATGTAAATTTTCTAATTACAGCAGTATGGTGACAGGCAACAACTACAACTACAAGGCTAGGGAAACAAAGAAACAAAATGTAAGAATGTAAACAACTCAGGTTTCTCTTTGGTGTTCTTTGAAAGGATGCTGAACATTTGGTTTCGTATTTCAAGATGCACACGCCTTTCTCTATGTAGAACTTTTTTGTTTTATAAATTCGCTACTGTTGTTGTTGTATTGGATGTATTGTTAAATTACCTCGAATGCTTAGCATGCGAAAATTAAAAAAAAATAAAAAGTTTTTGAGAAACTGAAATAAAAAAGATGACGAAATTACGCCCTGAGTTATGGAACCGTATATCAATACGGATAAATTAAATTCTTTTTAAAAAAGAGGCCCATAAAGTAATTTTATGACGAATTTATTTTCATTTCCAGGACAAACCTTACATATCCCCTGAATTTTCATGTGCCTGGCCAACAGTTAAATTGATTGCAGCAGACTCAACAACAGCTGTTGTACCTCAACATGAAAATGATGAAATCACAAATACACACACACATATTCGCATTTAGCACTTGTTAAAACTGTCTTTGACATTTCAGAAGAGAATGTGTTGGATTCATGTGCATGGAATTCATGTCCATTCAATTGATTTTTCTATTTTCGTTGAAACAAAAAAAAAAAAAAAAAAAAAAAATTCAAAAAATGTTTCCTGATGATTCTGGTGCTCATTTTTTTTAATAATTTTTGTTTGTATTTGTTTTGAAAGAAATATTTGCATGATTTCTCTTTAGGCCCCCTCCCTTTTCCCCCAAAATATGGAATAATGTATGAATATGTGATGAAATCCGCATGGAATGTCTACATAGGAAAATCCTACTCTTTCACGTTGCTGCATGGCAGTTATTTGCAGGATTTTATGTAACTGACTGTGCATCTGACTGCCTTCTGCTTCTGTTGGCCATGCTATTCACTTTGTCGTGTTCATGACAAAAAAATAATGTGAAGATGATGTTCTTGATGTTAATGTCCGTGCAAGTGTTGCTATTCCCATTGCTGTTGTATGTTATTATTGCTGACACAAAATATAAGATATCCTACTCCATTGTCGATTATAGCATGGTATTCACTGTAAAAACGTAACTCTTTTCTGATTCATTCTCTTTCTTCTCTACATTCTCTAGAAACGTACAGGTTTGATGGGAGGATGTCTTTTCATTATTCGTTTACTTTGTGCTGTATTGGATATTTGCAATCGAATACTGAAATACCTAAATCAATAAATGCTGTATTAAACGGAAATAAATTTCCAGCATCATACCTTCACAGAATGGACTTTCATTCTGTACAATACCAGCCATCAGTCTGCTTTTTATCAAGAAAAACATGATTATTAGAACTGAAAGATAGAAAAGAAAAATAAAAAGCATAAAAAGAGAATGAAAAAGATAATATAAATACGCTTTGTATAGCACTGTTACCCTTAACCTAAACAGAACGAATATTTGTTACAATAACGGCCTGGCTTTTTGAAACCAAATTATTCTTCATATCAGTAACTTTGCATTCAGAAAATTTGCTAGGAGAGTGCTGAAGTGGGGGTTACTGAAAGACGTATAATTTTTCGTATGAACTGCAATTCTGATTGTAAAATCTTTGGATTTTTTTTTAGGAATTTTACAATGGGTTTCATAAAATATTCTACTTTGAAATATAGATATTATTTCGATTTAAAATAGTACATTTCAAGAAATTAATTATTGCCATGCCTTTGAAAATGTTTTGCCTTCAAATATTGTGTTCGCGTTCTGTTAGTAATTTGAAATTATTTTTGGTTCTGCATTTCCTAGAACACTTTAGTTGTCCCTTTTAAATGTGGCAGAACTTTCAGTCATTTCCAATTCTTTATAATTCTGTTTAACTGATATTTCTTTTGCCGAAATTTAATTAAAATCCTCAACACATTCAATTGAAATTTAATTATTTGTCATTGAAATCATTAAACCCCCTTCTGTTTATTCGTGGAAGTGTTGAAAAAGAACCGCCATCGTTCTACAAATTCTTGATGAAAGGACACATACATATGTATATGTGTGTATGTGTATGCTCATATTATATACGTTTTTCAATTAAATACACAATTAAAGTCTGAGACAGGGGTTTAACCACAGGCTCTCGTGTAATAATTCAACACTCTGCCTTCTAGACTACGTCGACTTTCATACACATACATACATACATAATTGTCAGGATTACAACCTGGTTTTTCACACCAATTATGTTGTCTGAATTAATTTTATATGTGAATGGCAGGACCTACAGTTTAAAGTCGACTATGAACGACAGATTTTTGAGAAACTTTTCCTGGCAATTTTATTTTCTCTCAGAGAAAATCGGCTAAAAGGAAGTCACCGAAGAAATATTTTTTTTTCATATTTTCGTTTTGATGTCTGACCAGGGGTTTGAACCGTGGCCTTGCGTCTAATAAGCCAACATACTACCTACTAGACTACGGCGACTCCGCACGTCGGCTTTCGCGCGGTATAACTTATACGTATACATATTTTGATTCTGGTGCGGTGCGAAGATTTACTCTTAAAACTAAAATTAATTGAAGTCGCCGTAGTCTAGTAGGAAGTGTGTTGGCTTGTTAGACGTAAAGCCACGGTTCAAACCCCAGGCCAGACATCTAAACACAATACAAAAAATATTTCTTCAGCGACTTCCTCACAGCAGCGAAAAAGTTTCTCAAAAATCTGTCGTTCGGAATCGACTTTAATACTATAGGTTTTAACAATATTATATCTAAAAATTAACACACACAACATAAGTGGTGTGAGAAACTAGGTCCAATAGGACCAATTACTTTATGTATGTACGTAAAAATAATGCCCCTGACTTATTGACTATAGAAACTACTTTCAAGGCATTCCCCTCCACTCCCTCCTTACAAACTACTTTCTGATGTCGATATAGAAAAATAATTAATTTCTCTTACTCTACATAGATTGTAGCCCTTGCTCTGACCAACTTCTTTGATGAGTTTAATGGAAGTCGGTCAGTACAGGAACTGCGCTTAACGGTGGCGTCACAAAAAGCCGCTGTGCATGCTCAAGTGTGCTTTGGTAATCAAAGTTATCACTTCGACTAAACTAAACCCAACTCTACATACACCAAAATTATGTTGTAGAAGTCTTCTATAGAAACAAATAAAATTTCAAAACTTAAAAAAACAAATCAGCACACACATACATATGTATGTATATAAACCTGCAAATGGTCCATGCAATTAATATTTGCAAAATTATATTGAAAATGAATTAAAATTTCTATTAAACGAATATAGAAACCATAATCTGGTGCTTTGAAATGATTTATGAATTGTTTTTCAGCTTTTTTATTATAATTTCGATGTTTTTTTTTCAACAACAAACAATTAAGCCACGAAATGGATTGTTTTGTGCAAATTCAATTATTCATTCATTCAATTATTATTGTTATTAATATTTATAACACCACCACGTTTGTTTCTTTTCACAAAAAATTGCCTTTGTAGCTGTTTCAGCGTTGGAATAATAACAAAAATATTTGTTTTCAATAAATTAAAATTAAATTGTCATAAAACAGCAAATGAAACAATAACACTGAAATAAATTAATAGAAAAATATTCAAAAATTAATAGAAACAGTTAGTTACACAGTTATGTGTTATTGTACAGTTATTATTGTAAATCATAAAAACAAACCATAAAAAGCCATCATTTTTCACTCTTTTGTTTTTTGTTTTGTTTCATAATTTTTATTTGCTTTTACAAACGGTGTGTTAATGTACAGAATGACTAACTCAACACTCTATAATTCAAACTCAAGCCACAGGAAAACAGTACAGTACACACATACGAGTACATATGTATGTATGTATTGGTTATAATAATTTAGTATTGTTTTGTTTTTAAATGCTCATATTTCTTTAGGTGTAAAAACGTAAACAAAAACTCCAAAACAATAACAACTGCTGAGTATGTTCTGTAGCTTCGTAATAAGTTAAGCGGTTAGTACGGTTCCTAATTTAAAAAAAACTCGGTTTTTTTTTGCCGCGATTTTAGCTACTATTGGGCCTTAGAATTAAGGTAGAAATCTTCTTTTTCCTAAAAACGATACGAAAAAAGGAGACAAATGCAAAATAATACTTCACTTGCACGCAACTTAAACGCGTCTTCTCGGGATCACTTTTTTCTACTTGGCAACCACGATTTGGCAAAAACTATTTAATCGATTTCGCTGAATTTTTGGGAGCCCGACCTATATTTTTGAACCGTCAATTATTAATGATTTTATAAAACAATTGGGGTAGAAAAAATAGATGAAAAAAGCAAAAAAACTAATATCACAGACAGCCAATAAAGCCCGGTATACGCAAGTTTATCGCTAAAGTTCCTGAAATTGGTTTCATTGTTAAACCACCAAGACATGAGTGTGCTAGTACAGGGCGTACATCCGAAAATGTCGAAGTTGCAGCTGAGAGTGTGCGTGAGAATCTCTCAACATCAACTCGTCATCGTTCTCAAGAATTTAACATTTCAAGCACCATTTTGCGTGACCCCACCATAAATTTTCAAGGTCCGAGGAGAAAATTTCGACACAACAGTAAATGTCATGCTCTTCTAGCCCAGTACGACTATAAAACAGAAAAGAAAACAATTCCGATATCTCTCGACGGCTTCTTTATGGTCGTTCCTGTTGCCGTAGTCTAGTAGATAGTGTGTTGGGTTGTTAGACGTAAAGCCAGGGTTCGAGCCCCAGGCCAGACATCAAAACAAAATACAAAAATTATTTCTTCGGAGACTTTCTCTCAGCAGATATCTGGCAAAAGCACTGAAAGTAAATAAAAATTGCCATGAAAAGTTTCTCAAAAAAAAATCCCGTCGTTCGGAGTTGACTTTAAACTGTAGGTGCCGCCACTCATGTATAAAATTAACACACACAACATAAATGGTGTGAAACTAGGTCGTAACCCTAACTGAAGGGTTGTAATGACCAATTATGTATATAAGCACCATTTTACTTCGAATTTTGAGAAAAGTACTTGGTATGACGCCTTACAAAGTTCAATTGGTTCAAGAGTTGAAGCCTCGCTAGATGAGTCAACGAGAACCAGCACGATGATGTCGATTTTGGCAAAACAAAAAGTCATCTTTTCATCTCGGTGAGAACTGTAATAAGCAAAATGTCCATATTTGGTGCTTAGAAAACCCGCACGTGGTCTTACAGAAGCCAGTGCACCGATTACGATTGCCCCTTTGGTGTGGCTTGTGGAGCGGAGTCATGACTGGCCCATATTTCTCTGAAAATGAGAACGCCGCTACTATTACGGTCAATGTAGACACCCATCGCACCATGATAACCAATTTTTTTGTACCTACTCTTCATTGTATTTATGTGAACGATGTTTGGTTTCAACAGGATCGTGCAACTTAAAGATTCATTTTGATTTTTGCTTTCAGACACATCTAACTCCTTCCTATATTTTGAAAGGAATGTCGTACCACTGCCGGACTTCATAATGAATTGAAATTTTTTTTAACAAATAATCAAACGTGCTGTCCTCTTTAACATATACAAAGACTCATTTAAAATAAATGTAGGGTGCCCTGGTAGTCTAGTGGGTAGTGTAACGCGAGGGTCGTGGGTTCGATTCCCACCAGAGACTCTGGTATGTGACACTACAACGAGCATATGGTCAAATAATTTGTATTGTGATTATTAAATAAATAAATAAAATAAATGTATCTTTCTAAACAAAAAGTCTTAAAAAGACCCTTAGGAGGTTTACAAATCCCTTAAAAAAAGAGTAAATAAACAAACAAAACTGCACTCAAATATTTTCTACTCCTTGGTCTCACATCCTAATAAATTTAAATGTTAATTCCATAATAGTGAAGGTTGCAAATGGGATTAGCCGAACGTTCACGATACGTAATGGAATAATATGTTCGTTTGCAATACACGAAAATAATACAAATGCTAACCGAAATTTCATTACGGTCGGGTAATCGTTTTCATTGCCTTTTATATGCTAGAAACGCACCACATGTGCCATTACATTTCGTGGACGTTCGGCTAATGCTAGCTTTAATTTCCTAATAGTTAAGGCTGTAGCTTTATATTCGCCGTAGTCTACAAGGTAGTTTGTCGGCTTGTTAGACATAAGGCCACGGTTCAAATCCCAGGTCAGACATCAAAACGAAAATACGAAAAAAATAACTTCGACAAATGCCTCTCAGCAGATTTCTGGCAAAAAGTTTTGATAGTAAATGAGACTGCCATGAAGAGTTTCTTAAAAAACCTGTCGTTCGGAGTCGACTTTAAACAAAAGGTCCCGCCACTCATGTATAAAATTAACGCACACAACATGAGTGGTGTTGAGAAGCTAGGCCGTAATCCTGACTGAAAGGTTGTAATGACCAATTATGTATGTAGGTTAAGGCTGTAGTTTGCAAATAATTGTCCTGAGCCACCTATTTGTCAAATCAATGTCAATCTTCTCTTGGCCATCAATTAAATTTGATTTTCCTTTCCTATCCGTTTCTGTAATAAACAAAATTTGCATGGATTTCTTTCATAGATTTTCCATTTTAAATTCCCCTGTTTGCTAATCCCTTTATGGCTATCGCCTTTTATTATTTTGTCTCATATTAGGGTTGTTGTTGTTGCTGTTTAAGCATAAAACAAAATTTTAAAATTATTTCTAATATCGCATACAAATGTTTTTGGTAAATTACACACACACACACTCAAATCTATTCGTTATTAGTTGTTATTGTTATTGCTATTACGGTTCGTTTATGTTATTGCTGTTCTCTTTATTTATTTTTGATTTTTTTTTTGCGCTCCCTCTCTCTGTATATGATTTTTGCTAACGTTGCTGTTCATTATTGTACTCCCGTGTATAAGAGGGTAAGCGTGTTATTGCTTTTGCCTTTGTAAACATATAAGTATGTGCGTACGTGCGGTTGTATATTTTTTATATTTTTTTTTCTTCTCAAATTCAATTGAAAGGCGTTTACGCCATAAAAGTGTAGAGAAACGTTCTGATACGTGCGTAAGTAAAAATTTGTTGCTTTCGTTTAATATCAGGAACGTTTATGCTCATATTGTTTTTGTATTTGTTATTGTTTTGTTGTATATATGTTCGTTTATCCAAAAATCTCTTCATAGAAACTAAATGTTAACTAAACTTTACTGCCAGCAAATATAACAATAGAATTGTGCTCATTCCGTGAAGTCCTTGGCATTAAAGGAATTTCTTTTTATTCATTTGATGGAATTTGTTCCGTTTTAATGAAGAGTGTGGGGGGCTTTGTATGCGTAAAGGCCAGTTTGAAGCCTAAGTATAGTTTTTTTTAAGTAATTTTTCTTTTATTTTCAATGCAGTTATTAAAACTACTTGAAATGAAATGAAATATTACTATTATGGGAATAGTAGCTTTTTTCTTATATAATTTGCTTAAAAAAACTTTGTATATTTATTTGTTAATTAATTAGTAATTATGATGAATTTATTGCCCACAGCATTAAATTAATATGGTATTATTAGTCTTCTTATATCTACAATGGCATTATTATTGTATTAAACACAATATACCCCCTCTGACGTATGATGAATAAATAATTGGATACTGATGTGTAGTGTTTGGTACTCATACGCACAGGGTGGCGTATGATTGACATGCAATTCATGATTTTTTAAACAGAATTTTTCCAAAAAAAAAGTTATGATAATAACTATTGAATACAATCTAATAAGAAGGATTACTGTATTGTTCACGAAATAATAAAAAGTCGTTTATATAATGACTTATCAGACATTAATATACTTGCCAAAACTGGACGAAAAACCTCTTAGAAAAGTTTATAAGATATGCGAGGCTTGTTAGAAAAGAATGTAAATTAAATTCCTAGCAGTTTAATAAAGCCTTAAACATCTTCGCCGTTTCATGAGTTTGAACGTCTCCAACGATTTTAGTCTTTATTTATTGATTCAAAGATACAACTTCTGGGAACCATAAGGGCACACAATTAATTGCCCCGAAGCACGTTCCTACGTAAGAGAATCGGTCCAGTATGGGTTGGCGATGATTTCCGCATCCGATTCAACAGTGACCTGCATGAGCTACTCAACGACACAGACGTTGTGCAGCGCCTACGCTGGCTCGGCCATATCGTTCGAATGGAGGAGAATGCTCCCGGGATCTGCGGAATTCGACGAAGAGGACTGGAAGGACCAAATCGAGGAAGCCCTGTCAGCGTTTGATGTGGACAACTGGCGTAGACGTTAAAGAAGCAGAGGCGCCTGGAAGGATGTGTTAAGGCAGGCCGAAATCCGTTAATCGTAAGTAAGTAAGTAAGTGAGAAGTACGTTTCCTGAAGTCACCGTAATCTAGTAGGTAGTGTGTTGGCTTATTACACGTGAGGCCACGGTTAAAACCACACGTCAGACAACTTCAACAAAATGAAATCAGAAAAGATATTTGTTCGGCGATTACTGGCAAAAACTCTATGAGAGTAAATAAAATTGCAATGAAAAATTTCTGAATTAAAAAAAAAAACTGCAGGTTCCGCCACTCATGCATAAAATTAACACACACAACATAAGTGTTAGGAGAAACTAGGTCTTAATCCTGTTATGTATGTAATTAAGTTCCTAGTATTTTAATAGAATTGGAGCAATGCCTATCGCTTGCCATAGCCTTAAACATATCACTGCTTTCATAACTTTATGGTGAGAGATTCGATGTTTTATTCTTTATTTATTTTGTTCAAAGAGGAAGCATTGATTACAACTTTTTGCAATCGTTGCCCCAAAGTACGTTCCCTAGATCATTAAAAGTGTTTTTCTTTTTAAGCGTATAATTAAGTCTCCACTGTATATACTATATGGTATGATTGTCGTACCATATATCCCCTCTATGGGGGGATCGGGAAGATTATTGAGTTTCTTGAACGCATTATTTGCTCAGGGATTAAAATTTCTTTAAAGTTTCCACAATTTGATACTGAATTGCTCGAGTTTGTTTTATTTTGCGACTGAAACTACTTTCCTAAATACTTCAAAAAATACTTTACTAGTCAATTTAAATTCATATTCATTGCATTCATTTTTGTTTCATTTTGATTTCGTTTTTTATTTCTCTTCAATAAATTAAAAGTTATTGAACAGTTTTTATGCAGCGAAACTTTAAATGAAATCTCAATAAGCAATTGAAAAAAAGGGGGGAATAAAAGATTTAAACAAACACGAAATTGAAAAAGTTGAAATGATATCACGAATGATTTTTTTTTTATTTTTTTATAGTTTTAGTTTGCAATTCTCTTCGCTTCAGTAGAAGCAAGAATTATACTCTTTTTAATGAAATTTTCTTAGTTCAAGTATCCATTTCCAAAGAATTAATGATGACTGGGAGTAAAAGGCGTTGGGAAGAGCAAGTAGGCAAATGCATAAACAGATGTATTAGTGTTTAAAAGAGCAGACCCCTATCTCACCATGATAACCTATTATTTTGTACCCGCTCTTAATGGTATTGATATGAACAATGTTTGGTTTCAACAGGATGGTGCAACTTGCGTCACATCTTATGCCACAATCGATTTATAACGCCAAACGCTTGATGGCCGTTTAATTAGTAGAGATGATGATGATGTCAACCGCCAAGAAGCTGAGATTTGACACCGTTTGGAATATTCTCTATGGGGCGCTGTTAAAAGTCTTATGCCGACACACCAGAGACAATTGAGCATTTGAAAGCCAAAATTCGCGATGACACTGCGGAGATATGACGCCATAATCTCAATGAGGTACTGTGAGTGCAGTCGCGGCAGCCTTATCAATGAAATAATCTCCCATTTCTAAGCGGAACAATTGTACTTCACAGCAAAACAAAATTAATTTGGCAACATTTTAAACGGTTTTTGTTTTATTCATGTCATGATGTCATGATGTTGCTGATGGCTTTAGGGATGGGTTGTATTGATATTCTTACAAAAATAAAAAAATCAAGATACTGGTGTTTTGTTTTATATCGCTTAACATTAAAATTTTAAACAAAAGCTACAAAAACAAAACAATGCAGTAAACAAGCATGTTAAAAATTATCGCACTGCTTAACAACAAACACCAGCATACAAAACAATGGTAAACAAAAATACACCAACAACACTACAATATTAAAAGTAAACAAAAGATGTTTACATTTATAGGGATTTCGAGAAGGCTAGGTCATGAACATTCGCCTTCGAGGACATTCATCAGACTGTTGAATCTGCCATATAAAAGGCAAGGCAAAGAAGGCGACATGACTTAGTGAATTGCAGTCAGTCTTGTGTGAAGACGCGTTGAATTTGAAGAGAGTAATCGTGGTTTGAAGTTCGCTGTTACAAAGATCTGTCGAATAATTGCCTAATAATTATTATTGTTTATGAAAAGTGTATATAAACAAAGGAATAACAAAGAAGAGCAATTGTTGTTGTTTACATCAAGTTGTGAACAGCGGCATACAGAATTTAACGAATAATAAAGAATTTTAATTAAAACTAAACACAAATTTATTTTATTTGTAATCTACGAGCTCATATTTTAAACGTTTTTAAAAGCTAAAAACGTTACAATATTTAACAAAAACAAAACAAAAGAGAAAAAATTTAGCAATTTTTTTGGGTTTTTCGTACTGGTATTAGAGATTTACTGGCGTTTCGTTTTTTGTTTAATTTTCATTTTTTTAAGGATTTTAACATTTGCCATGTAAACTTAAATACCTGTGTATTCACTTACCTTGTATACAGCTTAAAATCTACTTCAGACCATATACAATACGCATACCTATGTATTCATGCTATACAGTATTTAATACCCGTACAATATACGATTACGATTGAATGCAAAAACTATGTTACAATTCCATGAAAATTTTGTTTTTTTTTTTTGAAAAAAAAAATGTTTTTATTTCTGTTTTTTAATAAAAACATAGCGGCTTACTGTTTAAAAACTTCTGCGAAAACTCTAAAATACATAGAAGATATGTAGTACGTGTGTCTAATTTTCAGACTCTCCATTATTTTGCGTTTAAACAGCAAATATGAAACGTACAAATTTTTTACACGAAAATGTTGAACTGCTCTGAAAACATTTTCAAGTACTTCAGTTGGAAATTGTGTTCTTTAATCCAAAAAGCCATACCTTAGCGAAAATGTAGCAAGATGAAGGAAAGAAGACTATATATGTAGGACTATATTTATACATGATAAACATGTAAACAAAAATATACCAACAAAACACCAGCATAAAAAATGGTAAACAAATAAACCAAAAAACTACAACAAACACTACAAGAATAAATGTAAACAAAATACACAAACAACAATAATGAAACAAAGATGTTTACATTTATAGGGATTTGGAGAAGACGAAGCCACGAACATTCGCCTTCAAGAACATTCATCAGGCTGTTTACGTTGCCATATACCCACATTACTTATGTAGTACGTGTTAATTTTATACATGAATGACGGGACCTGCAGTTTAAAGTCGATTCCGAACGACAGATTTTTGAGAAACTTTTTCATGGCAATTTTATTTACTCTCATAGAGTTTTTGCCAGAAATCTGTTGAGAGGCGGTTGCTGAAGAAATATTTTTTCTGATTTCGTTTTGTTGGAGATGTCTGACCTGGGGTTTGGCCTCACGCCTAATAAGCCTACACACTACCAACTAGACTATGGCAACTAAATCAAAATTAGTATCCAGAAAGTACACGCGGCAATAGAATATTTTAAGCTTTACAAGGCGAATACGATTGTTAGCATTATTATTGATTGGCGGAGGTCCTTATTTAAGGGTACAACTCCTTACATAACAGTGTACATAGGCATGAGTATGGAAATCATGTTAAAATTTAGACTCTATTGAGGTTACAAGTGTTGCTTAATAATTTTCGTTTGTTGAATTAATTTAAAAGTGTCGCTAATACAACCCTGATTATTTAAATTTTCATTGTCTTCTTACAAGACATCAGTCTTTTAATACTCTGTTTATGTTTACAGATAATCATTGGTGGTGTGGCATCGTTCGTTTACTCTTTTTTCTACAGTTTTATAACGAATGTGTTAGAAAAAGAAAAAATTGCTAGAGAAAGAGAGAGATAGAGAAAGAGGGAGATAGAGAAAGAGAGAGATAGAGAGAAAGAGAGAGAATAGATTTTAATGTTCATTATTTCACTTGATTTTTTTTTGGTGATTTTTTTATGTTTTCTTTCTCTTTTTTTTGGTGGCAATTTGGTATTGATGTTGCTGTTATCGTGGTTGTAGTTGCTACCGAATTAGTGCTGGTTATTGCCATAGAATAAGAGGTTAATGAGGTAACATTGTTGTCGATGTAAAGAGTTAAAAATAACACAATTTCATTAAGGTAGAAAAGAGAAAATAAATTCTGTTTCTCTCTCTCTCTCTCTCCCTCTCTCTCTCTCTGTTCTTTACAAATACGAAACGATATCTTCATTCATTTTGCAAATGAATTTTGTTTTTGAATTTTCGTAGCTTCAAGGATTTTTGAATTGGTTTTTCGACTTCAACTTTAAATAGTTTTCTGTGTGCTTGTGTGTGTGTTTCTGAAATCATTAAACATTTAAAAATAAATTTTTTAAAATGTTTCACTCACTAAATAAACCAATTAAGTGTGTTTTTAACTCTTTCACTTTTTGTTCGTAGAAATAAAACCATCATGAAAATTTCAACTTAATTACATAGAATTTGAGTTACATTTGTGCATCAAATAATTTCAGATATGCTATTCGATTGAAATCAGATTAATTTTGATTGGAAGTGAGAATGAAATTTGTTATGAAATGTTTGCATTGCCATTAGATATGCAACTAACAGGATACATGTTCAAGATATTCAAGATATTTCTGGCAGAGTTTCATAAAGTAACAATTTTTAACAACACAAGATGTCCTTGACGGATATTAGGGTGTAACAAACATCAAAAGTTGTCATATTTAAAACAGTAAAGCATGTTTAAAAACTTTCGCCGGTAGAGAAAATAAATGCTTTGATAAATTTTCTATTTATTTGTGTATCCCTTATCCGTGAAAGAAGACGCCGTAGTCTATTTGGCGTTTGCATAAGATTGACTGAACTTTTACTAACTCACTCGCCTGCTTTGCCTTACCTTTTATATGACAGGGTAAACAGTCTGTGGATGTTCTTGAAGGCGAATGTTCGTGGCTTCGCCTTCTCGAAGTCTCTACAAATGTAAACATCGTTGTTTACATTCATTCTTGTTGTTTGTGTTTTTTGTTTACATTTATTCTTGTATTGTTTGTTGTTGTATTTTTGTTTACTTGTTTACCATTCTTTATGCTTGTGTTTGTTGTTGTATTTTTGTTTATTTGTTTATCATTTTTTTACGCTGGTGTTTGTGTTATATTAAGCAGTACGATAATTTGTAAACAGATTTGTTTACTGCATTGTTTTCTTTTTGTAGCATTTGTTTATAATTTTAATGTTAAACGATGCCAAAGCAAAACACCAGTATCTTAATTATTTTCATTTTCGTAGCAATAACATATGTTTTGTTGCATTTTAGATAGCAAAATACAGATGATTCAAAAGGAAATTTCGTAAAAGGGAAATAAAAAATGAAATTCTTTTCCTATAGTTTAGTTTAGGAAAACAAAAACAAAATAAACGAAAATAAATGGTAACTAATATTACTCGAATGTAATGGTGTTTGTACTACACTAACCTTACCCTACGTAAAACTCTGTAAGCGGCAAGCACGTACAGAACTCACTTAAAACTCACGCTGACATGGTTGGCTCAGAGAGTAGATACAAATACTCATTCGATTAAAATGCTTTTATCATTCCAACTCAACTGAAACAACAATTAGAAAGCGTACAGGTTATGGTCAAATGACCATCTGTTAAAGAAAACGAGGTAAAAAGAAATGCAAAAATATCAAAATGAAAAATGGAATTCAATTAGCAAGCCAAGTGAGTGAATGAGTGACTAAAACTGAGGAAGTCAGAAATAATTTTCAAAGTTCAATTCTTTGTGGAGCAGATAATGTCAAACATTTCTTCTTTGGATTAAACAAACTTATGTGAACGAAATGTTAGCCTTACTGCCACGCACACACTCTTATCAATAATTTACTGCTTTTTCTTTTCAATTCCCCATTTTTATTTCTGTTGTGAAATATTGGGTGAAAGATTTTTCATTTGAATTTTCCGGCAACATTTTGTAGCACACAGCACTACGAACACTCATGCAATAATACTGCCATGCATTTCAATACAAATTTGTTTGCTTTTTTTGTTTTGTTGCAGCTGTCCGTATCTGTTTTATGGTTGCGTGACAGCCTAAAATGCTGCCAGAACTTTTACTTGACAGGATTTTTTTGTTGCATTGCCTTCAAAATCTATTGCCCGGTGTCTGATGGCAAGGCATGGGGGATTTATTGGATTTGCGTTTTGGGTGAGTATTACTAGATAAAACAAAAGTAAATGTGACAACAACAACATAAAAATCTCAAGAAATATTAATTCGCCAATTTAATTAGCAGGTGGGGGTAATTCTTGTAAATAACCTAGTAAAACCTTCAAAGAAGCGGCAAACTTTTGCAAATCATTAGAATTCATTAGCTTTGGATATTCTATGTTTTGCAAAAAGCAAAGAACAAAGAAAAACAGCTCAAATTACTAGTTATAATCGAATTTTTGTCATTTTTGTATTCAGTGGATCTTTACAACCACGACTTATTTTGTTCACACGCTGACTGAATTCATACTGACTGCTGCCTGCTTTGTCCAGCCCTTTAATTGTCCGACACAACCAGTCTAATGAACATTCTTGAAGTGGAAGGTCGTTGATCTCGACTTCTCGAGAGCTCTATTGCTAATACATTGTTGTTTGTGTACTTTGCTTATATTGTTTATCTCTTTTTGTCACATACATGTTGTTGTTGGTACCAGGCGCAACCAGGTTCGTTGTACATATGTGTGTGTGCAGCTTTAGATAATTAACACGTTCATTTTGTTCTTAGTGTTAGTGCGTATTTGTATCATGTGGCTCTTGTTTATCGTTTTTGTTGTTAAACGGTATTAGGTCGTTTCGATTTGCGTAACAATATAAACGAATCACGAAATAAGTATGAATCGCATACGAACACTAAGATACTCTCTAAATGGTTGTGTGTGCTTGCTTTGTTTGCTGCTCTGTCTTTTTTGCTTATGTGTCTTTCTTCTTCTGTAAATTTTGATGAATGATTCGAGTCACTTATAAGTGCTTTACTAAAGTTATGAATCTAAATGAGTATGAGTGTGATGTCAACGTTGTACACATAGTCATTGCAACCTGTACTTATAAATCAACGTTGTAATGAGTATGAATGAATCAGAGTACATAGTTAAATTTCAATATTGTTGACTCGCTTATATACAAAATTTCATGAGTAGGTTATGAGTAGCGATAAAACGATTCATTGCTGACCTCTAGTTAACACACGCATATATATGGGCGTTCAAAGGAAACAAATGGCAATTGTGAAGAAAAAGTCGTATTGAGGCCAACGCAGATGACCAGTCAATGTGTCAATCAGTCATGAGTTGTGCTAACAGGATATGTGCCTACCACCAAACGCCTTTAATTCAATATTTCCTGTTAACGTCGCACACACCGTAAAAGAAAGGAATGAGAAAAGGCAAGGAAATAAAAGATTTTCTTCAATAAATCTTTTTCATGACTCAATGAAAGTTAATAAAACTTTTCCGAAACAATAATACATACACATACGCATGTACGCATACAGCAAATGACGTAATATACGGAAACTGGTAAGAATCGAAATATGAATTTGCTGAAAAAGGAAGAGGAAGAAAGTGTGCATGTATGTAATCATAAAATACGTCTACGCAACTTATAAACGAACATGAAGCCATGTTCATGGTTATTGCATTACAGTGTATGAAAATATGATTGAATATTTATACCAAGAGAAAGATAAGGAGAGAGAGACAGGAGGAGAGAAGATAGCAGTTTTCTTGTGCTACAGTTTTCTTTATGGCTTTAGCAGCTTATGGCTTTAGCAATAATGAAAAGGGTAAAAGTGGCTATGAGCGATAGTTCTTTGTAGGTTTTAAAGTAGAATCCAAGCAAAAGAAGGAATGCAAATACGCGATTGCATGAGGATAATAATGGAAATTTTTAAAATTTTTGACTAAAATTTCATTTTTGGTTTTGTTGAGCTTTTCAAGGAACTGTCTACGAATTAACCACGTATTTGAAGTGATAAAAACATATTGTTACGTTTTTAACTTTTAAAAACGTTTAAAATATGAGCTCGTAGTTTGCAAACAAAATAGAAATAAATTTGTGTTTAGTTTTAATTAAAATTCTTTATTATTCGCATAATTCTATGTGACACTGTTTACAACTTGATGTAAACAACAACAATTGCTTTGTTTGTTATTCCTCTCTTTACGCTCTTTACATAAACAGCAACAATCAGTAAATAATTATTCTACAGATCTTTGTAATGGAGATCTTCAAACCACGATTACTCACTTCAAACCCACCGCGTCTTCATACAAGTCTGACTGAACTTCACTCACTCACTCGCCTGCTTTGTCTTGCCTTTTATATGGCATGGTAAACAGTCTGATGAATGTTGTTGAAGGCGAATGTTCGTGACTTCGCCTTCGCGAAATCTCTACATCATCGTTTACATTCATTACTGTTGCTTATGTATTTTGTTTACATTTATTCTTGTAGCGTTTGTTGTTGTATTTTTGTTTACTTGTTTACCATTTTTTATGCTGGTGTTTGTTTGCTGTATATACAGTGGTGGCCACGAATTTAAGACACGACATTTTACTTAGACATTTGTGATAATTTTTACATCTTATCAAAAAAAATTTAGGTCAATTATATTTTTCTTAAGATTTTAGTAATATTAGGAAGAGAAATTAATAATATTTTGCTACCTATATTTGGTTAAGAATTTTTATTTACAAATTATTTAGATCAATCCAAAATGCTAGTCGGGATTTGATATTTTTTTGATACAAGTGGTTTACGTTGTGCAATGCACCCACGCAAGTTTTTCTCATTTAGACATCTTCTTATTGCCCTAGACGAAATATCAATACCAAAATCCAATGCAATTTTATTTTTTATTTTACTTAAGCTCGTGGAAGAATTATTAGCAGCTACTTTAGGGTGTAGTTTTTCAGGCTCTAGGTTGCTGTTTGACATTTTTGGTGGTACCATGTTGCTTGATGTGTTCCAGCGCGTTGTAAATCTTGCATTTAAACATTTAAGGAGCTTGGATATCTCCATTATTATTTTTCCATCAAATTTTAGTTCTTGGATCAATTTTTGCTCGGCATCGGTATTCCAAGTACCTCTGGCTATTTATAATTAAATATTTTTGTGTATTCCAACATAAAATAAAATAAAACATTCGCTGCTCAACGTTTAGCTTCAAAAAACACTAACAAAATCACTTAAAAACCAGATATTTCTGAAATGTCTTAAATTCGTGGCCAATTTCAAATAAACGTTTTTACAATAATTCATCATATTATTGCAGCAAAATATAAGCATATAAGCAAATATATAAGCAACAAAATGTAAAAAGGAACAAAATAAAATATTGGTACTTTTTCTTTATATTACAGGGTACATAGAAGAATAAAGAATATCAAATTTAATATTACAGGATTGTAAATATTATCACAACTAAGTCAGTCATATGTCGTGTCTTAAATTCGTGGCCACCACTGTATATAGATTTTTCATTTTCCTAACAATATTAAAACAAATTTAATTTTTTTTAAAATTTTTTAATGTTACTGCTGCCTATCGCCTTGTTTCTGTGATTTGTAAGTTGCAACAAATTTCCATTGAATGTGTATTTAATGACTTGAATTTGCAACAGCAGTGCCAGCAACACCAATAATAGCCTCAAAATATTTAATTTTGCCAGAAGTGTGTGTTTATTTTAACCCAATAACAGCAAGACCAACAAAAAAGTTTTCTCAATTTTTTTTTGTGTGGTTTTTCCTTCTTTCGCTTCGATTTGTTTTACTTCCTTTAAGATATTTGTGTTACAGATGTGTATGTATGTGTGAAATTTGTTTTTTTTATTTTTTTTATTAAAAAGACCGCATTGAGCAAAGCAATTCAGGTTAAAGTTGTATTTCTTAAAAGTAAAAAAATTAAGGGAAAATAAAAAAAATGAGTCAAATAGTTTCACTTTTCTTCCTTGTCTCCTAAATACCCACAGAGATTTTAATATTTTGGGAAAAATTGGTAGAATAGTTGAATCACTTAATATATACCACATTTAAATTGTAATGTAATACCTCATGTACAACGCGACACTGCAAACTGCAGGATACAGGATCACTTGTTTATTTTATGTTTTTCTTCATACAATTCCTGGAATTACACAGCAAGAAGATGTATGAATATATAGAGAATTTGGAGAAAAATTGATCTCTCAGACTATATCTTCCTTTTGGTCAGACCCATTCTAGCTTTTTGATACTTTTTGACTGGTCTTACACTCAAACGACGGATTCTCTTTGCTATTAATCAAACAGAACGAGGAAAAGCCAGGCTACTGAATTGTCGTACAATATTTGATCGCAGAGAAGGACCAACACTGCCCTTATTGCTAAATTTCATGAAACTGGTTTAATAGTTGATGCGTCAAGAGGTGGACGTTCTCGAACAGTGCGTACACCCGAAAATATCGAAGCAGTGGCAGAAAGCTTGTAAGAGAGAGAGAGAATCCATATACCTCAACTCGTCAACGTTCTCAAGAATTGAACATTTCAGGCACCAGTTTACGTCAAATTTCACGAAAAGATATCGGTATGACGGCTTACAAAGTTCAATTGATTCAAGAGTTGAAGCCGAATGACCATTCACTTCGTTTTTGCTTCGCTAGATGGGCGAACGAGATACTGCAAGATGATGTCGATTTTGGCAAAAAAACAATCCTTTTTTCTAATGAAGCTCATTTTCATCTTGATGGATACGCTAATAAGCAAAATTACCGAATTCGGAGCTCAAAAAACCCACACGTGGTGTTACAATGCATGCATTACGAGTGACTGTTTGGTGCGGCTTGTGGAGTGGAGCCATCATTGGGCCATATTTCTTTGAAAATGTGGACGGCGCAACTGTTCGCCTACCGAATTCGGAGCTCAAAAAACCCACACGTGGTGTTACAATGCATGCATTACGAGTGACTGTTTGGTGCGGCTTGTGGAGTGGAGCCATCATTGGGCCATATTTCTTTGAAAATGTGGACGGCGCAACTGTTCGCCTATCGTACCATGTACCCGCTCTTCATGGTAATAATCTAAACGATGTTTAGCTTCAACACTATAATGCAGCTTGCCACACATCTCCTGTCACAATCGATTTATTGCGTCAAATCCTTGATGGCCGTTTATTAGCCGAATTGGTGATCTCAATTGGTTGTTAAGAAGCTGCGATTTGACACCGTTGAACTATTTTCTATGGGGCGCCGTTAAAGAAAAGTGCTGTGCTGACAAACCAGAGACAATTGAGCACTGGAAAGCCAATATTCGTGATGCGACCCCATACATTCGAAAAAGTGCACGAAAATTCGTCCGATAGAATGAGGTGCTGCGATGCCAGCAGTGGCAGCCATATGAGTGAAATAATCTTCCATTTCTAACTGGAACAATTGTACATTGCAACAAAGAAATAAATTTAGAAAAATTTCATCTCGTTTTTGTTTTATTGCATTTGTAAATTTAAACTTTTAAATGGCCCACCCTTTATTAGAGAGGAACAAGTGAATTATCTGTAAACTGACAACAAATAAATAAAAAAAAATGTTTCTCTTTAAATCTTTTCTTTGTCTTTAATGTATTCATGGCTAATGCATACATACATACGTGGTCATTACAAATCTACAGTAAGGATAACGACCTAGTTTCTCAGACCACTTATGTTGTGTGTGTTAATTTTTATACATAAATGGACGGACCTTTTTTATTATTAAAGTCAATTCCGAAAGACAGATTTCTTTGAGAAACTTTTCATGGCAATTTTATTTACTCTCAGAGTTTTTGCCAGAAATCTGCTCAGAGGAAGTCGCCGAAGAAATATTTTTTTCATTTTTCGTTTTGATGTCTAGCCTGGGGTTTGAACCGCCGCCTTACGTCTATTAATCCGACACACTACCCACTAGCCTACGGCGACTTCTAATTATATAATTTAATGCCAACATTCTTATTTTCATTGGATTTCTGGTATATTTATACGTATGTACTGTAGCGTATTAAGTGATTAATACAATACACCAACCAATCCACAATAAAATAAAGTAACATGTGTGGCCCAAATATGTTCTTTTCATTGTTTGAATTTACATTTACTGACTTTTTTCCTACTATTTTTACTACAAATTTTTTACATTTAGTTTTTGCTTTGAACCAACAAAGAAAAATATTAACACAAGCACTTGCATAGAAAATATTTACACTTGCAGTCTGTTGTTGTAACAAAAATAAAACCAAATATCCCTTGCATGCCATGTTAAGGCAATAAAAAAAAAAACGAAACAAAGATAAACAATCAAGAGAAACTTAAAAAATTCAATAAAAAATGGTTTTGCATTGTAAAACCGAACCCACAGACTCCTTCGCTCTCTCTCTCTCTCTCTCAATTTGATAAACAAAAAAAAAAAAAAAAAAACAAAAGAGCAGAAAGTAGATTTTTCATTATAACTGGTGTGGTTTGTTTATGTGTTAGTGTAAGCGTTTTAGTATGTTATTTGATGTAATAAGTTTGAAATTTCTTATACAACCAGCCGCAAGGAATTATAAAAAAAGAAAATAAAACAACAGAAGCATAACACAAACAAACAAATAAAAAGAGGGAACATCTGTGAGAGTGTTGCTGTTGCTTATGACGAAAGCAAACTAGCACATTTAAAAAGGAAGCAAATAAAAAGAATAAACAAAAAATGAAAGAGAGAGAGAGTGAGAGAGTGGAGTACTAAAGAGAGTGGATATATGCATGGGTCTTATTGCATGTTTTGAAAAATAATTGCAGCTTTAAAGGAATTTACAAATTGACAGCTGGTTTCATTTAAGTGTGTACACTGCATGTATGTATGCATACGTGTATCGGTCAGTGTGGTGTGTGTTCATTTTATATAAAAGGGGATGTGCATTTTGTGAAAATTAATGTTAAAAAAAAGAAACTAAAAATGAATACAAGAAAATCCCCTCGGCAATATCAATCAAATTAAATCCTATTTATTTAAAATGTTTTATTATTTAAATAACGGGTTCTTCTTGTTGATGTGGGGAAATATTGGGGAGGAATGAAATAAATCAAATTGAAACATATCGAGGTAAAGTTTAACACTTGATTACGTTTTTCCGTGAAATTTTTTGGAAAAAAAAATAATATGAGGAGTGACAGTCACCGTAGTCTAGTAGGTAGTGTGTTGACTTATTAGACGTGAGGCCACGGTTCCAACCCCAGGTCAGACAACTCCAACAAAATGAAATATGGAAAAAGAATTTCTTCGCCGACTTCCTCTCACAAGATTTCTGGCAAAAACTCTCTGAGGGTAAAAATAAAATTGCCACGAAAAAGTTTTTCAAAAATCTGTCGTTCAGAGTCGACTTTAAACTGTAGATCCCGACACTCATGTATAAAATTAACACCCACCATATAAGTGGGATAAGAAGTTAGGTCGTTATCCTGCCAAAAGGGTTGTAATGACCAATTATGTATGTATTCATGTTTACAAACACAGAATATGGTTGATGTAGCATTATGTAAAACCTTTTTTTGAAACTCCCTCTTAAACATGCACGTGTATGTGTAAAATGTTGTGTGAATTAAATTTTAATTAATTGTTATTGTTATTGGCAAATCGAATTAAAAATTAAATATTCAACTAAAACAACAAACAAAACCAATGAGAAAAAAACGTAAAATATCGAAAATATTTTGCATTTTTAATGCCCATGTAATTTACACACAAATATTAAATATTAAATTAAAAATATATTCATTAAATATTTAAAGGGGAATTACTTATCAAAATTAAAAGATTAAAACGACAAAAAACAGCAAAAAATTTTAAATTAATTAAAAATCACAAACTTTTCAAAGTTTCCGTAGTTTTCCACAGGAATTTCGTATTTTAAAGAACAATTAAAAAATATTGTTAAAAAGCTGTAAACAGTAATAGTCTCTCTCACGCTTAAAATAAAACTTAGCATATCATCACATTTCTCAGGAATTTTACAAAGTATTGGTATTTCAAACATTTAAACCAAACCTATGCCGTAATATTTGTTATTTCTTTACACTTCATTGGGGATTTTTCATATACAAAATGAAGGCACCTTTCGCACCATGATACCGATTATTTTGTACCCGCTGTTCATAGTATTGATGTGAACGATGTTTGGTTTCAACATGATGGTGCAACACATCTCATGCCACAAGCGATTTATTGCGTCAAATGTTTGATGGCCTTGTAATTAGCCGAAATGGTGATGCCAAGAAGCAGCGATTTGACAACGTAGGACCACTTTTCGTACAGCGCCGATAAATAAAAGTGTTATACCGTCAAACTAGAGACAATTGAGCATTTGAAGGCCAACATTCGTGATGCCATTGCCGAGTGCATGAAAGTTGGTCCGATCGAATGAGGTACCGTAAGGCCATTTCTAAACGGAACAATTTTGATTTTTTTTTTGTGTTTCAATTGCAGGAATTAAATTTTAACATTTAAATGGCACACCCTTTATTTAATTCGTTAAACCTAGTGTGATAACACTTTTTTGCTAAATGCCCGCGGAAAAGAGGTTTTCTCATACCTGTATTTTTAAGCCGTGGGTCCTTGCTCTTTTACTCCATTTTTGGTGCTCTTAATCGCGAGGCAGATTACGACTGATAAGTACTTATAGTACTCGAATTAAAATGACTTTTTATTCTAGTGGATCTCATAAAAATTTTCAAATTAAAAAACATTCCGCAGAACTGAACAGGAAAGTGGTTGGGTTCTCTTAAACGATTAATTTGTCATCTTCTAAAACAATGGTGGGTGCCTTAATGAACTAACGTATAGAAGGTTGTTTGCAAAATGTATTTGTTGTATAATATACATACATATGCGTACGTGTAATAATACTTTCTGTTAAAGAAAAATCTGAAACATTCTGAGTTTGAGTGTGAGTGCATGTGTGTGTAACTCACATTGTCATCATATCGTATTAGAAACAGTGTTTGTGTATTTAAACATTAAATGTTGTCAACTCAAAAACAAACAAAAAAAACAAAAATGTTGACATAAATTTTGTTAATCCGCTCGTAAATTGAAGCTTATGACATTGTTAAAGTCAACTTGACTTTCAGCGTATACAAGTCATAAAAACCCCTAACCAACACAAGCCCAAAGGGGCTGTTAGTGTAAGAGTGTTATAAATACGACAAAAGATAAAAATACCCCTGGACTTATATTGCACGTATGTATGCATGCTCTTGTATTGTTTTATGACATTGTTTTCATAACACGACTTATGGTGTGTGTTTACTTTTCTTTTTTAAAAAAGATTTCTCTTTCTTTCTACCCAGTTTTTGTCGGTAAATATTGTAAATTTATTTATTTATTTAGTCGTCATATTTATCGCATATTAAATGTATTCATGAATGTGTGCCAAAAAAAGAAATGAATAGACTGTGGAGCACATGTCATAAATTTAACTGATTGCCTGAATGTATCATTTCCATATTCTCCTCATCACATACATACCAGAGCCGTCATAGCCAACAACAGGATTATCATTGTCGTCGTCAACGCAGTGGTATGGAAATGTAAGCTTAATATGGTCTTTGATTTCCTTACACTCAAAAAAATTGGTCAGTATACTGTATACACAGACTAAGACTTTTTATTGGTAAATAATTTTCAATTTTTTCTTTTTGCTTTATATTCTAAAAAAATGTAAGTTAAAGCAAAGTAATTTAAAGAGAAAATTATTTTTTTAATTATTAATCAAAACCAACATTGGTTTTTGGCTGTAAATTTATACAAATTTTGTATTATGAAGCCGGTTAAACAGAGGCAAATACAAAAACAAAATAGGACCCATTGTTCTTTAAGGAATATTGAGAGTCGCTTTAAGGAAAGTTATTCCTGGTATTATTAGTGTTGGCTTATTAGACGTGTGGTCACGGTTCAAACACCAGATCTCAGACATCTCCAATAAAATGAAAATATGAAAAAAACATTTCTTCTGCAACTTACTCTGCGAGTGAATAAAAGTGCGATGAAAATGTTTCTCCAAAAATCTGTTGTTCGGAATCAACTTTAAAACTTTAGATAGCGTCAGCCATGTATAAAATTAACTCGCACAACATAAGTGGTGTGAGAAATTTGGTCGTAATCCTAACTAAAAGGTTCTAATGACCAATTATGTATGCATTCCTGGTATTAAAGGGTGCAACTCAATAAAAAAAAGACTACTGACATTGGATCATATGTTCATTATGGCCAAATTATTTCAAAATATTGTATTTTCGGAAAATTCGTTGGCAATATAGTCATAACTTCATTATATGGGTTTGGTTGTTTAAACTACTTAACGCCATTATCCAAGTGATCAGGACTTAAACAAAACAGATTATTATTATTTATACCGTGTCAACAACACAACCAGAAATAAACACATATAAAGCATTAGCAGGTAAACAATATAAAATTTTCTCTACTTATTGTCAGGATTGTTCCAATTCAGTTTTATAGAATTTCCATGTACAGGAGTCGTCTGTTAAAAACTCTGAAGAGTCTCTCAAAAATCTATCGTTTGGAGTTTTGCCACTAATGTCATGAAAAGTTTTAAAAAAACTTGGCGTTCAGATAGGACCTAAAATTGTAGGTCGAACCACTAATGGATAACAACACACTTAACATAAATGGTAAGAGAAACCAACTGGTAATCCTGACTAAAGGTGAGTAATGACCAATTAAGTATGAAAGTTTATTAATTTTTTATGTCAATACTGTTGTGTTTTTACATTTTCAAAACGTTTTAAATATGAGCTCGTAGATTGCAAATAAAAAAAAATTATTCGCACAATTCTGTGTGCCACTGTCCACAACTTGATGTAAGCAACAAAAATTGCCTTTTCTTTGTTATTCCTCTGTTTATATCCTTTGCATAAACAATAACAATTACTAGACAATTATTCGACTGATCTTCAAACCACGATTATTCTCTTCAACCATACCGCGTTGTCACACAAGACTAACTGAACTTCAGCAACTCACTCGCCTGCTTTGCGTTGCCTTTTATATGGCAGGGCAAACAGTTTGATGAATGTTCTTGAAGGCGAATGTTAGTGGCTTCGCCTTCCCAAATCTCTATAAATGTAAACATTTCCGTTTACATTCATTATTGTTGTTTGTGCATTTTGTTTACATTTATTCTTGTAGTTCTGTTTGTGTATTTTTGTTTACTTGTTTACCATATTTTCTTATGCTGGTCTTTGTTGTTATACTAAGCAGTACGATCATTTGTAAATAGGTTTGTTTACTTGCATTGTTTTGTTTTTGTAGCATTTGTTTATAATTTTAATGTCAAGCGATGTAAAATCAAACCACCAGTATCTAGATTTTTGTATGGGTGCTTATGTACCCAATTTTTGTTTATGACTGGATCTTTGGTGACGTTTACTTTTGGATTCCAGTAAGAGAATAAATTCCAATTCCACTTACTTCATTAAGTTTCTTGCAATTCATAGTTATTTTGCTGTTGGCCATAATGATAAAATTTGGTCAAAGGAACTTGAAATATTTGCGAAAGTTCTGTCTGTGGCAAATATTTTCAATCCTCAAGATGTCTTTATAAAATATTTATTAATAAGTGTTATTATTTATTTGCAAATATACCTGATAACCTACAAGTTATTTGAATATTTCTAAGAAAAGATTTCCTGAACAGACTAACAGCTGCCAGTTTTCTTGCTTAAAACTTAAGGCGAACACAAGTGATGAAAAGAAATTGTAGAATGAAAAAACAAAAAAAATAATTCGAAAGAAATGGAAGCCATTGACAAAACTTATGTTTTCAAATGAATTCATTTTCGTTTCTTTCCATCTTCCTTTTTTGTGCTCCTTTTATTTCATATCTTTTTTTAGATAACTGGTGTCCTGCCATTGTTAACAAAAAATTTTGGATGGTTAATATAAAATATACAGAACGGTAAGGAAAACATGAAATTACGAAGAATATGTTAACCAATCCTATTTATTCGCATAAAAGCCAAGGATTTTTTTATTATAAAAATGGAAATAAAAACTAACAGAAATAAAAGGAATACAATCATATCTAATGAAACATTTAAATGTATTGGGAAAATAATGGAATTTATAAACACTTTTGGAAAAAAATTCATTTCATTAAAATGTAAAATATGTATTCAGAATTTTTTATTTAAAATGGAAAACTTACATAATTTCTTAACCGGTTAGAATCCTTTAGTCAGGATTACAACCTAGCTTTTAACACAACACATGTTGTGTGTGTTAATTTTACCCTTGTGTGCTGATACCTATGTACGTATAAGAGATCAGCAATGAGTAATAAGAAAAATATGAGTAGAATTGAATCATACTAATAATTTCTGATACTTATAGGCATTCATACTTATTTTAATATCATGGAACCTCTCTCTACTCATATTCAAAGTTTGAAGTACTCATCATATTCATACTTAACAACACGTATGATGTTGTTGATTTCGACTCTCCATAACTCAACATATACACGAGCCACTAAATAAGTATGAATCGCATACGAACACTAAAATACTCACTACAAGGTTGTGTGTTTGCTCTGCTTACTGATCTGTCTTTTCTGCCTAACAACTAAGAGTCACTCGAATAATTTATAAATATTATAAGTATTTTTCTAAATGAGTATGCTTATGAATAAAACATATTTCGAATGGTATGAGTTTGATGTCAACGTTGTACAGTCGCCGTAGTCTAGTAGGTAGTGTGTTGGCTTATTAGACGAAAAGCCAGGGTTCGAGCCTCAGACCAGACATCAAAACAAAATACAAAAAGTATTTCTTCGGCGACTTCCTCTCAGCAGATTTCTGGCAAAAACTCTGAGAGTAAATCAAATTGCCACGAAAAAGTTTCTCAAAAAATCTGTCGTTCGGAGTCGACTTTAAACTGTAGGTCCCGCCACTCATGCACAAAATTAACGCACTCAATATAAGAGGTGTGAGAAGCTAGGTCGTAATCCTGACTAAAGGGTTGTAATGATCAATTATGCATGTACATATGTAGGTACTGTACTTAGGCAAACCTTTTCTTTAAAATTTTTGTTTGAAATCATTATTTTGAATAATTTGACACTGACACTGAAAAGTTTTTATTTTTTTTTTATATTTTTTTCCCCATTTCCTATTACAATGCTCTTAGCCTTTGGCAAGAAATTTGCAAATCATTTTAATGATTTCAATTGTATTCAATGCAATACTCAGTAATAAATACTAAGAGAATAATGAGAAAACAAGATGTCCTTGTCCCTATTTTTTTCAATCAATTTTTCTATGTACTCCATATGAGCCACTCGTTATTTCTTCCTCAGAGGCAAAGCCTTTCTGAATTGTATGCATGAATGGAATTTTCTGTATCTATCATTCTCAGTACATATTAATTCAATTAGAAACAAACAATTGATGCTAAGAAAATCAAAAAGTTTTCTTTTATTTCGTTTCACTTTGATTTATTATTATTTATAATGATGATAAAAATTTATTTATGAATTGAACATTCTCATAAAAAATTAATTCAACTGAAGCACCAGCAATAAAACGGAATGTTTTCGTTTTAGCACCAGCATAAAAGAAAGTGAATGAGAAAATCGTTTCAACGCTTAAAATATGTGGCAATTGTAGTCAGTTTTATCACTTTTTTACGCCAAGGAACTAAGGAAGGAAGTAAAGCGAAAAAAATTTGGTTGTGAGAAGATATTGAAATGATTAAAAAAAAAGGAAAAAAACTAGTGTTTTGCTTTTACATCGCTTAACATTAAAATTATAAACAAAAGTTACAAAAACAAAACAATGCAGTAAACAAACCTGTTAACAACTTATCGTACTTCATAATATAACAACAAACATCAGCATAAAAATGGTAAACAAGTAAACAAAAATCTACAAACAACACTACAAGAATAAATGTAAACAAAAATACACAAACAACAATAATGAATGCAAACAACGATGTTTACATTTATAGAGATTTCGAGAAGGCGAAGTCATGATCATTCGCCTTCAAGAACATTAATCAGGCTGTTTACTCTGCCTTACAAAAGGCAAGGCAAAGCAGGCGAGTAAGTTAGTGGAGTTCAGTCAGTCTTGTGTGAAGACGCGGTTCGTTCGAAGAGAGTAATCGTGGTTTGAAGTTCGCCGTTACAAAGATCTGTCAAATAATTGTTTAGTAATCGTTATTGTTTGCGAACGATGTAAACAGTGAATAACAAAGAAGAGCAATTGTTGTTGTTTACATCAAGTTGTGAACAGTGACACACAGAATTGTGCAAATAAAAAAGAATTTTAATTAAAACTAAAAACAAAATTATTTTTATTTTATTTGCAATCTACGAGCTTATATTGTAAATGTTTTTAAAAGGTAAAAACGAAACAAAACCCATGAATGTGGCACGATCTTACGATCGTGATACAAAAGAAAAGAAATAAAGAAATAAGAAATAAAAATTAGTTTAGTTTAGTTTGAACAGATGTTATTTGTATGTTTCTTACGTCCTCATTCTCATTTCTATCATCGCTGCTAAATACAACTACTAGACATAAAGAATTTATAAAATTGTTTTACAAACTTAGAGACATTGTAGAGCATATATTGTATTCTAGGATAGCATCATATGGCTGGGAATACAATTTACCAACAAACATTGTGCAAATGAGAACTAAAACTAAATAAGTAGGTGGGGAGCTTTAAAAAAATATTTAAAAAAGGGACTGCCAAACATACTATCTATTGAGACTCTACACTTCTCTGGTATAAGGGTCAGCTACAATGTTGCTCAACATTTACTGTTGGCAACATATAGTTGACCTACTGAAGTATTAAAATACTCTCTTTTTAGTTAATTTACTCACTACATACACTTGCTGGCTCATGCGCTTAGTATATGTGGCCGTAAGACAAGATGGAATTGCTTTCTCAATACAAGACAACATTTAGTAGTTAAAGGCAAGCATTGTCACTAGGTTACTATGGAACATACTAAGAAATTTCATTAATAACATAATATAATAATACGTAACTTAAATACGTTAAAATTAAAAAAAAATAAAACGATTTTATACGTGATGTGTTCGGTTATAACGTAAACGGAAACGTTTTTATTAACGGTTTTTAAAAAACTGTTTGCAATTAAAACAATACAATAAAAAATTATTTTATAAAATTATATAAAAAGTGTTTAAAAGAATCTGTATTAAATCCTTAAAGATTTCATTTATTGTTGTAAAAACATTTCGTATTTGAATGAACAAACGTGCTTCAGCATGAACAAGTATTTGAAAACTTACAAAACCAAAGCAGCAATATCCCGGCTAACATCACGTTAAGCATTGTTGTCAAGAGAACGGCAACAACAACAATAATTTTATTGTAAATTCAAACTTTTTTTGAAAACAACTTGTGCCACTGAATAAAAACTTTTTATTTAAATTTCTTAAAACTTTTTTGAATTCCATTCCAATACCTTAAAAACTTTTTAAACTTTTCTTAAATGCTGTGCACAACAAGCCACTGTTTTTAACGTTAAGTGTGTTTATCATACAAAACAAATTTAAAATAAAACCAAAAACAACGAAAAAATATTTAAATTTTTAAATAAAAAAGATTAAAAAAATTCTTAGAAAAACTTAAAAAAGAAAAACAAAAATTGTTTGCCATTCATTTGAAATTCAACTGTCATTGGGGGTATCAAAACAAGCTAAGTAAACTGTAAGCAGTTGACTTTCAATGTTTATTTATTCACTTTGAAGTTTCAGTTTAAATTGTTTTAATCGAGTGTGAGTGTTAATTAAGACAGAAGAAAAAGGCACAAAAATAAAAGAAAGCAAAAGAGAAAAAATAATAAATAAAACAAAAGACAAAATAAATTTTCTTTATCAGTATTTCAAGAGCTGATTGCCTTATTTTACAAGAATATTTCTCTTTTAAGAAAAAAGTGTTTAAAAATACAAACAAAAAACAAAAGGGGAGAAAAACAGTTGAAAAATATCAAGTAATCAAGATAAGACAGTACTCTTATTACATTAAAACCAACAACAACAATAAAAACAAAAACAAGAAGCTAATCCGAATATCTTATTTTAATGCTCTTCATAATTTAAATTTTTATTTTTGTTTTTAGTTTTGCCCCCAGTTTACGTAAACAACAATAAAACACGCTGTAGCAACCTTTACTTTCCCCACTTTAATGATAATAACACTCGTGTAATAATATTGTAAGAGACCCCACAGAGAGCACACTTCTCTTGTTTTCAAGTATACTACGTGTACAATACTTACATACAGCGTCGTCAGTATCAACATCATCATCAGCCATCATTAGTGTAAACAAATCACGTAAACAATGTCCTCACTACACACACATGGTGTTAATGGCATTGCCATTACTGTTATGTTATACACCCGTGTATGTAGTTGACGAATACTACAGTATTTCTGAGTTTGTGCGAAGAGGGTAAGCTAAAGTTGTTCTACTTCGTACAACAACAATAATACACAGTGTAACATTTAATTACGAGTTTCTAACGTGGGTGAGTCAATAAGTCCTGATTGTTTGAATGAAATATTTGAAAGGGAAATGTTAAACAATTGATTCGTCTTAAAATTAAACAATTTCCGTCATTTATTTTATATTTGGCAGCCACTGGAAGCAAATTATATCGCGATTTCAAGAAAAATTTAAAACATTCATGGGACAACCTGTATTTCATTACAAAGGTCGCGATCGAAAGTACCATGAAGCCTTCATAATTGTTCCACCACTTCCCTTACTTCAGTATTTCGTAGACAAAAGCGAAGTGCATTTTTCACAATGAATGATGGAATCGTACAAATAACTTCAGTACGTCATAGTTAACCCATAACAGACTTTACATGTATATCAGCTTGATTTAAAGGTTGTTTGCCTTATTGTGGTAAATTAAGAGGCATAATCGTTTCAGTTTAACACTTTTATATCCCGAATTATGACAATTATGCAATATAATCTAAAACATCAATTAATCTTTGCAAACAGTACGTCACATCCTCACTTGGCGTCTTCAAGTGAAATCAGAAAACAGGAACTACTTTTGAATGCAATTATTATCTTAAGAAACATATTCTAGGTATTAACTCGCTAAAATGGCTAACTGTTCTGAGCAGTCTACACCCTATTTACATAAATAATTGTTCATTACAACACCCTTCAGTCAGGATTAAAACCTAGTTCCTCACACCACTTATGTTGTGTGCGCAATAATTTTATACATGAGTAGCGGGACGACCCACAGTTTAAAGTCGATTCCGAAAGACAGATTTTTGAGAAACATTTTCATGGCAATTTTTATTTATTCTCAGAGTTTTTGCCAGAAATCTGCGAGATGAAGTCGCCCAAGGACATATTTTTTCGTATTTCGTTTTAATGTCTCACCTGCGGTTTAAACCATGGTCTCACATCTAGTAAGCCAAGGTACTACCTACTAGACTAAGGCAACTACAATCCTATTTACATCAAACATTAAAGATCCTGCCTAAGGATTATCAACGCTATAGTTTTGCATTGTCTCACGTAATTCCATTTCATTTTTAGGTTCTTTTGCAGCGTTCACTGTTTCTTCATTAACTTCCAATGGTGTTAAGTCCCCAATCAGATCAAAAGCTACAGTTGAAATAGTACAGTCAAGTATTATTTACCACAGTTCCTATCTTCAGCTTACTCAACTTCGCCTATTGCCAAGAAAAATCTACCAGTACAGTAGGAAACCTTTGGGAATAAGTCTTCAGTTCCTTCTAATAGCAATTTTGCTGGTATAGAGTGCAATCGTCGCCTTCGGCATCATCTCGGAATAATTCTCACAATATTGTTTAGGATGGTGCTGAGTTAAAGAAAATGGTTTGATATCCGACACTTCTATATAAAGAATTCAGATTTGTCTGGTAGGTAATGTGTTGGCTTACTAAACGTAAGGCCTCTGATCAAAACCCACGCCAGATATCAAAACGGAAATATGGAAAAATATTTCTCCTGCTACTGCCTCACTTCAGATTCCTAGCAAAAACTCTGTGAGTAAATAAGATTGTCATGAAAAGTTTCTCAAAAATTTGGCGTTCGGAGGTCCAGCCACTCATGTATAAAATTAACACACACAACATAATTGGTGTGAGAAGCTAAGTCGTAATCCTAACCCAAGGGTTTTAATAACCAACTGTGTATGTATCTTTCAGCTTTTAAAGTGATGCGTCATTCCCTTGTATATTTGTGACCAAAGAGCTTCATTTAGAAAGTACGGCAGATAATTTCCATTTTCACAGAAATTCTTTCATTATTCTGCTGACTGTTTATCATGGTATGAAAGGAAGCACTTTGTTTAAAACTTATTTGGCGGAAATTCAATTCAATGCAGTTTGCCTTCTGATCAATGTACTTTAGATAGAGAGAGAGAGAGAGAGAGAGAAAAAAGTTGCTCAGAATTTTTCTCGACTATCAATCGTAATCTTCATACATATATAAACCATTTAAAATCTATGTATTCTGTTCAAATTCCATTTAAAATGTATCTCCGTTTTCAACACTTGGTGACGGTACGTAACAAAAATCTTCGTCAACATTTTTCTAGGAAAGCTTTAAATGGTTGAATGTCTTGGCAGCAGCTTTAAAGGAATTTACTCCGCCACTTACATATATGCAATCACACAGATGCAAAATCGTATGTATATACATACATTGGGATTTACATGTATATTCTTTACATAACTATCATTGGAGATAAGCTGCTTTATTCAATATTTCCCTTGTCTAAGAAACATGAGAAGATTTATTTCTCCTGTGGTATTTTGCAAAAATATTTTCCGTTTCTTTCTCCTTTTTTTATAAAACTACGTACAAGATTATTCTACACTACATGAGTATGTTTCATATGTAAAGGGGTTTTTTTAAAAATAAATAAGTAATCTTTTTCTACTTTTACTCATGGAATTCTTCTGTTGATTTAAAAAGTTCTCTTCGATTTTCATATTTTTCTATAATTTTATTATTTTTATACAGAAATATATTCTATAAGAAGAAATATTGAGTATGTATGTATGAATGTTTATTTCTTCTTTTAATAACTTTACTATTTTAATTAAAACTTAAAGAATAATTTATTTCTCTTAAAATCAATACGATATTCTAAGTTTAGTGCTTAATTATCCAATTCAAATAAACAACATATTGTTACGTTTTTACATAATTGGTCATTACAACTATTCAGTCAGTATTACGACCTAGTTTCTCACACCACTTATGTTGTGTGTGTTAATTTTATGCATGAGTGGCGGGACCTACAGTTTAAAGTCGACTCGGAACGACAGATTTTTGAGAAACTTTTCATGTCAGTTTTTATTTACTCTCAGAGTTTTTGGCAGAAATCTGCTGAGAGGAAGTCGCCGAAGAAATACTTTTTGTATTTTGTTTTGATGTCTGGCCTGGGGCTCGAACCTTGGCTTTACGTCTAATAAGCCAACACACTACCTACTAGACCACGGCATTTTTACCTTTTAAAAATTGTTTAAAATATGATAAAAATGCAGATGCAAATAAAATAAAAATGAATTTTTTTTTTAATTAAATTTTTTTATTATTTACACAGTCCTGCCTGCCACTGTTCACAACTTGATGTAAACAACAACAATTGTTCTTCTTTGTTATTCCAATTGAGAGACAATTATTTCACAGATCTTTGTAAAGGAGGTATTCAAACCACGATTACTCTCTTCAAACGCACCACGTCTTCACACAAGAATGGGTCAACTTCACTAACCCACTCGCCTCTTTTGCCTTGCTTTTTATATGGCACGATAAACAGTCTGATGAATCTTCTTTAACGCGAATGTTCGTGACTTCGCCTTCTCGAAGTCTTTATAAATGTAAACATCGTTGTTGACATTCATTATTGTAGTGCTGTTTGTGTATTTTTTATTTACATTTGTTCTTGTAGTCTTGTTTGTGGATTTTGTTTCCTTGTTTACCATTCTTTATGTTGGTGTTTGTTGTTATTATTAAGCAGTAGGATAATTTGTAAACAGGTTTGTTTACTGTTTTGCTTTGTACCTTTTGTTAATAATTTTAATGTTAAGCGATGCAATAGAAAAACACCAATATATTGATTTTTCATTTTCGTAACAATATTTTCAATGAAAATTTAACAACATTTTCATGTCGAGTGTGCAGCATCTGTATATCAGTGTGAGGATTGTGAATACGATTTCCACGAAAATAAGTCATCGTTATTTCTCTTCTAATATTATTTCAACAGAAACATAAAGAATAAACCAAATATTTGTGAGCTCTAAACGCTGTGTGTTGAATGTCCTACACGAACGCTTGTTTCCCGCCCAAAGGAAATATTCTACGATATTTGTCTATAACTATAAAGCTTTTTAACGTCAATTTCGCATCAAATAATATCTACCGTAATTTCAAATGTTTCTAGTTCACTTAGAACAAACAAATTTTGTAATATTTGCAACCAAATTTTTCCTGAATTTATTTCTCTCATGCATTTCATTTGCATTTTAATCAAATTGTTATGTATTGAATTTGGTCAGAATATTTTAGTCAGCGCCTTCTAATTTTTATTGAAAAAGTATTAACAGTAATACAGATTTGGGTTTAAACGTTTTTAACTGTTTCATTTGAGCCTAACTAGGTGTTAGTAATATTTTATTTTAGACTAACTTTAGCTTTTAGTAAAGCTTTAAGGATCGATTAGATTCTTAAGTTTAAAATATATTTTAAGTGATGATCCAAAAGCAAAAAAGACGCTGTCGACTAACGCCCTATGGCAGATAACGAAAGCATAAATAATTTCAATGCATTTGAATCAAAATATTAAATAAAAGTCAAGATAAAGATTATTTGAAATCTTAGACGATTCTTGTCAATGTAGGTTGCAGTTGGCTATCACGAGAAGTTGGTTATTCTTAATTCAGTTCGTTAGTTTTGGAAGAAGCAAAAAAGTCTCAGGTAATGTAGAAACATTGTGGTTAAGTTGTATATGAAATTTTTATTCTCTTCTATTTCCAATGAAAATAATTCAAGGAAAATTTATTCATTGGTTGTTGAATGGATAAAAGAAATATTTTTGGCATTTCCCATAAGCATTTCATGCCTTCATCGCCTAGATGAACAATGGCTGTCTGGTGAATTTCACATAATTTTGCAATAATATTGGCAGAAAAATTTTTTTTCTCATGCATTTCATTTGCAAAAAAAAAAAAATAATAATAATAGTAATTAATAAAAATTAATAAAAATTCTTGATTTAACTGGCCCTTAAGCGACTTATTATTAAGAGAGGAGAGCATTTCAAAAACATGAATCTTTTCCTACACTTTTTTATGTCTACAACTCTGGAAATGCCTGTTGAACTTGTGCTTCATTGTTTTAGAAGAAGAATAGAAGATTACAGAAGGAAAAAAAGAAGTTTGATTTGATTCGCGCCTATAGACTCGCTATTTACTATGATTTTTTAAGCCACCAATTTAAAGTTAGTACAACATACCAACCAAACTCGCTTACTTCCATGTTAAAATGAATTCGCCAAAGAAATATTTTGTTTGAGATGTCTGGGCTTATGAATACAATTTAATTCATACAAAAACGAAAACTCTCTTGTTTTTTTTATTAAAACCCAAATATTATAGTAAAAGCAAGAGAAAGAGTAAAACGGAGAGAACGTGCAAGTAAACCCATGAGAGCAACAAACTTATTTGTTTTCTTTAAGTTAAATGTGTTTTTGTTTTTGTTTTCCTCTCTTTTATTTCTGTTTGTGTTTGTGTTTGCTTTTGTCTTAAGTCGATATCAAATAATAAATAATGAGAATATAAATCACAAATACAATGCAACCACACTGTTGCGAGTGAAGAAACAAAAGAGCCGATGAAATGAATGATAGTTGCTTCTCACTAGCACAACTTCGTTCACGACCTTTGTTGTGTGGAATTTTTTTTTTGTATGGCGGGTATGACTTGACGTATGATTAATATTTGATTTGTAATCATACCCCACAACACTGTGGCAGTAGTGGTAATTAATGAGTAACAATTAATTCGCCGACATTAAGTTCTTGTGATATTTTATGGCAAAAGAAAGCTTTTAACATTAAATTCTAAAGAGGAAATACAATGCAATTTATTAAATGATTTAATGAACGAATTGCTTGCGTGATACTGATTTCCATGTGATTTAATAGTAAATGAAACATTTTGAATTTGAAAAATTAGTTTTAAAGAAAAATTAAAAGAAAGGAATACGATTACAAAATGCTGTTTCTATGCTCAATACATACTATTGAATTCTTATACTTTTCAGCCACTAAACAACAATAATGTCATGAAAAATATTTTGATTGATGAAGAATCATATTGAAATGATCAATAAGCTCTAGTCCAGCAGAGATCTATGATGGCATCCAACATTTGTTAGTTACATGCCTACATATACACAAAATCATTCCCGGTTACTAATTCTCTTCTAAGTAAGTATGTATAGCAAGTATAATGTGATAAATAATTCAATTGATTTAACAAAAACTGTTAAAAAGCTAACTAAAATTGTGATTAAATAAAAGGAGAACTTAAACGAAACGAAATTGTAACTTTTCTTGTACTCAATATCAAAACCGAATCATTAAGATCAGTTTGCATTAAAAAATTTAAATATTATTAACACCTTTTGTTATTCTCAACGATGTATTCCTTCTTCTCCGTGTATTTTGTTTTTAATTTATTTTCTTTGTGCCTTTCGATACATGAAAAGTTATTGAATGCTGAAGTGAAAAATATTGCCAACTCACATGGTGATTTGTATGTCGCGACAAGGCATATTTTCCAAACGAGTAAAAACCCAGCTTGAAATAATGTCACAGCAAATGGCGGAAACATAAGATTAAAACAAATCTCTGTTGTACATAGTATATACATACATATATAGAGAGTCAGTGTTAGACTACTGACAATTAATGAAAATAATGCATAAGGGCCAGATCAAGTGTATAAATTTGTTTAAAATTTAAACAAATTATTACAAAACAGGATTGAATTTAATTTTATTGTAATTCAGTTTGTTCGACTTCGAAACCTAACCAAAGACGAAATAAAATCATGAAATAAATTTTACAGAGAAAATGAATAAAAAATTGCATTAAAACCCAGACATTTTGTTATTAAATTTCTTCTTTCATTTCGATTTTATTTTATTTTTTGGCTCGAAGGTAAGTAAATACATTGTCTGTCGTGTAATTGTCATTGTTCTTACGGTTGTCGTTAAAACAGAACACAGTCAGTAGACATGAAAGATGAAATTGAGTTAAGTTCAATGTTTCTTTCTTCTTTCTTCTTCTTTATTTCTTTTACAATTCTCCTTTTGCAGTTTTGCAAAAATTATGTTAAATTCTCCAGAGTGCCATTGCTCATCTAGACGATGAAAGCATGAAATGCTTATGGGAAATGCCAAAAATATTTCTTGAATATTTCTTCAATTATTTTCAATGGAAATAAAAAAGAATAAAAACATCGTATTCAACTTAACCACAATATTTCTGCAATCCCTGAGACTTTTTTTGCATGATTCCAAATCTATATTAAGAATAATCAACTATTCGTTATAGCCTACTCCAAACTACACTATCAACAGTTTTTTGGATCGTCCAAGATTACAAATAGTCTTATTGTTGACTTTTATTTCATATTTCGATTCAAATTCATTGAAATTATTTATTCTTTCGTTATCTTGCATAGGGAGATAGTCGACAGCATCTTTTTTGCTTTTGGATCATCACTTCAAATATATTTTAAGCGTAAGAATCTAATCGATCCTTAAAGCTCTACCAAAAATTGTATGATTTTTATCTCCAAGCTAAGCTAAAATACAATACTACCAACACCTACCATTAAAAACGTCTAGACACAAAACATATAACCGTTAATAATTTTATAATAAAAATTAGAAGCCGCTAACTAAAATCCTCTGACCAAATTCAATACATAACAATTTGATTGTTCTGTTCTGTTGAGATTACCTACTTACTTAATTTGAGATTATAACCATTTAGTCAGGATTACAACCCAGTTTCTCACAACACATATGTCTTAATTCTAATCTACAGTTTAAAGACAACTCTGAACTACATATTTTTGAAAGACTTCTCAAGGTAACTTGGATTCACTTTCAGAATTTTTGCCAGAAAACTGCTGAGAGAAAGTCGCCGAAATTGTTTTTATTATTTTTGGTTTTTGTCCGAGATATATGACGTAGCTTATGAACCACGACCTCAAATATAAGAAGCCAACATACTACTTACACTAATTGCTTCTGTTGCGATTAAAAGACGGAAATTTTTTTGGTCACATGTATGTTTCGAATAATTGTGCTGTGGCCGAACCTAAAATATGTCTTACTTAGAGGCTGATGAAGTCCCCGTAGTCTACTTCTATGTGTGTTGACTTATTACACTTGAGGCCACGGTTCAGATATCAAAACGAAATAAGAAAAAATATTTCTTCAGCAATTTCCTCTCAGCAGATTACTGGCAAAAACTCTCTGAGAGTAAACAAAATTGCCATGAAAAGTCTCTAAAAAAATCTGGCGTTCGGAACCGACTTTAAACTTTAGGTGCCGCCATTCATGTATAAAATTAACACTCAAAACATAGTGGTGTGAGAAACTAGGTTGTAATCTTGACTGAAGTGTTGTAATTACCAATTATGAATGTATGTATGTATGCAGAGACTGATGAACAACTCCACCTTGATAGTTTTTTATTTTTTTTTACTTTAATTTTCCTTGTTATTTCCACTGGGAAAAAAATACATTTAAACTCTATAGAAAGTCTGGAGGTAAGTAGTCTGCATATAAATTGTTAACACTGTCAAAACCTATACTAGTTTAGTGTCTAGAAAGGAAGACTCCCATAAACATTTAATTTGCTAATGGTCTTCAACAAAAATTCAATAAATTTTCTTAAAAAAAATGTACACCTAATCCCCTTGCGGCTTATAAAAGCATTTTCTTTTCGCCATCCATTCAAATATATTTTCTATTTGAACACGTCGGGTAGGTCTCATATCCATTAGATAACTCTTGAGACTAAAGCAAGCACTTTTTGAAATTCCCTAAGGCACTAGGTGTCATACAATTCAACCAAAAACATTATTATTATGGCCATATACTGTGCCTTGTTTGACTACTTTATGACAGTGAGTTTTCTCTCGTTTGCCACTTAAATGTTCAATAAATTAAATAATAAACGTATAAATGTTTACTTATAACGTGTTTGTCGTTTGTTTGTTTGTAAAAGAAAAATATAAAAATGGAACAGGAAAAGTACGTGTATACCAGCCAGTTCTTAATGTAAATATTTGTTTGTTTTTTTGTATAGCTGGACGTATGATTAATATTTAATGCCATGACAGCACTCATGCGTCTAGGTGTACCCATTTTTAAACTGTGATACTAGAAGTGGAAATAAATGGAATGAATTGATGAAAATAAAATTACAAATTATACGTATCAATACAAATATTTATTTATAAGTCGTTTTTGTTGTTGTGGTTTTTATAAAAGCTAAATTTAAGGTAAGTAAGGATCTGTGCACTGTGCACTGAAAAACAAATTATTAATGGGTTCTGCATATGCTTTGTGTCAGATAAAAAGGCTACTTATTTAGGAAATAAACAACTGATTTGAGAATCAGGAGGGTGTCTTAACACAACCTAGTTGCCAATGATTGAAACGATATGGAAAATAACTGATGCTTCTCAGCAGACAACCTCAAAACTCTTAGAACAGTAGCCGCAGAAATTAATGTGTTATGTTATGGGCGGCGCACGAGATGCTATGAAGTGCATGTTACCACAATGACTTGTGACAAATTGTTTATATTCTTATTATTATTGGTCAATTTAAGTTAACTACAATATGAAAACATTGATATATCGGGTGGGCGATCTACCGGTTTAAATTTAAAACATCGATACTTATGTCATTCTATTTTCTCACAAAGTTTAGTATATGATCTCCACTGAACGTAATGCCTCGATTTACGTTGCGATTTATTTGAAATTTATTTCCAAAACAAAGACAATTGCTTGGAAAATGCACGAACATGTCATAAAAAATTTGATCGCAAAGAAGGATTAACAGTGCCCGGTATACGCAAGTTTATTGCTACAGTTCGTGAAACTGGTTTCATTGCTGATGAGCGTACTCGTACAGTGCGCAACACGCGAAAATATCGAAGCTGTGGCTGAGAGCATGTGTGACATTAACTCCTCATCGTTCTCAATAATTGCACATATCAGGCGACAGTTTATATCGCATTTTGCGAAAAGATCTTGGTATGACGCCCTACAAAGTTCAAACGAGAAACTGCACGATGATGTCGATTTTGGCAAAAAAATTATTTTTTCGAATTAAGCTCATTTTTATCTTGGGTTGTACGTTAATAAGCAAAATTGCCATATTTGGTGCTCAGAAAACTCACACTTGGTCTTACAGAATCCAAGGCGCTCATTACGGGTGATTGTTTGGTGCGGCTTGTAAAGCGAAGGCATTATTGGCCCATATTTCCTTGGAAATGAGAATGGCGCAACCATTATGCCTATCGCACCATGATAACTGATTTTTTTGTACCCGCTCGTCATGGTATGGATGTGAGCAATGTTCAGTTTCAACAGGATAGTGCAACTTGCCACACATCTCATGCCACAATTGATTTATTGCAGCAAACTATTGATGAGCGTTTAATTAGCCGAAATGGTGATGTCAATTGGCGGCCAACAAGGTGCGATTTGTCACCGTTGGACTATTTTCTGTGGGACGTCCCTAAAGAAAAGGGTTATGCCAAGTTATGGTTATGATTATGCCGTAGTCTAGTAGGTAGTGTGTCGGCTTATTAGACGTAAAGCCAGGGTTCAAACTCCAGGTCAGACATCAAAACGAAATACAAAAAGTATTTCTTCGGCGACTTCCTCTCAGCAGATTTCCGGGCAAAAGCTCTGTGAGTAAATAAAATTGCCATGAAACGTTTCTCAAAAATCTGTCGTTCGGAGTCGACTTTAAACTGTAGGTCCCACCACTCATGTATAAAATTAACAAACACAACATAAGTGGTATGTGTGTATGTTATGCCAACAAAACAGAGACAATTGAGCATTTGAAGTTCAACATTAGCGATACCATAGCCGAGATACGACCCCATACTCTTGAAAAAGTACACGAATATTCGTCCGATGGAATGAATTGCTGTGAGGCTAGCTGCGACAGCCATATGAATGAAATAATCTTGCATTTCTAATCAGAACAGTTGTACTTCACAGAAAAAAAATTAATTTGGTAAAATTTCAAGCCTTTTTAAAATGATTACAAGATTTAACACCTGCGTAAGAGTTAGTTAGTCTAATAAAAGCAATATGTCTTCCGGCGAAGATTTTAAACAGTAGGTTCCGCCATTCATGGTTAATCTGAGAAGCTACGTACATTTACGTACTTTAAACGACACCCATTGGTATAATCTTTTCAATCCTATTTTTTAAATTTAACTTAACTTTTTAGTTTTGCTGCAGTTCAAAGTCCTGATAAACAATTGTTCCTTTGTTTTTTTCTTCTTATTCTTTCATTTTATTAAATTTCTTTAAAATGCCACATTTGAACAACATACATATTTATGTATGTTTTTATTGTTGTTTTTATTGATTACAATGCCTTTAAATTTTATTTCTAAACTGACCATTTGTCCCCCTAAGTTTTATGGAAAATAAAAAGAGGAAAGAAAAATTTGTTTTTTCAAATATTTATTCGAAATGATTTCTCGGAATTGATTTATTACAGCAATTGATTTGAATTGAAGTTTAGTTCTCGTCTCTTCCTTGGTTTGATTATGCAAAACAGTAGGCGATATGCATGCAGAGACAGAGTTGATACTATTTGTCTGGATGCCTCTGCTTGGGCATGTACGTCTAGGATGTCAGTATTCAAACGCATTCATGCTTAGAGTTCAATAAATTCTTGACCATTCACTTTTGTTTTAAATTCCCCTTTTTTTCCTCTTCCGCTCTGTCTTTTTCTCTCTTCTAAAATTGTAAATAAAGTAAAAAACATTGTCTTAGCTTTGTTTGTCTTACATTTTTGTTTCAATCATTACTTCTTTCTTCTTTTCATTCTCTTGTCATTTTCAAATATGTATGTTTTCCTATGGCATTACTGGCTATTGTTTTTGTTTTTATTGTTAAACTTGTCCAGTACACTTCAAAGTGTGAATAAGTGATAATCAAATTGAATTTGAGTGACTTGGACTTTAAGAGAATATACGAGTACGTTGTTATTGTGTGATGTATTAGTGTCTTAGTGTATTTCAAAGGAATTAAAAATAAAGCCATGAAGAGTTGTAAAGAGTGTATAGAAGAGCAAAAAACAAAAAATGTATTGCTTTTTCGTATGTCAACACATGCAAATGTATGCTGGACAACAACATATTAAATTGCTTCCTGCATTACAATATAAACAACAAACAACAATAGCAATAACTACACAACAATAGAACACATCATAATTTAGTACTCAAATCAATGACTAACTGAGACGAAGCGAAATGAAAGACACAAGAATGGAAGGATAAAATAGAACAACTACTCACAAATACACAGGGAGATAATCACAGACTACGTTAAGATCTAAGAACTTTAGTTTACAATAAAAACACAGAAGGAAGAAATATTTTTCTAACTACATTTTTATTTAATTTCAATAAGAATAACAAAGCCTTACAGTAATAATAACAAATAAACTAACAAATCTTCTATTATCTGTGCTGACTATTTCAATTCAAAACTTTTTAATCACAAGACAGAGTGAGAGTCAGATAAAAAAGTAGAAAAAAATACTGCTACGAAAATGAAAAAATCTAGAAGCAGGTCTTTTGCTATTACATCGCTTAACATTAAAATTATAAACAAAAGCTACAAAAACAAAACAATGCAGTAAACAAACCTGTTTACAAATTATCATACTGTTTAATAATAACAACTAACATCAGAATAAAAACGGTAAACAAGTAAACAAAAACCCACAAACAGCACTACAATAATAAATTTAAAATACGATGTTTATATTTATAGAGATTTCGAGAAGGCGAAGTCGTGAGTTATGAAGTCGCCGTGGTCTAGTAGGTAGTGTGTTGGCTTATTAGACGAAAAGCCGGGGTTCGAGCTCCAGGCCAGACATCAAAATAAAATACAAAAAGTATTACTTCTTCTTCGGCGACTTCCCCTCAGCAGATTTCTGGCAAAAACTTTGAAAGTAAAATCAAATTGGCATTAAACGTTTCTCAAAAATCTGTCGTTCGGAGTCGACTTTAAACTCTAGGTATAAAATTAACACACACAACATAAGTGGTGTGAAAAACTAGGTCGTAATCCTGACTGAAGGGTTGTAATGACCAATTATGTATGTATGTATGAAGCATTCGCCTTCAAGAACATTCATCAGACAGTTTACTCTGCCATAGAAAAGGCAAGGTAAAGCAGGTGAGTGAGTCAGTGAAGTTCAGTCAGTCTTGTGTGAAGACTTGGTGCGTTTGAAGAGAGTAATTGTGGTATGAAAATCTCCGTTACGAAGGTCTGTCGAACAGTTATCTAGTGCTTTGTTATTGTTTATGCAAAGATTGCAAAGAGGAATAACAAACAAAGCAATTGTTGTTGTTTACATCAAGTTGTGAACAGTGGCACACAGAACAGTGCGAATATAAAAGAAGTCTAAGTAAAACTAAACACAAAATTATTTTTATTTTATTTCCAAACTACGAGGTAATATTTTAAACGGTTTTAAAGGGTAAAATGTAACAGCGTATTCTGATCATGTAGTCCGTGAATAAGAGGCTCCCTATTTCGGTCACAGAATAATTTAGCGATTATAACACATTGTTTGTAACGGTACATAAAATTGACGACTGCTTCTTATACAACTACGCAGGTGCTGTGTAAACAAGAAATCGAAAATCAAATGAATTATTTTGTAAAGGAAATTTCTGCTGCCCATACTATATTTGCCAATGACCTGAACTCTATTAAATTTTTGGTGAGTAAGTGTACCTGTCTATTTAAAATTATGAATTTCTACGTCATTATCATTTGTGTTGTAACAGTCCTTAACAAGCAACATATGTATTCCCATTAAACAGATACGATGAGTTGCCTTCTGTTTCAATAAGATTTCCAATAAAAAATTTCTTTTCTGATCAAATGTTGACGGGAGTAAGTTCTGCTTACAAATCCCTCTTTAATAATGCCCTTAAGTTATTTGGCATTTTGTCTCTTACACACATACACACAACATTACAAATTCCAGAGGAAATCAATATTTCTCAGATACTAGTTACAGGCTTAGGCAGAAAAGAAAACAGTTTTGAAATACGTTCTACAATTGAAGAAGAAGAAGAAAAATGGAAAGACAGAAAATCTAAAACTTGCTTTTACTTCAAAGTAAACGAAGAAAATTATACAAAAATTGATAAATTAAAGACGTTGTCACATGTCATTAGAACACTACACCAAACAAATACAAGTTCAAGCTCATGTTTGGAATTTTCATGCCTTTTTTTGTTGTTGCATCAGACAGTTTGTCATGTTGACACATACAACCATAAATCTGACACTACAACATAAGCAGACGAATCGAAATGTATCGTTTTGGAAAATCGTATTAAATTTTATTTTCTCTTTTGCCTGAAGTATTAAGATTGTAACTGTCAATAAATTTGAAACAAGAATTCCTTGCAATTAAAACTATTCACAGAATTTTTTTCGAATATTTCTATGTCACATCCATATTTAAACTTATGTTTCCTTTTAAAATGATTGAATGACTCTTGTCGCACTGAAGTGTTTTTTGAATTAAGTGGAGAATAAAAAACAAAAAAAAAACGTTGAGTATATTTTTATTGTTGTCTGCCAGTGTTCCATTGTTCTCTTTTGTTTCTTTTGTCCATTTTGTTGTTGTTATTGTCATTTATAGTCAAATGTACTTGCTGTTGTCCTTTTATCATTAATAACGCATGGTTTGCACTCTATGATACGGAATGGGGATAAAAGAAATCCAACGTGGTTGGGGAAAAAATCATTTGAACAGAAAAATGTGAATGGTTCTGAGCAAAGTGGATGTTTTTACTGTGAAATATTAGAAAAATATACTCAAGTACTGAATGAATGTTTAGACTAGTGTTGGCTTTAATAATTTTCCTTCCCACAAACAAAATCACTGTCCTCTATATAAGCCCTCCATGTCTGTTTATTATCAAGTGTTAAACCTAGAATTCGCCATAGTCTAGTAGGTAGTGTGTTTACTTGTTAGACGTGAGGCCAAGGTTCAAACCACAGGTCAGACAAATTCAATAAAACGCAACAAGAAAAAATATTTCTTTGGCGACTTCCTCTCATTTCTGGCAAAACTCTGAGAGTATATAAAAATTGCCAAGTAGAAATTTCACAAAAATCTGTCATTCGGAGACGAATGGTCCAGCCACTCATGGATATTGCTACGAAAATGAAAAATCCAGATACTGGTGTTTTGCTTTTATATCGATTAACTTTAAAATTATAAACAACAGCTACAAAAACAAAACAATGCAGTAAACAAACCTGTTTACAAATGATCGTTCTGTAAACAAAAATACAACAACAAATCCACAAATAATACTACAATAATAAGGGTAAACAACGATGTTTACATTTGTAGAGATTTCGAGTACGCGAATGTTCATGACATTCGCCTTCAAGAATATTTATCAGACTGTTTACCCTGCCATATAAAAGGTAATCCAAAGTTCAGTCAGTCTTGTGTGAAGACGCAGTGCGTTTGAAGAGAGTAATTGTAGTCTGAAGATCTCCGTTACAAAGGTCTGTCGAACAATTATCTAGTAATTGTTATTGTTTATGCAAAGGGTATAAATATATTACAAAAAAAATAATTGTTGTTGTTTACATCAAGTTGTGAACAGTGGCACACAGAATTGTGCGAAAAATAAAAAATTTTAATTAAAACCAAACACAATTTTATTTTTATTTTATTTGCAATCTATCGGGTCCGCCATTTAACGTTTTTTTTTTAAATTTCTTTGTGCTTATTTCGTGAATGGTAACAATTAGCTCATGTATGATTTGACAGATAATTAGTTTTATCCCTCCGCTGAAGGAATATGGTTGTGTATACGCTTGAACAACGCTGAACTTTGAAAATCATGGTAATGTTGCAGAATGTGTGCGAAAATTGCTTACGGATTTTGGAAGAAGAGAACCTCCGTATGTTCGTTATCTTGTGAAAAGAGTGAAACAAACTGGCACCCTCATCGATAAACCAAAGCGTGAAAAGCCAAAAACAGTGCGTACACCCGAGAATATTGCTGCTGTGGCAGAAAGTGTGTGTGAAGCGCCAGCAACATCAATTCACCGTCGTTCTCAACAATTGAACATTTCGGAGACGTCATTGAGACGAATTTTGCATAAAGACCTTGTATGACGCCATACAAAGTCCAATTAGTTCAAGAGTTGAAGCCAATTGACCATCCAATGCGTTTTCGCTTCACTAAGTGGGCCTGCGATCGACTTACAGAAGATGCCGATTTTGGCAAAAAAAAATCATCTTTTCAGATGAAGCTCATTTTGATCTTGGCGGGTATGTAAACAAGCAAAATTATACGCATTTGGGGCACAGAAAACCCGCACGCATACATTGAAAAGCCAACGCACCCAACACGAGTCACTGTTTGTTGCGGATTTAGGTCCAGAGGCAAAATTGGACCATTTTTCTTCGGAAATGAGCAGGGAGTGGCCGTTAGAGTCAATGGCGATCGTTATGGGGCCATGTTGAACGAATTTTTGTTCACAAAAATTGAAGAGGAGTATATTGGCAACATTCGGTTTCAACAGGACGGCGCTACGTGCCACACAGCCGAAGCTACACTCGATGTTTTGCGCCCTGTTTTTGAAGATCGCATTATCAGCCGCAGAGCTGATGTCGTTTGGCCACCTCGCAGCTGCGATTTGACACCGTTGGACTATTATTTGTGGGGTGCCGACAAAGATAAGTGTTACGCCGACAAGCCGGAGACAATTGACTCTTTAAAGGACAATATTCGTGAAGCCATTGGGGAAATACAGCTGCACACAATCGATAATGTGCTTAAAAGTTGGACCGATCGTGTAGGCTACTGCATGGCCAGCCGAGGCAGCCATTTGAAGGATTGTACTTTCAAATAAAAAAAAGGAATTTGAGAAAATATAATGTTCCATACTGAAGGGTTGCAAAAATATATTAATTAAGCACGTAATTGGACCAACCATTGTCTGCAATAAAATTGCTAGGAGAGAATGAATTTCATACCTTTGCCTTGGCAAATTTCATATTGGGAGACCCAGATTTTTTTTTTCTATTTCTATTAAAATTTCTTTTTCAATTTTTTTTTGTCATGATTGCATGTTTTGTCTTAAACTTATTCAGACTACCTTCGCGTTTTTGCCACTTTATTAATGGCCATAAAGTTGTAAAAGAATTTAGGTGAGTCCACATTTGTAGTTGTAAACACAGTAACTGTTTTTTTGCTTCATTTCGTTTTTAGGTATTTGGCAGGGTTTGTTTGTGTGTGTATTTGCGTTACGTTTTAAGTGTTGCATGACACTGTGATTAACTTCAGTTGATTTAGTTTCACGACAGTTTTTTCGTTTTTTGTGTTTTTGTTTTATTGTCGTTGTTGTTTGTATGACAAATGAATGAACATCCGGTATAAATCTTTATTATTAATAAAGTACGAACAAGAATAATAAACCTGATACTGCATACACTTGACTACCTACGTAACCAAGGGGTAATAACACGAAATAAATGTGGAGCGGAAAAATAATTGAAATTTTTTGGTTAGAATACTCATAACAAAGTTTTTGTGGGGTGAGATCTAAATGCCCTGGTAATGGTATTTTAATGTTTTTGTTACTTCTAAAGCTACATGAACACATTCCTTATACCTTAAATCGAAGACATCAAGGTACACTTTGTTGGTTAAAGGGCTACGACTGCAAAGTTTAATAAAATTTTTTATTTTATTTTTAATAATAAAGTTATGCTGCTCCTGTACTTGGTTTTATAGGCATTATGTGTGCTGCTCCTTCGTGATCCTGCGATATATTTTTATTTGTTGTAAATTTTTCATTTGCATACAACATGAGGAAGGAGCCTTAGCATGTAAGGCAACCTTAACGACTTTTGTGAGAAAACTTCATTTGAGGAAAAAGGCTTGTGTCGGAAACTAAATGTTCAGGCATTTTGTTTTAAAAGTCATAAAATTCTAATTTATTTCTCTTAGGTAATGCCTATAATTTCTTATAGAGAAGTCCAATGCAACTCTAGTCAGGGGGAAGTAAAATCTAATTACCTTAAATGTCATAAAAAAAGAAGAACGTAACGTAAAGTAACGTAAGTAATTGATAATGTCTCAATTTGAATTGTTACCAGGCATGTTTTTCATTTGGCTTACACTTCCATTCTGTGAGCAAATGTTCGTAATTGAGAACACATCTTACGTTTCTTAAAGCAAAGAATGGGGAATGGGGTTGGTATTGTTTATGACAATCCTTTTTAAAGTCTTCAAGGCTTTTGTTCTTTGCATTTAAGCACAATGCATGTTTACACAAAAATTAAAAACTATAAATCACGCCAGTAAAGTAAAACCGAGAAAAGTTTTTCGTGTGCCACACACATTATTTCACTTCTTTACACTCTTGCTCTGTAGCTAGCCTTTCATTCTCTCCTCCTCTACTGCATAGTGAAGCATAGTAACTCCCACTTTAGCGAATAAAACGCATTTATTTTACAGTCTATTTTTAACTATCTTACGCTACAGTTGGTAATTCAATATCTAGAGTCGCACAGAGCAGAGCACCAGGAAACACGTACGCTTAGCAGGATATTTTCAATGAAAGAAAATTTAATTGAAATCAAATAGTTTTTGTTGTCCATTCATTGTGGCCTATTTTCGCTTGACACGATATTTTGCGGCTGTAAAGATGCCGTCACGTTTTTTGAATTTGTCACACTTGAATGTCAAATGTGCGTAAATGTGTGCTGAAGGCAATATTTCATGGCAATTCATTACTTTCACTTGAAATGGTTTTCACTTGAAATGGTTTTCATTTGGCAAGTGATTAATAGGATATTGAGGTTTAACTAAACAAATGTGAAAAAATGCAAGAAAATTGGAAGAAACAAAAGGACAAACAATGTTGATGTTTTGGTACCAGTTGTTGTATACCTTTCATGCCTACCACAGCCTCTAAGTACATATGTACGTACACACATAATTGGTTATTACAACCCTTCGGTCAGGCTTACGACCTAGCTTCTCACATCACTTATGTTGTGTGTGTTAATTTTATACATGAGTGGCAGGACCTGCAATTCAAAGGCGTTTCCTAACTACAAAAGTTTGAGAAACTTTTCATGGCAAATTTTATTTACTCTCAGAGAAATCTGCTGAGAGGGAGTCATGGAAGAAATATTTTTTCATATTTCGTTTTGATATCTGACCTAGGATTTGAACCGCAGCCTCAAATCTAATAAGCCAACACAGTACATAATAGGCTACGGCGCCTTTAAGTATGGTTTTAAAATAAAAGGAAAGCAATTTTGGAACGTGTGTTTATCAAACCCTTCGGAGTATGAGGTGCAAATTTAACGCATAACAATTTTTTTACTTCTTATTATACTATGAGTCGTCGTAGTTTCAGAAGGTAGTCTGTTGGCTTATCAGACGAGAGCCAGCGTTTCAACCTCTGACTCAAATACATCTCACAAAACGCAGTATGAATAACTATATCTTCGAGGATTTCTTCTCAGCATTCTTTTGGCAAAAATTCTGAAAATAAAATAAAATTGCCGTGAAAAGTTCCTTAAATCTGTTATTCGGAGTCGACATTAAACAGTAAATTTCACCGCTCATGAACCAAATTAACACAAACTGCATGAATGGTGTGTGAAAGTAGGTTGTAATCCTGACTGCAGGGTTGTAATGACCAATTAAGTAACCAAGTCTTAATAGATTTTCAGTTTCTACAGAAATAATCATATTGCTACGAAAATGAAAAATTTTTAAACAAAAGCTACAAAAACAAAAACAACGAACTTGTTTACATGATAAACAAGTGAACCAAAATATACCAACAAACATACATAAGTATATTCATTACTTACATTGGTCATTACAACCATTCAGTCAGTATAACGACATAGTTTCTCACACCACTTATGTTGTGTGTGTTAATTTTATACATGAGTGGTGGGACCTACAGTTTAAAGTCGGCTCCGAACGACAGATTTTTAAGAAACTTTTCATGGCAATTTTTATTTACTCTCAGAGTTTTTACCAGAAATCTGCTGAAAGGAAATCGCCGAAGAAATGCTTTTTGTATTTTGTTTTGATGTCTGGCCTGGGGCTCGAACCCTGGCTTTACGTCTAATAAACTAATACACTACCTACTAGACTACGGCTGCTACCAACAAACAGCAGTATAAAAAAGTGATAAACAAGTAAACAAAAGTCAACAAACAACACTAGAAGAATAAATGTAAACAAAATTACACAAACAACAATAATGAAACAATGATGCTACATTTATAGGGATCTTGAGAAGGAGAAGCCTCAAACATTCGCCTTCAAGAACATTCATTAGACTGTTTACGTTGCCATATAAAAGGTAAGGCAAAACAGGCGATGGAGTCACTAAAAGTTCAGTCAGTCTTGTGTGAAGACGCAGTGTGTCCGAAGAGAATAATCGTGATTCGAAGATCTCCATTACAAGGATCTGTCGAACAATTGTTTAGTAATTGTTATTGTTTATGCAAAGGGTATGAACAGAGGAATAACAAAGCAAATCAATTGTTGTTGTTTACATCACGTTGTGAACAGTGGCACACAGAACTGTGCGTATAATAAAAAATTTTAATTAAAACTAAACAGAAATTAATTTTTATTTTATTTGCAATCTACGTTTTCATATTTTAAACGTTTTTAAAATTTATAACCGTAACAATATTAACCTTCAAGCTAAAATATCTAATATTCGGGAGAAATAGCACACTTCAACCATGGGCTAGGCTGTGGTTGGTTTAAATTGCAATCGTTTAGTCCTTGCTTGTATTATTCATATAGAAACGGATTTCAATGAGTTCTTCGTATGGCTTATCGAGTGCTATTATATTCGTACTAGCTTAGCTTTTTAAGTATTTTTAAATAAGCCACTTCCATAATTAATCTGCAATTAATCTTTTCTAATTCTCAACCTTCTTTCTCATCTTTCTCTTCATTTCCTAAGCATTTAGCATGATTGATAAGAGCAAACACTATGAAGTGTCAAAATTTTACAGGATTAACACCGCTATTACCAAACGTTTCCATTAAAAAAGGTGGAAATCAATGAAAATACAAACTTTGTAAACCAAAATCATTAAAGGCTTTAACTTTTCTTAGTAACTTTTAACTTTTCTTAAGTAAATTATCATGGCATTAAGAGAATAATAATTTCATCATGATAACACCCTTACTATACACCCTGTTTAAGTAATAAAATGATAAAAAGAAAACATTATTGTGTAGACATTTTCAGATAATGAATGTGAAACAAATAATTCAAATAACTAATGATGGAAGCCTTTTGAAAAACAAAATATTTTCAGGTTTTGAAATGACACTAGGGACTAGTAATTTATTTTTTTTAATTTCCTTGCTGGGGATATATTCACCTATAAGGTGGTTTTGTGGTCGCCTATTTAGCCGTTCATTGCTGCAACCGGCTACTATTCAACCTCTACTAGCGCGAGTATTATTCTGCAACACTCTTGCCACTTTAAAGGCCACCTCTAGAGTGAATACATGCAGAACGCCTCACAAACAAGCAACAATTTATCATTTCTCGTCTTTTACTGACTTTAATTTCTTCATGGTTTTCTTTTTTGTAAATTTCTTAAACAAAACTACATTGAAAAATAGTCGACTTTTGTTTATACTTCAAGAAAACGCACATCCTTAGCCCACCACTTACTCAGACAGAACACGTTCTATGGCCTGTAAACATAAATGCTGGAAATGGGAAGTGGAAGTGGACACATTATTCTACAATTCCTTCTTATTCTTTATAAAATGCCTTAACACTGTTCATTCGTCTTGTGTTGTGTTTGGGCCAATTCACGCCAATCAAATGCCATTCTTAAAGGAGTCATGAAATGTTAACATTTTTCAAACTCTGTTTAATGGAAAATTATTGTGCGCCAGCGGCAACTACCTACTGAATGACATGTAGCATGATTTTACAGTTGTCAATACTGGCACAACATTTCATATGCATAAACAAAAGAATATCCAATTGCATATGAGCAGCGACCACTTGACTTAATGTTATTGACCGTCGCGCACATGCAACGATCATTTGACACTTTGTTGTCAGGCCGCTGACTGCATTGGTTTGCATATAATATGTAGTATGTGTGTTGTTGTTGTATGGCATTGCTGGTGATCGTGTGTAGCTCTCTTTACACTTTACCGTGGGAATTATTGTGGATAATAGGCGCGTGTCATATAACATCCACTTGTCCCATAATTATTACACACACAAACCAATATAATATAGTTAAACATATAATATACACACAAACATATGTTATAGTATTAAGTCAATACAAAATTGTATTAGAATTAAGGGTTTGATTTGGAATTGTCAAATCAGCCAAAATTTAGTATAAAAGAAGGGACATTTTCCCTCAAGAACTCAATCAATAAAATTTAACCAAATAGTGCGGTTCAGCTGCACTTAGTTAAAACTATTGATCTTTTTATTTGATAGTGCTCCTCGAGTGCACTTTATTAAAAATAAATAAATAAATACGTTACAGACAACTTCAGCAAACAAATGTAATAAAAAGGAAACCACCATCAACCGAAATATTTCTGTGTTTAACAATTTAATGGCATTTTAAAATGATTAATAACCGGGTACCCTGTGAATGCCATCAAGTGGGTAACACAAATTGTTTTTCTCTGCATAGAAATGCAGTTTGCAAATGGTGCGGCTGTTCTCCCTGCAATTCCTTTGCAAATCTAACGATAAGATGTGATGTTATTTATACTAAGTCTTTCGCCAAAATCTTGAAAGTCAAGGGAATGGAAGTAACAAGTGTTCCAATGAAATATTCGAATGCATTATGATGGAAAAATTAAATTTTTAATGTACATAGAGTCGCCAATTTCAAGTAGAACTTGCCTGATAGGATTTTATCTATTGTATGACCATTTATGAGAAATACTTTTAGACGTCAAATAGCCGCTCCATACCGTCTCAGCTCCAACAATTTAAGTCGTTAACAGAATAATTTCCACATGGCTTTCAGTAAACTGACTCAACTAGAAAACATTTCTTAACCCCAGATATTCGTTAAAACGTTAGTATTGGAAGTAACTTTTCAGAGATTTCTTACTGATCCTTGTTAGGGTCGAAATACAGCTCAATAACTAACACTGAAACTACACTTAAGTAGTGTGTTGGCTTATTAGACGAAACACCAGGGTTCGAGCCCCAGGTCAGACATCAAAATAAAATACAAAAAGAATTTCTTTGGCGACTTCCTCTCAGCAGATTTCTGTCAAAAACTCTGAGAGTAAATAAAATTGCCATGAAAATTTTCTCAAAAATCTGTCGTTCGGAGTCGACCTTAACCTGTAGGTCCCACCACTCATGTATAAAATTAACACACACAACATAAGTGATGTGAGAAGCTGGGTCGTAATCCTGACTAAAGCGTTGTAAAGACCAAACAACAAGTAATGTTAAATGAACTTTGTTATACGATTGCATACCATGAAATACTGGATGCTGCCAGATAAATACTCTACTAATGTACAACAACAACAGATTCCTTGGAAGAATTATGAAGTCAGGAGCAAAACCAAAACAGACCAACTAAAATGCTAAGAAATTTTTAAGAATAATTTTAAGTATTCTATTATATATTGCATCAAGCCTTTTCTAAATCGTATACTTATTAAAATGTGTACAAATTATTGTTTTTTTCTAAAGCTTATATTGAGCGTGTTTTCACTTCTTTTAAACAAAAAAATAAAAGCTACCTCTCAGGATTAAATTGCAACTGCTGTTCAAATTATAATCACAACACAACCCTGTGCTTGCTACATTCTCTTTGTCCTACTTTGCATCTCCGTCACTCCTACTCTCTCCTTCTTTTTTTTACGAAAACGCTTAAATCTGTTCGTATTCAATTAGACTTAAATATTTACACACAAAAAAGGAAAAATCGCATAAAAGAAGATTAAAAAAATACATTTAAAAACAAAACATAAGATTCTAAGTTACGATAACAATACACTCACTCACATACATACATATATATGTATACATCTCCATACATAAATGCAAACTCTTGCATTATATTTATAAGCATGCTTAACAATGTCACTAACACCGTGGCATAGGAACAGAGAGTGCAAGAAAAATTGCTTCACACATTGTTTACACAGACTTACAAATATAAATACCTTAGAGATGGTATGGTATTCATACAGCAACAACATAAGAAAATACATAAAATAGAGACAGAAAACAATGGCAACAAGAAGAGAACAGAAGAGAAGAGAGAATCAAGAAAAGTTTCTTGTTGTTGGTAAATAAGTTGCCATAAATAAAGAAATTAAATAAAATGTGGGGGCAAAGAGGATGTGCATTATTTATAATGGTAAACAATACCAATAAGGACAGGTACACATACACACATAAACTAATACTTGCTTAACATACCAAAAAATATAAATTTTATTTCTCATACAAAATGTATATACATGTATGGTATGTCTGCCTGTGTGCTGTATTGTGTTTACAAGTTGAAAAACAATTTACAACTTACCAGCCATTGTTTCCTATACTACTACCTTGCTCTCTCTCTCTCTCTCCCTCTCTTGTAGTTTTACTCTCCGTCTTACATTCTTAGTAAGTTTTAGCATGTAATTGTTGTTTGATTTTTGCTGCAATATTTTGTTTTTATTTCTTGAAGAAGAAAATTTTAACGCCGGAAAAATTATGGCCAAGATCAAAAGGGCTCTTTTGAATTGTTCAAAAATCTATGTAATTGTTTTCTGTTGTTGTTTTTGTTGTTGCTATTGTTGTTAAGAAATCATGTAAAGTAAATACAAAACAAGCAAGACAAAAAAATCCCATGCCGTACTGCATTTCGTTTGAAGTTTCTGCTTCTTTTGTCTTTTTAATTGATTTTTTTTATTTTGTGAGATCATGAAACTTATTTCCGAAGTTTTTTAATTTCATTTTCTGCATTCAATTGTTCATAAATCATAATTTTTCTTGGTAAAGTTTTTAAAAAAGAAATTATTTCTCTTAATGAATTAAAATAACAGACAATTATTTTAATTGCTGACAGTATTTCGAAATGCCAAAATAAATTACAGCCGTAAGGCCATAAAACTTTATTTTAACAAAAATATGAAAAAGTTTCTTACTATTCTTGCTTAAACCTAGTATAGGTTTGAAGAACTAGTTACATACATACATAATTGGTCATTACAACCCTTAAGTGAGGATTATGGATCTGGTTTCGCATAGCACTTATGTTGTGGGTGTTAATTTTATACATGAGTGTCGGGACCTACAATTTAAAGTCGACTCCGAACGACAGATTTTTGAGAAACTTTTCATTTCATTATTTTACTCTCAGAGTTTTTGCCAGAAATCTGCTGAAAGGAAGTCGCCGAAGAAATACTTTTTGTATTTTATTTTGATGTCTGGCCTGGGGCTCGAACCCTTCCTTTTCGTCTAATAAGCCAACACACTACCTACTACCTACCACGGCGACTTCACTTCCACTTCGACTCTTCCTATTCACCTTTGCTTAATTAACTCAAAAATAAAACTACGTACGCATCACAACAAATGCCTGCAAATTAATATTAATTTCCTGAAAAGATTTGTCCTGAAATAAATTATCATAATTTGCTCACGACATTCTTGTACATGTTGCCGAGAAAGTTATTATTCATGTTGTCTTTCATTATTTCCTCTTCCTATCGGCCTTTCTTTCTCTGTTTCATGTCTTTAAATGTAAAGTTTTTTTCTTACTCTGGTAGAACAACAAAACTTCCTGCACAATTATGTTTGTTTACATTATGATACATTATGCAATAAAAAAAGGACAAAGTACAGTGGGACAATTTACTTGTGCCTCTTAATGTGAACACCTGTAAGCACCAGTGACCAGTGATCATTACAAAACAGCTGATCTCTAATCGTATTTGTTATTGCTCAGCAGATGTTATGTTATTAACGTTAACGTTTAATGAAAAAAAGGGGACAGCAGAGTATATGATGAATGTCTGGCCCTAGCAGATTCCTAACTTAGTATTCTTTATTTATTTTTTAAATTGCAAATTTAAGATTGCAAATAAAATAAAAATAAAATTTGTGTTTAGTTTTAATTAAAATTATTTATTATTCGCACATTTCTGTGTGCCACTGTTCACAACTTTATGTAAACAACCACAATTGCTTTTTTGGTTCTTCCTCTGTTTATACCCTTTGCTTAAACAATAACAATTACTAGGCAATTGTTCGACAGATCTTTGTAACGGAAATCTTCAAACGCACCGCGTCTTCACACAAAACTGAGAGAACTTTTACTATCTCAGTTGACTGCTTTGCCTTGTCTTTTATATGACAACGTAAACAGTCTGATGAATGTTCTTGAAGGCGAATGTTTGTGGCTTCGCCTTCTCGAAATCTCTATAAATGTAAACATCGATGTTTACATTCATTATTGTTGTTTGTGTATTTTGTTTACATTTATTCTTGTTGTGTTTGTTGTTGTATTTTTGTTTACTTGTTTATAATTTGTTTATGCTGGTGTTTGTTGTTCTTTTACGCAGTGCTATAATTTGTAAACAAGTTCATTGTTTTTGTTTTTGTAGATTTTGTTTATAATTTTGATGTTAAACGATGTAACAACAAAACACCAGTAACTAGATTTTTCCATTTTCGAAACGGTATTTTAACAGCGACTAGGTCAGTTTCATAAACCGCATGTTCATGCATCTAAAAACGCTATTGACCACAATTTTCTATCGAGGATATTTGTCATGTGGTATCCATTGAAGGCCTTCAGATCGTCTTAAATATACGAACTAATCAGGAACTGTTTGCCAACTTTTCATGGCAATTTTTATTTATTCCTAGAGTTTTTGCCAGAAATCTGCTTCGAGGAAGTCGCCGAATAAATGTTTTTTTTCATATTTCGTTTAGTTGGAGATGTTGGGCCTGGGGCTTGAACCGAGGCGTCACGTCTAATAAGCCAACCCAATATCTACTAGACCACGGCGACTATAAGAAGTGTAGTTTTGTACAATGTATCCCAGTAATGCTAGTTCACAATCTTGTTTATCCCTTCCCCATGCAATCAATAATTATCCAGTTTATGAGCTTTGGGAGGAATCCCAGTGAAAAAGAGTCGATGATACTTTCACTTTTTTAAACTGCTTTCCAGATATGGTCATAACACCTAACGTTCATACAAGAGTATCAATTCGAGTATTGTATGACAAGCTTTTATTTCGAGTTAAATGGCACTGTATTTTTCATATCCTCGTTTCAGCCACTGTAGCTTGTCGTCATGTACTGCATTAGAATACCGTTATTACTGAATTTATACAACACAGAGAGAGAGAGAGAGAGAGAGAGAGAGAAAGAGAGAGAGAAAATAAATTTTTATTATCAATTGAGAAGAATAAAGTAAAAGTTAAAAGGCAAAAACATTATTCTTACAAGAATCCAAATTCGAGAGAGAGGGAGAGATAGAGAGAGACTGTTTTGAATTGAATGTTTAACTGCATTCAAGAGTAGCAGTAAGTATTACTATTACAGAGTTACAGAGCCTGTGACAGCATCATTGCTTTGAATTGTGTTTGTCTGTGTGGAAATTGTTAACATATCAGATGGGGTATCATGTGTTGTTGTATTTCATTGAAATTTTATTACAATTTTAACAGAAGACAAATGCTATTGTCGCCAGAACTTACAGTTGAACAAAACTCATCTGTAATTACATTTTCTGGAGAGCGGCAACACAAAGATAGTACAAGAAAAAAAAGGAGTTTTGTGGTGCAGATTCCTAAAATCTTATCCTATCTGGAAGGTGGACTATTTATTCAAGACAAATAATATTCTTGAGAATTTAAACAAACTGTGCCAGAAGACACCATATTACACACTATTCCGTACCTAGGAAGCTACCACAAATCCAGTAAATTCTGTAGAAATGCTATACAGAACAAAAATTCTTAAAGCAGTTATCATGTCGGCCATCATATATCAAAGTCTTCTCTTAATAATAATCTATGTAGACGAAGAGGTCGGTTAGACTCACAAATTGTCAAAAGTTCATATCACTGAATGAACAATGTTGTTCTACACTGTAATTTGTATGAAGCCCGTGTAGGCTCTTGTTATTGTTTTTCTTTATTTGTTGTCGTACTAACTACGTACGTGAGAATATGTGATACAACAGAAATTTTATAACGTAGACTTTTAACAATGTTTGGATGCAAATAAAAACATATCTTTATATACACACATCTTACAGTGCGTATGAATGAATCAGAGTACATAGTTAAATTTCAATACTGTTACTCACTTATATACTCACTTATATTCATGAGTGCTTATGAATAGCGAAAAAACGATTCATTGCTGATCTCTGATTCCTAACAATTTTCAAATGTTTGATCAAATACTGAAGCAGAGAAAAACACACAATTCTGTATGCATATCAACTGCAGCAATGCGTATGTAGGTGTAGAAGAACATGGAATCAGAAATTCGTTGCGCTTATGAACAAAAAAAGAGATCGTTAAACAAAAACAAGAAAAAAAGAAGAGAGAAATATATTTACAAACCCTGTCATTTAAATGGATTTCTTTAGCGTGTATAAATGTTCCACCATATCTCGGCTTTCACTGGAGCCGAAATGACCACTACAAAGAAAAGTTTCTGATACATTTTATAAACGAGCGTGAATTAAATGAAACAAATAGAAAACAAAAGATAAACACACGTGCCTGCACACAACCACACTTAATGCAATCAAACCGAAACGAAAGCCGCCGAAACGAGAAAAAAATTTTTTTTGTTGTTTTACAAAAACATGTTTGTTTTATTGAGAAAGACGGACGGAGAGAGCCGAGTATGTAGTTCTACAAAAAAAATATTTGCTTTATTTGCTCTCGTGTACACAAAAAAGAGAGGGAGAACACGAGCTCGTATATGAGTTTTGTGTTGTGGATTCATATCAAGTACAAAACCAAACCGCAGTAACAGTAAGCAAACGGTAAAATAAACAACAACTGCGAGAATAAAAATAAAACAATAACAATGAGTTGAAGTGAATTATTTTCTATTTATGGCATGTTTTCTTGCTTTATGGGCGTGTTTGTGTGTTTAATTGAAGCGAACGTAAGAGTTTTTTATTTTTCTCTCTGGTTGCTGTGCGTATGAGTATTTAAATTACTCATACGTATGGTATGACCACAGAAATCATAACGAACGCAAACTTTCAAGGCATATTTCGAAATATTTATATATATTTTTTATTTTATTTTTTTTTTTGTTAAAACAAAACGAATTTATCAAGATAAGCAAAAAGACATTGCTCAATAATTGTTGTGCGACGTGGTGTAGTAGGTAGTGTGTTGGCTTACTATTCGTAAAGCCCGGGTTCGCATCCCAGGTCAGACATCAAAAATGAAATATGAAAAAAAAAAATTTCTTCGGCGACTTCCTCTCAGCAGATTTCTGGCAAAAACTCTGAGAGTAAAATAAACTGCCATGAAAAAGTTTCTCAAAATTCTGTCGTTCGGAGTCGATGTCAAACTGTAGGTCCCGCCACTCACGTATAAAATTAACGCACACAACATGAGTGGTGTGAGAAGCTAGGCCGTAATCCTGACTGAAGGGTTGTAATGGCCAATTATGTATGTATGTATTAATAATTTTTTTTATTACAATTCATAAATATTCTACTTCAGAAAAAAGGGTTAAAACAAAAATTTAATACAGGCTTCAAATTAAAAATTTAAAGAAACGTGCGTATTTGTCTAAAAGTGTACGAAGTTTACTTTTACAATTTTTTTCTTATTCTCTATTAACTAGGTAGTAATCCTGACTGAAGGTTTGTAATGTAACCAATTATGTATGTACGTCTGTATGTATGTATGTATACCATTAAAATCACTACTTTCTTAACGACATTTCCTTAGGAATTTAAATTTTCATTGAATTATGAGAACTATTGAAATTGCCGTAGTCTAGTGGAAAGTGTGTTGGCTTATAAGACGTAAAGCCAGGGCAGATATCAAAACAAAATACAAAAAGTATTACTTCGGCGACTTCCTCTCAGCAGATTTCTGGCAAAAACTGTAAAAGTAAATAAAAATTGCCATGAAAAGTTTCTCAAAAATCTGTCGTTCGGAGTCGACTTTAAACTGTAGTTCCCACCACTCATGTATAAAATTAACACACACAACATAAGTGGTGTGAGAAACTAAAGACCAATTATGTATGTATGAGAAGCAACAAAGATATAAAACCAATACTAAGAAATATTAGCAAGTTCTAGAGCCGCTATTACTTATGAACCCTCTCTTGGAGACCGTCTGCATTTGTTAGTTCTTCACAGAAGGCTTTGTGTGTACAAATACGGCTTTGTCTGCCATTGTAACTAAATATTTAAGGCTTCAAGCAGTAAAGTGAGGAGGCTTTGGTAGGTTAATATTTTCGTATTTCTTCTTTAATATTTTTTGTCAAGATTCGGTTTTCCTTTTTTTTTCATGGCACAAAAATATTAAAAAAAAACGAGTAGAAATTATGTTATCATGACTGTTTCCTATTGTTTTTGTTATTTGGGTTATAACAGAGAATTTTTTTATTTTTTTCGTCTGCTTTTTTCACTTTGATTCACATTCCACTGCTAATGTTTTAATTTGTAAAATAGTTTTGAACCCTTATTATGCCACTTTTACTGCCATTAATGTTTTAAATACATCCTGGTTTGTTTTTTAACTGAATTCCATAAAAAAATTTTTTTTAAATCTACATTTTAGTGAATTATTTAATGTTCCTTCACTTATTTCGTTTTAAAATTTAAAGTTTTTCAAAGGGAAAATCTGAATTATGTTAGTGCTGTACACAAAAATTCAAATACTTGCCTAGAAATGAGCATGTAATTCTAAAAGCTTTGGTTATGAACGCAAAAAAAACACCGTTTCAAAACAAGCGCTTTTAGTGGCGCTCCAATGTTGGAACTCTTATATTTTGTTTAATGCCCAGAAAACATCGTATGCGAAAGTCCAAGAGGCTAAATTTTGTGGACATAAGTGTGAGGAAATAATACTGTGAACCAAGGCTCTTATACCTGCACTCTTATGAACTTATTAAGCAGCTTAGAAGACATTCTTCGGTAAATTTAAGAATTCTATGGCAAAAAATAATTCCCAGACTATTAATTAAAATAAAATAAGTTCAAAGTACCAGAAATAAATATTTCACCTTTCCTAACAAATGACTTAATTCTTTTCAATTTATTTTCCTTAATTTAAATGAAATTTATTTTCCCAATACCCTTACCACAAAGAAAATTATGAAATTTTATTTCATGCCCATGGCATCCATTCTATGCTATACGAAACAGGCATTTAAATAGCAAACCATATAGAAAAAAGGGCTTCTAATCTGCTTATGTTTTTATGCTTTTAAATGCCTTTAATTTATGGGTCTGGTAAATATCGTTAGAGAAAGGAAAGGAAAGGTAAAGGAAAGCCTATTAATATTTTCACTGTAATTAAGATTTGTTTGTTGAAATTAAAATTTTTAATAAAAAAAATGTAGCAGAGGAGAGGAAACAGCTTTAATGTTATATCACGTATTGCATGCAAAGGTACAACAGAAATAAATGAAAAATCTCCAGGCGTTTATTAGCAGCACACAGGTAGAGTTCTATTTCCCTTCTTTTTTTTTGCATATTTATTAATATTTTCTTTATTAAGGCAACAACAACAGCAGCAAAGCCATCAATAACTCTTTTAAAAGAAGCAGGTAAAAACAGAATACAATCAATTATAAAGGTTTTTTTCCTGTTTAGGGTTTTGCATTATTTACTTGGAAAAATATCATCAATTTCATGATGCTGCTGCTCCTACAGCTGCTCCTGCTGTACTCCTCCTGCTGCTTCTACTGATGCTGTGTTATATAATTTCTAATATTTGGCATTAACATTTCCCTCATCCTTTCTCTCATTTTTACCTTCTGACAAAGCATTTGTTTCAATTAAATATTCTTCCTGGTGTAGAGGTTGTGTCTCTTGCGGTCACTTAGCCGTATGATTATTTGAATTTTGGTTTCCTTTACATGTTATACGACTTTTAAAGATGTAACACGCAGATTTTTGTAGGGGTAGAGAGCAAGACAGGAGATATAGAAATACATAGCTAAAGAGCAGCAGGAAGAATATTGTACTAAATTGTCAAACCTAAGTAACGTTAATAGAAATATTTCTGTAGCAAATAAATTATGAATAAGCCAAAACAGTGCACAACAAAAGTTAACTTACTTACATATATACATACATACATAATTGGTAGGTTAAGTTAGGTTAGAGGACGTGTACTTGCCAACTAAGACAAGTACAGTACCCCGAGGTCGAATTGACCCATTATACAACGCCCTAATTTCTCACACCACTTATGTTGTGTGTGTTAATTTTATACATGAGTGGGGGGACCTACAGTTTAAAGTCGACTCCGAACGACAGATTTTTGAGAAACTTTTTATGGCAATTTTTTTTTACTCTCAGAGTTTTTGCCAGATATCTGCTGAGAGGAAGTCGCCGAAGAAATACTTTTTGCATTTTGTCTTGATGTCTGGCCTGGGGCTCGCACCCTGGCTTTACGTCTAATAAGCCAACACACTACCTATTAGACTACGGCGACTTCTAATTGGGAATTACAATCCTTTAAACAGGATTACGATCTAGTATCTCACTTATGTGGTTACGTTGTGTGCGTTAATTTTTATACATAAGTGACGGGACCTACAGTTTAAAGTCGACTCCGAACGACATATTTTTTTTTTGAGTAACTTTCTATGGCAATTTTATTTACTCTCAGAGTGTTTGCCTGAAGAGTGTTGAAAAAAGTCGCCGAAGAAATATTTTTTCATATTTTTACGTTTTTACTTTTTAAAAACGTTTAAAATATGAGCTCGTAGATTGCAAATAAAATAAAAAGAAAATTTGTGTTTAGTTTTAATTAAAATTCTTTATTATTCGCACAATTCTCTGTGTCACTGTTCACAATTTGATGTAAACAACAACAATTGCTCTTCTTTGTTATTCATCTGTTTACACTCTTTGCATAAACAATAACAATTACTAGACAATTGTTCGTCAGATATTTGTAACGGAGATCTTTAAACCTCTCTTCAAACACACTGCGTCTTCACACAAGACTGACTGAACTTTACTGACTCACTCGCCTGCTTTGCCTTGCCTTTTATATAGCAGAGTAAACAATCTGATGAATGTGCTTGAAGGCAAATGTTCATGACTTCGCCTTCTCGAAATCTCTATAATCGTTGTTAACTTTTGTTATTGTAGTATTGTTGGTATATTTTGGTTTACTTGTTTACCACCTTTTTATGCTGGCATTTGTTGTTGTATATTATTGTAAACAGGTTTGTTTACTTGCATTGTTTTGTTTTTGTAGCTTTTGTTTATAATTTTAATGTTAAGGAATGTAAAAGCATAACACCTGTGTATAAATTTTTTCATTTTCAATACCTACTAGACTCCTGCGACTACAAAAACGTTACCCTACTTAGTTGGCAATTAAACCCCTGCAGAAAATATTCCGACATAGTTTCTCTTCGATAATTCTGCCTCTTCGGAAACTTCCAAACAAACATTTCTTCACCAGTTTCTTACTTTTGTTAACCACTTTATCTTCAATATCTAGACATAATTTATTAACGTCCTATTTTGTGATGTGGTTTTTGGCTTCTTCTACTAAACATAGAGGCTGTGTCCTTAAGCCATTTACCAGCTTTTCATTCCTTATAATTTATTTATTTGCCATCAAAGATTTTAACTGTATGAGTACGTATCTACGTGTGTGTTTATGTGCGTTTAAGTGTAAATGTTTACGTATCGTTTCTCTGAAAAATAAACTTCACGTGCCAAAGATATTTTTTCAATATTTTTGCTGCTAATGGAGTGTGTTAAACTGTGTCAGTGGGTTTCTTTTTGTTGTTGCTGCTACTGATGTTGTTCTTGTTGTTGGCAGTTTGTGGCAATAAATTGTTAAGCATATTGAAATATTTATAAAACAAGTTTATAAATTTATTCGATGTCATTATTTGTTTACATTTTTTGTCAAGGCTTTAAAGACCGAGACAGGGAAGCCATTGAAGGTTGTTATTTGAGAAATTTTAAAAAGTGTTTGCGTGGTGTATAAAAAGAATATAAAATAAACGCGTCATAAATATGATAAATAATGTGTTGTAAAATATTAAAGATAATATTCAATTTAGGTTTTAAATTATTTTTGTTTTGTTTTTAAAAATTTCTAAAAATCTATTAAAGTTGAGAATTAATTTATATTGAAATTTTTCTCTTTTCAAATATTTATTGAATAATTATTTGGGCTTCTCTTACTAATTCATTTTATAAATGAGATCGGAATTATATGGATTTTAAATTAAATCATATTAACTAAAAATACGAGTGTTATACTTACAATTTAAATAACAAAGTAAATTTAATAGTTCGGATGAGTTAAATATAATTTTAATATTTTAGTCAGCTAACGTTTTTTTTGGTTTTTTTTCACATACAAGCTAAGAAAATTCTAATTATGGACAAACAAATGGAAGTTATCGACCAAAAAAATGCAAGTCATCGATAAAAACTGCCAGTCATCGAGAAAAAACGCAAGCTATCGAAAAAGAAAATACAAGTCATCGATAACAAACACGCAAGGTGTCGACAAAAAAAAAAAGAAAAGTCATCGGCAAAAAAATACAAGCCAACAACAACAAAAAAATGCACGTAGACATCTGCAGGCCGCCGTAGTCTAGTAGTGTGTTAGCTTATTAGAAGTGAGGCCACGGTTCAAACCCCAGGTAAGACATCTCGAACGAAATATGGAAATATTTCTTGGGCGACTTCCTCTCAGTAGATTTCTGGCAAAAACATTCATACATACATAATTGGTCATTACAACGATACAGTCAGGATTACGATCAAATTTCTCTCACCACTTATGTTGTGTGTTAATTTTAAACATGAGTGGTGGGACCTACAGTTTAAAGTCGACTCCAAACGATAGGTTTTTTGAGGAACTTTTCATGGCAATTTTATTTACTTTCAGAATTTTTGCCAGAAATCTGCTGAGAGGAAGACGCCGAAGAAATACTTTTTGTATTTTTGTCTTGATGCCTGGCCTGGGGCTCGAACCCTGGCTTTATATCTAATAAGCCAACACACTACCTACTAGAATACTGCGACTGGCAAAAACTCTGAGAGTAAATAAAAGTTGGCATGAAAAGTTTCTTAACACGTTTATCGCCACGATAATATCAGAAAAATTTTCACATGAGTCACGGTAACTTTATTAGATAATTTAGTAAAAAATGTATCGAGGAAACTTAATGTATCACAGAAAAAATTTTTTTTTGCCAAAATTCCCTGAAAAACGCTATTTTTTTTTATTATTATTATTATTATTTTTTCTCGACAAGGCTTGTCAGTCTTATATGTCTGACGCATCCAAACAAGATACAACAAGTATTAACCTGTTGCTTTCAACGCAGCGTCTTTTCCGTCGGACATTTGTGATTTGCCAAATCGTGTACGTCAGACACATAGGACTGACATGGCTCACGTAGGACCACTTAGCGTCAGACACATATGACTGATATGGCGATGAACGTGTTAAAAAAATTTTATCATTCGGAGTCGACCAGCAGTTTCCGCCACTGATGTAAAAAATTAACATACACAACATAAGTGGTGTGAGAAAGTAGGTCGTGATCCTGACTGAAGGGTTACAATGACCAATTATGTATGTACACTTCGGCAAAGAAGTCTGTCTGTCTGGAATCAACACATATTATATGGATGATGTAAGAAGTTTTGTTGTAAACTTGACAAAAGCGTTGCAATGACCAATTAAATAAGTAAGTATATGAGGATATAAAAAATATCCAAAAGAAGAACTAAAGGTTTCCATTAATAAAAAAAATTTTAGTCAAAGAACATAGGATGACAACCATGTAATAATTTGAAAATATTACTGGAAGTAGTGCCCTGTACTCATTGTTTTTATTTGGCACAACCATAAATGGAAGTGAACACATTTCGAAGTGCTTGTAATATTTACACAGGCCAACAATATTCAATAATTTCAATTATTTTTTTTAAAATTTTACCACAATTGCACATCTGACCCTCGACCAATTCAACCGAAAAATTATGATAATCGAAATATTTTATAAATTAAGCTCACAGTGTCATTTATAGCTGTGAGTTTGATTGCCAAATGAATTATATTTATTTATTCATTAAAAGAATAAACAGAAACGCATCAATTTAGCTGCTAGAGAATATGGATTCGAATTAATTTTGACAAAATATGCCATTCACACATATTAATTCGGATGATTGGTGGCTTAATTAAAATGCACAGAAAATCGATTTCACTGCACTGAACTGTGACATTAAAAATTTGTATTCAAATACAAAATATCGGACAATTATGAGCTAATATTTGAGCATCATTCCTGATTCTTTGAAAGCTTTTACAACAACAATACCTTTATTATATCCGCTAATATGGATTACCATTACAACAGTAATGCTGTTCTTTACAGAGAACAAAATGAACAGAACTGCCAAGAAATGGTATTCTGATGAACAACAGTGAGCTTCAATTTCGATTTCTCTTTTAATTCGTAAATAAATAAAACAATGAATGAATGAATGAATTATGGACTGAATAAATAACTCAATGGATCATCTATTGTTGTAACGACTAAGCAAAAGTCGTATTCAAAGTATACGGGCACCCATAGTCAAGTCCAAATATACAAATTGATGTTGAGTGAATTGGAAGCAGAATTGTAGAAATGATGAATTGTTGAATGAATGTTTGACATTTCTATTGTTCGAAGTTTTTCTTTTTTTTTGCAGAGATGAGAAGATGATTTATCATAAAGAAAGAAAAAGTGTGGAGTATGAGTAACCAACAAAAAAATGCCAAAACCTTGAAGGAATATTGCATTTGCATGATTCACAATTGAAGTCACCGTAGACTAGTAGGTAGTGTGTCAGCTTATTAAACGTGAGGCCTCAGTTCAAACCCCATGTCAGACAGCTCTAACAAAACGAAATATGAAAAAATATTTCTTGGGCCTTCTTGCTCACAGCAGAATTCTAGCTAAAACTCTCTGAGGGTAAGTAAAATTGCCATGAAAAAGTTCCCAAAAATTTGTCGTTCAGAGTCGACTTTAAACTGTAGGTCTTGCCAATAATGAATTCTGCGAATAAAATAAAATTGCCATGAAAAAGTTCCTCACAAATTTGTCGTCCGGAGTCGACTTTAACCAGTAGGTTCCGCCACTCATGTATAAAATTTACACACACAACATAACTGGTGTGAGAAACTAGATCGTGATCCTGACTTAAGGTTTGTAATGACTAATTATGTATGTAAATATGTGTGTACGGCACACAATGACAATAAAAATTTTGCAAACATTTTTGAAACAACAATCACCTCCATGCGCCTGCTAAACATCATGTGTTTGTTTTAAATAAAATAGTTCACGTACAACTATTGCTTAGACTTAGTCCGTAGTCTAGTAGGTAGTGTGTTGGCTTATTAGACATGAAGCTACTGGTCAAGTATAATGAAATATAAAAAAAAATAATTCTTTTGCAACTTCCGCTCAGAAAACTTCTAACAAAAACTGTGAAAGTAAATAAAAAGTTTGCCTTGAAAAGTTTTTCAAAAAATCTGTCGTTCGGAGTCGATTATATGTTCCGCCACTCATGTATAAAAGTTAACACACACAACATGAAGTGGTGTGAGAAACTAGGTCGTAATCCTGACTGAAATGCTCTAATGACTAATTGTGGACGTATGTACGCATGTAAGATGAATTGCATTCAAGGTGGTTTTGTTATACAAAACTTTCCAACACTATTTTTATTAAAATTTTATTAAGAAATATTATATTTTATATTTAAGCCAAGTCAGATAATTAACCCAATAATATGTGTTATTAATAATTGAAAATTAATTAAAATGATTGAATCTGTAAAACAAATTAAATTCATTTTAATTAGTGGTAGTAAAACTAATGTTTATATTGAAATTGGTGATAATGTTGAAATGAATTGATAATAATTACGCAATAAAATCTATAGATTTAGCTACTGATAGGAAGAGAAAAGAAGCAAACCAAGCAAAAAGAAGCACAAATAATTGTTTTAAAACGTAATTTTTATGGTTTTAATTACAAACAAAACAATTAAACGCAGACTGGGTATCAGTAGTAGTTGTGGAATTGTTGTAATTGCTGTTTGTATTGTGAGCATTAAAGATGACTAACTTACGTCACAAAATTTTATATCAAAAAAGACGAGCCACGCACAGGCTTTCAATTTTGTTTTAGGCTTGTGTGTATACGAAACACTCAACTTGAATTGAACAAATCATAATTTATTTGAAGATAATATACTCTTGCGATTTTACCCTTTAAAAACGTTTAAAATACGAGCTCATAGATTGCGAATAAAATATAAATAAATTTGTGTTTAGTTTTAATTAAAATTCTTTATTATTCGCACAATTCTGTGTGCCACTGTTCACAACTTGATGTAAACAACAACAATTGCTTTTCTTTGTTATTCTTCTGTTTACACCCTTTGCATAAACAATAACAATTACTAGACAATTATTCGACAGATCTTTGTAACGTAGATCTTCAAACCACGATTACTCTCTTCAAACACACAGCGTCTTCACATAAGACTGACTGAACTACACTATCTCATTTGCCTGTTTTGCCTTCCCTTTTATATGGCAACGTAAACAGTCTAAAGAATGTTCTTGAAGGCCAATGTTCGTGACTTCGCCTTTTCGAAATCTCTTTAAATGTAAACATCACAGTTTACATTCATTATTGTTCTTTGTGTATTTTGTTTACATTTATTCTTGCAATGTTTGTTGTAGTATTTTTGTTGACTTGTTTACCATTTTTTAGGCTGGTGTTTGTTGGTAATTTTTTTTTTGTTTACTTGTTTATCATCTTTTTATGCTGGTGTTTGTTCTTATATTACGCAGAGCGATAATTTGTAAACAAGTTCATTGTTTTTGTTTTTGTAGCTTTTGTTTATAATTTTAATGTTAAGCGATGTAAAAGCAAGACACCAGGCTATAGATTTTTCCATTTTCGTAACAATACTTTCTGTTCCTCTCTTTCTCTATCTTTGTTTTATTTATTTATTGCTGCACACGTATTTTAAGTGTCTTTGTGTAAATATACCGGCGAGAATGTTGAAACAAACTGACAAAATCGCTAAAAATTTCCCATTAATTTTATGAAAATTTTATTTTCAAATTTCTTTGTTTCAACCAAAATCTTATTGTTGTAGAGTTTTTATGCATCTTAACTTCCCTTTTTGCATAAGAAAAAAGGATTCAAAGATTTCAGTCTGTTTGTGTTGTTTTATTATTTCTTTTATTTTCCCTTGTTTCCCCTGCCGACAAAATATTTTAACACATTCAAGGCCAACAAACACCATCTGCTTAAACAAATGCCTTGACCAGTTTGTCATTAACGTTTGCCATCAGCTTCTTTAATAGCAACAACATAAGCAACACCAATAATTGTTACATTTTAAGCATCACATGACATTATGCTTGTCTAGGCTAAGATGGATGGATCTTAGCGTTTACATTTTAAGCCTGGCATTAGATTTTATAGACTTTCTCATCACTTTCCAGTAAGGTAATGAATAAAAAAATACACCGTTTCCTTTGTTAATGACTTTTTTGTCATAAAAATTCTTTCTGGTCGATTATTTTAATCACAAAAACAAAATATTATAATATAATAATATAATATTTCCTTTCATTGTTATCTTTTTCTGGGTGGTTTGTTATTTTATGTCTTTGTACTGCTTATACCTTTAAAAGGCGAAAAGTTAATCTCTTTAAGAAAAACGTTTTAATGGCGGTTAAAGAAATTAAAATGTCTCAAAATAAAATTAATTCACGAAGTCTGATAAGATAAAAGGTTGCCATAAAAGAGGGTTTTAAGAGTTTATCTGTTTATCAGTTTTATTCTGTTTATTGACGGCGAAATAGAAATTCATTATTAATGTGGGCAATATAACTGAATTAGAAATTTGTTGTTTGATCAATTGAAGGCCTATTTGTGTATACAAAATTACTACTACTACAGCGATATGTATTTAAAACCAAGATAAACAAGAAAATAGAAACACTTTATCACTATATGCATGCATAATTGGCCAATACAACCCTCCAGTCAGGATTACGGCCTAGTTTCTTACACCAAGTACATTGTGTATGTTAATTTTAATACATGAGTGGCGGGCCCTACAGTTTCAAGTCGAATCCGAACGACAGATTTTTTAGAAACTCTTTCATGGCAATTTTTTTTATTTAGTCTCAAATTTTTTGCCAGAAATCTGCTGACAGGAAGTCTCTGAAAAATATTTTTTCATATTTCGTGCTTGTTGAAGATGTCTGACCTGGGGTTTAAACCAAGGCCTCATGTCTTATAAGCCAACACAATCAGATTTACTTGACCGCCATATTGGATCCGCCATTTTGAATTTTTTAAATCTGAATGAAGATCTGTAATCAGCGACCCAAAAACCCCTGAGTAACAATTTTCAAGTAAATCTGATTAATTTTTAAGGACCTCCGTAATGTGTTTCTTTTTCTCTTGCACCCGTTGACATAAACCCACCCCCTACTTTAAGGGTGCATGCAAACAAATTCGCTTTGGGCTAATTTTAAAGAGCAAAGATCAATTGTCAATTTCTGACAATAGCGATGGTTCTAGCACGTCAGTGTTTAGCTCTACAATTATTCAAAAATGGCCAAAAACGCTATTTTTAGGGGTTTCAACTCCCTTTTTCCTGACGTGATGGAAAGTTTTTGAACCCAGATTCGTGTTCAGCACGCAAAATGTCTTCGGAAACACCTGACAAAAAAACGTCAAAATTTGCAGGGATGTGTTACCTTCCCAAAAGATGTCATACAAGTTATTAAAAACAAAAATGATTGTGTTGGGATTCATGTCATCTGAACTGAAGTTTCTTATGTTATCATTTAATATTTCTTTTCTTTTAATTTATTTTTTAGTTGTTAATATTTTCCTTTTTTTGATTCGTTATCAAATCATTCATGCAAAAAAGAAACCTTCATTCTCATTAAATGAACTAAAACGTTATGAGAGAGAGATTATTTCCAATTACAGGCAATGATGTGCTAATAATTATGCTCATTACACAGCCATGTACATACAAAGTTTACTTTTTCTTTCATTCTTCTTTTTCTTTCCGTTACAGATAAAGATTTCAATAACATACGCTTTCCACTCATTAAAATTTGTTGTGCAAAATCAAAGCACTTAATGTTCCAATGGCGTTTCCCATTTTACATTTCGACACAATAGAACGCCACATAACAAGCTCAACAATTTTGTAATTGTACCCTCTGGTAAGCTGCCTTCTTAATAAATGCAGCGAATAAAAATCGATATTGGAATAAATGCGAAACAGCCGTATCATTGCTTGTTGTTGCATTGCCTTTAAAATATAAAATCATTGCCTTATACATTGATTGTTGTGCTTGCTGCGTTGCTTCCATTGTGTTTGTGGCATAGTAATGCATGAATTCACTTTTGCCTTTTACTCTTACTGTAATGCTTTCCTTTTTTCGTTTAGACAAATTCTATTCTTATGTGCGTTTGTTTATTATACATACGCACTTATACTATTGCAATAATTTATGTACTTTGACTACTTACGTAAACTACTCTTGTCACTCGTTTGATTGTGTTTCTTTGTTGTTCATCTTGCTACTGTGGGAGTAGCAGTGACTGCTTTTTCTTGCTACTGATGCTATTGTTGTCTGTTCTGTATAAATGCCAGTGGATCTGTAAAAAGTGTACGATAGAAAAGAGAACACGTTAATTTTATGACATACATTTACGGGCATTTAGTGGCTGGCAGGATACTTAGGCACACAATAAAAGTGCGTTTACTTATAGACTCTCTTACACACAACACACATACACGCATATTTACTACAAATCTCGACTTGTTTACATAAGAACATGAGATATTTAAAATGTATCAACAAAGAAAAAAAAGTAGACAAGGAGGCATCATTAAAATAATTGCCGCCATACACTAAGCGAAACCGAAACGATGATTTAGACGAAAGGAATAAACGCTTAGACGTCTCCTCAACTTTCCATACGCAATCTGGACGCGGATATAAACATAGGGAGGCCAAAGAGCCAAAAGGACTCCACTCTGAAGTAATACCACCGTAGTCCCGGAGTGGGCACAAACAAGTCCACAAGCGACGAGGGGGGATTTAGTGGGTGAGGGCCCCACACACGGAGGATGGGTCGACTTCCTCTATGGTGCGGATAGGTACATTTACCCCTCCTCGGCGAAAAAAAATACACTAAGCGGAATGCATTAGAAATGCTAATAAAAATAAACCAACAAAAAGCAGCTTTCAAAAGGAGTATTGAAGTCATAAAACTGTTGTATAAACGAATTGAAATGAAATGTCAATCGCAATAGAAGTACATTAAATGAAACAAAGTTTCTACTACCTGATGCCAAACAATTTCCATCAGAGATATATTGGCGAATCAAGCTTTATAGGAAAAAAAATTAATTGAATTTTAAATTCATTAAGAATAGTATTTCGTTATTACATCGAGCTTTCCATTAGCATTTAAAATTAAATTTAATTTTAATTAAAATTTTAACATCATCGTAATCAAAATAGCCTCTCCAACCTGAATTCAAATGCCACACGAATACCTCATGTAATTGATTCAACGCCAGAGTAAAGGCACAGAGTAAAGACACAAAAAACAAAAAAATTTAATTACGCTGTCATTTCGACCAAGAAAATTAAAATCTAAAGTCTCCAAATGCGAGACTCTTAACAAATCCTTACAAACATACTTTTAGAGACTATGCCAGTATGGTTATCTGTGCAATCCCTCTGTCTTTCTATGTTCAAAAGAAAATAAAATCTGGATTAAAAGTTTCTGAAAAGAAACTCCAAAGTCTACAAGAAAACAACAGCTGGCACGGCTTAAAGACAAACTCTAATGACTAGAAAGTCAATAAACTTTTGCGTTATCACAGCAACAGTTTTCTGCAACACTTTATATTTTCTTTTATTATAAATAATGAAATAAATAATGCTGCCTTATCCAGAAGCAATGGCTATCGCAGTGAATATAAAAGAAAATTAAAACCAGAACATGATTTTTTTTTTCATTTTGTTTTCCTTTTATTTAATACCATCTGCTATCGTATAAATTTAAATAAAATTAACACTTGTAAGGAATGCGATTGTAAAATTTATTATAATTTTTTCTTTATTTTTAATTTTAAGAGTGTAAGAGTATACGACGACAACACAAATGGCTTCAATGGAGTGATACGTAACGACTTCTTAAATATTCGTTTTCGCTTTTCTGGCTTCTGTGGTTGTTAAATCTCAAATTAGATGAAAAAATTTCTGGCAAAAACTCTGAGAGTAAATAAAATTGCCATGAAAAGTTTCTCAAAATCTGTCATTCGGAGTCGACTTTAAACTGTAGGTCCCACCACTCATTTTTAAAATTAACACACACAACATAAGTGGTGTGAGAAACTAGGTCGTAATCCTGACTGAAGGGTTGTAATGACCAATTATGTATGTATGTAGGAGTTGGAGATTATCGAACAGCTCCTCTGTAACTGTCCAACCCTTATTAGGTTGAGGTTAAAGACCCTTGGCAGGGCCTTCTTAGAGGGTTTGAACTCTCGGTCGAGAGCCGACATTAAAGCTCTAAATAGATTCATTATTAGTTTGAGCTAGTTGAGAAGTTCTTGGGCTTCAATAGTGTAGTCGCGCTCTCTTTTGTGTTTTGTTAGTCTGTGTAATTCTTTTTCTTCCTTATTCTGCTTTTCCTACTTCCTTTCCTTTTAAGGACGTTGTGCAACTGGACCTCCGGTTATTGTACTTGTCCCAATTGCCAAGTACACGTTCTCTAACCTAAACCTAGTCAGGATGGGAGTTGTCTCGAAGCCACCGAGCTGTATACTATAATTTCGGAGGAGATATTATAGGGATACCCTATAAAATTTGAGGTTGAGTACAATAGATCGTATTGATCGCAGTACTAAGGCATCTTTTGACAACAACCATAATAATTCGCTTGTAAAAAGAGTTTGAAAAATTATTTAAAAAATTCGTATTAATAATACACGGGTACACTCCACATTCATTTGGAAATAGACTGTCTGTCGCATTATCATACATTATGGTGTATTTTACAAAGAAAGAATATTTTCCATTACATTTGTTCTCTCTTCGTTCTGGTGGCATCAATTACTTGTTAGTAGCACTACTAACTGGTACTACTACTATACAGTGATGCTTTATCATTCACTTTCATGCTGTTATTATAGAGTTGCTGTTGTTGTTGTTGCCGTAGCTGTTCTTAGTTTATTGCTATTGCTACAAATATCGCCCACAACACGAACAATAGCAATAGTAGCTGTAGAGCTGTAGTAGTAGTTTTAACAGAAATATTAACACAATGCTGAGATAATTTTGAGCATCATTATCACCATTACTGCACGTTAATGAAATGTTGACTCTTTTAACTTAGATCGTATATATTGGCATATATTGTTGTTGTTGTTGCTGTGGTATTTGTTATTCTTTTTGATTTTAATTTGATTTTTGTGTATGTTATTGCTGTTGTTGTTGTTGCTGCGGCATTATTGAATCTTATGTTACTGCTAAGTATACGTATTAAAGTCAGTTAGTCCGCCATTTGAAATTTATTTCTGTATGTGCATTGTTAACACATCTTTCATAACACACACAAACGCACTTTTAATTTTACGCCCATTAGTATCATACATACAGTGGTACAAACTTGTGCTCATTTAAGAGTGTTGCTGCGAGGTGTTAAGCTTTTTAAGGGAATTTATTAAAAAAGTTTTGGTTTCAATAGAAGTGGATGGAATATCTCTCTACCTCTCTCTCTCTCTCTCTTTTTAAATGCTTTAAAGGCATTTATGCATTAACTTAGCTGCTTTAGTGGTGTTAGTGTTAATATCTGAGTGTTTGAAATAATTCAGGGAACACATGACTGAGTTTGCATACTCGTATAAACATGAGTTTTACGCCTATCAGTTTTATTTTTTGTTGTCTTTTAATGAAAAGAAAGGGAGAAAAAAGTGGCTTCATAAAGAGAAAGTTCTGATTAAGAAAATAATATGCAAATGAGGGAAAAATTTTGGAATTCTTTTTTTTTTTTTTTTGCATTACTTGGCTGTAATTAAAATTGTTTTCTTAACAAAGATGTTAAAAGACAAAAAAAAACAATTACTTTCACTGAAAGCGACTTTGAAGTTTTACTTCCTTTATTCGCACTGGATAATAACGTGTGCTTTTTTAGCTATTATCTTTTTGACAATACTGGTTTAAGCAGCTCACGCACAATTCGTGTTTTGTTTCACTGTCAAACATATTCAGTTTGGTATATAATTTAACCATGAATCGTCTTACAAACGAACAACGCTTGCAAATCATTGAATTTTATTATCAAAATGCGTGCTCTGTTAAGAAAGTTCATCGCGCGCTTCTTCCATTTTATGGTCAGTTTAATCGACCGACTGAAGCTGCTATTCGGGCTATTGTGACTAAATTTCGCACAAAATTTACATTGTTGGACATTAAACTACCAACACGCTTACGAAGAGTGCGAACTGAAGAAAATATCGCAGCTGTATCGGCCAGTGTTAATGATGACCATCAATTATCGATTCGTCGCCGTTCGCAGCAATTGGGCTTCTATTACTCAACAACGTGGAAAATTTTGCGGAAGGATTTATGTGTGAAGCCTTTCAAAATACAGCTGGTGGAAGAATTGAAGCCGAACGACCAACCGCAACGCAGAATTTTTGGTGAATGGGCTCTTGGAAAGTTGGCCGAAGATCCACTTCTTTATCGAAAAATTGTGTTCAGCGACGAAGCTCACTTTTTGCTCAATGGATACGTAAATAAGCAGAATTGTCGATTTTGGAGTGAAGATCAGCCAGAAACATTGCAAAAGCTACCAATCAATCCAGAAAAAGTCACAGTTTGGTGCGGTTTATGGGCTAGTGACATCATTGTACCGTACTTCTTCAAAGATGCTGCGAATCGTAACGTAACTGTGAACGGTGAGCGCTACCGTGAGATGATATCCAACTTTTTTTGCAAGAGCTTGACTTGCATGACATATGGTTTCAACACGACGGTGCCACATGCCACACAGCACGCGTAACAATGGACTTATTGAGAGGCGAGTTCGGTGAACATTTTATTTCACGTTCGGGACCGGTCAATTGGCCGCCTAGATCGTCCGATTTAACGTATTTAGACTATTTTTTGTGGGGCTATGTTAAAGCTCATGTCTATACAGACAAGCCCGCTTCAATTGACGCATTGAAAGACAACATTGAAGCATTTATTCGTGAGATACCGGTCGAAATGTTGGAAAGAGTATGCCAAAATTGGACTAAGCAGATGGATCATTTGAGGCGCAGTCGCGGTCAACATTTGCATGAAATAATCTTCAAACATTAAATTATATGAACCGTATTATCGATTCAAATAAAGATTTCATGCATTTTTCTGAATTTTATGTGCTTTTTTTTTGAAAAATTTTCTTATAGCTCTTAAAAAATCAACCATTACATACATACATAATTGATCACTGCAACCCTTCAGTCAGAATTACGACCTAGTTTCTTATAATACTTTATGGTGTGTGTGTTAATTTTATATGTGAGTGGCAGGATCTACAGTTTAAAGTCGTTTCCGAACGACAGATTTTTGAGAAAACTCCTCATGGCAATTTTTTATTTACTCTCAGGGATTTTGACAGAAATCTATTAGGCGGAAGTCGCCAAAGAAATATTTTTCATATTTCGTTTTGATGTCTGACCTGGGGTTTGAACTGTGGCCTTACGTCTAATAAGACAACACACTACCTACTAGAATACGGCTACTTACTACAAGACTTGTTGCGCTTCCCTCTTTAGCAATACTGTGGAATTTACTTTAGACCAACATCGTTGCGTAAAAACCAAGCTAATCATTTGGTCTCCAGACATCTGTTTATGAATTGCTGCCGTTTCATAGTGGTTCCATTCATCAGGAATCTAATAAATAGTATATAAAGACTGCATGTATGCCAATTGGAGTACTGTTCAATAAAATTGTGCTTGAGAATATGAATTCGGAGTAAGAAATTGTTTAGCCTCTATAGAGCAGTTGGTCTCTCATAGGATCGATTACTATACTCATGATACTGCCTGATAGTGTACAGTAAGACCTCGATTAACGCTGCTCCGCTTAACGCTGTTTCAGTATTACACGGTAGTATTGGGATTCCCCTAAATCGCACACTGTATTGATACTATATGTGATATATGTGCGCAAATGAAAAGGCCATGCACCCACCAAAAGCGGTGCACTATATAGCAACAGTGTATACTATGTATCTTTTTCAACGCTCTTTTATTAGTCTGTCCAGAATAAATATTCCAACTGTATTTTCCGTAGTAGCAATCACAGTACGAACGCTGTTTCGTTTAGCGCTGGAACTTACTGGAACGCATCCCCTGCGTTAAGCTGGGTCTTTTAAATCCCTTTTCATTATAATAGCTCAACAAAGCTTTACATTATTTTGGAACCATCAGGCTTGGAAAGTTTTCTTTAAATATGCACATTGATTTAAATAATCTACAGCCAGGCTTATCTTAATTATTTCAGAATTACAGAACAACCTTCAAATGTTTATCAACTCTAGTGTTTTAAACATAATATTTCTCTTGGGTTCTGAGCTCTTACATTGTGAGCAGCAATAAATAAGTGGTACTTTAAAGAATTTATTTAAAACGAAGCGGAAAACATAATTTTACTTGACAAAGTCTTATTAGGAAGAGACTAAAACCAGAATGAGCCAAGCGTTCTTGGAACGAACTTTCGTTTATTGCATGGGAAAATAATGAAAATGTTTACCAAAATTCCATCAGACTTGGGTAAACGTTCTCTTTGCCTTTTACACACTAGAAGCGAACATATCTTACATGAACGTTCGGCTAATTGTGGCTTAAGTTTCCAATTTGGAGTAAAACAATGCTTTTTCAAAGTCGCCGTGGTCTAGTAGGTAGTATGTTGGCTTATTAGACGAAAGGCCAGGGTTCGAGACCCAGGCCACACATCAAAACAAAATACAAAAAATATTTCTTCGGCGACTTCCTCTCAGCAGATTTCTGGCAAAAACTCTGAGGGTAAATAAAATTACAATGAAAAGTTTCACAAAAATCTGTCGTTCGGCGTCGACTTTAAACTATAGGTCTCGCCACTCATGTATAAAATTAACACACACAACATAAGTGGTGTGAGAAGCTAGGTCGTAATCCTGACGGAAGGATTGTAATGACCAATTATGTATGTATGTATGTATGTTTTTCAAAGTAAATGTACATGCATGTATGCACGTATGCCAATTGGATCACTGTTCAATAAATATTCCAAAAAAACTGATATCCGTGTTAATAAATCTGAAAATAATTTCTTTCCAGCTACACCCCCTAACGTTAACAAAACTTTGCATTGTTATTTGATTAGATGGAGACTGTTTAACAAAGGCGGGTTTTTTTCATTTTCTTTCTATTTTATTTGAAACCAAAATACATATTCATTTAACACTCAGTTTAACCGAACAGCATAGCACTGGTCATAATGATAATAATAACAATGCAGAGATAAGTGGGAGCTGGCTGAGGGTAGATCATTGGCCATAAAATTCATATCAACTATGCAAACATCATCCCTTGGTGCTGTGGGATTTATTACCAATTTACTTAGCAGAACATTATTAAGCGATTTAGTCATCGAACAGCCTAACGGCCAACCACTAAAATAGCCAAATGAAGCATGGCGAACATAAGCAATGCATTAAATGAATGGCAGTTTAGATAAAATGTAATGAAGCAAAGTAAAATATCCATAAAGAGTACATTCGGGTTTTGTTATTAAATGTCTATCACTTTTTCTTTTGGCTTTCATCATATTTTTGTGGAAACTTATCTTATGTATTTTCTTTTTTCTAAAGAAAATTAAAACATTTTATCACACATTAAATAGTATTGCTGCCACAGCCGCTGCATATGCCACAAAATTACTTCGTCAACATTTACAATTTTTTTTAACTTTTTTGCCATTTTTCTTCTTTCTAAAAAGCTCTTGACTAGATTGCTGATGTTCCGTATCAAATAGGCAAACATTGTTTTGTGTCTCTTTATCTACAACACATCCATCCACATGACTTTGCTATTCTATTATAATTTTTCTTTCGTTTTCTTTATCTTTTCGTATACTGATGTCTTATGTCTTCTATTATCATGTGATAACAGTGCCTCTAAAACAAGAAGCAAAAGTATCTGTGATAAAACCATTTAATGTGAGCAAAAGTTTTTAAGGATTTTTTTTTTTTTTTGTTTGAGACACTTTATTTAATTCTCTTTAATATGACGACTAAATTCTCTTTAAGGCAAAAAAAAAATAAGTACGATGGGATTCTTCTTTATAAATTTAAATGTTTGTTTATTAGCTTTTTAAATTTAAGAGAAAGATTATGAAATATTTTTGGTATTAAAGTTAAGCAGATATAATAATAACAGAAACACCAGAGAGTTTTGTATTTTTAAAGTCCACACATTTGTTAAAAGCAAAAAAAGAAAAAACAAAGTGTATGGAATATTTAGTGGCATAATACAATACAAATACAATACAAATACAATACAAATTTAAATCATCAAAATATTACGAATTATTTCATTCAAAATACTGTTGAGTGTAGTAGACGTATACGTAATATTCCTACGTGTTGTAATATGAAATTAAATATCAATAATACGCCACGTGTATCAAGTTATTAAAAGAAATTAAAGTGTAGGTTCAGATACGTAGAATATTTTAATGATTTTTGAATGCGAAATAATAATGAAAAGCTACAAATATTCCTTAAATATTGCCTTAATGAGAATACATATCGTAGCAACAATTAGCATTATGTTTTGGTATAATATTTTTTGCATTGATATCAGTTTCAAGGCTTATAAAGAATGTGAAACATATTTTCTTATATACATTTTGCCACCAACAGCATGTATTTTTGTTTAGTTTGTTATATCCTTCATTTTGTAAGCAACTTGGAACATAATTAAGTACCAGAACATGCAACGTGAACGCTTTTTTTCCGGACATAAACTAATGTATTGTAATGATACCACATTTGTATCATACGAAGCCATCTTCGGTGTCAAAATGCAAAGTTTAATCAGAAATAATTTTAAAAGTCTGGCAAATAAGTTTTAGGTTAACACATTGATAGATCACACAAACTAACGAATAAACTAATTATAATTTCAGCTGCTTATAATTCGATTGTGTCTGTAAAAAACGAGAAAAAATTTTTTTCTTTTAATTTTTCTTTAGAAGAGATTGTGTGTTTTGTAGTCGCTGTAGTGTAGTAAATAGTTTGTATGCTTATTTGATATGAGGCCACGGTTCAAACCCCACGTCAAGCGTAACCAACAAAACGAAATTCGAACAAATATTTCTTTAGCGACTTCCTCTGTCAGCAGATTTCTGGAAAAAACTCTCTGAGATCAAATAAAATTGCCATGAAACAGTTTCTTAAGAATCTGTCGTTCGGAGTTGACTTTAAACTGTAGATCCCGCTAATCATAAATAAAATTAATATACACTACATAAAGTGGTGTAAGAAGCTAGGTCGTAATCCTGACTGAAGGGTTGTAATAAGCAAATATGTGTGTATGTATGTATGTTAAGACTTTGATCGGTCACACAAACTGACTAATCGACTGCTTAACACTCGATCGTGTTTGTAAACGAATCGAGAAATCCAATCTAATTAAAAATAACCCTCCCTTTTTTTGATATGAATAGAATCCTAATATTTTCTTAAAGCATGTAATTGTTCCTTACAACGATACTTATAGCAGACATGTTAAGGAATACGTCCGTCCATCTATAAATCTAAACCTTAAATACTTTCTTTTCTTTGCCATACGAGTCTTCTAAGAAAATCCTTCTTTTCTCTGATTTTGTATTCAAGTTTTCCTAAGAAATTTCGTATTTTCAAGCACAAAATTCTTCTTACATTTCTTTGTGTTCACATTTCTAAAGCAAAAGCAGTTAGAATTTCAATCGAAACTGCCAAATTACGAATTCAAAGTGACTGAAAAGCGAAGACCAAAGGAAAAGTGTTAAGAGAAGACATTTAAGCCATTTATGATTACAATCCATGAAACCAAGCAAGCATACATTACGTTCTCTGTGACAAAAATGTTTATTACAACCAAAAAGCCATCGCAGTGTAATGAATTTCTAGGAACTGACAAAATGTGCATAAATAACCACCAGCCCCACAAACGATTTAAACACTTTATCTGTCTCTTAGTTGGCATTCCTTGTGGTTTTTCTTTTGTACTTCGTATTTAATAGCTGATGGTGGCGGTGGTCCTTTTAGAATAGCACAAATCATTCAACACTTTTAGAATGTCGACTGCATTAATAACGCCGTAAATACAAAAGCCTGGAATATCTTAAAACCATTATAAACCTGAAAACCAAACGAATACCATATTTGCAACGAAAGAGCACTACAGGGGAGAAGGATGCTTATAAAGTGCATGTCAGTAGCCTGTTTTAATCTCTTGATTCTCTTCCCTGCTGATGTTCTAACACATTATGAACAAGAAATTCGAAAGTGGTAGTAGCTGCTGGTGGTCATTAAAATTTGTGGCCAATGAAAATATTTTTCAAGTTACAAAACTAATTGAAATTCCATTAAATTCTTGTACTTTTTTGTAGCCTTGAGAGAGAGGAATCTTTCAGGTGCGTTAAATAAGAAATTTTCTTTTGAAAATGAAGTGAAACTAGACACTATGGTGCCATGGCATGTCTATAAAATAACGGAAACTGATTTTATAGAGAACGATGGCTGCTTCTCATTCCTTAATGTGGGGGAAAATATATAAAAAAATGAAAAGCAGAGCATTCCTTAGCTAAAACGATACTATTTTCATTGGAGTGTAAATATTGTTACGAATATGGAAAAATTTAGATACTGGTGTTTTGCCTTTACATCGTTTAACATTCAAATTATACATTAAAGCTACAAAAACAAAAACAATGAACTTGCACTGCGTAATATAACAACAAACACGACCATCAAAAATATAATAAAGAAGTAAATAAAAATATACCAACAAACATCAGCATAAAAAATGATAAACAAGTAAACAAAAATATAACAACAAACACTACAAAAATAAATGTAAACAAAATACACAAACAACAATAAGGAAAAAACGATGTGTACATTTACAGAGATCTCGAGAAGGGGAAGCAACGAACATTCGGCTTCAAGAACATTCATCAGACTGTTTACTCTGCCATATAAAAGGCAAGGCAAAGCAGGCAATTGAGTGAGTAAAGTTCAGTCAGACTTATGTGAAGACGCGATGCGTTTGAAGAGAGTAATCGTGGTTTGAAGATCTCCCTTACAAAGATCTGTCGAATAATTCTCTAGTAATTGTTATTATTTATGCCATTAAACAGAGGAATAACAAAAGAAAGCAATTGTTGTTGTTTACATCAAGTTGTGAACAGTGGCACATAGAATTCTACGAATAATAAATAATTTTAATTAAAACTAAAAAAAATTCATTTTAATTTGATTTGCAATATACGAGCTCATATTTTAAACGTTTTTAAATGGTAAAAACGTAGCAAACTGATTTTTTTTTTTAATAAAAATTTTAAAATTCCATTGTTTATGTAATTTTGTGTGTGAGTATTTGTTTATTTTGAAGCTCGCATACAAATAATGTTCTATTAATCTCGCTCTCTCTCTCTCTTTCCAGGTACTGATTTAAACAAATATTTGTTAAATTCGTTGTACTTTTGTTATTACATTTCTCAGTTGCTGCTATTGTTGCCTTATTTGCAATTTAAATTAAAATCATTTTGTAGGCTCATTCTTATTCTTGTTGTTGTTGATTTAGGCTTGATTCACTTCTGTTAAATGGAATCTAAAGTTTATTAAATCGCCTTTGAGTATCATCTGCAAATTTATCAATTATTATGCAATGTAAACACAATTAAATAATATTAAATAAATAAAAAACAACAATAACAACAGCATGAAGAACTACAATTTAACAATACATTCACTTTAGACGCAATAACAGTAATTCGGGATTAATCAAATAATGTGTGGCAATTTAAATGAAATTTTCAATTAACGTGTAAATAACAGTCGAAATATGCACAAAAGCTTTCAATTAACGTGTAAAGTAATCATCTTCATTATGCCGTTTGTCATTATGATTATAATTCGTTTGATGTTGTTTTTGTTACTAAATGCACTCGAATTAGGCATTTTAAAATGGAGGCTAACAATACTTATGGTTTCTGTATTCAGAATACACTTAACGTCATACATAATACATTAAAATGTTAGTCTTTTGAATATAATTTTTAGGAACTCTTAGTGGCACATTAATGAACAGCCATCTGTCGGGTTAAATCATATTCAATGCAACAAATAATTTTTTTTTCCAATTTCTATTTTTTTTCATTTCACGAATTTTATGAAATCGTTTGACGAAACTCCTAAGCTATGCAGTACAACGTATTTGGTTATGCCTTGTATAGGGTGGGCCATTTATTGGCTTAAGTTTGAGCCATCGGTTATTTAGAATCTCCACTGAACGTAATGAATCGAATTACACTTGAGCAACGTTGAGATTTATTGGGCCAACGAGAAACTGCACGATGATGTCGATTTTGTCAAAAAAAAAAATATATTTTCAAAAGAAGCGCATTTTTTTCTTGGTGAGTACGTTAGTAAGCAAAATTTCCGTATTCGCTGCTCAGAAAATCCACACGTGGCTTTACAGTAGCCAATGCACCCATTATGAGTGTCTGTCTGGTGCGACTTAAGGAGCGGAGGTATCAATGGAGATACCAATTTATTGTACCCGCTCTTCATGGTATTAATGTGAACGATGTTTGGTTTCCACACACGTTTGATGGCCGTTTATTTGGCCGAAATTGTGATGTCAATCGGCCGCCAAGAAGCTGTGGTTTGCCACTGTTGGACTATTTTCTATGGGACGCCGTTAAGGAAAAGTGCTATGCCTTTAAAGAAGAGACAATTGAGCATTTAAAGGCCAACATTCGTGATTCCATTGCCGAGATACGACTCCATACACTCGATAAGGTGCACGGAAATTGGTACGATCAAATGAGGTACTGTGAAGCCGGCCGCGGCGGTGATATGAATGAAATAATATTCCATTTCTGGGCGGAGCAATTTTGCCAAAATTTCAAATATTCAAAAACGTTTAAAATATGAATTCGTAGATTGCACATAAAATAAAAATAAATCTGTGTTTGGTTTTAATTAAAATTCTTTATTTACTGTTTACAACTTTATCTATACAACAACAACAATGGTGGTTACTCCTCTTTGTACTCTTTTGCATAAACAATAACAATTACTAGTCAGATCGACAGATCTTTGTAACGGAGATCTTCAAACCACGATTACTTTCTTCAAACACACCTCATCTTCACACGAGACTGACTGAACTTTTACTTACTTGGTTGCCTGCTTTGTCTTGCCTTTTATATGGCAACATAAACAGTCTGATGAATGTTCTTGAACGCGAATGTTCGTGGCTTCGCTTTCTCGAGATCTCTATAAATGTAAACATCGTTGTATCATTATTTTTGTTTATGTATTTTGTATTCATTTATTCTTGTAGTGTTTGTTGTTGTTTGGTTTTTTGTTTACTTGTTTATAATTTTTTTATGCTGGTGTTTGTTGTTATATTACGCAGTGCGATAATTTGTAAACAAGTTCATTGATTTTCTTTTTATAGTTTTTGTTCATAATTTTAATGTTAAAAGATGTGAAAGTGTCTAGATTTTTTCATTTTCATAAGAGGTAGAATTACAAAAATGCTTTAAGGTGCTCTTGAGAGAACCATTAGTAGTTTGAAACTAAATAAGGGCACCTAAACACACTAACTAACTCAACGGACTTCCTATAGAAAGTACCGTGGTATTTCTATAGGTGAGAGCACAACAAGCCTATATGATGGTATGAGATCCTTGTTTGCCCTCCCATCCTTGTTGTGTTGAGTCTATTGTGTTTCTAACATTCGAATTATTTCTTGAATTTTGATTTCATATTATATTGTCTTCCTCTCTATCACCTATTCTCTCAGTTTTCAAATTACTTTTGGTATGTACATACATACTTGGCAATTCTTTACTTTACTCTTCTTTTGCTTCTTTACGCTCATAGTTGATATTATCCACTGAATTTAATTGTTGCAAGCAAGATTATTTTCTCTGCTACAGTGATATAGTCATGTAAATAATTTCCCTGTATCCCTGTTGTGTTTACTTACAGTGTTAATAACATTTCGAATTTCTCTTTCCTCTACTTTTTTTCAATTATTTCTGTTGTTGTGTTGTTTAAATGTTTCATACTGTGTTGTCATTGTATTGTGTCTTGTTCCGTGGCATTGGCATGTTGATGTTGCTTGCTGTTTAACACTAAAGATTTTGTGGTAGCATAGTTGTTGTAATTATGTCACAGCATGTATGTTGGTCTGTTTGCTTGCAAACATTGCTGCGTATATATATATGTGTGTGTGTGTGTTGAAATTATATGACTATGCTGTTCGTGTTGTCGCATTAACTAGATTTTATGAGCAAAATCGTTGAAATTTAGTTTCCATTGGCATAAAGAGACAAAGTTCTGGCATTCCTACACAGGCACACACACACACATACAAACATACAAACATACCTATATATTGGAATATACATACACTTTAAGAAATTTAAAATGAAATGCAATGCAAAATTAAAATGTAAACAAGTTTTTTTCTTTTCCTTTCATTTTTAATATTTAAATGGAAGCAACTGAATGAAAAGCAATTTTTATCTTCGTTTGTCTGCATTTCTTGATCTAGTAGCATTTAATTTTAATCTTATTTTTCCTTTTCTTTCAGATGCAATTTGTGTGCAAAAAACGAAAGATATTTTCCATCAAGATTTTCCTTTTTCCATCTAAATTTCACTAACATTTCTGTCATTCTTTAATTCTATTTTTTATTGTCATTTTGAATTCAGAATTTTTTTTATCAAAAACTGAATACATTGCAGCACAAATTGATTTCGTATGCATCTTAAATACTTGATTTCAGTTACTTTTTTTTATTTAATTCCCTTAGAATTTAATTTTTTGTTGTTTTCGTCTGGATGTAGTTCAAGTACTTTCACTGCTTTTATGCATTGAAGTGTGCGAAGATACAAGCTGCTAAATAAACAACCAATCCATTAACTGTGATTCTATTTTTGTGTCAAGGTGTTACTGTTGCATTTGCATTCGTCTGTTTAAAAAAGCGTATTAAACATAATCGTACTCAGAATTACAGTAGAGACTAAATCATACTCGCATAGATGAATTTTTTTAAACTATTTAAGCTCTAATTTGTTTGCCCTACAATATTCTCATGTACAAACTAGGTGTGGTTCCTATTTGATATGAATATATCGGCTGTAAGAGTTGTGTGGGTGAGAGCACTACTTCTATTTCATGCTATTATTAGCTGCTCTTTCCTTGAATTTAAACTAAAAGGCTTACAATGCCTTTACAACACTTTATTTAAAGCTGTTTCAGGCATTCACGGCAACCATCACATCCACGGTTAATGCTGTTAACCGTGATGCTGCCAATGCTAAACTATGTATGCTTAACATAGTTGTTGCTATTGTTATGCCCCTCGGTTTTATTGTTTTGTTTTGTGTTTAGTTTATATTGTTGTTGTTATTTTTATTTCTAGTTTTACATCCATGTTAAAAGCATGCAACCGTTCATGCGTTTCGTAATGTTCTTTTGCCTCTTTTTTTGTTGTTGATGTTGTTTTTCGTCTTATACTACAAAAACAACAAAAAATTAATAAAGTGAACAATGCTCCAAAAAGTAAAATCGTTTTCATTTGGAAAAAATTGCAAATGTGCTGAATAGGTAATTTAGTACTGCTGCTGTTATTTGATGCATGGAATGGATAGTTTTGACATTGAATTTGTATTTTGGCAGCGTGATGTATTGTGAATTAAATCCTATGACCACATTTCAATGGAACTAAAACAGTTTTCGAAAATGTTTCATTGTTTTTCACAGTTTCTTAGAAATTAACATACGATTTCTACTTTTGGGAAACTAAGAGCATTCAAAAGGCAACATTGGAAGCGGGAAAATTTAAAATTTTTTCAATTTTCTTTTCTAAATCTAGATACCTAGCGCAGGCACTGAATTTTTTATGCTTGAGTTTGTTGTTGTACTTTTGTTTACTTGTTTATAATTCTTTATTCTGGTGTTTGTTATTGTATTTTGGTTTACTTGTTTACCATTCTTTTTGATGCTGGTGTTTGTTGTTGTATTTTTGTTTACTGGGTTACAATTTTTAATTTTAAGTGATGTAAAAGCAAAACACCAGTATCTTCATTTTCGTAACAATAAAGCCTTATAATCTTATTCGCTGGAAGTCGCCGTAATCTAGTAGGCCACGTAAGGTCACGGTTCAAACCTCTACGGTGACTTCCTCTCAATAGATTTCTAGCAAGAACACTGAGAGGAAATAAAAAATTGCCATGAAAAGTTGTTTTAAAAATCTGCTGTCCTGTAGGTCCCGCCTCGTGGAGAAAATTAACACCTACAGCGTAAGTGGTGTGAGAAGCTAGGTCGTAATCCTGACTGAAGTGTAGTAATGACGAATCGCTGATGGGCTACATATGTATATGCATAACAACCTCTATTAGTTTTACAGACAGATAACATATCAGATTCCTAGTGTTCATGTTTTTTTTAGTGAGAAATTTATAGGCCTACAAGGAAGATATGATCGCCCTTTCTCTTACTATACATACGTAAAGACTGGGACATTATAACTCAGACGTCTCTGACAAGCATTGCGTACGGATTAATTATTTAGCTGCATACTTGGCATTCACAGATCCTGGGAATTTCATAGATTTATTGGCATGAGGTCTTAAAAGAATTTCCGAAATGTTTGCAATTGTTGTAAGGGTAACTTGTAAGCCGTAAATCGAATTAAAAGTTGTTATTATTTTTTTTTTCATAAGGAATTAACTTATTTAAGATTAAATTTGTCCTTCAACACATCTGGAAATTTTTTGATTGAAATGATTAATACTTTCTGCTATTCTTGCTGCCTTCAATGCATTGTTGTTACCTGTTCATCAATTATATTTTACGGTTCATTGGTTAAATTTAATTAAATTAATGTTTGCCTTACCAGACGATAATAAAAAGAAAAATTGTCTTCTCTTTCTTTTGATTTGAACATGTGCCCGTAGACAATGACTTCGAAGAAAATTTCAATTTTATTGTGAACAAAAGGTGATTCTAAGAAATACAAACAGATTTTAAATACAAAAACAAAACAGAAACATTTCTTTTTTCCAATTTTACTTCTTGTCCTTATATACATAAAAGGGATTATGATGACATTTTCAAACAAATGTTATTGAATCTGTTTTTTTTCTTTTCTTTCGGACGAAATGGCTTTTGTTACATAACAATGGCATACATTATGATTTAATATCAACTTGTATTGTATACACTCATGCCTTAACTATGTTGAATGAAAAGTTATTAAACCAAAGTGCGTATGACCCAGAGATCAGCAATGAGTCGTTTTTCCCTACTCATATGCTACTCCTGAAATTTTGAATATTAGTGAGTCAACAATATTAAAATTTAACTAAGTTCTCTGATTCATTCGTACTCACTACAACGTTGATTTATAAGCACAGGTTGCAATGAGTATGAGTACAACGTTGACAACAAACTCATGCTATTCGAAAAATGTTTGATTCATACACCTAATTATTTAGATACCCGAGTGACTCGAATCATTCATCAAAATTTACAGTCTTAGCTGTTGTTGCATTTACAACAAAAGAAAAAGACACATAAGCAAAAAAGATAGAACAGCAAGCAGAGCAAGCACACAACCTTCTAGTGAGTATTTTAGTGTTCATACGCAAATCATACTTATTTTGTGCTTCGTGTATATGTTGAGTTATGGAGAGTCGTAATCAACAACATCATACATGTTGTTAAGTATGAATATGATGAGGACTTCAAACTTTGAATATGATTAGAGGTCCCATGATATTAAAATAAGTATGAATGCGTATAAGTATCAGAAATTATGAGTATGATTCTATTCTACTCATCTTTTTCAATACTCATTGCTGATCTCTGGTATGAATCTGTGTATAATACGTGATGCGATTTGTGTGAAAATATTTTATGAACCGAATACTGATTTCATAATTTTTTCTAACACTCAATCTAGGCAATAAAATCCTAAAGAAAGCATTCAGCATTTAGATTGGCATGCATCATCATATTGGCGGAAAAATAATCAGCATGAATAGAAGCTTCAGACTTGAACGAAATCTAATTCAGACTGAATAGTGAAAGGTAAGTAACTAATTACTATAAGGAGGGGAGGTTTTCACTTTCTTATTAGCTGCAAATGGTCAATTAGTATTGAATCTAGTGACTTTTAAAACGGAAACCAAACTGCAGCAGCTTGGAACTGATGTTCTTAACAGTGAGAGGCTCTGTTATTTATTTGCTGATTGAACATGATTCCTCCGTTATTTATCTCTGCAGACTCTTGCCAAACCTTGCTGTCTTAAAGCCTCTTTTCCAAGGTTTGGTACTTAAATTTTCTGAATTGTCTCTGCTATAGTACATGCCAAGTTATCCATTTACATTTTGCTACATTTTTAATAGTTCGCCAGATAATACACATACATACATAACTGGTCATTACAACCCTTTAGTCAGGATTTAAACCCAGCTTCTTACACCACTTATGTTATGAGTGTTAATCTGATACATGAGTAGCGGGACCTACAGTTTAAAGTCGGCGCCAAACTACAGATTTTTGAAAATCTTTTCATGGCGCAGTTGTATTTACTCTCAGAGTACTTACTTAATTGATCACTAACAAGCCGTTTAACGGATTTCGGCCTGCCTTAACACATTATTCTGCTTTTTGCACTCCTACGCAGTTGGTCGCACCAATCGATGACAGGGCTTCCTCGATTTGTTCCTTCCAATGCAAACCAGGTAGTCTACTTCGCCGACATCCGCAGATCCCCGCATTAAATACCGTCTAGCCGGAGCATCCTCCTCCATTCGATTGACATGGCCGAGCCAGCGCAGCCACTGTTGTACGCTGCACAACGTCTATGTCGTTGAGGAGCTCATTCAGCTGTTGAATCGGATGCGGAAATCATCGCCAACATGCACTGGATTGAAGATCTTATGTAGGAATTTTCTCTCGAATACTCTCAAGGCTGCTGCATGAGTGCTTAATAGTGTCCATGCCTCTGCGCCATAAAGAAGCACAGGGAGGATGAGTGGCTTGTAGAGTATTAGTTATTCTCAGATTTTTTGCCAGAATTCTGTTGAGAGGAAGTCGTGGAAGAAATATTTTTATATTTCGTTTCAATGTCTGGACCTGGAGACGCCTTACGTCTAATACGCCAATACGCTACCTACTAGACTATGGCGATGCCAGACAATTTATTGCATAATAATCAATCTCTCTCTCTTTCTTACCCTACAAATTAATTTTATTGTTTCTCACAATTGAGATGTTTTCTTTGCTTTACCATCATAATAATGCCTTCATTTATCTGAGTATTGTTCTTCATTAATTCTGTGGTGACATTAAAGATTTTCATCTGCTAACGATTTAAATAATTTCATCAGGTTCTTCTTTGCCTGCCGTACCATAGAACAGCAATTAAAAAAAAAAAAAAAAAAAAAAAAAAAAACTATGGAGAGAATTTTTCTTTTTCTTTTCCATCAGTCCTGTACATACTCGCACAAACCATATTTCGATGATTTCTTTTGTATTTCTACGCTTTTACACTTAATACGTTTAAGCCATCTGCAAGAATATGGATTTTCAAGGATTTCTCGGAATAGAATTAACGAAACGAAGAAAATGAAAACGAAATAAAAGTCAGAAACAGAAATACTCTGTGTGTGGAGAAAAGAAAATTTCACTGCTTTTTCGCTGTCTTATGTTTTCTTCCATCTTTTATGGTGTGTTTTTACGCATTTGGGTTCTGAATTTTTTTCATCCTTTCTAATGGTCTACAGTCTCCTGTTACTATTAAAAATCATAAACAACACGTTACGATACTGTCAATGGAATCCTTGTTGTAAGTAAATTGCAAACGTTTTTTTTTTATTTTCTTTTGGTTCTCTTCATTTCTGCATAATATTTCGCAAATCATTTTTAAATTTAAAACAAGGAAGAAAGAAAAACTTTGATGACTTCAATATCTTTACCAAGGCATTGTTTATTACGAGATTATAAACGGGAAAGGACATGAAGTTAAATTACAAATTTCATTAAAAATTTATTTCTTTGTATAGAAAAATAATTTTTTTTTCTAAAACGATCTTCATAAGTAACAGCTTATTTAGAAGTCTCTTGTCCTGAATATGTCTGGGCTCAACCTGTAGCCGTCCGCGCACAGATGAAACATCGCGTGTATGGAACTGCATGTTTTCATTGCAAGTAAATATAATGTAAGGCTCTGATTTACAATATTTTTTTTTAATTTTTGACAAAAACAACAACAAAATTGTTAAATAAATGGGACAAGAATTTAAAGAAACAAAAGCGTAAAGGAAAATCTGTGTGTGTCCATATAAAACATACCCATCTGGGAGACATATTGTCTAAAGCAGCCTATATGACAATGGCATTAACAATGGCTTACAGAAAGCTACTCAAACGTTTAGTTAATCAAACAACTGGATTCCTACGTAAGTACTCAGGCACTAATGTTGTCTCCATGAATTTTGGGACCTAGTCGACTACGAACGACCGATTTTTTAAGAAACTTTACATGGCCAAATTATTTTACTCTCAGAGTTTTCGACAGAAGACTGCTGAGAAGAAATCGTCGAAGAAATATTTTTTCATATTTCGTGTTATTGATGTCTGAGCTGAGGTTTTAACAACAACATTGCACCTAATAATCCAACGCACTACCTACTAAAAGAGGGCCACCTATTTTAGAGAACTTTCCTAATATTCTAGATCAGAATTCCATGCAATAACCGGTAATGGCGACATTTTAAATAGCTGTGAATACTCTTTTGAAGACTGCATTACCAAAAACGTCATAGAGAGCAGTACGCAAAGTATACCAGGAGTGAATATATTTTTACGTTTTTACCTTTTAAAACATTTAAAATTTGAACTCGTAGATTGCAAATAAAACAAAAAATAAATCTGTGTTTAGTTCTTAATTATTCGCACAATTCTGTGTGCCACTGTTCACAACTTGATGTAAACAACAACAATGTTATTCCTCTGTTTACACCATTTGCATAAACAATAACAATTACTAGAAAATTATTCGACAGATCTTTGTAACGGAGATCTTCAAACCGCAATTACTCTCGTCAAACACACAACGTCTTCACACAGGACTGACTGACATTCACTAACTCACTCGCCTGCTTTGCATTTTATATGGCAACGTAAACAGTCTGACGAATGTTTTTAAAGGCGAATGTTCGTGAGTTCACCTTCTCGAAATATCTATAAATGTAAACATTGTTGTTTCATTATTGTTGTTTGTGTATTTTGTTTACATTTATTCTTGTAGTGTTTATTGTTGTATATTTGTTTACGTGTTTACCATTTTGTATTCTGCTGTTTCTTGTTGTCTTTTTGTTTACTAGTTTACCATTTTCGTAGTGTGTTGGCTTATTAGACGTGAGGCCTCGGTTCAAACCCCAGGTCGGCATCTGAAAATAAACGAAATATGAAAAAAATTTTCTTCGGCGACATTCTCTCAGCAGATTTCTGGCAAAACTCTGAGAGTAAATAAAATTGCCACGAAAAGTTTCGCAAAAATCTAACGTTCGTAGTCGACGTTAAACTGTTGGCCTCGCTATTCATGTATAAAAATTAACGCTCACAACATGAGTGGTGTGAGAAACTAGGTCGTAATCCTGGCTAAAGGGTTGTAATGGCCAATTATGTATATATGATGTAAAAGCAAAATACCAGCATCTAGATTCTTAATTTTCCTAACAATATAACTCCAAACGAACTGGAGAAGACAGATTATTGCAAATATAGACGCCCTGAAATTAATTTCAATAATATTTGTGGAAACACATACAATCTCCCATTTTGCTTCTTCAAATTCTTGTCACACTGTAAATGACTGGTTGTATAGGACTCATATTGAAAACTTACAGTAGCAAAGTAAACATCATTATAATACAAAAACATCAAAAACTGCTACGGCAATGTCATCATCTTCATCACTATCCATGAAGTGTACTCGTATATTTTAATGACACAGGTAAAGTTAAATGTTGAAATATTTTTCATTCACTTTACTTTCCTGTAATTTAACTTGTAATTGGAATGGGGAAAAAATGAAACTACGATTAAATTTTTGTACATATTTAATGTGCAGAAAAAGTAAGTCCCTGTTGCAGCATGGATTTTCAATGGTAGTGGTGTGCCTATACAAAAAATAAATTTTTTTTATAAAACAACTCCTGAAAGTTTTTCAATTTAATTCATCTCTGCATTAATTTAAATTCAACCACCACCACCACCACTAGCATACTATGGACAATTTAAAGTAAAAAAATACAAATTGTTGGCATAAAATAATGAATGAAAGTAACAACAACAACAACAGCTAGAAGAAGAATAGATAGTAAAGTACACAAATTAAAAGTATTTTAATGCATATTCATAGTTTTGCCATGAAAAGTATGCAAATTTTATTTTATTTTTCCACTTCGTTTTTTCTCCCTTCAAGGCTGCTTTCACTAACAGCAGCAACATGTTGCAAGTAATGAAAACTAATTTAATTTTAATTGTTACTGCAGAACATAAACTGCTACAGCAAAATGTAGAAATAAATGAATTATAAAGAGAACAATATAAGAGAAGTTTGTTACGTACTTTTCAAATCAAATAAATAGTTTTACATGCAATGATGAACAATTTCTGGCTGGCACATTTATTTTACAGACATTTTTAAACAAAAACCAAAGGAGAGTGGAAAATGGCAGAGGGGAAAATGGCAGAGTAAAGGCTTTGAAATGATGAAAATAGGCCAAATGAATAGAAAATATTTCAAAATCTTGTAAACTATGAGTCAATGAAAGACGAAGTAAAGAAAATGTCTTAAGAAATCCCTCACTGTTGGCATTTTAGTATTTTTATTAAATAGAGTACTTAGTACCATTTTTAATTAAACAAAAAGCATTAATGTTGTCATAGTGATTCAATAGAGTCTGTGCAGAAGCAGTTTTTATTATTCTGTGTACGTGGCTTAGGATGGGATTGTTCCAATGGGCTTCCGTCATATGAGGCTAGATTAGGTTTGATAAAACTTCCAACTTTAGAACGTAGAAGGGCTGTTTTAGGGGTTTGTTTTGTTTTTATTCTGGTTAAAGATGATATCGATTCTGAGTTTTTGCTTTGTAACCTGAATTTCAGTATTCCAGCAAGATTTTCACGGCACTATCGTCCTCTTTCTTTAGATTTTTATAGAACGAACTATGGATGTAATTTTCCTTTTCGTAGATTATTTAATGATTTTAACTTATATTATGATTTTATTGATTTTAATTGTAGTGTTTGTAATATAAAACGTAGCTTATATGCTGGCATTAATTTTGTAAATTATTATACAAAAATGTATTTTCGTTCCTGTCATAGGTAGTTCCTGTTTATTGTTACTTTATTCAGCTTGTGATTTAGTTCTGTAGCTGATTTATGTTCTCGTTGCCATTACGTTTCCCTTATCCGCTACAGTCCGGACTATAGTGTGTACGTGTCTCTACGTAATGGGGACGAGCCCTCCGCAGTCGGGAGAGGGTCGGTTAGTGTGAGACCGGGGACGTTAAAAAAAAATAAAAAAAAAATAAACTTTATACCGGTTTCCTAAAATTTCTCAAACAACTCTCGTTACTAAGATTTTCCCCTTAAAAATTCTGAAACATTATTATAAAATCTTTTAAAGAAATGTTAAACGAGAATGACTAACAAATAATTTCAGTTTCTAAAAATAATTCATTAAGTGGGACAATAAGGGAAGTTTACTATGGTGTTCATTCGTTTACTTCAAACAGTACAAAATGTTTTCAAATTAAATTAAAATTCCTTTGTTTTCGTTTCAATAAATTCTTTCACAGATGCTAGTAAATTTGTGTAATGATTTAGAAGAGAACTTGGCATTTTGAAAGCAGAAGGATTTTTAGGCAGAATATTTTCAACTTCTGTCCATAGCAGCTTCTCGTTCTTAAACTAATTGAAAATTTTCATTTGCAATATGAAAACACGTGAAAGTTTCTAGTAAATGAATGAAGAAACATTTATGCACAGCAGGATTTAAGAGAAGCACATGGTTTTGATTAACTTAACTTAAGAGAACTATTCTGGATGCAACAGTTTAAAGAATAAAAAAGAAAGAAAAAGTAAGAAAAAAGTAATTAAAAATGTAAAGTTTCTGAAAATTAAAAGCAGAAACAAAAATAAGGAAATAATTTATAATGAAAAAATGGAAACTTAAAGTAAACATTTGACCACAAGTATGTTGCTTAGACAAAAAAACCCCGAAACATTGTATACTTATTCAATACGATTCATAAACTTTAAATATTTAAGCTGTACACATGTACCGTAAGAACCACGCAACAATGATGTTTGTCTCAGCTTGCAAATACAACTTATTGTATTAAACAGCAACAAACTGTTGCGGACACATGTTGCTATAATAAGAACTGAGTAATGTTCTTGCGTTTGTTTTCATGTATCCAGCAATTTTTGCGTTTGAGCTTGGCAACAAGTTGAAATCGTTTTTGATACAAATAAAATACATTTTTAAAGATTAAAATGACATATTAAATAATAACAAAACCAATCTTTCATGAAATAGCTCTAAATCACTTGATTGACAAATAAAATAATTTTTAAACATATGTATGTCGCACACAGTTTGGAAACTTGAAGTGTATTTCAAAGATTTTGAGAAATATTTTTTGAATTTTGCTTGAAAAATAAATTTTTTCTGATATTAGATTCTACATACATGCATACATAATTGGTGCTTACAACTTTCCTTGAACCATTTGTGTTGTGTTTATCTATGAGTTTGGAACGACAGATTTTTGAGAAATTTTTCATGGCAATTTTTTTGCTCCCAGAGTTTTGCAAGAAATTTTTTTTCCTATTACGCTTGATACGTGGCCTCACGTCTAATAATCCAACACACTACCTACTAGACTACGGCGACTTCATTAGATTCTAGTAACTCTTAACGAAGACCTCTCGCGTTTGTAGTAATCACCTCTTTGTCTTCTTTTAAAATTTTCATTGTCATAGCCACGGTGACGTATGGGTGTGTTGTCATACGATTTTTTTATTTATCATACGCCTCAGTACACCATGAAATTAGCAATTATTTATAGAAAAATGTAAAAATTGAAAAGGAAGCAAATAAACAAGCGACCTTAAATAAAAATCCTCATTTCAATACTCGCTCTCCAAATGCGCATTCAAATGATCAGATACTCAATGAGTATGGAATTCAAATAAAATGTCAATGACATTTAAATTAGTACAACAAGGTTTACGTATGCTATTCAGTTATTAAGTAAGGTTGCCTAGGTTGGCAAAAGACACCCACTGTGAAAATGTTCGAATATGTCGTATCTCGATTGACTTTGATGACTTCCTTATGAGAGTTTGACAACAGAGGGTAATGATTACTTTGATTTTAATATATAAAATCCATCCTTAATGGCTATTAAGGGAAAAATCAGCAATTGACGTTTAATACCTCTTGAAATCTTTAACTGAAAATCAAACATGACAAACAGCAAATTATTTAAAAAAAATGAAAGTTTTTTATAACGAAAAATGTTTACTTACTGATTTGGTCATCAACATTTCTATAAACATGTTTATAACACAAAAATATGCCAATCTTTGCATCAATGTTCTTGGTTGACAACAAATGTGAGGCTTATAAATTCGCTCTATTATAAAACTGGGTCAATAACAATGACCACAAAGACACTGTGTGGTAAAATTATAACAAAAATTCACGTATTCGCTTGCAACACAATTGTTTAACAACACAGCAACACTTGCAATGTATTACCGAAGTAATTTAAATGTTTCAGCACATGATGCCTAAAGCAATAAATGTTGCAAAGAAAAAACTGAACTTTTCTTGGACATTATAAAAATGTCTGATTTGGTTTTGGACAACTTTAGTGCACAGCACAGGCTGCTATTGTTAACTACAGTTCAGAGAAGAAAACGCATCGCTTTCGCTATCTCTCAATTTACGAGTATTAGAGACGATAAATGAAAGGCAAACAAAAGACACATAATCAATGAATGAAAAAATAAATAAACAACCGTTTAAATCTATATATTATGAAATCTATGAATGAAAAATTTAATTTATTTTTAGCTTAACACCCTATGATATACAAACAAGTAACTGTAATAAGACAATCTTTTTTAGATTCAAGTGTAGTTTTGACAATTTCCATACAAAAAGTGCATTTCAATGGTCTTCCCTCCTTCGCCTAACCAAAACATATGTGTATTGGGGAAAAAAATGAAAACTCTTCTATTGTTACCCAGCGTGACCATGGAAATTCAAATTAATTCTTCATGGTTTCTTTTTAATTTATGGTTGGAACCTCATGAGCATTGCCAGTGATGCGACAAATGGACAAATGGCCAACACCATTAGCAGAAAGAACCATAGCAGCGTAATATTTTCAAATGCCAATAAATAAACACGAAATGCTAAGCAAAATGAAAAATTCTTGTATGTGCGAAAAATTATTGGCAAATTCTGCTCAAAAATTTAAATGTTAGAAGACAAAAGAAACCATTTTGAGAAAATATTTGCAATGTCGAGAGAAATAAGCAGACAGACAGACAGGTAGACAAATAGACATTTTTAATGTAAATAAATAAACGTGAATAAAAGTACATGTAAAGCTTTTTAAACACACGTGTGCACTTACTTACGCACGGGTACACTTACACGATACATCAGCGAAAAATTAAAGCAAATGGCACAGGATTATGCTTGAGTAGTGCAAAAACATGGAATCTTTGTAGGATGATTTAAATTTTTTAAAGGGAACCTTAAAAAATTCAATTAAAATCGCAAATTTGAAAATACAATGCAATGCGTGCAATGATAGTATTTCCTGTTTATTTGGAGGAGGCTGAAGCCTCGTAAATTTTTTTTCAGAATACAAAAACTATGATAAACCTTGGAACTCCTGATATCCTAGGTGGAAAGATTTTTTTTAATTGATTGTGTGATTCAATTTAAAGGGAATAATTTTCAAATGAAAACCTCAAAAGGAGAATTTACAAGCGCTTCTACTCTTTCTTGACGCTGTACCTTGTTCACAGAAGTCATTCATTTAAATTAAATACTAATAAAATATAATATACCGTCTAAACAAATAAAATCTAAGGAAATATACCCAATGTTATTGGATCAATAATATGCCGGAAACAGGAAATATAATGGAATGGAAATATTGATGCTTAGGGCTTTTTTCACTCTTATCTGCCAGTTACTGAGAAAACTAACTGATGCCTCTCGTGGAGATAGTCCGGCACTCAAACCGCCAGTAAATAGTTGAGACACAAGACTGCTTGAAATTATTCGCAATTAAGCTCTATGTTCAGCTGCCATATGATTGAGCATGATTGATTGACTGAAATACCACTAGTGAAACGTTGGTAAAATTCAGTGAGTTTCAACTAATTTTGGTGCTGATCAATACGAGCAATAATTCACTGAAGAAAGTGTTTTTAAACTATTCTTGTCTAGTCCCAACTTTACTGGACTTACATAGTACTCTTCATTTTTATCCGCACTTTTGGGCATGAGTGGAGGGGCTCTCCGTATTATCACTCAAGTTAAATGCAAAGGCTTGTACTAATCTTGCAGGTTTTCATACATATTACTTAAAATTGGTCTTAGGACAGCATACATAGATAGTTGGCCATTACAACTCTTCAGTCAGGATTACGATCTAGTTTCTTACACCCCTTATGTTGATGTGTTAATTTTTTATACATGAGTGAAAGGACCTACAGTTTAAAGCCGACTCCGAACGACAGATTTTTGAAAAACTTTTCATGGCAGTTTTATTTACTCTCAGAGTTTGTACCAGAAATCTGCTGAAAGGAAGTCACCGAAGAAATATTTTTTCATATTTTCGTTTTAAAGTCTGGCCTGGGGTATGAACTGTAGCCTTACGTTTAATAAGCCAAAACATTACCTACTAGATTACGGCGACTTTCTATAAATACATTTGATTTTACAAATTCACACATACATAATTGATCATTACAACAATTCAGCCAGGATTGCGGCCTAGCTTCTCACATTACTGATGGTCTCACGTCGAATAAGCCAACACACCACCTACTAGACTACGGCGGCTACAAAAAATTTCGATGAAAATCATCTGAAATTCTGCAATGGCAGTATAATAAAGTTAACAGAAAAAGTACACGAACTTGAAGATTACCGTTGCACACATATACTGTACATTGAAATTGTTTTCTAGATACCTAGTTTGTTATCTTTGTGTACCATCAAGTATTTTTATTAGTTTTTGCTAAAATTTAGTAAATACAGCGGCTGCTCCTGTTTACAATAACATTTAACCTTTTGTTTATGCATTTTTTTATTCACTTTTTTATTTTAATTAATTTTTTCTTCATGGCATACTGAGGCGAATGATAATTTAAAAAAAATCGTATAACAACACACTCATGCGTCACAGTGACTATGGCAATGAAAGATTTAGAAGAAGACAATGAGGTGATAACTACAATCGCGTGAGGTCTTCATTAAGAGTTACTAGAATATAATGAAGTCGCTGTAGTTAGTAGGTAGTGTATTGGCTTATTAGACGTGAGTCCATGGTTCAAACCCCAGGTAAGACATCCCGTAAAAAACGATATATAAAAAAAATATTTCCTCAGTGACTTCTCTAAAAGAAGTTCTCGTATAATAAGTAACTACTAGACTACAGTGACTTTGTAGATATTTTTCTATATTGTTTCGTAAATTGTGTTGTTGGTGTTTCTCGATCACAGGAGATCCTATTTTTATATGCTTATTAAATTATTTTATTTTCAAACTAAAGACTTAAAATTTTGCTATAATAGGTTGATAAATAAATGCAATAATGGCCGACAATGTAAATATTATTATTTATTTTCATTATTTTATATATTTTTCCACTTTGTTTGTTATAATTTTCCACATAATATTGTGCATTTTATTATAAATACTTTATTATTATCATTGTCATAATCATTATTATTACTGCTATTTTGTAACATATTTGTAAATAAAACAATTAAAAAAATAAATAAATTTTATTTAATAATGACGCATACAGAATTAAAATGAAAATATTTTAAATTTTAATTAATTCGACTTCCTTGTGCAAAAAAAAAGATGGAAAGAGAGGGCTGAGCAAACAAAGGGAAACTGTGGTAAATATTTATGCTGATAATTATTTTTTATTTTCCACCATCATCATCATCATACGGCACAATGAATTGTTGTAATATAGCACGTACATACGTACATTCACTCATTCAATCACATGGGGGGAAACTGTATTGCATTTTTATTAATTGCACGTGTAATAAATCAATGCACTTACAATGCATATACGCAACTGTTATTGGTTTTTTACACAAATGGGTCATGGCTCATGAGCCTTAGCTCATATGGAAAAATTGTAGCAAAAGGGGCCACATTTCGAATAGGAATTCGAAAAGGAATGCATTCTTGAACTACAGTTATTTAGCAGATGAAATATAGTGAAGCTTCAGCTGCTATCACATTCATGTACTCTTTGTAATCAAAGCTACATATCAGAGAACAGCAATGAATATTTAAAATGATGAGTAGGATCGAATCATACTCATAATTTCTGATACTTATACGCGTTCATACTTATTTTAATATCATGGAACCTCTACTCATATTCAAAGTTTGAAGTACTCATCATATTGTTACTTACATAACAACACGTATGATGTTGTTGATTTCAACTCTCCACAACTCAACTTATACACGAATCACAGAATAAGTATGAATCACATACGAACACTAAAATACTTACTAGAAGGTTCTGTGTTTGATCTGCTCGGTGCTCTGTCTTTTTTATTTTTTTTCATGCAACAACAACTAAGACTGTAAATTTTGGTGAATGATTTGAGTCACACGTATTATAAGCATTTTTTAAGTTATAAATCTGTATGAGTAGGCTTATGAATCAAACATATTTCGAATGTTATCAGTTTAATGTCAACGGTGTACGCATACTCATTACAAACTGTACTTATAAATCAACGTTTTAGTGAGTACGAGTGACTAAGACTGTAAATTTTGATGAATGATTCTAGTCACTTGAATCATTTATAAGTATTTTTCTAAAGTTATAAAACTAAATAAGTAGGCTTATGCATCAAACTGATTTCGAATGGTATGAGTTTGATGTCAACGTTGTACGCATACTCATTACAACCTGTACTTATAAATCAACCTTGTGAGTATGAGTGAGTATGAATGAATCAGAGTACATAGTTAAATTTCAATATTGTTGACTCACTTATATTCAAAATTTCATGAGTGCTTATGAGTAGCGAAAAAATGATTCATTGCTGATCTCTGCTACTTATATTTGAATAAAAAGTTGAAAGCTTTAAATGAAAAGTTTAAGTTGAGACTTTCAAGAACTGCACGCTATCATCATTTGTATTTAAAAATGTCTTCGATTTCAACATTATGTCGTGTAACTATCAATCGAATACCTCAAGGTCTAAAATATGAGTCGAAACAGGATAAAAAGAAATGGGAAATGGGAACCGCAAAGAATGCGATTGTCTAGATACACTGAAGCGGCAATTCAATAACATTAATATTAGGTGGCGATTCTTTTTCAAGATATCTTTTTAAAGAAGTCACCGCAGTCTAGTAGGTAATGCGTTGATGAGAGACCTTGATTAAAACCTCAGTTAAGACATCTTAAACAAAACGAAATCAGAAAAAACATTACTTCAGCGACTTCTTCGCAGCTAATTTCTGAGAAAAACTCTGAGAGTAAATAAAATTGTCATGAAAAAGTTTCTCAAAAAACTGTCGTTCGGAGTCCCCTTTAAGCTGTAGGTCCTGCCACTCATGTATAAAATTAACACACATAATACAATTGGCGTGAGGAAACTAGGTTGTAAACCTGACTGAAGGGTTGTAATGACCAATTATGTATGTGTGCTGCAAACGAAGTGCTTTTTCTTTTGTAAAAAACTAGTGGAATTGGTGGCAATCAAACCCACGCGCCTCATGCTAATTAAATAGGACAATACTTACTAGGGCAACCATTATTAGCATATCTTTTGAAAATTATTATCGAATATTGTCCCAGCAATATGTACTATTTGCTAAAGAGATAAATAACGTCAACACTTATGAACCAAGTTCACAAAAAAAAAAAAATATTAAATAAAAATGAAGATATTTTGCATAAAAATTTTTGGAGGAGGATATTCAAATCAGTCACTCTGTCACCTATGCTTTAAATCAGCTTAGAAATGAGAAAATGGTTAATTTAATTTATTACAACAACAATCTCTATTAATAAAGCAAAACAAAGAAAAAAGGAATTCAGTTTAATGATCCATACTATGTTAGCCATGGAGACTAAAAGGCAATTATAAGGAAATGAAATAAATCACTGGCCATCGCTCTCTCTCTCTCTCTCTGTGCAAGCTAGTAAGAATAGCTGTTGCCAGAGAAACAAAAAGAAACAAACACGTGCCTGTGTATAACACTTTAAAAAAACATAAAAAAAGATTTAAATTTATGTAGAGAGAGAGATAACGAAAATGGAAGAGAAAAAACAAATGTTTAAAAAATACAAACACTGTTTGTATTGTTGTTTTTAAACAATGGCTATAACAACAAAAAGCAATAGAGATAGGATCATGTATCATCATCAATCAAATCACAATTAGAGATTGCCTTCGAATACTTACAAGCATAACAATGAAGGAAACATTTAAAAAACATACTCAACACTTTAGCATAAAAAGTAGACAAAGAAAAAGAGGGAACGAAAAGCGTAATATAATAGACACCAGCACCAATACCATTACACACAGAGACATAAACATTTAAAATATTATTTTAGTTAAAGAGTATTTTTTTTAACAACACAGTTAAAGTATTACGACAACTTTCCTGTTTAAGCAATCATTGAAGCAATATCGTCTTTAGGGCGCCTTGCAATAATTTCTTCAATGTTTTCATTCATTGCTCCTCTCTCTCTCTTTCTTTCTCGTTCGCTCACTCAAATCGTACAGCATATATTACTCAAACACACACACACACAGTTACCCAACCACAGTCTTTGTTTGCAATGTAATTTTTGACGTGCTTTTGTGTCAGGCATTACAATGGATGGGTTCAGTGAAACAAAGCAAACAACAACACGAACAACAACAATAACAATGTAGATGGCAATGCTTAAGTAAGAATTGTAAAGAAGAACTAAACAGTGGTGGCACTGTACTTAAATACTGGATGAAAAACACAAACAGTAACATGATAAAACACAAAGTGATCTCAAGACTAACAGGCCTCTTGTATAGCTCACTGCTATAGCAAGGATTTCTGAAGGAATCACGCATAGACACCATGGCTTCCAAAAGACAAAGACGATGATGATCAGAAATTCTATTTAAAAGGTGCCACAACATTTCCCTTATCCTTTAACTCAGCTAAATAAGAGCACTTAGTCTAGTTGATGGTGTGTTAGCTTATTAGACGTAAGGCCACGGTTCAAGCCCCAGGTCAGATATCTACAATAAAATCAAAGGAGAAAAAATATTTCTTCGCCAAATTCCTCTCAGAAGATTTCTGCTATGATAAATTTTTCAAAATCTGTCGTTCGAAATCGACTTTAAACTTTAGGTCAAGCATGAAATTAACACACGCAACATAAGTGGTTCAAGAAACTAAGTCGTAATCCTGACTGAAGGGTTGTAATGATCAACCATGCATGTATTTAAATGGGAGCACATTCTAGCAAATGTACTTCAGAAACTGATTCAAGAAGTTGAGAACTATTTCTTAAAGGAATTATTTTATGAATCGAAATGAATCTTTAAGAAGAAGAATCTACTGAATACCGTACTTCAACCTCTATTGTGCACTTGGGCTAAGAACACCAAAAGAAACATTCACTGTAAGTTAAATAGATTTGTAGGCGTTTATTTTTCCATAGAAACAGAATGAATCCATTGTCTTTATTTCAACAACGCTTAGCCCCACATTTACAAGGGATGGTGCAATCATTACACGTCATTGTGTTACATAAAGGAGAACAAACATTTACAATATAAATATGCTTACTATCAAGATCATAAATGTTGAACAAAGAGACGCCTGTCATATGTACTCCACACGCATATATTGACTACAGATGGTTGTACCTTATCTGGATAAGCAAACAGTGTGAAACAGAATGAACAGACTGTGACTGAAGCCAAGAAAAAAATCTCACAGAGTTTAATATACATTCGCAGCTTTGCCGAATGGAAGTGATAATCGTTTACATACATACATACATACATACATACATACATACATACATACATACATACAGAGATACATATATACACACATATTGTTACGTTTTTTACCTTTTAAAAACGTTTAAAATATGAACTCGTAGATTTCAAATAAAAATAAAAATTACTTGGTATTTAGTTTTAATTTAAATTCTTTCTTATTCGCACAATTCTGAGTGCCAGTGTTCACAACTTGATGTAAACAACAACAATTGCTTTGTTTGTTATTACTCCATTTACACCCTTTGTCTAAACAATAACAATTACTAGACAATTGTTCGACAGATCTTTGTAACGGAGATCGTCAAACGACGATAACTGTCTTCAAACCCACCACGACTTTTCACAAGACTGACTGTACTTTTACAAACTCACTCGCCTGCTTCGCCTTACATTTTATATGACAACGTAAACAGTCTGATGAATGTTCTTGTTCGCGGCTTCGCCTTCTCGAAATATTATAAATGTAAACATCGTTGTTTCATTATTGTTGTTTGTGTATTTTGTTTACATTTATGCTTGTATTGTTTGTTGTTATATTTTTGTTTACTTGTTTACTTGTTTACCATTTTTAGGCTGGTGTTTGTTGTTACATTATGCAGTACGATAATTTGTAAACAGGTTTGTTTACTGCATTCTTTTATTTTTGTTGCTTTTCTTTATAATTTTAATGTTAAACGATATAAAAACAAAACACCAGTATCTAGAAGTTTCCATGTTCGTAACAATACCTTCGCAGCCTTTGTAAGCCGAATGCCGAATTGAAGCAATAATCGCTTATCGTTCAAGAATATTCAGAGTGATGGGAAAAGTGACAGGGGACTGCTATGGAGTAACATGTTATAAGTGTTTGGTAAAAGTTAAACATGCTGCGATATTTCACAACTAATGAAGGGTTGTTCTAAAACAGAAAAGCAAGATAGGTAGTAAACGATAGGTAGTAAATACCGGACAATTAATCGTCATGAAGGAAACTATGGTTTACTAACGGAGGACCACTGTTCAAACTTTATATTGAAAGACAAAAGTCGTCGTATGAAATTGATTGTTATCGTAGATGCAGACAAGAGAAACAAAACAAAAAGCGAAGAGTTTTAAACAGAAGGGTTGCTTTAAAGAAAGTGAGTTAAAGTTTTTATAACTTGCATAAGAAAAAGAATAGAAATATAAACATGAAATCTAAAGCTTTTTTTGTTTTTTTGAAAATAAAATTTTTTAAATCGTTTTTTTTTTTGATTTTTTTCCAAAAACTTTTAATAATAGCTTCCTAACATCAATATCAATTTATTGTAGACAATTTTTATAAAATATTTAATTTTCTATACACTTTAAATTTCCATTCCCATTTTTCTTTCATTTTTATTTTCACTTTTAGTTTTTCATAAGTTTTTCCATTTTAGTTGGTAAAATAAAAATATAAAAAAAAAATTTAAACTTTTCTCTTTGTCGCTGAACTCTGCTGCATGACCTTTAAAGAAAAGTTCTTTTTTTTTGTGAAAACTAAAACCAGCAGAAAAAAATATTGTGGTAAAACCCAACACAACCATACAAAAATCGTACCCTAATATTAGGTAAAACAATGCTGGTTAAATCATTTCACATTTCATTATACAAATGCCATCTCGCACTCTCCCTCTCTCCCTCTCTTCCTGTATTTTTGGTTTTTACATTTATTTTTGCATTCCTTTTTATTAGTTTCCCTATCTCTGTTACAGCGTTATGTTGTGCTCCATACTGTAGAGATTGTTTGTTTAGCAAATACCAACTACAACAAAAGCTACAATAAAAAAACAAAAGAATCATAAAAAATTGTTTCAAAGAATATTTTTAGAATTTTTTTTTTTGGTTTCTGTTTTCTGTTTTCCATTTTATTATTCAGTTTTACAACTCCGCTCCATGTCTTTCTCATCCTCTGGTCTTGTTTTAGTGTCCCTACTATTTCGTTTTTTTAAACCATCACGCCCCATGAACCACATATTTTAGCTGAGAGCACTGCATTTTTTTTTCCTCTGTTCAAATTTTCTTCTCTGATCTGATCAGTTATGTTTCTGTGATGTGATGTGTCCTTGTTTACTGTACATGCATGTAAATGATGGCTGACTGAATAGCATTCGCACTAACATAAGTGTTTCTATGTTGCTGTGCATGTTAAAGGAGTCACTTCGTAAATGAAAGCAAACATTCCTGCAAGCGAGAAGAAATTTCAACACATTTTTATAATGACAACATCTGCGAAGGTGTAGAGAGAAATTTTCTAACATTTTTGCATGGAATTTAATGCTTGAATTATAATTTCTATTAAAATAGCTCATCTATAAGCGAATTTCTCTTTGATAACTTAATGGCAGTATAAACACTACAAGAATAAATGCAGACAAAATACACAAACAACAATAATGAATGTAAACAACGATGCTTACATTTATAGAGATTTCGAGAAGGCGAAGTCATGAACATTTGCCTTCAAGAACATTCATCAGACTGTTTACTTTGGCATATAAAGGGCAAGACAAAGCAGGCGAGTGAGTTAGTGAAGTTCAGTCAGCCTTGTATGAAGAGGCGTTGTGCTTGAAGAGAGTAATCGTGGTTTGAAGATCTCCGTTACAAAGATCTGTCGAACAATTGTCATGTTTAGAAAAGAAATATAAAAAAACAAAAAACAAACCTTCTACAAGCGCACTTTTCCTTGTCATTAGTAAAGTGACATTGCATCACAAGCCTTTCTATGAGAATAGATTCGAAGTAAGACTTAACTTTATATGGAAATTCAGTACAGATGGTTTGTTTTTTATCGAATTATATCTTAGGGAACCGCACAACTACTTCCCTCTGCCACTACGCTGTACATGGGAACCTAAGAAGAAGAACTCTTAAGCACTCAGAATTCACTGGCTGACCTTGTGTTGCCGACAAAGGTTTGAATAAAGTCCATACCTTCGTAAAATCATCACAAATGTAAAGAAGTTCTAAACAGGAGTTATAAGTACATGAAAAAAGGCATTACAAATGGATTATGCTTTTGAAGACCGCATAGAATTACACACAGTTACTAAAGTATACATGCGGTTAACAAATTGCAGAAATTTTTTAACCAGTCCGTTTTCGTTGAAAATCTTTATAATTGTCTGACATCTTGCTTCGATTTTAAGACGGCCTTTTGCATTGGTTAAAAAATTTAAATTGAAGTGAATTGTGACCCTGCACAGGCACACAAAAGTACACATCCGATTAACAAATTTCATAAATTTCTGAATCAATGCAAAAGACCGTCTTAAAATCGAATTTTAATGAAAACGGATTGGTTAAAAAATTTCTGAAATTTGTAAACCGTATGTATACTTTTGTGGCTGAGTGTACATTTACGACACCTAGTTGTTTGTTGGCATTTGTCTTTCTATTCTCTGTTTTATGGTTTTTGAATTTTTAAAAAGAATTTTCAACACAGAGTTTTAAGTTTTTGAAAAGAAATATAAAAATTCAATTGCAAAATTTATGCGTATGCATGATACACACACATATACACTGTTTGACCTTCTCATACCCCATATAAATTTATGAGTTTTAGTTTTTTATTTTTCATTTAAATTTTAAAAATATTTTCAGAAAATTTGCTGACGTTTACTGAATATTTACTGTTATTTTTATAACCTACATTCTCATGTGTAGTGCTTGTGCTACTGTTGACAGTACATACCAGAGACTGTTTCCTCGCTACTCAAAAGCACTCATGAAATTTTGAATATAAGTGACTCAACAATATTGAAATTTAACTATGTACTCTGATTCATTCGTACTCACTACAGCGTTGATTTATAAGTACTGGTTGCAATGAGTATGCGTACAACGTTGACATCAAACTCATACCATTCGAAATATGTTTGATTCATAAGCCTACACATTTAGATGATAGAGAATGAGAATACCTTAATGCGGTTACTCTTCTATCCCGTATGTTTGTGCTCAAAAGCTAATGCATTATAATAATGAATGCATGAATGTCGTCAACAAAGTGTGACTTATTAGACGTGAGCTCTCGTTTCAAACCCCAAGTCAGACATCTCCAACTAAACAAAATATGAAAAAGTATTTCCTCGGCAACTTCCTCTTAGCAGATTTCTGGCAAAAACTCCGAGAGTAAAATAAAATTGCCATGAAAAGTTTCTCAAAAATCTGTCGTTCGGAAGCGACTTTAAACGTCTAATAAGTCAGCACACTACTACATTACACACTAGACCACGGCGACTTCAGTAATCGATGCTAGTAGTGGTTTTAATACAAATTGATTAAATTTTTTAAATTTTTAAAGTTTTTTTGTTTAAAAATCTTAACAAAAGACCTTTAAAATTTGAACAAAAATCGTTATCATTTGATGTTACACCCTTAAGGTCGATAAACGCTTAATAGATGAGTGTACGTAACGTTCAGCATTTCATTATTTAATGCTGTTAGTGGCAAAATGTATATAAGAAAATATGTTTCATATTCTTTATAAGCCTTGAAACTGATAACAATGCAAAAAATATTATAACGTGACGTAATGCTAATCGTTACTACGATACGTATTCTCATTAAAGAAATATTTACGGAAGAATATTTATAGCTTTTTATTATTATTTCGCATTCAAAAATCATTAAAATATTCTACGTATTTGAACCAACACTTTCATTTCTTTTAATAACTTAATGCTGGTGGCGTATGATTGATATTTAATTTCATATTTCAACACGTAGAAATATTACGTATACGTCTACTACACTCAAGAGTATTTTGAATGAAATAATTCGTAATATTTTGATGATATAAATTTGTAGGTTAAAACATTTTGTTTTTAAGCAAAAATTTAATTTTTATTATGCCATCAAATATTCCCGATACATTGTTTTTGTTTTTTGTGTTTGTTTTTTTTTTGATATACCAAGGTGTCGCTTGTTTTGCCTACTTTGCATTATATTTTTTGCCTCATGACATACTCTATACATGCTAGTGTTTACGCTTTTTAATGGCTCTGTATTTAATTGAATTTTTATTCCTTATTTATTTCCGTTATAGTAAGAGTTATGGAAATAAAAATTTTTATTTTTAGAAATATAACGTAGAAAACATTTGTAAATTTATTTATTTATTTATTTATTTATTATAATTAACATAACACAACAAGATTTTAATCTTATAAGTTATAGTGCTATGCTTAGGATCAATAAGATATAATACATAAAAAAAAATAATGAAAAATTATGAAATATAAGAAATTAAGTAAGACTAACAAATTAATATAAAAAACAAATTAATTAAAATATTAAAATATTAAAATTGAGTAGAAATATAATTTAATTGATTTAATTATTTAGGAAAATAAAAAATAAAAAAGGTAAAAAAGATAAAGAATTCTAAAGATATAAAAAAGAAATATTTACAAAAATTGGTATAGAAAAGTAAGGATAAATATTTAACCGATATAATAAACATGCTAAGAACGTAACAAACTTTTCATTAAGAGAACAATTTAAATAACTCCTTTTTGAACGCGTTTGCATTGCCTAACTTTTGGATGTAGTTTGGTAGGGAATTCCAGAGACTAGTGGTGTGTATAAAGAACTGTCGCTGTGACAGAAGAGTCCTGTAACGTTGTTGAATAATCTTCATGCCTCGGCATGACCTAGCAAACTTAATACGGTCTACTAAATATTCCGGCTGTCCCGTATTAATAATTTTATGGAATAGAATGAGGCATTTAATTTTCAGAAGATTATCAAATTTCACACTAAATATCTGATACGCTAAATGAGAAATATGATCCCGGCGACCTTTAAGAAATACGTATCTTGCTATATTGTTGTATGCCAAGTTTAATTTCCGGTTGTCATTACTATCGCAGTTTGCAAAAATTTCGCACCCATACAATAGCACAGGAATCAAATAAGTTTTAGCAAGTTGCATACGAATTGCAAAAGGAGTTGAATCAATGACCGCCCATAAATTCCGTAGCATGCTGTAAATTCTGCCAACGACGACACTTATATGGCCAGACCACGATAATCTGTCATTAAATACAATGCCCAGATTAGTAGCAGACTTGACATAGTCAATTTTATTTCCCCTGATACTCAATCCAGGTATGGCAAACGAAACATTGGTCTTCGAAAGCATTAAACATTTGGACTTTAAGGGATTAATACACAGTCCATTCGCCGAAGCCCAACGGTCAATCCTATCCAAATCACGGTTAACAGAATGTAAACAAGAATCAATATTCTCCTTACGAGTACTGGCATAAATCTGCACATCATCAGCATACATATGAACACGGCAGTCAACCAAAACATCCGGTAGATCATTAATATACATACAGAACAGCAGTGGCCCCAGTATTGATCCCTGGGGAACACCTCTACAAATATTAAGCGAATCAGAAATCTTCCCATTTAAGTGAACCCTCTGACATCTGTCTAACAAATAAGAAAAAATTAGACTAGCGGCAGAATCAGAAAAATTAAACAGCTTCCGGAGCTTATTCAATAAAATTTTATGATTGACTGTATCGAAAGCCTTTGTGTGATCGAGAAGAACTAAAAACGCTACATTATTTACATCCAGCTTCAACCTGAGATCCTCAACTACATTTAATAGAGCGGTAGTACAACTCCTACCTTTCATGAAACCTGACTGACTGACTGATAAATAATTGTGACATTCCAGATAACCATTGATCTGTCTGGCTATAATGTTTTCCATTACCTTCGACAAAAAAGGAAGAATGGCAATTGGCCTAAACTCATTGTTTGACTTGGGAATGGGAAGGATCTTGGCAACTTTCCATTCATTAGGAAAAGTAGACTTAGTCAGCACTGTATTAAATAAGTGGGTATAATATGGCAAAAGTCTAGGTGTCAAAACTTTCAAAAACACAGGATCTATATCATCGGAACCAATTGCGTTCGATTTTACCGCTGAAATACATTCCAAAACTTCGAACTGATCCACGCAACGAAAACTAAAGGAGTATTGTGGAGGGACACAACAAAGGTCATCATACATATCACCAATTGCCGTTGGAACACTTGAATGTACAAACTGGTCATTAAGTTTATTCACATCTACATCAAAATCAGTTCTAGGACATTTTCCACCAATTCCTATTTCACGAATCACATTCCATTTGGATTTATTGTCCATCGCATTACAAAACCTTCTACCATAATACAACGTTTTCGCAATTCTTATTTGCCTGGTAACCTCTGACCGTGCGGATTTATGAAGAGCTTTCAAGTCATCAGTTCTGTATTTCTTCCACCGCCTGTAGGCACTATCCCTCTTCTCAATTAGAGCTTTTATCTCAGTAGTAAACCATGGATTCTGCTTGGGTTTGATAAGCTTGGTTTTGACAGGAACGCATCTGTCATAAAGCTGACGAACATTCTCCTGAATAAATGCCAATTGGTCATTAGCATTAACCAGTGTATAGACCTGGTCCCAATATATATTATCCAACTCAGTATCCAACGTTACATAATCAATATTCTTAATGTCACGATATATATCCATAAAATATATTTAAATTTCCCTGGAAATCTAAATTTATATTTTAATTAAGAATTATGTTCTCTTCGTATTTATATTTCCCACGAATAGAAAATAATTTATTTTAAATCAACTCAACATAAATAAAAACCATGATCCTCTTAATGTAATCTTGGATTTAAAAGAGAAAATTTCTAAATAAAACATGAACAGTACTTTACGTGAATAGATGTTATTGTTATTGAGAATTTCTTGTTTCCTGGAAAATCGTGTTCATAAAAGGTATTCATTTACCTACAAACGCATGCCATTTCTTTCTTTAGTTAATGTCCATCATAATACAAGAAGAACAACTCCCCCCCTCAATTTGTTTCCATATAATCGTATAATAAATTCTGTAGTTTTTTCACTCCAGCAGATTTATTTTATTTTTTTACTTTTACCAACTAAATTGAAATCCATTTTATTTGTGTCATAAATTTTTCATTGCTTTGCACTACAAGAAGAGAGAGAGACAGAAGGCTGAGCGATTTTCTATTTGAGTAAGTATGTAATATTGATGCCATAAGCCATAGCCATTGATTTTTGGTGTTCAGTATTCGCATGTTGATGTTAAATATCTAAATGGCATGCCAACATATCAAATGGCTTTCAAATTTATTTATTTTTACTAATTCTTTGCTTTTTCTTTCATTAGCTTTTATCTTAACTTGCAAGACAAATTTATTTTTTTAAATAAATTTTTTTAATTTCTTTCAGGACTTAATGTTTATGGACAGATACGATATTAGATAAACACAATTTATTTGAAATAAATAATATATATTGTAGTAAATATCAGGTAGGCCATTTATCGTTTTTTTTCGAATCTGGCAATACTTATGTCATTCTATTCTGTTACAAAATTCAGTATATTATCTCCAATGAACGTAATGGATCGGTTTACGCTTGAAACGAGAAACTGCACGATGATGTTGATTTTGCAAAAGAAAAAAATTCTTACGGGATGAAGCTCATATTCATCTTAGTGGTGAAGTTAATAAGGAAAAATTTCGCATTTGGGGCTCAGAAAAGCCACATGTGGGCTTACAGAAACCAATGCACCCATTAAGAATAACTATTTGGTGCGAATCGATTTACTGCGTTCAACGTTTGATGGCCGTTTAATTAGCCAAAAAGTGGATATCAATTGGCCGCCAAGAAGCTGCAATTTGACAACGTTGGACTATTTACTATGGGGCGCCGTTAAAGAAAATTTTTTTGCCGACAAACCACAGACAATTGAGCATTTGATGGTCAACTTTCGTGAAGACATTGACGAGATACGACTGAAAAAACACTCGAAAAAGTGCACGAAAATTGGTCTGATCGAATGAGGTAATGTGAGGCCAGCCGCGGCAGCCATATGAATGAAATAATCTTCGATTCCTAACTGGAATCAATGTACTTCACAAAAAAAATAAATTTCAAAACATTTTTGTTTTATTGCATGAATTAAATTAAAAATTTTAAGTGGCCCACCCTATATATCAAATCATAAAGGAAATATTAAAAAATTTTAATTTAAAAACTTTTATACGACATTACACATTCACTTTAAATGCAGTTGAAGTAATTTCAGAAAAAGTTACAGAATGACTATACAATTAATACAGTAACGGCAACAATTCTCAAATAGTTTGCCAACAAATATTGTGACTAGCAACTACCACACAATAGACTGTAATTTCTTTCAGACTTTCAATTCGACCCTCACTCTTTTCAACACAATATTGTTTCTACAAATCCTTACAACCTCCTATTAGTTGGTATTAATTAAAATACTTTCTCCTGATGTTAGTATTACTCTCTCAAATCAAGGTCGCACAGTGTCAACTTTCAATTGCCATTTTTTGACTCTTAAATCTTCAAATAAAAAAATTTTTTTTAACAAATTTAAAATTTTAAAACCTTTTTTGTTTTATTTATTTAATTTTTCTACTTTAGCATGTGGTTTACAACTTCTTTGTGTTGGCAACAATACAAAGAGTGAAAAATTTGCTTTGAAAACAAATTTTGGAAAATAATTTCATCAAATCCTCCTAAACAAAGTTTTTCATTATTATTTTAATTGTTGTTGTTGTAGTTGTTGTCTTTTGTTTACATACATACATATTTTATATTATTTTTCTGTTTAGATTTGTTTTTTAATAATCCTTGTTGTCTTAAGTCTCGAGAATAATAAACAACAAATTAACAACAATAAAATACACAGTTTTACTGTCTGTCCAAGCTATTGTATGAGGTTGGGGTTTGTGTTACAAAATATAGTTTTTAATGAATTTTTAGAGAGAGAGAAGAAGGAATAGTTTTCTATAGAACTGATACAATATAGCAATGATGTTGAATTTAAGTTTGAGTCTGCAACATGTTTGGCAGGTTAGACTTATATCGAGACTATACACTTTTGGTAATGAAAATACCTTCTAGAATCACCCCAAACTATTTAAAAGGATGAGAAGAGAAAGGACATGTAACAGATAAGATAGTCAGGCTGCCATAAGATCTCTGTCGAGCATTGCGAATAACTCCAGGATCGTTAGGAAAGTTCACCGCTATCTTGACCTTCTTTCTGGGAGCTTCAGTGACTCACTGGTCTAGGTCCCTGGGCACAGTAACATTCCGGGAAACTGCAGGGCCAACCAGCTCACCAGGACTTCTTCCGGAATCATCTGCAATCCACTTGGGTATGCCACTTCCCTCGGTTAAGTTGGCCTTCGCGCGGAAGTTATTTCTTTCTTGTGTCAATGAGGAGTCCTGCTCCACCGCTAGACTCACTTGGCCCTTGATGGATAGAAGGCGCACCAACCAGCTACTCGTACTTGGTCGTGGCGTTATCTCAATCACTGTGACCATGCTTACAGGTCATTGTGTTATGGGTAGACACGTGGAAAGGATGCAGTTCCTATTTAACGACTTCTGCCGTGGGTGCAGATCCGTTGAGGAAGTTCAAACCCCAGGTCAGACATCTCCAACAAAACGACATATGAAAAATATTGCTTCGGCAGCATATGAGAATATTAAATATCACAAGCCTTAATAAATATACCACAGCCCACATTATCACCCACCTCTGAGCAATCAGTGTAAAGCTCAAGGGTTCAATTGGAAACCTCCAGATCTTTAAGCGTTACGACATGCTTGTTTGAATCAATACACATGGCAATATAATCCAACAATCTATCTAAAATGATCTAAAGTTTTGGAAAAATGTTTGTGATTTGTACAGAATTTTGTAGCGTGCCGGAAATTTTAACGTCACACCACCATGCAGGGGCAGGGCACAAGAGAACCATAACTAGATGCCGCAGAGTAACAAACAAATTACATAACATAACATATGTAATCAACCATACTGTCAGTACACACCCCATTACACATTCACATGGACACACTTACAAACATATGTCAAACATTAGTATTTAAATGTAACGTTTAACTCAAATGAGGGTGTAAATGGGAATATAAATTAAGGCGTTGCCAATAAAAAGAATTTTTTCTATTCTTTCCTCTCATTTTTATTTTATTTGTATCTGTTGTTGTTGTTATAATTAACACATTAAATTATCACATTTTTCAAATAATTTTTAAATGGTTGTTGTATATATTTGCTTAAAATTAAAAAGAGAGAGAGTGTGTGTGTGGTATAATGACAGCTTTAGTTATGTGAGCAGACTTGTGTCCGAACATGTGTAATTCATGTCGATAGTGTGAAATATTTTTCAAAGTGTCATTTAATATGCTTATGTAATGGTAAATTTAACTACATAAAGAGGACACAAACACATTTATATGTAATGATAGTGGAGAAGAAAACAGGTTGTAGTAATTTTTAAAAATATTTTACACCGGTTGTATTGGATTTTATCATGAACATAACGGTGACATTTGATATGGCATCTAAATCACACAAATTGGTAGACGTTTAAGTCATATGTATTGTTACAAAAATGAAGAATCTTGATACTGGTGTTTTGCTTTACATCGCTTAACATTAAAATTCGAAGCAAACTCAACAAAAACAAAACAATGTAGTAAACAAACCTGTTTACCAATTATCGTACTGCTTAATATAACTGCAAATACCAGCATAAGAGAAATGGTAGACAAGTAAACAAAAATCCACAAACAACACTACAAGAGTAAATGTAAACAAAATTCACAAACAATAATGAATGAGAACAACCATGTTTACATTTATAGAGATTTCGAGAAGGCGAAGTCGCGGACGTTCGCCTTCAAGAACATTCATCAGACTGTTTACTCTGCCATATAAAAGGCAAGGCAAAGCAGGCGACTGAGGTAGTGAAGTTCAATCAGTCTTGTGTGAAGACGAGGTGTGTTTGAAGAGAGCAAACGTTATTTGAAGATCTCCGTTACAAAGATCTGACGAATAATTGCCTACTAATTGTTATTGTTTATACAAAGGGTATAAACACAGGAATAACGAACAAAGCAATTGTTGTTGTTTACATCAGATTGTGATGTCACACAGAATTGTGCGAATAATAAAGAATTTTAATTAAAATTAAACACAAATTTATTTTTATTTTGTTCGCAATCTACGAGTTCATATTTTAAACGTTTTTAAATGGTAAAAACGTAACAGTATATATATTGGGGAGTTGATTAACTGTTCCCCTCTTTCCATCTTATTTACAATCCTTTAGCCAGGATTATGACGTAATTCCTCATACCACTTATGTTGTGTATGTTAATTTTATACATTATTGGCCGTAGTCTAGTAAGTAGTGTGTTGCCTTATTATCTCCAATCCAACTAATCTGACTGCAACTAATCTGACTTCCTCTCAGCAGATTTCTGTCAAAAACTGTGAAAGTAAATAAAATTGCCATGAAAAGCTGTCCATCTTATGTGCTTCCATTATATTATGCTTCACTGTAAACTTAAATGTTTCATTGAAAATTATATTTAAGTGCGTGATTATTTGCAAATTTAATTAAACTGACTGCATACAGCACACATTCGCATACATGATACAGATGGTAAGGGCTACACAACGAAAGGGGTCATCGTAAAAGATTCAAATACGAACAAAAGAAGGTTTTAAATGGATGGACGTAATAATCGAACAAAATCGTTTCTCTTTTCCTTGAATACATTTGAAAATGTCAGAAATTTAGTTTGAAACCTCTTGAAGTGACACCCTATACATTTAATATGATTTCATTTCAATTTAAAAATTAAATTTTCTTGTTTTTGTTTTTATTTTGCAAATACATTTTGCAATAAATCGTCATTTATTATGAAATATTTCAATTAGGCAAACCAATGGCGTTTGAATATTTTAAATAAAAAAAATTAAATTGACAACAGAATCAGAGACAAACAAAAAAAAACGCAAATAAAATTGAATTTAATCCAATATTTAAATGAAATTTAATTCCTACAAGCAATTTAAAATCAATTTCAATGATGAGAGGTTTTTGATTTATAATGTGTTACGGAAATTAAGTCAATGAATTAAGCAATCAGATTATGAAAGTTGCATTTAAAAACAAAAAAATTTGATTTACTGAGATTTATTAATAAAAAATTCACAGAAAATGCTGAAGACAACATTACACGACAAGCTAATGACTGTGATGGCATGGCCATGAAGATACATGAAGCAAAGACAACGCCAACTCAAAATCGATACCAAACAGTGACATTTTCTAGATGCATTGGATGTTCTTGCAGCTCATGTAGATTGTTATTAAATTATATTCTATTCGTAGAAAATATAAATGCGAAGAGAACATAATTTTTAATTGAAATATAAATTTAGATTTCCAAGGAAATTTAACTACATTTTATGGACTGTTTCCTACGTTGTATTTCTAAAAATAAAAATTTTTATTTCCATGAATCTTATTATAGCGGAATAATTAAGAAAGAAAAATTAAATTTAATACAGAGTCAAAGTGTAAACACTAGCATGTATGGAGAATGTCATGAAGCAAAAAATAGAATGCAAAGGCGGAAAAACAAGCGGCACCTTGGTACGTCAAAAAAAGAACAATGTATCGGGAAGATTTGATGGCATAATAAAAACTTAATTATTGCTCAAAATAAAAATGTTTCAATACAAATTTAAATCATCAAAATATTACGAATTATTTCATTCAAAAAACTGTTGAGGGTAGTAGACGTATACGTAATATTCCTATGTGTTGAAATATGAAATTAAATATCAATCATACGCCACGTGAATCAAGTTATTAAATGAAACGGAAGTGTTGGTTCAGATACGTAGAATATTTAAATGATTTTTGAACTGAAATAATAATGGAAAGCTACAATTATTCCGTAAATATTTCCTTAATGAGAATACGTATCGTAGTAACGTTTAGCATTACGTGTTGGTATACTATTTTTTGCATTGTTATCAGTTTCAAGGCTAATAAAGAATGTGAAACATATTTTCTTATATAAATTTTGCCACCAACAGCATATATTTTTGTTTAGTTTGTTGTATCCTTCATTTTGTAAGCAACTTGGAACATAATTTAGTACCAGAACATGTAACGTAAACGTTCTTTGTCCGGAAATAAACTAATGTTTTGTAGTGGTACCGCATTTGTATCATACGAAAACATCTTCGGTGTCAAAGTGCAAAGTTTTATCAGAAATAATTTAAAAGTCCTGCAAATAAGTTTTAAGGTAAGACTTTGATAGGTCACACAAACTAACGAATCCACTAATTTTGATATTAGCTGCTTATAATTCTTTCGTGTCCACACTATGTTGCTATCATTAAGTAATTAAATGCTGAACGTTACGTACGTTCGCGTTTGTCGAGCTTAAGGTTGTAACATTAAACGATAACGATTTTTGTTCAAATTTTAAAGATCTTTTGTTAGGATTTTTAAACAAAAAAAACTTTAAAAATTTTAAAAAATTTAAACAATTTGTATTAAAGCCACTAGTAGATAATGTGTTGGCTTATTAGACGTGAGGCCAGTGTTCACACCCCAGGTCAGAAATCTCCAACTAAATGAAATACGAAAAAAATATTTCTTCGGTGACTTCCTGTCAGCAGATTTCTGGCAAAAACTCTGAGGGTAAATGAAAAATTGCCATGAAAAGTTTCTCACATAGAGTCGCCGCAGTCTAGTAGGTAGTGTGTTGGCTTATTAGACGTAAAGCCTGGGTTCAAACCCCAGGTCAGACAAAAAACGAAATACAAAAAAAAGTATTTCTTCGCCGACTACACTTCAGCAGATTTCTGGCAAAAACTCTGAGGGTAAATGAAAAATTGCCATGAAAAGTTTCTCACATAGAGTCGCCGCAGTCTAGTAGGTAGTGTGTTGGCTTATTAGACGTAAAGCCTGGGTTCAAACCCCAGGTCAGACAAAAAACGAAATACAAAAAAAGTATTTCTTCGCCGACTACCCTTCAGCACATTTCTGGCAAAAACTCTGAGGGTAAATGAAAAATTGCCATGAAAAGTTTCTCACATAGAGTCGCCGCAGTCTAGTAGGTAGTGTGTTGGCTTATTAGACGTAAAGCCTGGGTTCAAACCCCAGGTCAGACAAAAAACGAAATACAAAAAAAAGTATTTCTTCTGAGAGTAAATAAAAAATTACCATGAAAAGCTTCTCTAAAAAATATGTCGTTCGGAGTCGACTTTAAACAGTAGGTCACTCCACTCATGTATAAAAATTAAAGCACACAACATAAGAGGTGTGAAAAACTGGGTCCATAATCCTGAGTGAAGGGCTGTAGTGACCAATAATGTATGTATATAAGCATACTACTCATAAAGCTAATGGCTGATACACTCCATAAATCGTACATCAAATTTTTCTGCCAAACACTTCAGTAATATCTTCATCTGCTGGTGCGAGCCCTCGTACATAAGCGTAATATAATGGCAGAGACAATAAAAAGAGCCTGTATTGTGTCTGAAATTGTTTGTCTTACAGAAACAGAGGATAAGTTTTGTTTGTCGCAATGAAGTCCTTGTCTCCCAAATGTCTACTGAAGCCAAGATACTATTAATTATACCTGTTTTATTACTTTTAGTTACTTCAGCACCATGGTAGGTAAATGAATTTTACTTTAAAACTATTTCAGTATAACATTTAATTAACAATATCAGCAATCCTTTAATAGAATTTTAAATTCCTATTGAACAGAGCTGGGCAATGTGTGCTATTATTTAACATTTGAGTGCCTCTACCTAGTTATTTTCTTCTGCATTCACTTACTTATGTTCACTTATATGAGATGAAAATTTTTGGAAAATATTTATTTTCGAAGTTAATCTGAATAAAGTTAATTGTAGTTAGTAATATCATTGTTGTTGTTTTTGTTGTTATAATAAGAGCATTATTTAAAGCATTCGTTCATTCATTCATTTATAAAACTGCCGTCGAAATAAAATAAAAATTTTCAATGCTTTGCCTTGGTGTATGGCCAGTTGTCTATAAGACGTCCTGGCCTGTCTGGCTATTCGTTTGTTTGCCTCTCTGTTTGTCTGACTGTCCGTGTTTTGTCTGTTAACTCGTGTTGAAAAGTACTTGCGTAACAGACAAATGAAATGAAATTTTCGTAAAAATTATAATATTTTGTAAACACTGTGGGTAAACGCCTCACTTCTGATTCTTTTTCCATTTTCTTTTGCCTTGAATATTCCATGCGAAATAAAATGAAGAAAATAATGGAAAAGAAAATATTTTTTGAACTCAAACTGTTTACATGACGGTATGTTGCCCGTTTATCCAATTACTTGTAAAATTCGATAAAAAAAATGGGAAAAGAATGCAAACGTCTTCTTTACAGTTGAATTGTAAAAAACAAAGAAAATTACAAAAAAAAAGAAAAAATATTTAAAAATATGGAACAAGAATTAAAGGAAAAACAAATAAATTTAAATAATAATAGTGTTATTCTCTTTATTACATTGTTGTTGTTGTTATTATTTTAAATTAATTTTTGTTAAACCAAAAGCATGAACACCCTGCTTACATAGCATCTCCTTTACACTGAATTTTCTTTGTTTGTAAATTGTGGTCAGTCCATAGTGATGCCATCATTAGCGGCAATAAAATAATTTTCTTTTCTTCTATTTTCTCTGTTTTTTATGGAAAAAACCAAGCAAATCTAATTGCACAAATAAAATAAATTGAAATTTTCTATTATTTTTTCGTTTTTACTGCTTAAGGCACTGTTTCTAAAAAGAAAATTTAACTTGAAAGAAATTTTCAAAAAGAAAAAATTTGTTTGCTTCAAAATTAATTCAATTAAAGGAAGTCAATTACAAAAAGCTTAGAGCCATCGTATAAAATGAAAATGAAGAACATTCATCAGACTGTTTACGTTGCCATATAAAAGACAAGCAAAAACAGCCGAGCCGAGTTAGTGAAGTTCAGTCAGTCTTAAGTGAAGACGCGATGAGTTTCATTAGAGTAATCATGGTTTGAAAATCACCGTTACAAAGATCTGTCGTATAATTGCCTAGTAATTGTTATTGTTTATGCAAAGGGTGTTAACAGAGGTATAACAAACAAAGAAATTGTTGTTGTTTACATCAAGTTGTAAACAGTGGCACACAGAATTGTGCGAATAATACAGAATTTTAATAAAAACTAAACCCAAATTTATTTTTATTTTATTTGCAATCTACGAGATTATATTTTGAACAGTTTTTAAATGGTAAAAACGTGACAATACTTTCAAAAAATTTAAACAATTTCTATAGCAGCTTCCAGCTCAATACCATAATACCGTACAGTATACTTTCACCATTTGAGCTTAATATCTGAATAATAGAAAAAATTGCGGAAAGTAGACAACATTTGTAGCGTCTTCAAAAAAAAAACAAAAGCGTTCTTTATTGAATATCTGAAACTGAGGCAGTCTGAAATAAAATCACTGAAATCTACCACATAAGTATACAAAATTTGCCGTAGTCTAGTAGATAGTGCATCATTGGCACATATTTCTTCAAGAATGAGGACGGCACAACCATTATATTCAAACACCTACCGCACAATGATAACTCATTTCTTTGTACCCGCTCTTCATGGTATTGATGTGAACGGTGTTTGGTTTCAACAGGTTGGTGCAACTCGCCACACATATCATGCCACAATCGATTTATTGCGCCAAACGTTTGATGGCCGTTTAATTAACCGAAATAGTGATGTTAATTGGCCTCTAAGAGGCTGTGATTTGACACCTTTGGACCGCTTTCTGTGGGGCGCCGTTAAAGAAAACTGTTATGCCGACATACTAGAGACGATTGAGCATTTGAAGGCCAACATTCGTAATGCCATTGCTGAGATACGGTCCCATACACTCGAAAAAGTGCACGAAAATTGGTACGATCGAATGATGTGCTGTGAGGCCAGCCGCGACAGCCATATGAATGAAATAATATTCCATTTCTAATCGGGACAATTTTAATTCACAACAAAAAAAATAAATTTTGGAAAAATTTCAAACCGTTTTTGTTTTATTTCAATTTTAAATTTAAACTTTTGGATTTCCCACCCAATGCAACACAATTACAAATTATAATAGCGGCAATACGAGTGAAATTTCTATTTTATCTGCACTGTTGAATAACAGATTATAATTTGTAAGAGGAAATAGTGTACATGACACTCATACAGAGAGATTAACATCATAGACAATCATTATATGAATTTAAGGATGACTTTTAACTCCTTATTAAGCCAAAATCAATAAAATTTTATTAAGAAATTTAATTTTATTAAATACTAGCCAATGATTCCTTTAGGTTGTTATAATAAATGATTAGAATATAAATAAATTAATGAAAGATAAATAAATATGATAATAATCTAATCAAAATAAAGTCTTACTTGAATAAAACATAAACACACGTGCAAACAAATGAAGAAATATGAATGCTTATTAAGAAAGAAAAAGAAAAAAAATATTTCTCTTAAAATTAAGTTAGCAACAGAACCATAGTCAATAACTTTTATAATCATGTCATTATAAATGCTGATGGCAATATTTTTTTTTGTATTCACAAAGCTAAACAAATATAATAAACATAAGAAGTAAAAATTTAAATAAATCACAGATTAATTTGTGGTTTTTTATTTTTCGTTTAAAAACAGATGGGTTTTATAAATGCATAATCAACTTTAAACCAATATTAACTCTGTAGAAAGAAAAAGGAAGAGAGTGGAAGAAAGATAGGCATGAGGTATAGACAAAAAAGATTAAAAAATATAATTTATATGGCATCACTTTTAAATCATTACAACACAGATTTAATGTCAAAAATATATTGCGTAGAGCATTTAGGAAAGTTATAAACTCTTAACAGATATGCACATATTCACAGTAAGGTCCTAGACTTATATTTTACTCGTGTTGGTTTTTGTTTACAACATAAATAATAACAACAACAAAAAATATATGTGTTTTATTTTTGAAAAGTTTCTCTTCTAAATAACTCTTTAACTTTCAAATTTTTCATAAAACTTTTCAAAACTGTTAACTTTTATAACATTTGCTTGGCCACGCTATTACACACAAAAATATTTAAAAACATATTTTAGCGCTCTTACTCTGTCTCCCCCCCACTCTCTCTCCCTCTTTCACTCATTTAGAATTGTTTTGTTAATATGCACTCAACAGCTCGTATGTCATTTAATAACTCACACATCGCCATGAAGTTTTTCATTTAAAATGAACAGAAATAACGGCATTAGAGAATTCTCTACTTTATGTTTAACAAAAGCTTTCACTCTCTCTCCCTCTCTCTCCCTCTCTCTCTCCCTCTCTCTCTCTCTCTCCCTCTCTCTTTCTCTCTCCCTTGTCTTCTGTTAGTTGTCTACAAACAATGTTTTGGAGTTAAAATTTCAAATGTCGGGTTCACTGAGCTTTCGCTTGCATGCAAGCGTGTGTTAAGTCCTTTACAACTCACACACACACATATATATTTTGTTTGATGCATGTGACATACATATGCGACACACATTAATAATGTATAATAAATCGCCTTAATTTCCTGAAGAGAAATTAGCTTTTAAAACGTTAAAATATATGCAAGCTTTTATCTTTTGTGTTTTTATTTATTCTGATGGAAAATAACAACAACAATAAAATATAAATAAACAAATACATGCATACATACATAATTGGTCACTACAATTCTTCAGTCAGGATTACAACCTCGTTTTTTACACCACTATAATTGTGTTAATTTTATACATGAGTGGCGGGACCTACAGTTTAAAGTCGATTCAAAACGACAGATTTTTGAGAAACTTTTCATGGCAATTTTACTTTACACTCAGAGTTTATGCCAGAAAACTGCTGACAGGAAGTCGCCGAAAAAATATTTTTTCATATTTTGTTTTGCTGGAGATGTCTGACCTAAGGTTTGAACCGTGACCCACGTCTAATATGACAACACACTGCCTGCTGGACTATGGCGACAGCTCGTATTTTCTAGATTATGTTACAAGCATGATCGAATTATAAGCAGCTGAGATCTAAATTAGTCGTTAGTTTCGTTAGTTCGTTAGTTTATGTAACCTATAAAAGTGTAACATAAAACTTATTTGCCGGCCTTTTAAATTATTTGTGATAAAACACTGCACATTGACACCGAATATGTCTTCGCATGATACAAATTCGGTATCACTACAAAACACGGGACTAAATTATGTTCCAAGTTGCTTACAAAATGAAGAATATAACAAACTAAACAGAAATATATGCTGTTGGTGGCTTAATGTATATAAGAAAATATGTTTCAAATTCTTTATAAGCCTTGAAACTGATAACAATGCAAAAAATATTATGACGTGACGTAATGCTAATCGTTACTACGATACATCTCCTCATTAAAGAAATGTTTACCGAATATTTGTAGCTTTTTATTATTATTTCGCATTCAAAAATCATTAAAATATTCTACGTATCTGAACCTACACTTTGGTTTCATTTAATAACTTGATCTACGTGGCGTATGATTGATATTTAATTTCATATTTGAACACGTAGAAATATTACGTATACGTCTGCTACACTCAACAGTATTTTGAATGAAATAATTCGTAATATTTTGATGATTTGAATTTGCATTGAAACATTTTTGGTTTTTAGCAAAATTAAATTTTGATTATGACATGAAATATTCTAAACACTTTTTTTGTTGACATACCAAGCTGCCGCTTTTTTTTGCCGTCTTTGCATTCTATTTTTACCCTCATGACATAATCTGTACATACTAGTGTTTACTCATTTTTATGGCTCTGTATATTCTACGTATCTGAACCCACACTTTCATTTGTTTTAATAATCGCCGAAGAAATATTTTTTCATATTTTCGTTTTGATGTCTGACAAGGTGTTTGAATCAAGGCCTCACGTCTAATAAGCCAACACACTACCTACTAAACTACGACTACTTTAAATCAATAATGGAAGAAAAGCGTAAATAAAGAGAAAAGTGTTAATAAGAATGCAGTGACTGTGCTAGAAAAAGAAGGTACTTGCTAAGGCAGGTATTATATTCATCTTATATTTAGTTTTTGGGTTTTAGTTTACATTTCTAAATCTTTGTGCAGCTAAACATATGTATGTACATTTCATATTATTAAGCAGCGCTTTTAAAGAAATTTATTACCGTTAAAAAGAAGATTTTCCTTTTTACGCAATACTGTAAATTTCTTTGAAAAACAAAAGTTTCTTCATTCATCTGTTTCAGGAAATTTATGCCGGAAATAAACACAAACAAATTATTTCGCAAAAAGTCGCAAAAGTTAAGGGTAACAAAGCTATTTTGATATTCATTCACACATTCAAGTATTCAATAATTAATAATTCAAAGAAACAGAATTTAATCTGAGTAATTGCTACTTTGAATTTGGATTACAAAAATTCTAATTTCCAGAAAATTCTTATAAAGCATGCATGTGCACAAATGTAAGTGAAGTTAAATATAAAAAAGCGTTGCAAATAAATAAAGAGAATAATCGTGGTTTGAAGATCTCCGTTACAAAGATCTGTCGAATAATTGCTGGTAATTTTTATTGTTTATGCAAAGGGTGAAAACAGAGGAATAACAACGAGAAGCAATAGTTGTTGTTTATATTAAGTTGTGAACAGTGGCACACAGAATTAATTTACCCAAACACAAATTTATTTTTTATTTTATTTGCAAGCTACGAGCCTATATTTTAAACGTTATTTAAAAGAAAAAACGTAACAATTTTCTAGTTTTTATACTAGATTCTAAGTACGCGGGAGTAACTGTAAGTAACTCACTGTAAATTAAAAGATCTCCCTTGGCTGTCAGTTAAAATGAAAATCAGTTTCATGAAAACCTTTGGTAAGTCTTATAAAATTCAATTTAAATTTAAAAATTAATCGTAAATGTTAAGGATAGGATGTTGAACAAAAGTTTAACTTGAAATTTCTTTCTAATTTCGTTTAATATATGCAGAAAAACGAAACGAAAGTCAGAATGTATATTTTTAAATATTTGAATAGAAATTACTTAAAAACAGGAAATAATAAAAATAAAAATTTCCTCTACTGGTACTGGCATTTCTGAAATTTCTTTTGTAACATTGTGATTTCATTTTTGGCACATTCTTTTTTTCTTCTGTTTTAATAGCCACAACATGTGATATTTGCTTTTGAAAAGACAATAAAATTGAAATCGTAAAAATTAAAGTCAAAGTAGAAAAAAAATAAAATTTTTATGACAAAACCCACATGGCTTCAAAATTAAATGTCTTCCTGGAAACCAAAGATCTTCAAGTTCATGTGGTCTTTGAGATTTTTAAAAAACGTCTTTTAGAACACAAAAACATGTTGTTATCTGTAGTAGCTTATGATTTCAATGAAATTTTTATTTCAAGTACTTTTTAAAAAACAGAAAAAATTTCAACCTTTTACTTGACCTTTTATTTTCTATTTGGAATGTATAAGTTCTTTAGAACCCGCTCGTAAGCCGAAAATTTATGTAAACTTTCTTGTTTGCAACGCTAAATAATGCCTTCCATTAGGAAACAACATTCGAGGCCTAAAGCATGGTATTAAAAATATTTGAACTTCATCATTAAAATCACAAACAAATAGAAACCAAAGACTCTCGAGAAACCTCTCTCCTTTGCCAGTTTTTTGGAATAAAAAGTGCTTTGCTGTATGCTCAACTTCTTTTACTCTTAAAATACCACAGATTCCAAGATTACATCTCTTCTTTTTTATTTGTTTTAAGTGCACAAATAATGAGCTCGTAGATTGCAAATAAAATGAAAATAAGTTGGTGTTTAGTTTTAGTCAAAATTCTTTATTATTCGCACAGATCTGTATGCCACTGTTCACCACTTGATGTAAACAACAACAATTGCTTTGTTTGTTTATTCCTCTTTGCACGCTTTTGCATAAACAGTAACAACTACTAGTTAATTGTTCGACAGATCTTTGTAACGGAGATCTTCAAACCACGACTACTCTCTTCAAACACACCGCGTCTTCACACAAGTCTGACTGAACTTTACTCACTCAGTTGCCTGATTTGCTTTGCCTTTTATATGGAAACGTAAAAAGTCTGACGAATGTTCTTGAAGGCGAATGTTCGTGACTTCGTCTACTCGAGATCTCTATAAATGTAAACATCGTTGTATCATTATTGTTGTTTGTGTATTTTGTTTACATTTATGCTTGTGGTGTTTATTGGTATATGTTTGTTTACTTGTTTATCAATTTTTTATGCTGGTGTTTATTGCTATATTACGCAGTGTGATAATTTGTAAACAAGTTCACTGTTTTTGTTTATAATGTTAAGCGATGTAAAAGCAAAACACTAGTACCTAGATTTTTCCATTTTCACAGGTTTCACAGACTGTGCTGTGCTCAAATACCGTCCTAGCAATGCAAAAGGCATGCCAAAGTACAAATTTTCATTCATGATTAAATATTCCCAACATGCCTGATAAACAAATACAAACAGGATAACTGAAAGATACAAAAATAATTTGATTTTCTGGGAAAAGAAATAAACGCAATACAAATTTACATTTGAACAAATTCTCCAGTAATTTATTGACAGATTTTAGAAGTAAATTTGAGGAAAAATTATCATTCTCCTTCATATCTAGTTTTAAAGCAACAGTAACTCCCTGATATTATCGGTTTATAAGAAATTTAATTATTTTAACAGTTTTTTTTTGGCAAAAAAATTAAATGATTACGTCACTGTTTTTAATAACTTATTGGTTTAATAAATTTATTTTTAACAAATAAAAAAAAAAAACAAAAAAATCGGCTGTAATTTGATAGACAGATGCTGATTGTCGTTAGCAATTGCTATTCTTGTGTAAAGCAATTTATATTTAGAAAGCCAAACAATGTCTTCAGCACCTGACGTGTCTAGAATTCATAATAAGGAGAAAAGAAAAATATGAGTAAATATTTCAAAAATCACAGTAAAATAAAGAGCCATAAAAATGTAACACAAACAAAGATAACAAAAAAAGGAAAAAAATTAAGGAAAATATGACAAGAAAATTCAGTCACATACGAAATAAATTTTCAATGAAAAATAAACACTTCATCCTCTAAAAAATATGTATAAAAAAATAGAAAAAAACAGCAGCATGTTAAACATACCAATGAGCATTGGCACAAACACACTGTAAAATACTGTTACATTCATGACATAAATACACTTGAAAAAATATACAAAAAAAGTGAAATGATACACCACCTCCTACTATTTGAAGAGCGCTATACCTTTTTCTAGAATTATTTATTCTAAAGGGTGGACCATTTAAAAGTTTAAATTCAATTCAAGCAATAAAACGCTTTGAAATTTTACGAAATTTATGTTTTCGTTGAAGTCGCCGTAGTCTAGTAGGTAGTGTGCTGGCTTATTAGACGTAAATACAGGGTTCGAGCCCCAGCCCTGGCATCAAGACAAAATACAAAAAGTATTTCTTCGGACACTTCCTCTCAGCAGATTTCTGACAAAAACTCTGAGAGTAAATAAAATTGCCATCAAAAGTTTCTCAAAACAACCTGTCGTTCGAAGTCGCCCTTAAACTGCAGGTCTCACCACTCATGTATAAAAATTAACACACACAACATAAGTGGTGTGAGAAACTCGGACGTTGTTCAATGGGTCAATTCGACCTCCGGGTACTGTACTTGTCTTAATTAACAAGTATACGTCCTCTAACCTAACCTAACCTATGTTTTTGTTGTGAAGTACAATTGTTCCAGTTAGAAATGGAATATTATTTCATTCATATGGCTGTCGCGGCTCGCCTCACATTACCCCATTCGTTTGGATCAATTTTCGTACACTTTTTCTAGTGTATGGGGTCACATCTCTGCAATGGCATCACGAATATTGTCTCTGGTTTGTCGGCATAACACTGTTCTTTAACGGCGTCTTACAGAAAATAGCACAACGGGGTCAAATCTCAGCTTCTTGACGGCCAAACATTTGACGCAATAAATCGATTGTGGCATGAGATGAGTGGCGAGATATTGAAACCAAACATCGTTCATATCACCATGAAGAGCGTACCATGAAGAGCGAGTACAAAATAGTCGGTTATCAATGTGCGATAGGTGTCACAATTGACCATAATGATTACACAGTCCTCATTTTCAAAGAAATATGGGCCAATGATGCCTCCGCTCTACAAGCCACACCAAACAGTCACTCGTAATGAAGAGCGGGTATAAAAAAATCTGTTATCATGAAGCGATAGGTGTTCCCATTGACCTTAATGATTCAAATTTAAACCCACCTTGTATAATAAGTCTCTTCATATTTTTAAAAATTCTTATTCTCTTCGTCTCCACTGTTTAAATTTTTGCAGTGTATGTTTCATATACATATGTATGTGAGTGTATGCGTACCATAAACATATGCAAAGTATAAGCATGACATTATTTGTTGACTTTGAGTTACGTTCCGAAAGCAACATGAGAATGAAAGTGTGTCCTTTTTGCTTGTGATGGATACTGCTTTACGAGTAAACAAATGTATACGAACGCACATACGCACTTTTTAATAAACAAACACAGATGCCATGTTTTATATGTAATCTCTTTGTGCAGAGTCTCATTCATTTTAAAAGTAAACAAAACCGAAAGATCACACACACACATACATTCTTATTTATGATGTAAATTTTTCAAACAAAATGTTAAGTACGCACACAAACACATAAATTTATTATGACTGTGAGAAATTTAAATGAGAAAGTGTATGAAAATATTTTGTTAATTTTAGATACGGCGCACAGTGGCCCAAATGCTCAATCTAGCCGGACAAAAGTTATAATTCGCTTTTGCAAAGCCGTATCGACATGAAACTTGGTACGTTTAATTCCCACTTTTGATATTAAAAACCCCACTATGCGGCGAGTGTATGTTAGAATATGTGTGAGTTGTGTTGTTAAATTTACACAGGCTAAGCAATGAGTTTTTAAAGTCGTAGAACTGGCTCATAATAAAAGAATGAGAAGTAAAGCGCCTAACGTGTTTATTTTAATATTCTGTGAATCGATTGTTATTTTTCTCATCGCTAATTACATTAATGGCTTTAAAACTCGGATTTAAATTGTAATTTTCACTCGTTTCAATTGAAATTATGAATTAAATGGATACATAAATTCATTTTTATTGTTTGTATTGCAGTTACAGACAGACAGAAGTACAGAGTATAGTAAATAATTATTATTTTTATAATAAAAATTATTTTTATTATAACACACTGAGTAATAAAATTTTAAAAACAAATTTGCAAATAATTGAACTTTCAATTAAATAAAACAAGCAAATTATAATAGAGGTAGAGAGAGAGAGAGAAAGACAGAATGTAAAAGAGAGAGAGAAAACAAACAATAACACTACGTTGCATAATACAGTGTAATTTAATATAAAATTTAATTGTTATAAAATCCAACAGCAATTAATTCTCATAAAAAATATTTTATAATGTGTGCATATAGGCATATTAAAGAGAGTGAAAGGGGTCATCATATAAAATTTTTCAATTATTTAAATCCAAGGTAATAATATCGAAACAAAAACAAAATGATTTGTATTTTATATGCTCAATAAATATTCATTCATAATAGATTTTCAGTAAATGAAAGTTAAATTTGTAAAAAACAATTCATTCCAGCAATTCAAAGTGAAATATTTTTGAAATGTTTGATTTGAAACAAAGAAATAAAAATATAGTCTAGCAGGCGTGAGTTGGCTTATTAGACGTAAGGCTACAGTTCAAACCCTAGGGCAGACAACGCGAACAAAATGAAATCTGAAAAAATATTTCTTCGACGATTGCCTATCAGCAGATTTCTGTCAAATACCCTGAGAGTAAATAAAATTGCCATGATAAAGTTTCCCAAGAATCTGTCGTTAGGAGTAGACTTTAAACTGTAGGTTTCGCCGCTAATGTATAAAATTAACACACACAAAACAGAAGTGGTGTAAGAAGCTAGGTCGTAATCGTGATTGAAAGGTTGTAATGACCAATTCTGTACGTATGAGTTGATGCAAGAGCCGATCACTGTCACTTTCTGTGACACTTTCTCCTCCTCAGACAGATAGCTCCTATACTATGCATTTGAGGAAATGCCATGTCTATTTTTTTACTTCCTATAGAGCAGCGCTCCGCGAGAATCAATTAAAGGCCATGTGAAGTAGACAATTACTTCTCTTCTTGTCAATATCAGTTTAGCAAAGCGTACCTATATTTCACGTATTCATCTGCTGCCAACGAAACAGACTCGGGAGAATACCCAGCTTAACTGAGACATTAAGAATACCAGTGTTTTATAACATTTCATAATTCCTTTCGAAGAGCAACATGTCGCCTTTAAAAATATTTAAAACCGTCATACCTTAAAAAATTTAACATAAAATTGTTGAAAGTCCACTTGGACTTTTCAATTAGTGAACAAAGTTTCGCTGTATAAAACAGCCTTCGAACTTTTGTGGTTTCAGCTTGAGGAACATTCTCCAAGTCTCAGTGAGAAACATTTTTTTTTTCAGGTTTATACTCATAAACCCGTGGCTTTACAAAACCCCACAGAAATAAATCGTATGGCTTTAAGTCGCCTTCAAATAATTTGTTCTGAAAATAAAAAATCGATTGCTACTTCGCTGTGTTGCTAAAACTTCACATTGTCCTGATACATACCGCCCAGTTGAAAGCACAAGAACTCTGTTATTATGTTCCTGTCATATACAGTGACTTCTATTTCGACTCAATCTTCCAAAAGAAAGGCTCGATTACATCGCCTGAACAAAGTCTGCATCAGATAATTGCTCATTGTGGGTGAAATAAATGCACCCATGGATTTTGTTTATCCACTAAGCCTTTCAGATTGAAACGGAGAAAAACTGTTTTTATTGAAGGCCCATATTATCAACTGCTGGACTTACAAGGACATACTCCACTCAGAAGGAGAACGCACTTAAAATTTTGCAATAGAATAGCATTTCAGTGATTGATTTCAGTGGCAACGGGTCAAAGGACAATTTATAAGAATAAGATTTAAACTTAAACTGGAGTATTAGCTTTACCTGGGGTTTAAACTATCAATTCTGGGTTTAGATTTACCAATAATGGTTTAGTCGTTGTGTTGTCTTGGAACAAAAATAATTCTTGATAAATTCGATGAGTCTGTAGAGAAAAGTACTGAATTTAAAATCTTAAATGTATGATTCGTCGTCTCTTCCTCCCTATATTTTAATTATTGAAATTCTTTTCTTAATATTCAGTCCTTAAGTAAGCAAAATAATTCTTCTTTAAAAAAATTATTTCACGTTGTACAGTAATCCCTCGATTTACGTCGCAGTTGGTTCGAAAAAACAGGGACGTAAATTGAATGACGACGCAAATTGAAGTTAGAGGGAACAAAAAATTTGACGACGTAAATCGAAACAACGTTAATCGAGGCGACGTAAATCGAAGGTTTACTGTATTCCTCTTTATGAAATACTTTTACAAAATATTCGTGTGCTCCAGTTTTGTTTTAAATCTAAACTGCCTGAAACTGTAAAAACTTTTGCTACAAAATGTGTTTCTTTTTTAATACTTTCTTTAAGTAGGTTATACGATAACATCCACCCACACACTGTTAAGCAAACTAAAAATAAATACAGAATGGAAACAAAAATTTAATCTTAAATACGCTCTTATAATTACGCTGTGAACTCTTTATTGCAATACTGCTTATCATGCACACAATTACTCCTACACTGGTTTAATAAATTCTTATAAATTTTGTATCATGTTAATTGCTCTTTACACCCCCCCCCCCCCCTCTACCCCTCTAACACTCCTTTAGTTTCTTCATATATTTAACTACGTACAGTTATTCTCTTGTTTAACTACTCAGCCTTAGGCAATACGAGTATTTCCTTTTTAATTGATTTTAATGAGTTTTTATTACAAAGAGAAACGAAATGAAACGAAAGAGACAGAGAGAGAGAGAGAGAGAGGATGGGAGAGAAAGATGGAAACAGTTAGATTTATTCTCCATTTAAAGTTCTTAACCCAGTTGTAATTAATAAAATAAACACGAGCATTAATAAATAAAAAATAACAAGAGATGTTATAAAGAACTGTGTGTGTGTGTGCGAAAGCGAGTGCGAGTCGTTCATATTCGCGTGTAACAAATCGTAATGCCTTGCTCTAATGGCTGCTTTAAAAACAACGCCAAATACAATACAAATAAAAGCAACACTAGCAAATTCAATCGAATCGAATACGTTTGCATTTGTTCGGTTTAATTAAGTAAAATTTTTGAAAAATCAATAAATATTTTAATTAAAAACATGAACGTGATAAATGTAAACACAATGAAATTATGTGTTGAAATCACATACAAAAACAGAAAACAAAACTAGATAAGTAGGGTGGGTACAGGATAATAAAATATTTGTGGGGAGTGAATTCAAGAAATCAAGTATATATGTAGATTCTAGAAAAAGTTGTGTATATTTGTATTATAACAACAAATATCACAGAAATATTTACACAAATTTTTGAATTTTTTTACACTTTACTTCTCTTCCTGTAAAAAAGCAGCATAATTTTCGAACATGATTTTGTAAGTTCCTGTTGGTGTTAACTTTGTTGCTTATTAAAATGTTTTGCTTGTTGTAGTTGCTAGTGTTGTAGAAATTGTAAAATTATTTATTTATGTTTTAAAACCTCAATGCTATATTTAAAGCATAATAATTTAATGGAATCCGCCATAGACGATAAAGGTAATGTGTTGGCTTATTAGGCATGAGACCATGGTTCAAACACTAACTCAGACATCTCGAACAAAACTAAATATTGAAAAATATTTCTTAGTATGGCAAAAATTCTGAGAGCAATTTATTCAAAAATCTGTAGTTCGGTGCCGACTTTAAATTGTAGGTTCCGCCACTCATGTATACAAATTAACGCACACAATATCAGTGGTATGAAAAGCCAGGTTGTAATCTTGACTGAAGGGTTGTAATGACCAATTATGTTACGTATAGGGTGGGTCATTTCAATGTTTTACTTTAAAAATGCAATAAAACGAAAACGGTTTGAAATTTTTCCAAATGTATTTATTTTTATTGTGAAGAACAATTGTTCCAGTAAGAAATGGAATATCATTGTATTCATATGGCTGCCGGGACTGGCCTCACAATACCTCATTCAATCGCATAAATTTTCGTGGACTTTTTCGGATGTATGAAGTCCTATCTCGTCAAGGGCATCACGAATGTTGGCCTTCAAATGCTCAATTGCCTCTGTTCGGTCGGTATAACACTTTTCTTTAACGGCGACCCACGGAAAATAGTCCAACGGTGTCAAATGGCAGCTTCTTGAAGGCCAATTAGCATCATCATTTCGGCTAATTAAACTGCCATCAAACGTTGGAAGCAATAAATCGATTGTGGCATGATATGTGTGGCAAATTGCACCATCCTGTTGAAACCAAACATCGTGCACATCATTACAATGAAGAGCGGGTACAAAAAAATCGGTTATCATGCTGCGATAGGTGTCTCCATTGACTGTAATGGTTGCGCCGTCCTCATTCGCGAAGAAATATGGGTCAATGATGCCACCGCTACACAACCCGCATCAAACAGTCACTCGCAATGGATGCATTAGCTCTTGTGAGACCACGTGTGGGTTTTCAGAGCCCCAAATACCGCAATTTTGCTAATTAACGTACCCAGCAAGATGAAAATGAGCTTCAGCATAAAAATTTTTTTTTTTTTTTTGGCAAATTCGATATCATCGTGCAGTTTCTCATTGTCCGAATAAATCCCAACGTTACTCAAGCGTAAATCGATTCATTACGTTCAGTGAAGATAATATACTGCATTTTGTGACAGAATAGATTGACATAAGTATGGCCAGATTCGAAATAACCGATGGTTTAAATTCAAAACGATACATAACCCATACGATATGTACGTATGTGTCAAATACTTGTTGATGTGTAAGTATTTTTTAACGCTAATACAAATACTTAAGATTTTATAGAAAGAAAAATGTATCATGTTGAGAATACGTTCTCAATTGTCTTTTCTTTCCCTTTGTTTCTGCTACAATATTTTCTTTTAAGCTTCATGCGTTAACAAAACAACAAATCGAATTAATTTAAAGTGTGCCTTAAACCCCCTCAAATGTTCAGTAAGATTTAGAAAATAGAAAAAAAAATCCAACAAAATTCCTAAAGAGAGGGTGAAAATTATTGTATAAAAAAGAAAGGCAATAACAATAGCAGCAACAGTAACAACAACCAATAAAATTAAACACAATTTTATACTTACAATTTGTATGTGTGAACATTACTGTAAACATAATACAATGAATGAATATTGTGTATGTATATTGCTATGAGTACGTGTGAAACCAAGAGCATGTAAGCATATGTGTGTCAAAGTCTCAGTACGTGCAAGTATTTCCCTGAATGTGACTACAAAAAAGGATGGAAAAAAGAGCGAAATTATAGATTTTATTGCATGCAGGATAATATGACATGTAAAGTAACAGATGCATACCATACATATTTATTGGATTGGTTGTGTGTGTGTGTGTGTATTTTGGCACGTAATACAGGAAATGTGTACATGTAATGGCATGTTATAAATGTATTTTTATTTAACAAAAAATATTTTTAATGCATTACAGTGCCACGTAAATGGAGGAATAAAATAAAAGCAATAAAAAAGTAAACAAAAATACGCCAACAACACCACATGAATAAATGTAAACAACGATGTTTACATTTATAGAGATTTCTAGAAGGCGAAGTCACGGACATTTGTCAGACTGTCTACTCTATCATATAGAAGGCAAAGAAAAGCAGGCGACTGAGGTAGTGAAGTTCATTCAGTCTTGTGTGAAGACGCGGTGTAATCGTGGTTTGAAAATCTCCGTTACAGAGATCTGACGAATAATTGCCTAGTAATTGTTATTGTTTCTGCAAATGGTGTATACAGAGGAATAACAATGAAGAGCAATTGTGTTGTTTACATCAAGTTGTGAACAGTATCACACAGAATATTGCGAATAATAAAGAATTTTAATTAAAACTAAACACAAATTTATTTTTTATTTTATTTGCAATCTGCGAGCTCGTATTTTAAACGTTTTTAAAAGGTAAAAACGTAACAATATTAAATGTACATAAAGTGACACTTTAAAAACAAATAATACTAAGGATAAGCACATGAATTTTGTCCAAAAATTATAGAAGTTTTCTTTTTCCAAAAATAATTTCGTAATTGAAGTGTCCACCGCTGTCAACTAAGACGTATGTTGATTTTACAGTTCAAACCTTAGCTTCGATAGTTGGAAAAAAAACAGAAATAAGGAAAAAGTATTTCTTTCGGCGTCTTTTTCGCTAACAGTCTTTCCCTTAAAGTTCTAAGAGTAGCTAAAAGCGACTTAAAATTGACGTCAAGCTGTAGATGTCGCTACTCATGGGTAAATTCAACGTACACAACGCGAATGATGTGAGAAATCAGGCCGTAATCCTGACCAAAGCGTTGTATGTAATTGATAAACAAGGGCCAACAGAGAAAATCATATCCCAAAATCATTTATTCGTCGCCGACAGTTTTAGGTTGCCTTACATTGCCACAAACCATATAAAACCATTTGTCTCTTGAGACGGTCTTTGCTATCATGCCATAATCCCAATACATGCTTTACTGGGATTCAGTACTCACTCTGTTGTAGAACGGTAGAGCCGGGTAATTGCCTAGATATTCTATAACTGCTTCTATTCCTCCATGAAGTATTCACTCTCCATCTCATCCCGATATCGATCAGCCTGGAGGAATGTCTAAGGAATAGCAAACGTCCCAGCTCCATACCTCGCCAACATATTTGCAATCATGCTGCTCCAGACGTCACAATGTCCCAGAATCCAGCACAGCAAGACCCTGTAACTACCCAGGAGCCTTGTTAGGGTCCTCCTTCTGACTTCAAATAATCTTGTTGTAACATAATAACCATTTGGTTTCTTTTTTGGCAATTGTGTGCTTCTAGACCTTAGTGATGATCCTGAAAACTCTTACAAGTGTTTTCCTGCATCACAGGCTTCGTGATAGAAACATGAAATGAATATAAATAAAACAAGGAGAGCTTAATACTGTCATGCAATTAAGTAAATTGTCTGGCTCTCTCTCTCTCTCTCTCTTTCTCTTTTTCGCCATTCAACGCCACTAACGTTCAATAATGTGGATAATTTTCTGCTTCAATTACCTTTTTCTCGTGTTTTTCTTCTCTTCTTTTAACGATTACCTGGAGCAGAATCAGAATATTTTGCATTGAATTGTTCAGAGCTGTATATCAGCAATTAATACTTTTTCCATGCATGTAACTTATGCAAAAGAAAAGAATAAACAAGAGCCAAAGAAAAACTTGCAGAAGCCAAAGAAGCATACAATTGACAGAATATGCGTGAGCATATGTTATATGTATGGTATAAGCCTACGCTTGTATTGTTAAAGGCTACATGTCCTTGAGATTTTACAATTACACTGTAATTGTTTAAAACAACAAAAGAAAACCAAGTAAATTTGTTAATGAATTTGTCAGGGGAGTTTCTCTTTGGTTTTCTTTTTGCCAGCATTTCCTTAAAAGGAAAAATGATTTAAAAAAAAATGCTTTTTTTATGTTTTACACTGGCTTTTAAATTTCCTTTATTTCTTGTGTTTTTTGTTGTATTGCCTTAAACATTTTTGGTTTAATTAAGTTAATTAAACATTTATTAAGACTCTCAAAAGCAATGTCAAATTAATTAACTATGTAATTAACTTTTATTGAAATTAATACGTTTTGTGGTTCCACGATAAAAAAAAAAAACTTTTCGAAATAAACAAAGAACGCCGACAATAATTTGGATAAAAATTTTCCTTTATTTAACTGGAGCTGAAAGCAAATTGAAGACAACCATTTAATGTATTTTTAAATAAAATGCTGGAAGTACTGACTGTAAGAAATGTGGGCTTCTCTCTTAAGAGATTCTTAACCATAAGTGCTTGGGCTTAAAAAAAAAGTTTCACAACAAAACCAAACCTTCGTAGTCTAGTAGGTAGTGCGTTGACTTATTAGACATGAGGGCACAGTTCAAACTCCAGTCCAGATATTTCCAGCAAAATGAAATGCGAAAAATAATTTCTTCGGTGACTTACTCTCAGCAGATTTCTGGCAAAAGCTCTGAGAGCAAAATAAAATTGCCATGAAAAAGTTTCTCAAGAATCTGTAGTTCGGAGTCGACTTTAAACTGTAGGTCACGCCACTCATGTATAAAAATTAACACACACAACATAAGTGATGTGACAAACTAGGTCGTAATCCTGACTGAAGCGTTGTAATGACAAGTTATGTATGTATGTGTGTATAGAAAGGGAATGTCTGTGCAATCGGGAGCAGCAATACAGGAGTCATAGTGAAACCATTTCTTCAGTCCCAAGTCATGTGGAAGTTGAAGACAACGAACAGGCGGACGAGATTATAGAACATCCCAGATAGGTTTAGAACTTCTCAGTGGAATATGAAAACATTTTTTTGAAGATGTTTGCATCAAACTATCCCGTAGTAATTTGCGGATAATAAATCGACTTTTAAATAAGCAATATACGCTTAAAGAACGAGAATTCTGAATAGGAAACGCTTCAAGTCCAACATCAAGACACTGTGTTGAGGAGAATTAGTCATTAGAACACATATTTGCTAGCGTTAGGACATTTCGAAAGGAAACAGCTGAGTACCTATTCAGTACTGGTGTGACTGAAGGGTTATAATGACCAATTATGTATGTGTTTATGTATGTAATGAGGGCTAAATAATCTCCGGCATTGATTTATTCAACTATAGAGCACTCCAAAAACACTGTTCTATATATCAGGCAAATTGTAATGCAGATTCATAATGGTTGCTCGAAACTGGGCACATCAGAAGACGTAATGCAATACAAATCAATCGTTGAATATAAGTCTATTGTTGAACTGGACTAACAAAAGCATTTTATACCAAAGAAATGGTTAAGAAATTATACTTAGTCTCGTTAAATATTGGCAATTGTGATCAGAATCAATCGTTTGACTAGGTTTAAGAAGTTTATTTACACTATTTTTATTCAGTTCCATACATTCAAATACACACTCTAATTACCTTTGCTGGTATCAATTCTAGCTGTCCCAGTGCCTGGCGAACCTTAGCCTTGTATTATTCACATTAAGAGATTCTTAACCATAAGTGCTTGGGCTTAAAAAAAAAGTTTCACAACAAAACCAAACCTTCGTAGTCTAGTAGGTAGTGCGTTGACTTATTAGACATGAGGGCACAGTTCAAACTCCAGTCCAGATATTTCCAGCAAAATGAAATGCGAAAAATAATTTCTTCGGTGACTTACTCTCAGCAGATTTCTGGCAAAAGCTCTGAGAGCAAAATAAAATTGCCATGAAAAAGTTTCTCAAGAATCTGTAGTTCGGAGTCGACTTTAAACTGTAGGTCACGCCACTCATGTATAAAAATTAACACACACAACATAAGTGATGTGACAAACTAGGTCGTAATCCTGACTGAAGCGTTGTAATGACAAGTTATGTATGTATGTGTGTATAGAAAGGGAATGTCTGTGCAATCGGGAGCAGCAATACAGGAGTCATAGTGAAACCATTTCTTCAGTCCCAAGTCATGTGGAAGTTGAAGACAACGAACAGGCGGACGAGATTATAGAACATCCCAGATAGGTTTAGAACTTCTCAGTGGAATATGAAAACATTTTTTTGAAGATGTTTGCATCAAACTATCCCGTAGTAATTTGCGGATAATAAATCGACTTTTAAATAAGCAATATACGCTTAAAGAACGAGAATTCTGAATAGGAAACGCTTCAAGTCCAACATCAAGACACTGTGTTGAGGAGAATTAGTCATTAGAACACATATTTGCTAGCGTTAGGACATTTCGAAAGGAAACAGCTGAGTACCTATTCAGTACTGGTGTGACTGAAGGGTTATAATGACCAATTATGTATGTGTTTATGTATGTAATGAGGGCTAAATAATCTCCGGCATTGATTTATTCAACTATAGAGCACTCCAAAAACACTGTTCTATATATCAGGCAAATTGTAATGCAGATTCATAATGGTTGCTCGAAACTGGGCACATCAGAAGACGTAATGCAATACAAATCAATCGTTGAATAGAAGTCTATTGTTGAACTGGACTAACAAAAGCATTTTATACCAAAGAAATGGTTAAGAAATTATACTTAGTCTCGTTAAATATTGGCAATTGTGATCAGAATCAATCGTTTGACTAGGTTTAAGAAGTTTATTTACACTATTTTTATTCAGTTCCATACATTCAAATACACACTCTAATTACCTTTGCTGGTATCAATTCTAGCTGTCCCAGTGCCTGGCGAACCTTAGCCTTGTATTATTCACAACCTTTCTAGCACTCTATTGCACTACTACTTTGAAAATGAAGACGGCACCAACGTTACGGTCAATGAAGACACCTATCGCACTATGATAACCGATTTTTTTGTACGCGCTCTTCAAGGTATTGATGTGAACGATGTTTGATTTCAACAGGACGGTGCAACTTGCCACACATCTCATGCCACAATCGATTTATTGCGTCAAACATTCGCTGGCCGTTTAACTAGCCGAAAAGGTCGCCAAGAAGCTACGATTTGATCCCGTTGGTCTATTTTCTGTGGGGCGCCATTAAAGAAAAGTGTTGTGCTGACAAACCAGAGACAATTGAGCACCTAAAGGCCAACATTCGTGATGCAGACCCATATACTCGAAAAAGTGCGGGAAAATTGGTCCGCTGGAACGAAGTACTATGAGGCCAGCCGCGGCAGCTATATGAATGAAATAATCTTCCACTTCTAAACGGAACAATTGTACTTCACAATAAAATAAATAAAATTTGGCTTATTACAAACCATTTTTTTGTTTTATTTTTAAATTAAAACTTTTAAATGGCCCACCCTTTATATACATTTTTCATTGCACGTAATCGGTCGCACTGAATTTCCAAAGGCAATTTAGTCCATTAAGGGCCATTAATACAACTTGTTGTTAACTAAAGGGAGGATTTTAACGGGCAGATAAACTTTACAGTTGCCTTTGGCTAAAGTTACCTTTAACTAAACCCAGGTTTAACGGCAAGTTGTAATAATGGCCCTAAATGTGTTTAGTGTGTTATAGTTAAACTTCACGATTCTTTAGAATATTTCAAATATTGAAAGTGAGAAAGTGAATATTGAAATGTAATAAGAAATGTCAAATGCTCATTTGAGGCAATGTGGCTGATATATTATGAGTCTGCAATATCAGTGTGGAAATGTGGTAAAAGGCAACTAAAAAAATGAAACACAAACTTGAAAGAGGTTCTCCATATTTAAATTTAAAAGGCAAAGAAACAATACAAGAAAAATACATACTCATGTTGTACATACGAATGTATGCATATGCGTTTATGTTAAAGTGTACATGGCTGTTCATAGAATACGTGTTAACGAACCACATTAAATTGAATTTATTTGGGGGTGTGACAATATTAGAAAATATCTGTTATTTATATTAATATTCTATCTCTCTCTTCCATATATATACACACAACCACTCTCTCTCTCTCCATACCATTTTCTTTGAATCTTTTTCATATCTTGGGTTATTGTCGATTGTTATTTATTGTTTCGAAAATATTCAATTTAAATTGGAATGTGTATGCATTTTTTGAATTTAAAAATTTAAACGAATTTAATTATTTCGATTTTCTTATTAGAATTGTTAAAAACACATGCACACACACATAAAGTGATACTTTATTCAAAGAATTAATTTTAATTACCTGTGTTGTGAGACATATTTCTTAAATTCGTATGTAATTTATGGTTGCATAGCAGCAGGTGTCTTACATTGCCAATACGATGTTCGGCAAATGAAGTTGAACACAGATATGAAAATATTAATTTAAATTAACAAAACAATACAACTGACAATTTCAACACTTAACAATTAATTAATAAGCAGCTGATTTTATATAAAATTTAATTATTTTAAAATTAATCTACAACGTCAGGCCGAATTTATTGAAAAATACTTCAATGAAATTGTATGCAAATTTAAGCATTTTTAGTTAAAAATAGTTTTTTCCTCAGAACAGAATAAAACTGAAATCTTATTTGTATACTTAAAGTCGCCGTAGTATAATAGGTAGTGTGTTGGATTATTAGACGTGAGGCCACGATTCAAATCCTACGTCAGACATCTCCAACTAAATTAAAAATAAAAAATATTTCTCTGGCAACCTCCTTTCAGAAGACTTCTGGCAAAACTCTAAGAGTAAAATAAAATTAACACACACAACATGAATGGAGTGAAAAGCTAGGCCGTAATCTTGACTGAAGGGTTGTAAAGGCCAATTATGTATGTACGTATGTTACATTTGTGATGATGACAAAGGTAAGGACTTTATCCAAACCTCTGTCGGCTACACAAGATCAGCCAATCAGTAAATTCTGAGTGCTTAAGAGTTCTTCTGCTTAGGTTACCATGTACAGCGCAATGGCAGAGAGAAGCAGTTGTGCGGTTTCCTAAGATTTGAAAAAAAAGCAAACCTTCTGTACTGAATTTCTATCTAAAGTTAGGGCTTAATTCGAGTCTATCCTCATAGGACGACTTGTGATGCAATGTCACTTTACTAATGACAAGGAAAAGTGCTCATGTTGAAGGTTTATTTTTTTTTTTCTAAACATAATCAAGATCTCATGCTCGTTGTAGTATAACAGAGTAGAGTTTCTAGAGGAAAGCGAACTTCCATTAACAGACTACGTACCAAGGAAATCAGATATCGTTCGGTCGATGTCGACATTAACCTGTAGTTCCCACCACTCATGTATAAAAATTAACACACACAACATAAGTGCTGTAAGAAGCTAGGTCGTAATCCTGACTGAAGGTTTGTAATGACCAATTACATATGTCTGTATGCATGTGCATATGTATTTGTATACTTCAGAAATAGCTTGCACCAGAAATGATTCAAATTCGATTACATTTCGTTAAGCAAACGATTCTTTTTATTTTAAATATTTGTAGCAAACAGATTATAAAGAAATTTAAAAACTTTATGTGCTTGTAAGAGGTTCTCTTAGAATTTTTATTCAAACAAAAGATTTATTATGATTGTTTTTCTTTTTCGTTTTCGTTTTTTTTTTTTTTTTGACAATAATTCTGCATGAAATTGCTTTAAACAGCCTTAGATTTATAGCACCTTCTCACTCTAATGCTATTGTTACGTGACAAAACAATGTTTATCATATGAAAACAGTTAAAACCAAAGCAGCCATTGTGCATGTATGTGAAAAGTAAGGTTAATATCACTCTCACTCTCTCTCTCTCCACTTTAATACTCTGACGCTCTGTTTAATATTTCTGCTCAAACAAGCCTGAAAGCATGCTTGTGTTTTTGTGTTCTACCAATGCGTGTGAGAATTTGGCATCGGTATGTGTGTGTGTGTACATGTGTTTACAAGTTAATTATTTGTATTTTACACAACACCAACTGTTACAGTAAATAACCGCCAGAGAGAGAGTAACCAAATGCAACCAAAACAGCAGAAAACACACACACACATGCACGCAATTACTATGAGTAAATAATGTTATGCTCACTCAACCACATACAGGAAGTAAAACACAAACACTAAAACCATGAAAACTAAAAACAAAAACAGAAACAACAGTGTTTGGTCAGTTGTTAGGGGATTTTAGAAAATGTGTATGTTGGACAAAGAACTTCTTTATTTAACGTTTTGTTGAATTTTTGAAATCTTTTTTGATTGTCTGCATTGGTTCGCTGTGCATAAGTAATTGAAAAATGTGGTCATATTTGTTTAGAAAAACCATAATCAAATAACATGATTTTATTATTGTTTATAATTTCAGTAAAATATCAAATTTGTTGCTGTGGTTGCTTATTCAACGCGGATAAAAATAAAACAAATATTTGCAAATGAGCAGCAATTGTTTATCGCTAACTAAACCTTAATTTAAAAAAAACAACAGAAGTATCAAATTAAAGTTAATTGAATACAAAAAAACAACAACAATAAAAAAGATAATAATTTGTCACACGTGCTTGTTGTAAAACTATGAACACTAAATGCGCAAATTAAAACCTCAGACACTAAACACTTCGTGTACGTGTTATTTGAATTGTTTTCTACCCTCTACCCCCAGAGAATTATGAGTGTGGCCACACAAAACAATACAATTTTATGGCAAAAAAATGTAAATATTTGATGGACATTATTTGTCTGTGGAAATTCGTGATCAATTGTTTTATTAACTGCCGCCACAAATGTGCACATTTAAGAGACTCTAAACGTGCAGTGGCATGCTCACTAATCATTTACGCTTACAATTTGGGCGGAAATTACTAACGGCATTTTACTGTCATGAATGTTATTTTTTTTCCCTTAATGACATCAATTAATATCATTCAATAAAATTCTGCCGAGACCAATAAAATCGAAGTAAAAGTCGAAACAGGAAAGAAGAATATCAGAGGTTAAGAAAGATTATAGTCTACCTACAGCAGGAGTTAAAAGAAAGAAAGAAAAAATCTTAGGTCATTGAAAAAAAGAGAATAAAATAAGTAGCTGTAACAGCATTCTCTTTTTATTATGGAGTAATTTATTAATTGATCAGTTAATAGAAAAGTCAAAGAAGTTTTGCAGCCCGTAAACACAGAGTTGCATTCTAGCCGTGAACATATAGTGGAGTTACTAAATATTAATTACAAAGCACTAGACTAGAAAGCACTACTAGAAAAAAAAGGTTGACAATTGACAAAAATGACGTTGAAAACGCCGTAGTCTAGTAGGTAGTGGGTTGACTTATTAGACGTAAGACCACGGTTCACACATCAAAACGAAATCCAAAAAAATATTTCTTCGGCGACTTCCTCTCAGCAGATTTCTGGCAAAACCTCTGAGAGTACAATAAAATTGCCATGAAAAGTTTATCAAATAATCTGTCTTTCGGATTCGACTTTAAACTATAGGTTTCGCCACTCATGTAAAAAAATTAACACACATAAAATAAAGTGGTGTGAGAAGCTACGTCATAATTCTGACTGAAGGGTTGTAATGACCACATACTCATGCATGCAATTCCAAATGTTCGCTGCTTGGGGTATAAAATGAATTAACTCGTAGAACTGACTGACTGACTAAATTGCAATAAATTACGATCATATGATCCAACCAAATATGGAATAAAATGTACGCCTAAATTGCTGCCATGACTCTGATTAAAAGCCGTCACACTCTCAATTAAATTTTCTATGAGTAATAGTTTCTGATTTATTCGCACAAGTTCGAGATTTCACAGAACCCGAAGAAAAAATTGATCGGCTTCAAACCGAATGATCTTGTTGGCCAGTTGACATTCCTATGATAATTGAATTCCTTGATATAGTTAAGAAAATGAAAAATCTAGATACTGGTGTTTTGCTTTTACATTGCTTAACATTGAAATTATAAACAAAAGATACAAAAACAAAACAATGCAAGTAAACAAACCTGTTTACAAATTATCGTACTGCTTAATATAACAACAAACATCAGCATAAAAAACTATGGTCAACAAGTAAACAAAAATACAACAACAAACACTATAAGAATAAATGTAAACAACGATGTTTACATTTATGGAGATATCGAGAAGTTGAAGTCACGAACATTCGCCTTCAAGAACATTCATCAGACTGTTTACTTTGCCATATAAAAGGCAAGGCAAGCATGCGAGTGAATTAGCGAAGCTCAGTCAGTGCGCGGTGCGTTCGAAGAGAGTAATCGTGGTTTGAAGATCTCCATTACAGATATCTATCGAATAATTGTCTACTAATTGTTATAGTTTATGCAAAGGATGTAAACAGAGGAATAACAAATAAAAGCAATTTTTGTTGTTTACATTAAGTTGTGAACAGTGGCACACAGAATTGTGCGGATAAGAAAGAATTTTATTTAAAATGGCTACTATGGTCTCAATAGGCAATTGGGTAGCAGAGACCTCTCTCGTGCGACAAAATTAACACTTTACAAGACACTCATCTTACCCGTGCTTCTTTATGGCGCAGAGGCGTGGACCCTATTAAGTACAGATGCAGCGGCCTTGAGAGTGTTCGAGAGAAAAGTACTACGCAGGATCTTCGGTCCAGTGCGAGTCGGCGATGATTTCCGTATCCGATACAACAGTGAGCTATATGAGTTCCTCAACGACATAGACGTTGTAGAGCGTATTAATATCCAGCGGCTGCGCTGGCTCGGCCATGTCGTTCGAATGGAGGAGGATGCTCCGGCGAGACGGGTATTTGATGCGGGAATATGCGGAAATCGGCGAAGAGGACGACCTTGCGTCCGTTGGAAGGACCAATCGAGGAATCCAAGGAAGCCCTGTCATCGATTGGTGTGACCAAATGGCGTAGGCGCGCACGAAGCAGAGGCGCCTAGAAGGATGTGTTGCGGCAGGCCGAAATCCGTTAAACGGGTTGTTATGGCCAATTAAGTAAGTAAGTAAGATTTAAAATGGAACACAAATTTATTTTTATTTTATTTGCAAACTACGAGCTCATATTTTGAACGTTTTCAAAAAAGTAAAAACATAATAATATAATTTGTTATGGAAATCGTTGCTGCAATAAATCGATTGTAGCATTAGCGAAGTCCAGTAGATAGTGTGTTGGCTAATTAGTTTTATTTTATTTATTCTCATGGTTCTTGTCAGCAGACTGCTGAGAGGAAGGCAGCGAAAGAAAACAATTTTTCATATTTCGTTTGATGTGAGATTTAGGAGCTGAGGTTTGAACTACGGCCTCACTGCCTACTACGTTTCGGCAACTACACACAGCTACTAAAGTATACGGTTAAAAAATTTCTGAAATTTCTGAACCAATGCAAAGAGACCGTCTTAAAATCGAGGAAAAATTTCAACCAATTATAAAGATTTTCAGCGAAAAAGGATTAAAAAAATTTCTGAAAATTTTTAACCGTATGTATAATTTAGTAACTGTGTGTATATATAACAGCTGCCAGTGAATGATAAAACGAGAATCTTTTCATTTTCTAGGCTTCATTTGATTTTCTCATATTTCTCTATGGCAATAAATAAATTCTTTTGAAAATTGTTGAACAAATCATCAATTCCATTTCGTATGGAAAACTGTCTCAGTGATTAGGAAATGTACGGAAATGCGTTATAAATACCCAGCATTTCTGAAGGCAATTCAACAGAAGCTCAAAAATTAATAAAAAAAACCGGCAAAACGTTAAAATTATTAAATATTTTCTCTTTTGTTTTCATTTTATTTCATTAAATTTTAATAAAAAAATTCATTTAAACTCTTCAAAAGATAATTCTACGGAATAAATTCATGCACCAAAAAAACGTTTTTAAAGCGTAAAGTTAAGCAAGTAAATAAGAGTCGATACACTTAAGCACACACGCACTTACGCACAGAAAAATACGAGAGCATTGGAGAGAGAAAGAGAGAGCGGTAGAGTGAGTAATTAATGGCATTTTTATCGTATTTTGTGGCATTAAAATATTAATCATACGCTTTGGTGTACCAGACACATAAAATATATTGAAGTCATGGTTGTTTGGCTGCTGGCCGTATAAATTAATTCAGCTTTCTTTGATTATTATTAATAAATAAATAAAAACAAAATAAAATTAATAAATAAATTACGTGTAAATCATCTTAATTTATCTTGTTAGTGTCTGTAGCATTTAAATTATTAATCATTGGCTGCTGTGCTCAGTTTACGCGCTCGGTTACGTTTTCATAATTAAACTTCATGATTAATGGCTTACTGATGGACTAATGATAAGTCAATATGAACTACTGACACCGTAGTTATTACTGTTTTTATCTGGCGGCTGCTGCTATGAAATGTAACGTGATTGATTTAACTTTTACGCTGATAACAACAGGCAATTCATTTAAACTCAAGCAAAAAGTGATTTAAAAACATGAAAAGTTTTCTTGTTGTATTTGAAAAAATATATGAACAACTTAATTAGTTTTAATTAAATAACAACATAATATGGACAATTAAAAAATAAACAAAGTTTTTAAATGTTAAAAGTGATCCTCATTTAGAATTTCTTTAATGGAAAAGTTTTACTGTGTTCCAGTTTTCTGCATGGAAATAAAAATTCTTTGAGCCAAGTGTACATATTAAAATAATTTTATCTTTACGGTCAGATTGCAAAACAAAGGTTCTATAATCAAAAGGAATACTTAGTTTAATACGATAAGAATTTTCCGGGAATATTTGAAACAAGCAAATTGAGAAGATTTTGTTTAGCTACATAGATAAGTAGAAGTTTTAATTGCAGTTTTCCAAAAGACCTCGAAATAATCCCTTTCATTAAGAGCATAAAGTGCTTCAATTCAAAATTAATTTAACGTTCAAGCCATTTTATTTTTATATTTCACTCATTCATAATCTGTTTATATTTTGGCCATTTTTTATCCATCCGTTCAATATTTGCCAAAGTATTGAATTAATTTAAACTTTATTGAATTTTTCTGGCTGCAGTTAAATTGTTTGTTGAACTAGCAATTTGCATGAAACTATTTGCCTCATCATGATGTTGCAGAAACAACAATTAAAACTTTAAGAAGAAAAAATGCGCTCCGTAAATTTAAAGTTGGGAAAATAAAAAAGTAAAAAGTAACAATAAAATTTCCACAAACGAATTTAAGTCAGCATTCACCACCAACAACAACAACACTTTCAGTAAGCAATAGCAACTTATAGTAGCGGCACAAGGTGTTTTTTTCCTTTTAAAAACGTTTAAAAATATAGGCTCGTAGATTGCAAATAAAATAAAATTAAATTTGTGTTTAGTTTTCATTAAAATTCTTTATTATTTGCACTATTCTGAGTGCCACTGTTCACAACTTGATGTAAACAACAACAATTGCTTTTCTTTGTTATTCCTCTGTTTATACCCTTTGCATAAATAATAACAATTACTAGAGAATTATTCGATAGATCTTTGTAACGGAGATCTTCAAACCACGACTACTCTCTTCAAACGCACCACGTCTTCACACAAGACTGACTGAACTTCACTAACTCAGTCGCCTGCTTTGCCTTGCCTTTTATGTGGCAGACCAAACAGTCTGATGAAGGCGAATATTCATGACTTCGCCTTCTTGAAATCTTTATAACTGTAAACATCGTCGTTTACATTATTATTGTATTATTGTTTGTGTATTTTGTTTACATTTATTCCTGTAGTGTTGTTTGTGTATTTTTGTTTACTTGTTTACCATTTTTTTATCCTGGTGTTTATAGGATAATTTATAAACAGGTTTGTTTACTGCATTGCTTTGTTTTTGTAGCTTTTGTTTATAATTTTAATGTTAGGAGATGTAAAAGCAGTCGCCGTGGTCTAGTAGGTAGTGTGTTGGCTTATTAGACGAAAAGCCAGGGCCAGACATCAAAAGAAAATACAAAAAGTATTTCTTCGACGACTTCCTCTCAGCAGATTTCTGGAAAATTTCTGAGAGTAAATAAAATTGCCATGAAAAGTTTCTCAAAAAATTTTCGTTCAGAGTCGACTTTAAATTGTAGGTCGTGTGTCAGAAACTAGTTCGTAATCCTGACTAAAGGGTTGTAATGACCAATTATGCTATGTATGATGTAAAAGCAAAACACCGGTATCTAGATTTCTCATGTTCGTAACAATATTTTAAGTTATTCAGTATCCTGTGCACCAATTTAATACTGTTGAGTCATTAGGCCAATAGCAGCATTGTTAGATCTTTAAATAAGCTATTAATAAAAGAAAATATCACAATTTATTATAACACACCTCCACATTAACATTTTCTGTATTAACGCCGCTATGGTTACATTGATGTCCTTGCTACAAAAATATGTCGACAAGGAGTTTATGCCAACTCATTTACTTTCTTCTTTTCGATTATAACTCTCAGAAAAAATATATTACTAGAGATTTCTTTTTCCTTCATTCATTCACTCATGCATTCAATTATTTATTGCATTTTAAATTACTTTTCATTATAGAAAATGGATTCTTCCTTAAAACGAAATTTTCCTTTAAAAATGTAAACAAGATCCCCGACAAAAGTGGAAAAAAGGAGGAAGTGAGAAAAAATTAAAAAGCAAGAGACAGAGTTAATGCATCAATGTTAACAACTTTATTTTCTTATTCCTATTAAAGTTAAAGTTTACCTTTTTAATCGTTTTCAAGTAAAGAAAGTGTAAATTTTTCCACAGACTGTACTTTCATCGTCTGTTTCTAGATTGGTAGACAAATAAAGTTTCATGCAAATATACATCACAGAGTAAAAAATTTTTTTTTTTTGTTTTAAAAATTTAATTAACAGAGTTTCATTACAACAGTGGCACAAGAAAAGTGAAATATTTGTAGCAATTTAACGTTTTCCAATGTTTGGAGAGAAAGGCTTTAAATTCCGCTCGACACTGAATCGTAAAATACTCATGCCATAGAGCTGAAAATTTACTGTAGTGTTGATATTAAAAAAATAATGGTATGTTAGTGACCCTACTCAGAGATCTGTATCTTATATAGTTAAGAGATAAGCTAAAGAAAAGTTTTGATTCCACTCTATTTATCTATTCATATGCCATGCAATCAAGTATTATGTAGGAATCGCAGCGATTTGAAAAAAGGACTGTAAGTTGAAAACGAGCACTCATAATTCTATCAACGTAGCAGTCGTGTAGTATGTTGACGTAATATCTTACATGGTGGGGGTGTTTAGAAAGTGCGTGCATCTAAGAAGAACTGTCATGGCAGAACACAACACATTTTTTGTTGGTCAGTTGGATCGGGAATAGTAGAAAGTAGTATTTCCTGATAATCAACGCAATTTAAACTTTAAATCATCAAATCTGTGGAAGAAATAGGACCGAAAAATTCGAACTACAAAATGTGTGTGAGTTAGAATGGAAATGTTTTATTCGGCTGAAAGACCTTTGATGCCATTATGGGCGGTTTATTTTGGTGGAACGTAACCGAAATGACAAGTTTTCTATAACTCTGGCACAGAAATCGGTCTGAAATTAATCGATGGCATGGGTTATGTTAACTTTGAAAAACGCTGTGGTTCTTGGTTATACACATGTAACTCAATGATAGCCAACTGCTCTAGAGTCCATTCATATATAGATACAAACATTATTGGTCATTACAACCCTACAGACAGGGGTTCGACCTAGTTCCACACACCACTTATGTTGTGTGTGTAATTGTATACATAGGGCATAGAGTTTAAAGTCGACTCCAAACGACAGACTTTTGAGAAACTTTTCAACACATTACCTTCTAGACTACAGCGACTACCAGTACATTGAACAGAAATACATAACTGGGAATGTGAACTTCTCTCCACCAGTACTTCAGTTTAAAGCCAGTTTTAGTTTAAAGCAAATGCTGACACAAAGATTTGCTCACAGTTTACTTGCTTACATGGAATTTTTTGAGAAACTTTTCATGGCAATTTTATTTACTTACAGAGCTTTTGCTAGAAATTTACTGAGAGGATGTCGCCGAAGAAATATTTTTTTATATTTCGTTTTGCTGAAGATGTCTGACTTGGGGTTTGAATCGTGGCCTCACGTCTAAAAAGCCAACACACTACCTACTGGACTACGGCAACTTCTAGAGTCCATTCAGCGAACATTAATCGGTTTATATGGTCGTCCATAGCGATCTGGCATATCAAACTGAATAATTCGACTGATACTATGGACATACAATAATATGCTCATTGTCAAATGTCAAAGTTCTTGAAAACAATAAACCGAATAATATTGTAAAAGTCTTGTGTTTCAAGATGTAGTGAAGAAAAAAAAAACTCGTGTTTGACTTCATCAGTCTTAGGCCTAAACAATACCCCATAGGAAAAATATTCCTCTTGATTAATTTAATTTTAATTTTAATTTTTAATTAAGTTTAATTAAGTTTTTTTTAATTAAGTTTATTTGCTAAAAGAAGTAATGTTTACCGAATAATATAAACTTTGCTGGAAAAAAATTTAAAGCATTGGTTGCCTCTTCCAGTCTTTAAACATCTCTCCTTCAATGTACTTAAAAAATTGTGCAGACAATCCATGCATACATACATACATAATTGGTCATTACAACCCTTCAGTCAGGATTATGACCTAGTTTCGCACACCACACCACTTATGTTTTGTGTGTTAATTTTGTACATGATTGGCGATGACCTTCAGTTTAAAGTCGACGCCGAACGACTGATTTTTGAGAAACTTTTCATGGAAAATTTATTTACCCTTAAGTGTTTTTTGCCACAAATCTGCTGAGAAATATTTTTATCATATTTTCGTTTTGATGTCTGACCTGTGATTTGAGCCGAGGCCTTATGTCCAATAAGCCAACACACTACCTACTAGACTACGGCGACTTTATATCATAGACTTCTACTTCTCTGAACTACAAGCAGAAATTCTTGAAAATATCTTGGATTTTCTACTAATATCGTCAAAAAAGAAAAACTTGGGATTACTTATGGTACCCTACTGTGTTAATCGTGCATTTGAAACTTCAAGAGAAATTCATATTTGCCATGCAGGGTTTCTAAAGTAAATGATGAGATGACAGACAAAAACAAATCTTTGCAATCGAATGAGAAGAAGAAATGAAGATCTTTTATCCGTTTTGTATCCTCTTTATTATACTTGTGTTTACAATCGCAAGAAATATAAAAAAACGCATAACAATGCTACATGCTACTGATGATACTCCACTAGTGATCATGCTACTTAGCTGGCTTTTATTCATTTTTTTTTTGTTTTTTTTAATCAAATCTGAATGGATTAAAGCAAATCCTGAACATTTGCATACATTTGCATTAAAATCAGCAGAGACACACACACACACGCAAACAAAATAGACAATGGAATAGAAATTTCAAAATAGAAGAACACAAACAACCACCATAAAAACAACATAAAAAGTTTTCTTTTTATTCTGTGTGTGTGTGTGTTTCTTTTTTTAATAAAAATAAAAAAATTTCAAATGGAAGCATAACAATTTGAAATAAAATATAAACAAAAACAAAAGCAAAGAAAAGCAATAGGAAAAAATTAAATTGAAAAAAGAGCAGGGAAAATTCAAACGTACCACCACCAGCACCTTTCCTAGACCAAGCGAGAGTGGCTTTTATTCCATTTCATGATTTGAAAAAAAACTTTTTTTGTTTTTTCATTTGTTTATCCGTCGTCTAATTTAATTTGCTGTCAAGGCCAATAGAAATATTTTCATTCGCGTTGTATTTGTCTTTGTGTTTGCCTTCTTTGTGTTTGCTTAACATCATAATTTCATAGACTTTCATTTCCTTTTTTGCGCTGCAGTCTCTTTTAATTTTATTTTCACAAAAACTTTTGCTTTTTTGAGAAATTATTTCAATTTTATTTTCTTTTTGATTATTTTCTTCCGAAATCAAACTTAATTATTAAATGGAAAACACTTGCAGAACTCTAACTAGATAACGGAAAACAACAGAAGGCAAAAGAGCAGAAAAGAAATTTTGAAAATTAGAAGTACGAAAAAATCTTTATTAAACTTATTCTAATTCCATTAGAGAAAAAATGAAAAATTTGAATATAAAAGAAGAGAAAATATAAGTTAAGTCTTGGTAGTGCTAAGGAAAACTTATTTTTCAAAATATTGTTACGTTTTTATCTTTTGAAAACGTTTAAAATATAAGCTCGTAGATTGCAAATAAAAATGTGTTTTTTTTAATTAAAATTCTTTATTATTCACACAATTCTGTGTGACAATGTTTACAACTTTATGTAAACAACAACAATTGCTTTGTTTGTTATTCCTTTGTTTATACCATTTGCATAAACAATAACAAGCACTAAGCAATTGTACGACAGATTTTGGTAAAGGAGATCTTCAAACCACGATTACTCTCTCCAAACGCACCGCGTCTTCACACAAGACTGACCGAACTTTTACTAACTCAGTTGCCTGCTTTGCCTAGCCTTTTACAGGCAAAGTAAATAGTCTGATAAATGTTCTTGAAGGCGAATGTTCATGACTCCAGCTTCTTGAAATCTCTATAAATCGTTGTTTACATTTATTCTTGTAGTGTTTGTTGTTGTATTTTTGTTTACTTGTTTACTTGTTTTTTATGCTGGAGTTTGTTCTTATATTAAACAGTACGATAATTTGTAAACAGATATGTTTACTGCATTGTTGTGTTTTTGTAGTTTTTTTTTATAATTTTAAAGTTAAACCATGTAAAAGCAAAACACCAGTCTCTAGATTTTTCGTTTTCGTAACAATATTTTTCATTTCCTATGTAAGATATTTTGTTTGGTCCTCTACGAATTCCGAATGTTTAATTTAATTGGACTCTGTTCTAACACTTTATATGTATTTAAAAATCATTACATGGCGTCTTTCCTCCGTTATTTGAATTGTTTTTTTCTTTGCGGTAATGCATAAGTATTTTAAATATAAATAAGAATGTCGTGAGCACTCTAATAAGTGTACTAACAGAACGCTTCGCCGGTGGAAAATATTGAATGCAGGACATGCAATGAAGACTTCAAAACAATGCAGAACTTTTTGTGTCCTTAATCAGCTTTGATTAACTCGAGATACCATTCCCACACATGTCTTCTTTCAAAGAAGTGAACTGGCGGTAAGAAGGAAGGAAGGAAGTTTGTATCTTTGTATGGGGTGGGCCACCTCTCGGTTTAAATTTTAACTAGCAGACATTCTATTGTGTCACAAAATTCAGCATATTACCTCCATTGAACGTAATGCATCGATTTGCGCTTGAGCTACGTTGGGATTTATTGGGACAACGAGAAACTACACGATGATGTCGATTAAGTCAAAAAAAATTCATTTTTTCGAATGAAGCTCTGTACGTTAATAAGCAAAAATGCCGTATTTGGGCTCATGGGGCAATGCATCCATTACGTGTCAGTGTTTGGTACGGCTTGTGTAGCGGAGGCATTATTGGCCCATATTTCTTTGTAAATGAGGACAGCGTGACCAGTACGGTCAATGGAGACATCGATTGCACCATGATAACAGATTTTTTTGTACCCGGTCTTCATGGTATTGATGTGAACGATGTTTGGTTTCAACAGGCTGATGCAATTTGCCACACATCTCATGCCACAATCGATTTATTACGTCAAACGTTTGATGGCCGTTTAATTAGTAGAAATGATGATCTCAATTAGTCGCCAAGAAGCTGCGATTTGGCACCGTTGGACTATTTTCTGTGGGGCGCCTTTAAAGAAAAATGTTATGCCGACAAACCAGAGACAATTGAGCAATTGTAGGCCAACATTCATGATGCCGTTGCTGATATAGGACCCCTTACACACGAAAGAATGCTCGAAAATTGGTCCGATAGAATGAGGTACTTTGAGGCCAGCTACGGCAACCATATAAATAAAATAATATTCCATTTCTAAACGAAACAATGACTTCACAATAAAATTTAAATTTGGCCAAATTTCAAACCGTTTTTGTTTTTGTTTTATTGCATTTTTAAATTTCAACTTTTAAATTTCTTTTCTTCCTATAGAAAGTGAGATGGTATTCCTAATGATAATGAGCATTAAATTTAAAAATTTGTCCACAACAAAAATCTAAACTGAAGTCTCAAATTACCTTCAATGTCATACTCTAGAAAAGTTAAACTTTTTTCCAGCAATTCATTTGAATTTTTTTTTTCATCTAAAAATTCAAATTCAATTCTTTACTTACATGCCTACGCCAGGAAAGAAAACAAAAATGCTATTGAAAATCAACACCTTAAGAAAATAAAAATTCTTAAAAAAAAGAAGAAAAAACAGAACAAAAAAAAATAACTAAAAATACATTTTCCTTCGGGTATTAAAATGATACACTCAGAAAATCATTTCGTAATAAATCTGTCAAGGCCCTCTCATTAAGGCTGTTCATAATACACCCACACACACACACATGCAAACAAACAACCAAATAAGCAACACCATTAAAAAAAAGAAAAACAACAACAATAAAGGGCTTTTAATATCAAATTTTCTACCTTAAAAATACTGGAATGAAAAATGAAGCTAAACAAGCAGAAACTGGAAAAGGGACACCAAGAAATAATATTTTCAAGCTGACCCTTTTCATATGTACATAACAACCGAGAATAACAACCGAGAACAACAACCGAGAACAGCAACAACAACAACAAACAGGGAAATAAAAACGAAAGAAAAATTTAAAGTGAAAGAAAGAAAGAATATTTCAAGAAAATTTTTGTTCTTGTTGGTTGTATGCCTTTCCTTATAATAAAATTATGTGTGAATAACAAACAGTAAACAACAGTTGTTGTTGTTTACACATACATACTATATACACACACTTCAAGGTATTTTTAGCTAAGAAGTAACAACAACAGTATTGAAATCAAAAATATGAACGAACCGTAAAGGCAAAGGAAAACAAAACAAAACAAAAAATTTGAAAAATATGACGTGAATTCCAAAATATTGTTTGTACCTGAAGTAGCATATTCCCGTAGTAGCAATATAGACGCCTTAAATGAATTTAATCTTGTTGTTGTTGTTGTTCTTACAAGGACCACAACAAATCTTTTCTTTCTTTTCATTTCATATGGTATAGGCGTGGGTAAGCATGTGTATTCATGTCCTTTAAGTAAAATTCTCAAGTGTCAGTTTAATTTTAAAGAAGTTGAACAAAAACAACAGCAAAATAAAGGTAAAGGGCAGCCACATTCCTAAAAAAAATTACTATTAGTGTTGGGGATATTTTTAACACATACAAACACTCTATGTAAACATGTGTTATACATGCATACATACCCAGGGTTTATTAATACATAGGGAGCTATTGCCCTGTTATGTCCTGCTATCAATGTACGAGGATCGTTACATTCACTAAATCTAAGAAAAAATTATAATTAATAAATTTTTTTAGTTTAACTCAGCTTTTAGGAAATCTGTGCTGTTGAATACATATGAAAAATTATTTTTCCATTCTCTCTAATATGCAACAAATCATTTAAAAATTCAATAAAACCAAAAACGATTTGAAATTTTGCCAAAATTTTGTGTTTTGTTCTGAAGTACAATTGTTCCGGTTAGAAATGGAATATTATTTCATTCATATGGCTGTCGCGGCTGGCCTCATAGTACCTCAATCGATCGGACCAAATTTCGTGCACTTTTTCGAGTGTATGGGCTCGTATTACGGCAATAGCATCACGAATGTTGGCCTTCAAATACTTAATTGTTTCTGGTTTGTCAGTATAAGAGTTTTCTTTAACGGCGCCCAACAGAAAATAGTCCAACAATGTCAAATCGCAGCTTCTTAGCGGCCAATTGACATCACCATTTCGGCGTTTGATGCATTAAATCGATTATGACATGAGATGTGTGGCAAGTTGCAGAATCCTTTTGAAACCCAACATCGTTCACATTAATACCATGAAAATCGGGTACGAAAAAATCGGTTATCATGGTGCGATAGGTGTCTCCATTGACCGTAATGGTTGCAACGTCTTCATTTGCGAAGAAATATGGAACAATATTGCCTCCGCTCTATATACATACATACACCTACACACATAATTGGTCATTACAACTCTTCAGTTAGGATTACAACCTAGTTTCTTGCACCACTTATGTTGTGTGTGTTAATTGTATACATGAGCGGCGGGACCTACAGTTTAAAATCGACTCCGAACGACAGATTTTTTGAGAAACTTTTCATGGCAATTTTTATTTCTTCTCAAAGTTTTTGCCAGAAGTCTGCTGAAAGGAAAACGCCGAAGAAATATTTTTTTCATATTTTCGTTTTGATGTCTGACCTGGGGTTTGAATCCAGGCCTCACGTCTACTACTACACTACCTACTACACTACCTACTACACTACCTACTACACTACCTACTACACTACGGCAACTCCGCTCCACAAGCCACACCAAACAGTCACTCGTAATGGGTGCATTGGCTTCTGTAAGACCACTTGTGGATTTTCTGAGCTGCGAATACGGCAATTTTGCTTATTACCGTATCCACCAAGAAGCAAATGAGCTATTTTTCTAAAACATAAGTTTTTTTGGCAAAATCGACATCATCGTGCAGTTTCTCGTTGGCTCAATAACATTTCTTCAGTCTAAATATATTCATTACGTTCAGTGGAGATAATATACGGACTATTGTGACAGAATAGAGAGGCATAAGTATTGTCAAATTCAATATAACCGATGGTTCAAATTTAAACCGATTGATGACCCAGCCTATATAAAAGGCTGTCGTTTATATTTATTGTCCAACACTCGTATTGCAAAATACCATTGAAAAGAACTTTACTTAAGAAGTTTATATGTATGCTGCTGTTTCTTAAATGTCCTCTCAACCAATGTCCTTAAAATTTAAACCCTTTTCTATAGACACCCCCAACTCATTCATTTACAGGACCTTTACATATAAAAAAGGATGTAAAAAGTATGACATAAGTCTTCTTCATGGGGTTTTCTTACATATCCTTACGTTTACATTCTGTTCTTAGAAATTGTTTTTTAGGGATGAAGGGTTTTCTCCAAATTTTTTTCCCGTTTTGGTTTATTGCTGCTGTTGTTGGTGTTGGTGTTGTTGCTTCATATCAAAATAGCTGTTAGGATTTCTTGTTTCTTTATTTGTATTTTATGGTCTCCATCCAAATTTAATACGATTTTTGGGGTCATATTTTGGTTTAATGTATGGTATGGTGGCCCTTCCATCCCTATTTTAAAGCCTGAAAATTTTTATTTGTCCATTAAATTCAAAAAGAGGTGGGAAAAGTAAGAACAAGAGGAAATGGTTGCAGCAACAACTGGTTTCCTATGAAAGGACATGAAAAATTATTTTCAAATTTTAACTTTTAATCAAAAAAAAAAGAAAAAAACCAGAAGAATTTATTTCAAACGAACAAATCTTTAAAAGAGCTGCTCTTATGCAGCAATCCTGGGGTGGGGGATCAAAAATTCACATGGACTTACACAATAATAGTGATAGGATGGCATGGCATGGCATGGTATTTATGATGTGACAGATGATGTTCATACTCTAATCAAACGACCAACCAACATCATCATTAAAAGTGGCCAAAATAATGTGCTGTAATGCCCTGAGATTATCACAGCATTTACGTTTCTTTTGTGTGTTTGAAATTTCTCATCAAATTACTCTTTAGCCGGAAGTGATTTATGTGGGAAATTTTTTTATAGTTTTACGGGAATTTCATGATTATGGACATGTGTCGTGTGGTTTCCTTTGTTGGTCATTAAATGGGGTCTTAATCAGTTTATAACCCCAAAAAGGTTTGGTTTATAAATTTTCAAAATACTGGGGATTTTGGTTTGTGGCATTAAGTTTATGTTCGTGAAATTTTCTACAGCTTTTGGGATGGGTGATGCATAGTAAAAGCAAAGGAAGAGCGTTTAAAATAATGGATTACATGAACATATTTTGAAAAGGAAAACAGCAATTTGTTCATTGAATTGTTAGAAATATACTGTCCTGCTAGTTGTTGTGTGAGTGAAAGCCGCATTCTGGAGATAGGCTGTCCATAAGTTGGCTCCATCTTTTACTCCATAGTATCTGCCAGTTCCCCGATGATTTTAAAAGTTCTTCCAATACACAACCATGCAGCTTTCATTTCCTGTAAACACTCAAATCGCCTTTTTACTTACGGCTGTTGACTCCCTCAATAGTTCCACTAAGTCTGCAATAATGCTGCGCAGGTATTGGAATTTTTCTTGTTAATACACCAGAACATGAAGAATATTCTGTAGTGCATTCGATTTGGAGTTCTCATTTCTTTAGTCTTACATACATAACATAACATAATTGGTCATTATAAACCTTCAGACAGGCTTACGACCTAACGTCTCACACCACCCATGTTGTGTGCGTTAATTTTATACATGAGTGGCGAGAGCTACAGTTAGTTTAACGTCGACTACGAACGACATATTTTTGAGAAACTTTTCATGACAATTTTTATTTACTCGCAGAGTTTTTGCCAAAAATCTGCTGAGATGAAGTCTCCGAAGAAATATTTATTCATATTTACGTTCTGGTGTTTGAAATGGCGTTTAAACCGTGGCCTTACGTCTAATCGCATAAGAAATATTTTTTCATATTTCGTTTTTTTTGTTAAAGATGTCTGACCTGGGGTTTGAACCGGTCTCGCATCTAAGCGAGTTAAGCGTTCAAAAATTTTGCCTTCCTTTTGTTAAAAAACTGTCATATTTTTTATTTGTTTTGAAATCCTTATTATCTCCTGAGGTTTATTCGGCAACTTTTTATTATCAAGACAGTTTTGTAAGCATCGAAACAAGTATGGGGTATCTTGTAGTATAGCAGGTAGTGCGCTAGTTTTTTTGGGAAAGGGTCGAGGATTTGATACCCACCAGAGACTGTAGTCTATTTGTCAGATGGTGGAATGTTTGGAATATACTAGACGAGTGTATCCGTTATAGAGTATAACGACCTTTCTGTTAGCCAAGTTTGATTGCTTTATCCATTGTGCTTCATTTAAAAGGGTGAGTCTTTAGTAACAAACAAACAAATTCATCATCGATTGATTGTCATAATGGATAATTCCTTTTTAAGCTCAATGAACATTTATCATAATATTATATTTTTATTATCAACAGAGGCTTTGAGACAATTTCTCTGACAGCCTAATTGCTGGTAATGCTCTACTAGTTCACCAAACGTTCAATTAGCTTTTCAGTGACTAGTCAATATGAAATTTCTGACCAGTAATCTAGCAAACCACTCAGGGAATATACAGCATTGTTATCCTACATTCATCGCTGGGGTATGAAATATAACCGTAACAGAAATTGTGGCACAACATCCGCTGCTCCTTACATTGAATTGGGAGAAATAATTTGGTCGTGCCTGACGGTCGTAGTATCGGGTTTATATCGGGTGGGCCATCTATCGGTTTGAATTTGAACCAAATGAACCAATTTTCTTCCTTTTCCATTTGCAGTTTCCATACATCTGCTACAATAATATCGGGTGGGCCATTTACCGGTTTAAATTTAAACCGTCGATTATTTCGAAACTCGCAATACTGATGTCATTCTATTCGGTCACAAAATTCAGTATATTATCTCCATTGAACATAATGAATCGATTTATGCATGAGCTATGTTTTGATTTATTGGGCCAACGAGAAACTGCATTATGACGTCGATTTTTCAAAAAAAAAAATTCTTTCTCTCATTAACCTCATTCTCATTTTGGTGACTACGTTAATAAGCAAAATTACCATATTTGGGGCTTAGGAAGCCAATGCACCCATTACGAGTGACTGTTTGGTGCGGTTTGTGGAGCGGTGGCATCATTAGACCATATTTATATGCGAATGAGGACACAACCATTACGTTCAATGGAGATACCGACATTATAACCGAATATTTTGTATCCGATCTTCATGATATTGATGTGAACGATGTTGGATATCAACAGGATGCTGCAACTTGCCACACATCTCTTGCCACAACCAAGAAGGTAAGGTTTGACACCGTTAGACTATTTTCTGTGGGACGCCGTTAAAGAAAAGTGTTATGCTGACAAACCAGTGACAATTCAGCATTTGAAGGCCAACATTCGAGATACCACTGCAGAGATACGACTCCATACACTCTAAAACATGCATGAAAATTGGTCCAAACGAATGAAGTACTAAGAGGACAGCCGCTGTAGCCATTTGAATGAAATAGTATAGCATTACTAAGCGGAACAATTGTAATTCATGGCAAAGAAAAGAAATTTGGCAAAATTTCAAACCATTTTTGTTTTTGTTTTATTACATTTTTAAATTTAAACTTTTAAATTGCCCACCCTATAAATGTTGCCTCACATTTTCAGATATATGTCTTAAGGTTTCATCTTTCATTTGTCCCCTTGGCATATATTTTGGAAAAATTTGGAAAATAATTAATGTTTTTATCATAAGAATTCAATTTATGGCTAATTTCCGAAGAAGTTATTTTAAAATCTCTTAAGAAAATATTGAAATTTTAAAAATTCTTTATAAAAATTTATTTCCCAAATTGTCTCAATTTCAGCACTTTTGATGCAACATTTCTATGAAAAGGAAGAGAATACCTTGAATGATGATTTTAATTTGAACAGTTTCAATACAGTCATATGTCTGTGGAAAATATAAAAGAAGAAGAAGAGGAAGAAAACACAAAGCGCTTCAAGTCAAAAGCAAAGATTGTTGCATTCATAAGAATTCTGAACATGATCTACTGATTGCAATTACACGTGGCATGAGTTTCAAATACGAAAACTATGTACAAAAGAAAAAGAAAATAAGAAATACGTCTTATTATTGAAAGTCTGAATAAAAGTGAGCATAAAGCAGCATCTGCAACAACAAAAAATCCACAGAATAGTAGAAGAGATTATTTTTCTTATTTTGTTCGTATTCTTATTGCTAATGTGGCATTATTATTCTTAAAGTTCAAAGCTATTGTTGCTAGGTTTTCTTCGTTTTGGCTTGTGTTGTTTGTTGCATTATCTGTTGACTGTAGTTTGAAGAAAAGTTTTCCTTGCCACTTTTTGGTGTAGCCGTTGTTTGCATTTCAGCAGCTTGGTTGCTTCTTCTTCTTTGTTAAACAAAAATTCAAAAGTAGTATTAGCGCGACATAGTTTGGGATCATGAGGATATACAAGCAGAAAACAAAAAAATAAACGGAAGACTATACAATAAACCACAGACACACACCCATACGTATATACATACATACAAACTTGCAACACAAGCAAAGAAAAACAAAGCCTTTTAGGTTCATTCTTTCTTCTATCACAGCTGAGTTTGAAATAATACATCAATACTGTTGCAAAAAGAGCCGAAGAGAAAGAAAGGAAAGAAGAAAAAGAAAACTGCCAACAAAGTTTCTCTTAAGAAGAAGACAACAGTATTTGTATTCGAATCTCATACGACTACTCAGCCAAAAAACTTTGCAAGACAAAAGTCACACAATAGAGTAGTGATAGCAGCAACGACAGCAACGACAGGAAACCTAATCTTACTACCTTGTGGCATTAACAGGATGAAAACGAGAAGAGTATAGAGGGTTAAGAAAAAAAAACTAACGAAAGGATAGAAACATATCTCATAAGCATTCAAAGTTAGCGTGTGTATGATAAAGACAAAGAAAAAAAGAAGAAGGAAATTGAAATCAGATTGCCATTGGCCTGAAAGTTCTATGATTGAATTTCTTTTATTTCAAAGTTAAGACAGTAACCTTGGTTGTCAATAGATTTTGATAGAAAAAATTAACGCTTTAGAAGTTATAAAGTTTTGCAACAGTTAGGGAGAAACTAAAATGGGAATATTCTTACTAAGGCGTATATAATGTTAAGAAAGTGGAAAAATCTAGGTACTGGTGTTTTACTTTTACATCGTTTAACATTAAAATTATAAATAAAACCTACAAAAACAAAACAATGCAGTAAACAAACCTGTTTACAAATTATTTAAAACAAAAATCTGGTTAGAACAGCTAGGCTTCTAAAACTAACTTCATGTTCAAATTTATTTGCACTAATTTTTTGCACACATTTTTTATTGAGAATGTTTCCGCAATACCTAAAGCTAGAAAGTAGCGTTTAGGACCACAGGCAAGATCTGAGATATTAGACTAAACATCATATACTGGCTCTATATGATGGGTTGTAGGGGAATAAACTTGTTTTACGATGTATATATTTGGTGGACAAAGTGCAAACACTAATGCCAGTGACGACTGATAAACAGAGTACGCAATCACTCATCTGCCCGGATCATCAGTGCACTCTTCTGATCCACTTCAACCAAGGCATTACCTTCTATACTCAATTGGCTCTCCTCTGACCACCTACACAGAACTCAGTTAGAATTAGTTATTGTAGGCAAATCCTAGCCCAAGCTGGTGTATGGACATGTTGTTATTTTAGGAAGACATAGACACATTATGGTCGATTATATGATTCCCTATAACTTTCTAAATAGATCATTTCATTATAGAGATCCAATCAGAGACTTCTGGTCTAAATACCCGGAGCTTCCCCATGGGGCCCTTGAGATTTATACCAATAGCTCTAAGACAGGCAGATAGACAAAGAGGATTGTGGTATATTTATTAAGTGTTCTGATATTAAACGTCCTTATAGGCTGCCTGACCACTGTAGTGTTTTCCAGGCAGAGGTCATGGCCATTTTGAAAGTAGCGCAAAAGCAGTGCTTGTTGGATATCAGGATTTTGTCTAAAAATCTAAAGATTTACTCGTATTGTGAGGCTGCGATGAAGTACCAAACGAACGTAGTCTCAAAGTCAGTTCTTCTTCATGAATATCAAGGATTTCTTAATGAATTTTCGTGTCATTCAAACACAACTCTTGTATGGATTTCGAGACATAGGGATATCGTTGGAAATTGCACTGCTAATGAGCTCAACAGTACCAGTTACAGGGCGTTGGTACTTCGATTAACTCAATTAAATTCAAAATGGTCCATTAATTTGACGTGCAAGTAGCCAGACTCTGCTGGACTTGTATGCGTAAGAAAAGAAGCGCCTAGAAGTGATTCTCCCAGGCCACTGCTGTTTTGTGTATTCTGGCAAATGACTTCTGCAGATGCTATGGGCTCTTGTATTAAAAGGACGAAGGTTTCTGATCTCTTATTTTCTAACATCCTTGAATGAGTTCTGTAACATAAAAATTGCTACAATAGTAAGTTTTATTTTGGACTTGAGTTGGTTTTCTCTACGCAATATTTAGCCCACGCGTTGGATATTGTTTGTGGTATCACAATGAGCTTCAATACTAACATATCCATTTAAGGGGCCCCGCTAGCATACCTTAACTAATCTAAAGTAAACCAAGAAAATATTATACTATCATTTGAACTGCCCTTAACATTTATTAGGCTTTTTAGTAAATATTCTTAACTGGTTCTCCCTGTTTTCTGCATTCCCTTTTCTAAATCTAACTTAAAATGTTTGTTAATAATTGAAAGAGAAAGAAATTGTAAATACCAGTAATGTGGGTTCACAAAGGTTGTCTATTCAAGAATTAACTTTTCTAACAAAATTGTTATGGTTTATAAGGACTCTTGAATGAAATTCTACACCAATTTGAAATCTCTTACAGAAAACTCATATGGATTCGATTATTATTTTAACTGCTTTAGTAGGATTAAAATTGATTTCCAAATATACATGATATAGGGTACTAATAAATATAAATTCCTGTTGTTGAAGTGATAAAATATTCACCCTAAAAAGAAATCTTCCAGAGGATATTTTAATAAACTTTTTTTTTGGTTTTCATCAACATTTAGATTCGAAATAAACACGAGCAAGTATTTGGAAATTTAAGAAAAAAATTAAGAAAGAATTTAAAGATTTTTTAAAATTTCACTTATACTATCAATTATGTAAGTTTGAAAGCAATTGTGTGTGTCTCTATATAAGCATTTAAGATGAAATAATTTTTCTCTTTCATTAGAAAACAAACATTAACAGGAAAATTAGCAAGAAATGAATACGAGAGAGAACGAGATTTATCACTCGAACTTAATTTAATTAAAAATTTATTTATTTTCAGATTAAACCTATGAAGCAAAGAATAGAGAAAGAAAGTTTTTCGAATTTATTTGTTTACATATGCACGTGTTCGGATTTCAAAATGATTTCAAATCTCTTCCTATTCTCAAAATGATAACGTATGAGTAATTTGTTTTGGAAATTAAAATATTACTCAAGACGTTTATTTATGATGATGACGGGATGCTTATGCGTACAATATTGTATTTGTTGTTTGTGTTGTAATGAAAAAAAAAAAAACTTTTTCATTTAAGATAAGTAGTTGAGATTTTATGAAAATGCTTTAGGAAAATTTTAATTAAAATATTAAAAATGAATCGCACATGAAAAATTTTGTTGCTAAGTAAACATATTGTAGAGCAATATAGGAAAGGGACATGTTTGTTTGATTTAAATCAGGCTGTAGCTGGAATAGTGACTGCAGCTGCTTAGTATAGATTTTAAATTTCTATCCTAACAGAAGCACGAGAAGTAAGGTTAAGTTCAGTTAACTTATAATAAAGCTAAGTTCACTTAACTTATCAATTAAAATGCTATGATAACTGCTTTGTTAAAAAAAATTTGTATGAGGCAGGTTTGTAAGTTTCCTGATGAATACCCGATATCTCTCCCACATAAATTCACAGCCACACTAGAATAAAAGAATAATTTCATAATTTCAAGCTTAGTAAAGCCTACAAACCATCAAATATGTAGAGTGTCCCGCTAATATCAGTCATATATTTAGAGCAATATGGGCTATTGTACTGTATTCCCTCCAATTTTCTTCTTTTTTTTTTATTTGCAGTTTCCATACATCTGCTACAGTATTATCGGGTAAGAAATCTATCGGTTTAAATTTCAACCACCAATACTTATGCCGCCGTGGTCTAGTAGGTAGTGTGTTGGCTTATTAGACGAAAAGCCAGGGTTCGAGCCCCAGGCCAGACATCAAAATAAAATACAAAAAGTATTTCTTCGGCTACTTCCTCTCAGAAGATTTCTGGCAAAAACCCTGAGAGTAAATAAAATTACAATGAAAAGTTTCTCTAAAAAATCTGTCGTTCGTAGTCGACTTTAAACTGTAGGTCCCGCCACTCATGTGTAAAATTAACACCCACAACATGAGTGGTGTGAGAAGCTAGGCCGTAATCCTGACTGAAGGGTTTAATGACCAATTATGTATGCATGTATGTACTAATGTCATACTCTGTCACAAAATTCAGTATATTACATCCACTGAACGTAATGTATTGATTTACGCTTTAGCAACATTGGGATTAATTGTACCAAACGAGAAACTGCACGATGAGTCGACTTTGCCACAGAAAAAAAAAATTATCTTTTCGGCTGAAGCTCATTTTCATCTTGGTGGGTACGTTAATAAGCAAAATTACCGTATTTGAGGCTTAGAAAATGCTCACGTAGTCTTACAGAAGCCAATGCACCCCTTACGAGTGACTGTTTGGTGCGGCTTGTGGAGTGGAGGCATCATTGGCCCATATTTCTTTGAAAATGAGGAGGACGCAACCATTAAGGCCAATGGGGATATCTAAGGCACCATGATAATCAATTTTCTTGTACCCCCTTTTCGTGGTATTGATGTGGTTTCAACAGTGATGCAGCTTGCCACACATTTCATGCCACATTCGATTTATTGCCTTAAACGTTTGATGGCCTTTTAATTAGCCGAAATGGTGATGTCAATTCACTGCCAAGAAGTTGCGATTTGACACCGTTGGACTATTTACTGTGATCCGCCGTTAAAGAAAAGTGTTATGCCGACAAACCAGGGACAATTGAGCATTTGAAGGCCAACATTTGTGATGCCATTCCCAAAGTACGACCCCAGACATTCGAAAAAGTGCATGAAAGTTGGTCCGAGGAGCAGCCTTATGAATGAAATAACATTCCATTTCTAACAGCAAAAATTGTACTTCACAACAAAAATAAATAAATTTTGGAAAATTGTAACCGTTTCTGTTTTTTGGCATTTTTAAATTTAATCTTTTAAATGACCCACCCTATATTTTAGCAGTTTCAACAGTTTTACGTTAATAACTGCAGTCGAAAATTTGTTTAAATTTAAAAAAAAAGTTTAAAATTTTCCTTTTTTTGTAAAACAAAAAAACACAAACCATCCATCATATGTCACACTAACAAACGCTTACAAAGGCTTTAAAGTAATTTCATGGCTTAAATTAATGTTTGGGGTTGTACCTAAGAAAACATCTGATAAAACATATAAACGGCATGGCATGCCTTCATTCTTTTGGCATTTCAATTAAATGTTTTACAACATTTTATTACAAAAGAGTGAAAGAGTATAAATCCCAATAACAACAACAACTTTAACCCTTCAATCTAGGTTTGTTCTAATTTTTCTTTCTGTGGTTTTCTCAACGTTGCCGTAATAAAACTGTTGTAAGTAGTTTGACATTGAATTTCACATACATATGTATGCTTACCACAGTATAACAGAAAATTATGCGTCTGCGTGAGAGTGTGTGCGTGTCCTTGTGTGGGTAAATTTTATAACACACACGGCAAACTTGAAGAAACATTTTGAAGACTTCTTTTACAGTCATTACGAGAAGACAAAGAAAACCGTTTTTTTAGTCTTTTATTATGAGGCCCTACTCATGAATACATAGTCATGTACTCAAGTCTAAATTTACTCACACACATATATTTAACCACAGCTGGCACGCTTGTATGCTTAGCGGTATTTATAACGGTAGGATTTAGTTTATGTGTGCGTTTATGTGTAAGCATAAGTTTAAGTCTCTAAATACCATCACATGTGTAACCTTAAACATTAAAAAGCAACAAAAATAAACGTTTTTTAGGGTTTATAAAGTTAACAGTTTATTGTAAAAGTATACCAACACCAAGAGCTTTTTCAGAAACTCTAAATTACTGTGATTTCCAGAAGAATTCATCCTGATTACTGTAATTAGACTCGGCATAGCAGTCAATAACTAGGAAAAGAACTCTTGTAAGTGCCCTAAAAAAATATTGCAAAAGTATTTATTTATTTAAAACTAGGCCGCTTACTTTTATAGTCCACTGTTTTGTAATAATACTTACACACTATATGCTGGCAATAGAACATTATAACGCCAAAGCTCAACTGTAAGTATTGCACGTTGTTTTCTTGAACGACTTAAATAAACATGTCGGATTACGGTGCCTTCATATACCTGGCTGGCATGCAGGCGAATTAAGTTTATTTTTAAACACAAAGGCCTACAACTAAACAAAATTGTGAACTTGTGTTCTATCGTTAGGAGAAACATAAAATAAAAAAGAGAAAAAGAAAAGTATTACACTTACCAGCTTAAAGCAAAATAGTGCTTGTAGTTGTGCAAACAATTTTTTTGGATTTTTCTTTGTTTTAACAACTTCTATGGCCTTTTGCCGAGCACAAGCAATACAAAATAAAGCCAGACATAATAGAGAATGCAAAGGTTGAGATAATTTTAAAACCACATATATCTCTAATATAACCTTTTATGAAATACAACAGAGTGTTGCAAAAAGGTGGTGCAAATAATAAATGGAAAAAGAAATTCCAAACTTATTAACATCTTATCTTTGAAAGAAGATTTGAATTGATCTGTAAATAATGAAATCCAGACCAAATGAGCAGATTTCTAAATAAATTTAGTTTTAATTAAAATTATTTATTATTTGCACAATTCTGTGTGCCACTGTTCACAACTTGATGTAAACAACAACAATTGCTTTCTTCGTTAATCCTCTGTTTATATCCTTTGCATAAACAATAACAATTACTAGATAATCATTCGACAGATCTTTGTAATGGAGATCTTCAAACAACTGACTGAACTTCATTAACTTAGTCGCCTGCTTTCCCTATCCTTTTATATGGCCGAGTAAACAGTATGATGAATGACCTTGAAGGCGAATGTTTATGACATCGCCTTCTCGAAATCTCTACAAATGAAAACATCGTTGTTTACATTTATTATTGTGGTGTTGTTTGTGTATTTTTGTGTATTTTTGTTTACTTGTTTACCATTTGTTATACTGGTGTTTGTTGTTATAATGTATATGTATATGTGTTATATGTATATAGCTCCGAGGTGGCCATACGACATCAGCTCTGCGGCTGATAATGCGATCTTCAAAAACAGGACGCAAAACATCGAGTGTAGCTTCGGCTGTGTGGCACGTAGCGCCGTCTTGTTGAAACCAAATGTTGCCAATATCCTCCTCTTCAATTTTTGTGAACAAAAATTCGTTCAACATGGCCCGATAACGATCGCCATTGACTTTAAGGGCCACTCCTTGGTCATTTTCGAAGAAAAATTGCCCAATTATGCCTCTGGATCAAAATCCGCACCAAACAGTGACTCGTTTTGGGTGCGTCGGCTTTTCAATGTATGCATGCGGGTTTTCTGTGCCGCAAATGCGACAATTTTGCTTGTTTACATACCCGCCAAGATCAAAATGAGCTTCATCTGAAAATATGACTTTTTTTTGCCAAAATCGGCATCTTCTGGTGTAGGCTACTGCACGGCCAGCCGAGACAGCCATTTGAATGAAATTATTTTCTATTATTAACCGGAAGGATTGTACTTCCAAATAAAAAAGAAATTTGAGACAATATTCAGTAGTTTTTTATTAAAGAATTTTGAAAAAAAAAGTTATTTAGCGGACCCTTTACTTGAAGGCAAACATTCAAGACTACGTCTTCTCGAAATCTCTATAAATATCGTTATTTAAATTTATTATTATAGTGTTGTTAGTGTATTTTTGTTTACTTGTTTACCATTTTTTATACTAACGTTTGTTATTATATTAAACAGTAAGATCATTTGCAAACAGGTTTGTTTACTGCATTGTTTTGTTTTTGTTGCTTTTGTTTATAATTTTAATGTTATACGATGTAAAATCAAAACACCAGTTCAGACAGAGTTTTGAGAAACTTTTCATGGCAATTTTTTATTTAGTCTCAGAATTTTTGCCAGAAATCTGCTGAGAGGAAGTTCTCGAAGGAATATTTTTCATATTTCGTTTTGATGTATGAACTGGGGTTTGAACGCACTACCTATTGGATCACCTACCTACAGCGATCTTTCCTAATATCTAAATTAATGAAATATTTTATGTAACACTTTTGGGTTACACTTTATGTATCCCACAGATTGCTTTATGCTTTACACCACTATACACCAAGTAATTTACGTTCGCATGCCAGCATGTGTGTATTAAGTTCACACACACACAGATGTTTTGTTTAGTTTATGTTTCTTATTTTTGTACAAAAAGAAACAACCAACAACTACTAAATAAAAGGAAAGTAGAAATTAAACAAGGAGTATATTTATGTTGGAGAGAGAGCGGGAGAGAGAGATTAATTTAAAATAACAAAAATAATCAAGAACAGTGTTAGAATGCTAACTGCCAGAGAAAACCAAAAATTATTTTCATTTGTTTACCGCTTTTTGGGTGATAATTTTAAAGTTTTCTGGCCATAATTTGTTTAGTTGTTAACGGTAACGAGTTTATATAGCAGTAGCACACATACAAACACATAAATTCTCTTATAAATGTGTACTGGCAGACTTATTTGCTTGAGATCATCATTGCCTCATTAGTCACTTACACAAAACATGTGCTTGTGTGTTTTGTTCTCAAAGTATATGCTTGTATAGAAATATTGCTGTGCTTCCTTGAATATGATTGAAACAAAAACAAAAATAAAAAACTTAATAAGAAATGTGTTATAAACAATACTAATAGTGTACGATTGCTTCTATTTATAGCAGCAAAATATGCGATCAAGTATAAATCTGTACGAGAATGTGTAAGATTTGTTTTTAAATAACCCAGAAATTTATAATTAACATTTACTTGTAAATAAACATGAGTATGTGTGCGTGTGTACTATTGAATTACCACCAACATGTCTGCTTTTGCTAATATTTGTTAGTTTAACACGAGTGAAATAATTTTGTATTCTGTTAAGATGTTGTATAAACATTCGAACTACTTTTCATACATGTCTCTTGTACTCTCTTTGTATTACACATGCATACAACACATAATACACACAAAATCAGTTTAATGTTTCCACTCAACAACAACTGTGTATTAGCCTGCATGCGTTAGCATGTATATTAAAAGCCCCTCAATATGATTTTCTTTCCATGTATAAGTACGTGTACATGCTTTGAAATGCTTAAAGGTATTTAACAAGAAATTATTAAACACTAGAACAACAGGAACAACAACTTAACTTCTCTACAATTTCACACACACACTGTACACATACTAATAGCATTTCTAACAAGAGTTTTTGAGATAATTAGAGCACACTTGCAGCACTCAATAGCATTCAAGATTTGGAACACAAAGTTTTTCTTGGCCTTATCTGTGCATTAGCAGAAACATTTATTCGATTTACAATAAATTTAAAACAGTTTTTCACCAAATTCAGCACAGTTATACCCTAGTAATATCTGCGTATAATTTTTATTTTTCTCCAATCAAGAGGGTGCCACCTTTCGCCACCTTTATCTTCCAATTTTTAAAACAGGATATTAAAAATGAGCAAATATGAAGTCGCCGTAGTGTAGCAGGTAGTGCGTTGTCTTATTAGACGTGAGGCCACGGTTCAAACCTTAGGTCAGACAGCTCGAAAATATGAAAAAATATTTCTTCGGCAATTTTGTCTCAACAGATTTCTGGCAAAAAATTTGACAGTAAATGAAAATTGTCATGAAAAGTTACACAAAAAAAATTTGTCATTCGGAGACGACTTTAATCTCTAGAACCCGCCACTCATGTATAAAAATAACACACAACGTAAGTGGTGTGAGAAACTAGGTCGTATACTTAACAGAAGGGGTGCAATGGCCAATTATGTATGTAAGATACGCTCCATAAACTTACTTAGATTACGTTAGGTGCTGCGCTCTCTGCAAAAAGTAAGGTTCAGCCAAAGGTGATACTACAAATGAATATCCGTGAACCAAACCTTCCCTTTAGAAAACTATATCGACTTTAAAATAAATCTTTCTTTCTCATTAGTCCTTATTTAAGGGATATCATAGAAAGATAATAGAAAATGAATAAACAAAAACCCGTTGCCACTTACTAACAAAAGCCAAAAACTGATCTAAAGCTCCTGACGAATTTATTTAAAGAAATGCCAAGTCTACCCCTAAGTCGTTCAATAAGGCAATGACGAATGAGACCCGCAATTGTAAGTTGAATGAATATACGATTTATGGAAAGTAGAAAACAACCTTTCATCTGCTTATCTACATCAGCCCAGCAAAGTCAAGTAATACTACATGAGCTATTGTTCTGCCAACGATGATGAGCCTGCATGTAAAATGTACTGAAAATATTCAGTTTAACCGCGGCACTCGGTAAACATTGAGTCGCCGTAATCTAGTAGGTAGTTTATTAGACGTAAAGCCAGGGATCGAGCCCCAGGCCAGACATCAAAACAAAATACAAAATGTATTTCTTCGGCGACTTCCTCTCAGCAGATTTCTGGCAAAAACTGTGAGAGGAAATAAAAATTCCAATGAAAAGTTTCTCAAAAACTTGTCGTTCGGATCGATTTTAAAGTATAGGTCCCACCATTATTGTATTAAAATAACAAAAATAAATTTGTAAATGAAATAAATCCACCTCCTTTAATAGTATTTGCTTCAGTTAATATCTCTTAAGTTAGTTGAGGGCATTTTAAAAGATTCGCTTTAAAATAACCTCAAAAAATATTTAAATTTCCCAAAACTAAACTCTACTTCCGTTTCATTTACTCTCTCACTCTTAATAATAACGTTATAGTACATATGAAAGCAAAAATGCTCGACTATATAATTTAGACATTAAGTTGTAAACTAAAATTAAATATTTTTTGCATGCTTTAGGCTACTTTTCGTTATCCACCTAAACGTATACGTGCTGAAATGTGTGAATTAAATATCACTCATACGCTCAGCACACCTCAGCATATACGGAAGGCAATTGCAACTGTTGTGTTGTGTACAATTCTTACTCACGTATGCTTTTTTATAGACAGCTAAGGGGGTAAACGAACAAAATACTCGTACAAATTATATACATACGTTTGCTTTGAAAAATGCAAGTCTAGATGATAAAAATCACCATTTTTAGGGAGTAAATTATACGTGTTAACTTGAATACCCTTGTCAGACACAAATGGCTGGCTGTCTATACTATCTACAGTGCAATAAATTGTTGCTTACAGTAAACTTTTGAAAGAAATATTGCTGGCTTATGGTGGATTATAAAAGATTTTCTTTTTAGCTGAAGGTTAAAAAGGCAATAAAAAATAATTTTCTCATACCATTTAACATACATACTATTTGTACGAAATTCTTTAAATCTTTGCTTAGAACATTGCAAATGCAGTTCAGTATTTTCATACTTTTAAGCATAAGGACGAAAGGAAACAATCAAACTTTGTTATAAACTAAGAAGAATGCTGTCGAATGATGTTTATTGCAATATCAAAATGCTAGAATAACAATAAAAAAAATAATTTCAAATGTACAATTGGTTCCCTACCCTCTACTATTCAGCACTAAAATTCTTTTATAAACCAACTGTAGCCACAACCTTCTCCTATTTTGGTGCAAATTAATTTTTATTTCCAAACTTAAAATTTGATTTCAATTTCAAAGAAATAAAATCATCGTAATTGAAATTTTGCAGCAATATTATGCACCTGCAACACGTCATTGACAAAACATCATACATATACACACAATTTCGGTTTTATGGAAAATCCTTTTGTGTTACCTACAAGGGGTGACAATTTAAATATAAAAAGAAGGGGAATCAAAATGCTATCACTTGAGCAGTTATACCTTTAGAGGAATAAAATAAAGAGAGGGGCAAAACGAGCTATAAAAAATTTAATTTAAATTAGAAAATAGGGGTTACATGCTTATGAAGTACAGGCATAAAATTGCAAATATTGTTACAAAAATGAAAAAATCTAGATACTTGTGTTTTGCTTTTACATCGCTTGACATTAAAATTGCAAACAAAAGCTACAAAACCAAAACAATGCAAGTAAACAAACCTGTTCACAAACTATCGCGCTGCTTAATATAACAGCAATCACCAGCATTAAAAAATCGTAAACAAGTAAACAAAAATATACCAACAACAACGCTCCATTAATAAACGTCAACAACGATTTTTACAATTATAGAGATTTCGAGAAGGCGAAGTCATGAACGTTCGCCTTGAGGAACATTCATCAGACTGTTTACCCTGTCATATAAAAGGCAAGGCAAAGCAGAGGCGTGAGAGTTAGTAAAAGTTCAGTCAGTCTTGCGTGAAGACACGGTGAGTTTGAAGAGAGTAATTGTGGTTTCTACTCTACAAAGATCTGTCGACTAATTGTCTAGTAATTGTTATTGTTTATGCAAAGGGTATAAACAGAGGAATAACAAACAGAGCAATTGTTGTTGCTTGCCTCAAGTTGTGAACAGTGGCACACAAAATTGTGCGTATAATAAAGAATTTTAATTAAAACTAAACTCAAATTTCTTTATTTTATTTGCAATCTACGAGCACATATTTCGAACGTTTTTACAGGTAAAAACTTAACAATATTTTTTAACCGGTCGCTAATGACAAAAGCGACTCTTCAATTTTGTTTTTTATTTGGTAGTCATTTCATATTTTTTGCAGATACAAAAATTGGAGTTAATAAATTAATAGAAAACGACTTTCTTTTTAAAAGGATTTTTAATTTAAAACTCCGAACTTGAAACACAATGTTGAAGAAATCTCAAAAGACTGAGTAGAGAAATAATCTGTCAGAGGAACTTTCAGAAATACTTTTTAAACAAGGAACTGCATACATATATTCGTACAACACAACACTATGTTTGCAATGTATTAAGAGGGTCATCTATCGCTTTAAATCCAATACCTGATTCTACAGTAGCCAATGCACCCATTACGGGTGACTGTTTGGGGCGCCTTGTGTAGCGAAGGCATTATTGGCCCATATTTCTTTGAAAATAAGGACGGTGCAACCATTACGATCAGTGGAGGAACCTATCGTACTATGATAACCAATTTCCTTGTACCCGCTCTTCACGATATCGATGTGAGCGATGTTTGGTTTCAAGAGGATGGTGCAACTTGCCACTCATCTCATGCCACAATCGATTTATTGCATCAAACGTTTGATTGCCGTTTAATTAGCCGAAATGGTGATGTCAATTGGCCGCTAAGAAGCTGCGATTTGAGCCCGTAGGACCGCTTTCTGTGGAGCGGCGTTAAAGAAAAGTGTTACACCGACAAACCAGAGACAATTAAGCATTTGAAGGCCAACATTCGTGATGCCATTGCCAAGATACTACCCCATATGCTCGTAAAAGTGCACGAAAATGGAATTAGATATTAAGAGGCCAGCGACGGCAGCCATATGAATGAAATAATTTTCCATTTCTAACTGGAACAATTGTACTTCAAATTTCAAACCGTTTTTGTGTTATTACATTTTTAAATTTAAACTTTTTAATAGCCCACCTTTTATATTAAACAATCGCTTATATTCGGATTACGTATGAACAATAGGAAGAGTGTTAACTTTTTAGCATTGCGGGAATCTTGTAATGATTTATTTTCATTCTTTTAAAGAATTTCATAAAACAGCTCAAAATTAATTTTAAATTTTGTGTTTCTAAATAATATTTAGTCTGCTTAAGGTACGTCTGGTTCTTTTCCTTCTTTCACATAAAACTCCATTTTTCTGCTGGTCCTTAGTAACAAATAAAATGATTTTCTAACCGAATTCTTTGCGTTTGTTGTAGAAAAATTCCATTTCCAGCACCAGCTACTGCAGAGTCGAATTTGTATTTCCTTTAATATACTACACCTCTTCATAACGACAACCAGACCGCGTTTACACACAAATTTCCCAAACCCATCTACTCTCAAACACTAACAAATTTTGCACACACAAATACACAATAATCACTCTCAGTTTAGTAATGGTAACAGTGAAACATGCATAATAATAACAGAGCAACCAGTACACATAGCATTAAAGGTATGCATGAATAAGCTGCTGAGGGTTAATTTCCGTTTTTGTCCCATTTTGTTGTTGTTTTTTTTTAAATCTTCCAAACAGCTAACAGAACAGACCGACAAACGATGTGATGTGCTTTATAGCACAGTCGAGAGTTTAAAAAAAATCGTGGCTGTTGTTGTATTTGATTCCTTGGCACCATGCTCTTCTGCTGCTCTATTACTGCAGGCCATTTGTTTGTGGTGCACAACCAGTAATAGAGTGGATTCCTGTAAATTATTTTGCTTTTCTACTCACAAAGATTACTCGTGTTGCATGTTCCACGCTTTTAGTAACCAACGGTGCAATTTTGAATATTTTATTGTATTTTTGGTGTGGTTGTGGCACCTTCTTTATTTCTTTCTATTCCGTTGGACTACTTGAAATTATTCGGTTGCTCGTATAAGCTGTATAACTGTAAATATTTCGTGGCCCCTAAATAAAATTCAAAAACGCCATGAAATCTATATTACACGGAGAAAAAAAATTTGTTGTTCGTTAGTAATGTACTAAAGTTGGGAAAGTAGATGAACTATGTAGAAATTTAGCGATCGGAAGGTGTGAACTAGCCAGTAGACCAGCGTATATAGGGTTCGACAAGCATGACTGCTGCATCACATAAGCAACAATAGGAAGGCAAGCTTCAACATTAAATAACAATCAAGAAAACTGCAAACCCAAAGGTCGCCATGTGGACATTACTTACTTATCTGCAGTGACTTCAGTTCAATAAGATCTGAATTTGCGCTGCATATGGTATTACAACCGGCCGCTATGGGTGCCGGAAATCTTATTCTTTTGCAACGAAACTGTGATAATGGAGCAGCAGCACTCACAGCAGCAACTGACGCTATGTAAGGAAAATATATTATTGTCAGTATGAATAGACATCGACGACAATAAAATCTTAGTGACGGTTGACTCTGCCTGGGCTACCGTTTTAAATTTACGCGTGTTAATTGAAGTGAAATGGCCTGTTAATACGAATCGATCTACTGATTACCTTAATGTTTACTCTGATTGAAGACAAAGGCCATACTTTGGAAGAAATAAAATAAATTTGATTGGATGTTAAAGATATGGAAGGATTGTCAAGGAATACAAGACAATACCATGTCGTTATTACTTGGGCGTGAAAAATGATTGTGAATGGAAAAAACATACTCATGGTTGTGAAGCTAAAATTTAGCTGAGTATTTGCCTTACGATTCCGATAATCATACAGTCCCAGCTCTCATTAATACAATACATTCCCACATCCCGCTTTTTATAGCAGCCCTTACTAGTAAATGATACGCTGATAATTCCATTCAATTCAGAAACTGATACTGAACGACAATTCTAGCTTTAATACCGTTTGCATCAGCTCCTCGTGATTGTTGTGGCTTGAACTTGTTGTAAGAGATGTACTATGGCCACTGCATCCCTTCATTCAGGATAACCCATGTTGTGTGTGTTAATTTTATACCTGAGTGGTGAGACCTACAGTTTAAAAACCGAACGACAAATTTTTGAGCAACTTTTCATGGCAATTTTATTCACTCTATTTACCAGGGGCTGTATTGCACTACATACTAAACTATAGCGACTTCAACATCTCAATCTCTGGGCATTATTGAACGTAAATCGGCCCTTAATACACTCTACTAGCATAACCATAAACCAGTTTAAATACCTCATAGAATTGCAAACAATTTTTCTCTCAGTGTACTTTGCTCAATAGAAACTGTACTCGCACAACGTATTTATTTCTAAATATTCTTAAAAGCCATCTGTGAAGTTGTAGTTGTAGTGTGTTGGCTTATTGGACGTAAAGCCAGGGTTCGAACCCCAGGCCAGACATCAAGACAAAAAAAAAAAGTATTTCTTCGGCGACTTCTTCTCAACAGATTTCTGAAAAACTCTGAGAGTAAATAAAATTGTCATGAAAATGTTTCTCAAAAATCTGTCGTTTAGAGTGGACTTTAACCGGTAGATCCCACCACTCATGTATAAAATTAACACACACAACATAAGTGGTGTGAGAAAATAGAACGTCGTACAGTGGGTCAATTCGACTTTCGGGTACTGTACTTGTCTTAATTGACAAGTACACGTCCTCTAACCTAACCTAACCTAAAGCCATCCGTATTGTCAACACGACAGTTTACAAACCTCATCTAACAGATTTTGAAACACTTTTTCTTTCAGTGTACTGTGTGCATTTGCTGAATAGAAAAGAGGTGACCTTAATAAACTGTTCTCGCATAAAGTATTTATTTCTAAATATTCTTAAAAACAATCTGTATTGTCAAGAGGACGTCAGTTTACATATCGCATAGGTTTTTTCTCTCAGTGTACTATGTGCATTTGCTTAATAGAACAGAGTGGCCCTTTATAAACTGCACTCGCATAGCGTATTTATTTCTAAATATTGTTAAAAGTCATCTGTATTGTCTAGAGGACGTCTTTTGACATATCTCATAGGTTTTTTCTCTCAGTGTACTGTGTGCATTTGCTTAATAGAACAGAGTGGCCCTTATAAACTGTATTCTCATAACATATTTATATCTAAATATTGTTAAAAGCCGTACGTATTGGCCAGAGGACGTCAGTTTACAAACCTCATTTAATAGATTTGCAAACATTTTTTTCTTTCAGTGTACTGCATGCATTTGCCTAATATAAAAGAGTGTATTGTTGACATCACATCTATTTATATACCTCATAGATTCACAACGACTTTTTCTCTCAGTGTACTGTGTGCATTTGTTTAATAGAAAAGAGTGGTTCAAGTGAATAATGGTTTGTAATTTTATAAAAGCGCTTATGCTTGAGCTTTAAAGAAGGATCTCTTTTTAATGCTTCATAGTTCCTAAGCTCGAAAAAAATACTTCTTCTTTTCACTGTTTTTCATTGTGCAACGACTATGCCCTTATAAAGTAATTTTCAAGAGTACTTCGTTGTTTCTATTTAATAAATGGTGGATAAAAAGGAAAAAAGAAAAGAGAAAAAAAGGAAGAGAAAAAGAAATCAGTGATAAAAATTAAGTGCAAACGACTTGTAATCAGTAGTAATAAAAGAGTTGCAATTTTTATTACAACAAATCAAATCAAAACCACATGTGTGTAGTAAACGCATGTAATGGAAAGTGAGTAAATGGTTGCCATTGTTTGAAATGCTGGCAAAGCGTATGTGATGTGTGAAACCAACAGAGGAAGAAGCTAGAAAAAAATCTCATTTGATAAAAGATTAGAAACTAGAAAGGGAAGCAGAAAAAAGAAACAGAAAAACTGTTTTTAAAAACCTAAGTTCCCAAGAAAAGCCATTAAAATTAGTTTTACGACGACGTCTATAAGACGCAAGCAAGTAAAGCGCTATTATAGTGAATGTTATTTTGGATGGATTTACAAGTGAATGTATAAAGGAGGGAGCACCACACAGGCACTTGCTTAAGTGATTGAATTAGTGAGTAAATAAGTAACTCGCTGAATTAAAATCTCAGCGTATAGGAGTACACTTCCTTTTTTGCTTTGAGAATTTATACACCATTTTTCGTTAAAACACACACAAACAAGATTTACATTGAAACGATTTCAAACTGTTGGTTAGCTTCTGTCGAAATTCTCTTTTTCTTGGAAAATTACTTTTCATTTCCCTCAAAAGTTTTAAAACTTAAAGTTCATTTTATATTGAATTGCATACACTGTATATCGCTTGTATATGGTATTCATACGAGTATTTTAGCTTTAACGTGTGTATTACAAAATGTAGAAATATATGTGCGAGTAAGTTTAAATGCAGCAGTAATGCTGGTCATAAATCAAAATCTGTCGAGTGTAACAAAGCAACCACCACCATTACAGTCAAAGTCCTTAGAGTGATTACCCGTTTTAAAGCATATAGCGTAGTATTTTTTTTTCTTTTTAAGTATTATTGTAACTATTTTTTAGCAGTACGTAGGTCAGCTGATAAGCTTTAGAATAAAGTTAAGAAAATTATAGAAAGAAGTATACCCTAGCTTCTCACACCACTTATGTCGTGTGTGTTAATTTTTCATCAATGGAGGGACCAACAGTTTAAAGCCGACTCCAAACGACAGGTTTATGACAAGTTTTTCATGGAAATTTTATTTGCTCTCAAAGGTTTTGATTGCTGAAAGGAAGCTGCGAGGTTTCTTGGAGAGACCTACAGTTTAAAGTCGACTTCGAACTACGGTTTTTTTCTGTTTTCATACATAACATAATATCCTTCAATCAGGATTACGGCCTAGTTTCTCACATCACTCATGGTGTGTGTTAATTTTATACATGAGTTGCGGGACCTACAGTTTAAAGTCGACTCCAAACGACAGATTTTTAAGAAACATTTCATGACAATTTCCATTTACTCTCAGAATTTTTGCCAGAAATCTGCTGAGAGGAAGTCGTTGAAGAAATATTTTCATATTTTCGTTTTGATGTCTTACCTGGGTTTGAACTACCTGCTACCAACTAAACTAAAGCTTTAGAATAAAGTTTAAAAAATTATAGAAAGGAAAGCTTCTCACATCCCTCCTGTCGTGTGTTTTAATTTTAAACATCAGTGAAGGGACCTACAGCTTTAAGTCGACTCAAGTATTTGAGAAACATTTCATGGCAATTTCCATTTACTCTCAGAGTTTTTGCCACGAATCTGTTGAGAGGATTTTTCCAAAGATATATTTTTTCTATGTTTCGTTTTGTTGATGCTTGAGCTGGGGTTTGAAACACGGCCTCGCATCTAATAAGCCAACACTCTACCTACTATACTACGACAATTTCATGTAGATTTAGTTTTCTTTTTAACATCAGTTTTATAACACGTTTTTGTTAATTTTTTTATACAAATTTAATCAAAACATTTTAAATGCGATCCACTAGTCAATCGACCACATTCGTATTTGCTCGCCGAGAAGGACGAGTGTTACGTATGAATACATGATTCTCGGGAACGAGTCCCCTTATTGCGCTCGAGCAAAATCCGTTGTAAAAGCGATAGAATAGTGAAACTACAGAATATTTTCTCAAATTTCTTTTTTTATTTGAAAGTACAATGCTTCCGATTAATAATGGAAACAAATTTAATTCAAATGGCTGCCTCGGCTGGCAATGCAGTAGTCTACACCAGAAGATGCCGATTTTGGCAAAAAAATCATGTTTTCAGATGAAGCTCATTTTGGCGGGTATGTGAACAAGCAAAATTGTCGCATTTGGGGCACAAAAAACCCGCAAGCATACATTGAAAAGCTGACGCATCCAAAACGAGTCACTGTTTCGTGCGGATTTTGGTCCAGAGGCATAATTGGGCCATTTTTCTTCGAAAATGAGCAAGGAGTCAATGGCGATCGTTATCGGGCCATGTTGAACGAATTTTTGTTCACAAAAATTGAAGAGGAGGATGTTGGCAACATTTGGTTTCAACAGGACGGCTTTACGTGCCACACAGCCGAAGCTACACTGGATGTTTTGCGCCCTGTTTTTGAAGATCGCATTATCAGCCGCATTATCAGTGGCAGTACATAACACTGAGATAGATTGTTTAAACCTTAAATTTTTTCCTGAAAATGATATAAAACTTCCCGATTTTTGGAAAAGATAAATCAGAAATGAAAATGAGTTATGGTACCGATTTGCTGCTTTATTTATCTGGCAGCTATGGCAATAACTCTTAACCTTTCAGGTACAACTAATTTGCCAAAGTACTCTCGCAGTTTTTAGCAAGACTTTATCAAAATCAAAAGAGGTAAACCCACTGCCTCTATACAACTCATATACACATAAATATGTGACATATACACATACCATGCATACATATAAATAACGAAACTACAAACAAAACATTAATCATAGCATAACACTTTCAATGATGTTGCGAAAATTATAGAGAATAATGAAAATAAATCATGTTGAACATTAGAAAAACATTCACAACCACTGAAATAAAAGTAGAAATAAGTCAACAAAGTTAACATGGCTTTCAGTAAATAACCACAAGCCAAATATTTTAAAATATTCGCTTTAAAATGAATTTATGTGGACTTACTTACTCCTTAAACACAACCACAACCACATTCCCTTCCACGACTACTTCTCAAAATATTGACATTGGCCGTTGCCTTGTGCAAACTGCCTTACATCAAAAATGGGGTTTTCTTGTAGTTGTTGTTGTCTTTCTCTTCATTTATAGAATACGGCCACAAATAAACCCCAGATTGATTTTCTTGTTATTGTTTACCTTCACTTCTGTGTGTGTTTAGTAAACTGTAACCACCTCAGCAGCCTCCAATGTCGCGCAACATATTGTATCGCAGGCTGGAAAAAAAACAAGAAAAACAATTTTCCTTAACAGGTCATAAGCTCAGGTTTATTAGCCAAATCTCACTTTAATATATCAGTTTTGCAATGCCAAAATAAATAACAAGAAAATTTTAGATTTTCACGCGAAAATCTAATAACGTAGGTGTACATATCTGTGAGTGTGCCTTAGTGTGTGTATGCGTGTGTCAGAAAATCACACTCTAATACATTCATATCCATTGTAAGCACGTAATAAATCCTTTTCCATCTTTTATTCCCTCTTTCTGCAGTCGCGTTATTACTTTTTTTTGCTTAAATTCAAGTTTTATTGTGTTCGTCAGGTGGTTACCCTATAGTCGGCTTTAACAAAATTCAAAAACATATGACACGCGAACCTTTCGTTGACGTACAAAACACGATATATTGCAATGTCCCGCAAAACTTAATTGAAAACCAATGAAGTCTGAATTTTATTTTAAACTCGCGAGCAAAAACATAAAATTTTACATTTAATCTCCTCTTTTTAAAAATATTAGTCAGGGCACAGCTTCTTTTTTCTGTCTAAAATTTCTCCAAAAAATCCTTACTTTTTTAAAAACTCAATACCAATGCTTTTGTTAAAGCATCATTGGCTTCTGGGATTTTATTTTACACGCTTTACTTGTCATTATTTTCAATTTAGAAGCACTTGTTTCTCCCTCATGGATTTAGGGCTTAAAAAATGTTTCCATTTGCCCATTAAAATTCTAAAAAAAAACGGAAAAAGAAAATAAAAAAACAACCAGAACGATGTCAAAATACAATAGAAAATATGGCCTTTAAACATTGTGTACATTTTTCTTCTTTTTTTTTGGCAAGGCTGAAGGCCTAAACATTGTTTCGTGTAGTTGTACAGCATTTATCCTCTTATATTTTATTAAACTTTGGGGTGACACCTTACGTTTTACAACCGTTGGTTGGTTGTATTGCTGTACGAGTATTGTTGGCAAGAATTTAAGCTGATATGCTGCTGCTTTTAGTTCATCATCATAACATTACATTAGAAAATTTGCGTTTACCTTCAAAAGATATATAAAGTGTAGTAAAAAGATTTCCATCCAATAACCTTCCAAAAGAAACGTTAGTAAGCTGTAATGGTCTAAGTGCCTTGCGAAATATTATGTGGCACGAGATATAGCTTAAAATAGACGTAGTCTAATAGATAGTATGTTGGCTAATTAGACGTAAGGCCACGGTTCAAATCCCAGGTCAGAGATCAAAACGAAAGTATGAAAAAATATTTCTTCTGCGGCTTCCCCTCCGCAGATTTCCGGCAAAACCTCTGCGAATAAATAAAATTGCCATGAAATCTTTCTCAAAAAGTTGTAGGTCCTGTCACTCATGTATAAAATTGACGCACACAACATAATTGGTGTGATAAGCTACGTCATAATACTGGCTGAAGAGTTGTAATGGCTAATTATGTATGTATGTAGGCACCTGAAAATGTGATTAATGTTCATGGACCTGACATTGCCCAAGTAATTATTTAGAATCATATGAGCACCATTTTACACAAAGTAGTATGGCCTCTACACAAGTTTTTCGTGGACTGATCTTCATTTCATTTGTCATTCGCTACTGAGTTGAATCAAAATTAAGAGATTTCTCTAAAGGCAGAGTAATACACCTCTTAAAACAAGTTCAAGCCAAAATAATCACGAGGAGCTGATGCAAACGGTATTAAAGCTAGAATTGTCGTTTAATAACAGTTTCTGCGTTTACAGGTATTATCAGGGAATCATTTACTAGAATAAGCAAATGAATAAGGAATATATTGTGTTAATGACAGCTGGGACTTTCCGATTATCGGAATCGTAACGCAAATACTCAGCTAAATTTTAGCTTCACAACCACGAGTATGTTTTTTCCGTTCGATTAGTCACAATAATTTTTCACTCCAGAGTTATAACGGCATGGTATTGTCTTGTATTCCTTGATCATCCTTCCATATCTTTAACATCCAGTCAAATTTATTTTCTTTTTTCCAAAGTGTGGCCTTTGTCTTCAATACGAGTAATAATCAAAGCAATAAGTACTTTAAAAATTCTCAAAACCTGGCCTTATGAAGGTTCGATTCGTATTAACAGGCCATTCTGCTTCAATAATGCGCATAAATTTAAAACGGTAGCCCAGGCAGAGTCATCTATGACTATGATTTTATTGTGGTCGATGTTTATTTATACTGACATACTACTGTCACATAACATCACTTGCTGCTGTGAGTGCTCCTGCTCCATTATCACAGTTTTGTTGCAAAAGAATAAGATATCCACGCCGAGCACCCATAGCGGTCAATTGTAATACCACATGGAGCGCAAGCTGAGATCTTATTGTTTCGAAGCCACTGCAGATAACTGAAGTTTCTACGCATAACTACACTTACACAATGACAAATTCATCGACTGCACAGTTATCCGGGATGTCTGAGTGACCAGTAACCCATACGGGATGGACACAAATACATGGAGAAATTCAATGCATTTAGTTGCCAGTATTCGATTGAATATTGCTATCGAAAGAGATCTGATTACGGCCTGGCTGTCAGAGAAAGTAAAGTTTCTAAGAAGGTCCTATACTGAGAAAACTATTTTTATAGTATTGTTACTTTTTTACCTTTTAAAATGCTTAAAATATGAGCTCGTAGTTTGAAAATAAAAATAAATTTGTGTTTAATTTTAATTAAAATTCTTTATTGTTCGCACAATTCTGTGTTCCACTGTTCGCAAATTGATGTAAGCAACAACAATTGCTTTGTTTGTTGTTCCTCTTTGTGCTCTCTTGCATAAACAATAAGAATTACTAGACAATTATTCGACAGATCTTTGTAACGGAGATCTTCAAACCACGATTACTCTCTTCAAACACACCGCGTATTCACACAAGACTGAGTGAACTTTTACTGACTGCTGCTTTGTTTTGCCGTTAATATGGCAACGGTAACAGTCTGATGCATGTTCTTGAAGGCGAATGTTCGTGGCTTCGCCTTCTAGAGATCTCTATAAATGTAAACATTGTTGTTTCATTATTGTTGTTTGTGTATTTTTTTTACATTTATTCTTTTGGTGTTTGTTGGTGTATTTTTGTTTATAATTTTAATGTTAAACGATGTGAAAACAAAACACCAGTATCTAGATTTCCCCCTTTTCGTAACAGTATTGAAAACGCTTTCAACCAACGGTCGATTATTTCATCACAATGATTTCATTCCTTCCCACATAATGAATTCCTTTTTTACTACCTCCTATTTTTCGTAGATGTATTTGTGTGTGTGTATTTTAAACCTAAGTTATGTTTTCCTTTTTTATTGTAACTGTAACTGTAAAACATTTCAAGTGACGCTGATGTCGATGTTGTTTTGTTATTGTGTTGCATCATTTCCAGTACCATCGCTGTATGTTATGGAATGTCCTGCGGTGACTTACAATCTTCGTTATTCATTTTATCCATTTTATTAACGCCATGTTGACAGTTAAAAGCCTCAAGTTAAAGAAGCAACAAAAAACAACAGAGAAACAATTTCTATACGTTTATCTGTGGTAAAACCTTGTATTTATATTTGCAATTGTATGTGTTACTTTCCTCCTTATATTCGACTTGAGTAAAGTTTAACACAGCCTTACTCCTATTGTACTGACACTGGCGCTACCACATTGTCTAGAGAAAATTCATCTGCATGTTATGCTTTTTTATTTTTGTTGCCTTTTGACATCATTGACAGAATTAACCCTGTTTCCAAAGGATAACAAGAATTTCATTTGACATGACAACAGCTAGAGAAACCTTTAAACATAAATATTCATACACTCGTATTCATAAACCCAAATTAAAGGTGTTGAACTGGTAAAGGAATACATTTATATTTTACCATCCTATCACCCTCTCTCTCTCCCTCCTTCTTTATATCACTGCCTCTGTGGTATAAGCAAATGCCAATACATAAACAAAAAACAACAACAAGAATAACAATATGAAACGTGATAAAACTTGAGTTAATTTAAGTTAAAACAATCCCTTCTACATGTTAGCTAACATGCTACTCAAGCTGTTATAAAATATTTTTATGATGGCTGGGCTTATTATCATGTGGATATGAATATTTGCCCTGAACAACAGCAACCTTTCAACAGACATATCGTTTCATAGCAACTGTTTTTTAGTATCATGGCTTTAACGGTGTTTGTTTTAATCCCCTTACGGGTAAATAATATTAAAACTTTTAATAGAAAAGATAACATAGTGACCTTGAGATGCTTAAACGTAAATCTACATATGAATTTCAATATAAATGAGTCTCATCAAATGGCCATAATGAACAGTGAGTATGAATGAATATTAAATAAAAGGCTTAAATAAATATGGCCATGATTGATGAGCTAGCCCGGGTTAAGGGTAAAAAAACAGCTCAAGGTTCTTGTCTAAAATAATAATTTTCAGCCATAAAGAATTGTTATCTTTTCTTCTCTTCTCTGTTCTCAATTATTTTTGTTTAATAGACCTGAGAAAATTCCATTCATAAAATAGACAAAGAAACAATTTAACATGTCTTATGTTTTTGGTTTTTCTTTTTTATTAAATTGAAAAAAAAAATTTGGGACAATTTGTCATGGTCTAATGATACTCATGATACTCAAAAACAGTCTCAATATGAACGACAACAGAGAAAATTACTTGTTCACAGACAAATTATTGCCAAATTACCGCCATAGGCAGTTACATAGTCGCCCAGTTGTATTATTGTGGCTGGAAGAAAATAATTGTTTCGTTTCCAAATACAAAATTAAGGATTAATTGAATTTTAAGGTGAGTAAACTCTGGCAAGTAAGTTTAAAATACTTAACTTACACTTAATATTTTCACGCCGGCGGTTTAATTCATGCTTGTCGCCTTTGGGCGGCTACGCTTAATACTTTTCGCTCTATCGTGACGCGACCCTCACGAATTTTTTTCGGCTGTGGAAGTATAGCATGAGCAATTGCCTACCAAAGCAGTCTAGTAAGCGCCGTGTTAAGCCACGTCTTGCTTAATTCTGGAACAATCTGCAATTTTTAAAGAAGCCTTTTAGATACCCCTAGTCCAGTAGATAGTGTTTTGGCTTATTAAACGTCTGGCTGCAATGTCCCGATTTCTATATGATGCAAACCTTTTAACGCTCTGCCATCTCGTTGAGAAGTAACAGAAAGAGTCACTTCGTTATGAGCAGAATGTATGGCCGACATTTCCGCCTGAAAAAATTCTGTAATGATCCGCTGGCTCTAGCGAATGAACTATATCTGTCGACTTCATCTTGTTTCAAATCATCCATGAAGTTTATAGGGTGTCATAACACAATTATTACAGTTCCCTGTAGGCCAAATGGGCGTTCTGAACTTCCACGGAAAGCTAGAGGGTGGTATCATGTAATCTATTTTCCTAAATTCCATCAGGATCCTTGCTCAGTTGCCAATCGATGCTGAATAGTATTTGCTCTTGAGCCTTTAAAGGTGCCAAGGCCCTAAGGGTCGAGTGGAAAGAGATATAAAACTAGATCCAGCGCCGACGTATGTATAGAATGCAATGATCTATAAGATCTAATGAGATTTGTATCTAACATGCATTACAACCATTCAGTCAGGATTACCACCTAGTTTCTCAAACCACTTATGTTGTGTGTGTTAATTTATACATGAGTGGCGGGACCTACAGTTTAAAGTCGACTCCGTACGATAGATTTCTTAAAAGCTTTTTATTTTTTTGCCAGAAATCTGTTGATATGAAGTTTTTTTTATATTTTCGTTTTGATGTCTACCCTGGGGTTTAAACCGATGCGTTACGTCTAATAAGATAACACACTACCTACTAGGCTATGGCTACTAAATGTAGGCTTTATCACCTTTATCGCCTTACTTCATCTGCTATTAGCAGTTCTTTATTACTGTCTCTAATGCAATCGTTTAGCGTTTCCCTTCGATCAAGGACCCATTCGATAAAACTTTCTTACCTCTTTATTTATCTCTGGATGTCAGGGTTTTCATTTTAAAATTTTGTCTATGGGACTAAGACGATAACTTCTTATGAGAATATGTTGCGTTCAATACATGCCCTTAAATATGGAAGTATTTTTCAAATTTCTGTTCCATAATGGAGGAAAATAAAAACAGCAACAATCGCTCTGTATTGGATGCACTGTTTGGTGTGGTTTGAGGGTCGGCGGCATCATTCGAACCTACTCTTTCAAGAACGATGAAAATAGCAGCATTACTGTCGATTGAAAATTAAAGAATTCGACTTGATTGACATGAGTTTTCAAGTAAACTGCGTCACATGCCAAGCGGTTTGTTATACCAAGAGCTTATTGCGAAGCAAGTTGGGACTATCGACTGTGGAGTAACAATAACTATCGCTGGCAGGATCGAAATGTTTCTTGAGTCCGGAAAACCAACTTAAAAAGCTTGATGATGTAATTTTCTCAACTGCTTGTGTGTATGTGTACAGCCTTTCAAATACATACATACATACATACATACATATATACATACATATATATATACATACATACATATATACATACATACATATATACATACATACATATATACATACATACATACATACATAATTGGCCATTACAACCCTTCAGTCAGGATTACGGCCTAGCTACTCACACCACTTCATGTTGTGTGGGTTAATTTTATACGTGACTCCGAACGAAAGACTTTTGAGAAACTTTTTCATGGCAGGTTTATTTAATCTCAGAGTTTTTGCCAGAAATCTGCTGAGAGGAAGTCGTCAAAGAAATATATTTTTTTTTTCATATTTCGTTTTGATGTCTGACCTACGATACGAACCCGGGCTTTACCTCTAATAAGCCAACACACTACCTACTAGACTACGCGCGACTTCAAAATACAAACACAAAACATATTACATTATTTCTCTCACATATTCAAATTATTAGGGTTGCAGTCATGCTTGTATTTAAAAACGAAAAATTAGTTGGGAATTCTTTTTTAAGGACGTATAAAATGGCATTAACAACAATTTTTTTAATCCTATTTACTGGCCTATCATGTGCCATATATTTGATTAAAATTTATGCTCTTATTGTAAAATTTTGTATAAATCTAATCATTTTTATTGGTCTAGCTAGTCAAGGCTGGCCTTTAGATGACATAAAAAGTCTAAAAAAAAACTCAACTCATCATAATCGTATGAAAAGAGTTCAGGGATAAAGAAAAACTTTACCAACTTAAACATTAATTTATGCCTGTTAAAAAAATAAGCTTTATTGTATTCATCTGTCTGTCTATCATAGAAAACAAGAATATAGAGTGAGAGAGAGTGTGTTGTCCTATATTTTCTTATTTTCTAGTTATTATACTTTGCCATGGTTTTCTACAATTTATTTTATTTCTTTGTAGCGAAGCCATTTGATGTACTACATACACCATGCACTCCCAGGGATGACATTTTAAAACCAAACATATTTACCTTGTCACATTTGCCTTTGCCACTTACAAGAAGGAAAAGAGTCCAGAGGCCACAAATACAACTATACAGTACATACACAACCAGCCAGCTAACCACCGAGCCATCGCTAGAATAAAACATTATCATCATAGTCATCCTCATCGTCATCACATGCAACCAATTTAGAAAGCCTTAAAAACTACCAGAAGAGAGGAGAGTAGTAAACACAACTACGACTATAAAATATAATCAAACAAATTGAGAGAGAAAAAAAATTAAATCTTTTCATAATAAAAATAAATCAAATAAATTTTATTTTTTTTCATTATTTTTTTCATTGTTTGCCATATTTTCCTATATATTTGCTCTCTTTTTTTCATGTCTCGTTTATTTTGCTTGTCATAACACATACACACACATGCTTGTCTGCATGGATAAACCTCCGAGGACACATTAGATTTATTTTTTTTTTAAATAGAATGTGAAGTTGTGAGAAATAAAGGAATACAAACACAGAGACACACGTGCATACATACATTGTTGTAATAAACAAGCACATGGACAAGTCAGAGCGAAATATTTTGAATTCATTTCAAAGAGTATATCAGCCAGAAAATCCTTCATCTGGATGAACTACATACAACAACAATGATAGAACACGGCAGAACAGTATTCTATAAAAAATGAGAAAATCACAATACCAACAACATACATACATATGTATGTATATAAGTATGTCAATGTGTATGAGTGTTAATAGAAAAACTAATTCAAACACATTTGTTGCAACTACACACAGTAATTGTATAAAAATAATACAGTAGTAGACAGAAGTGAGTACATGTCCTAATATACATATAAAATCCATATGTTCATACAGTAATGCACGTAGTATATTCTTACGAAAATTTAAAAATCTATATATTCGTGTTTTGTTTTTACATCGCTTAACATTAAAAAATTAAACAAAAGCTACAAAAATAATACAATGCAGTAAACAAACCTGTTTAAAAATTTTCGTACGGCTTAATATAACAACAAACACCAGCATAAAAAAATGATTAAAAAAAAGTAAACAAAAGTACAACAACAAACACCAGCGTAAAAAATGGTAAACAAGTAAACAAAAATACAACAACAAACACCAGCATGAATAAATGAAAACAACGATGTTTACACATTTAATGAGATTTCGAGAAGGCGAAGTCATGAACATTCGCCTTCAAGAACATTTATCAGATTGTTTACGTTGCCATATAAAAGGCAAGGCAAAGCAGGCGAATAAGTCAGTAAATTTCAGTCTGTCTAGTGTGAAAACGCGGTACGTTTGAAAAGATTAATCTTGCTTTGAAGATCTCCGTTACAAAGATCAGTAGAATAATTGCCTTGTAATTGTTATTGTTTACGCAATGAGTATAAACAGAGGAGTAACAAAGAAAAGCAATTGTTGTTGTTTACATCAAGTTGTGAACAGTGGCACACAGAATTCTGCGAATAATAAAGAATTTTAATTAAAACTAAACACAAATATATTTTTTATTTTGTTTGCAATCTACGAGCTTATATTTTAAATGTTTTTAAAAGGTAAAAACGTAACAATATTAAATGTACTCACTTCTGCTCCTCACTGTATGTATAATATTTTTTTAAGAAACACTATGTATATGTATTGGGGAATATGAAAGTACATGCGTGGAATATTTGTTAAATTTTTAAACTTTGATTTACATTTTTCTGATTGAAAATTTTATTCTAATTTAACTTCTTGATTCGGACATGCAAGTTCATCGCTTTAGACCATTTGATTTTTATTGGCTAAGACGTGACGAATTGAATTTCAGTGGGTCATCCGAGTTTTAAGAAACCGCTATCAGCCGATGCAGTTTCCGGGCATTCCGTTGTGTTTACTAAAACTTTTCAACAAAATACATGCAATTTTTAGCGAGTCATCAAAGATCTGTGTGGTCTGATATAGTCTCTGTTTTTTTTTCATTCCTTGATGTTACTCCAGAGGTGGTGCATATAGCAACACAATTAATAATGCGTGATCAATGCTCTTCGCCCAGTTATAAAGACTACGCGCAAATTTTAACATTGGTTGCGTTCTTGATCATTTGCATATTTAAGACAAAATTTAACCTTTGTCCAGCATCAACTGACTATGTATCTGGCGTGGACTGAGTACTTGGTGTGGACACATCTGGCGACGCACTTTACGTTTGCCTTGGGTATTGCATTGCACGAAGGTTTTTGCCAAAACAGTAATACTTTTCCAGAGGATATGATCGATTCATGTCCATTTTCTAAATGGAATTTGCTACGGAAATTGTTTTTCAGTTGCTAATTAACAGCAAGACTCCATTAGATGTGCTGTTGAGTCAGACGTTTCGAAAGCTTGTGACATTAAACAGATATCGTCGGCATAATTGAAATTTTTCTCCCTGGAACATCAATCTACATCTTCCGTTTGAATGGAAATTCGGAAAAAGTTTATGCGTCCTTCCACATGTGAGGATAGTCAGAATAAAATAAAACAAAAATTGCTGACACTTTTTATATGACCCAATACACTTGTATGTATGTGCCTTCCATGTCATTTACAATCTTTACAGCATCAAAAAAGGGGGGAAGTAAAAACTAAACTTTTTCTAGAAATAAAAAAGGAAAAAATTAATAAAAAAAAAAAAAAAAAAACATTTGATTTGAAAAGTAAAAACAACGGTAACACATGCCACATATGCAACATAGAACTCATCAGGACGTGTATGAGGGCAGCTTAAAAAACAAAAGCACAGTCACTTAAGAGATTGAGAGAATATGACAAGAAAAAATTAGAAAAAAATTTAAAAGAAAAATGTGCACTTGATGCATGCCACTTGATGTAAATCCGAGGCATAGAAATACAAAATGATTAATACTTCAAACATACGTTGAAAGAGAACACAGAAAGAACAAATTAGAAAAAAATTTTAAATCACCTTAAAGTCATCATTCATATCAATGACTGCCATTTCAAGTGCTGAAACAATAAATAATATCAAAAAAAGCCTGTAAAGGTAGTTACGCTGGGTAATGAAAATAATAATGTAATGAAAGTAATGAAAATAATAATAATGTTTAAAAATAAACAACAAAAAACAACAACATTAAAAAAATTATTATTATTATTACGGAATAACAAGAATATTACATTATAGTGGGATGTATCGCAAATGTTCAGGTCCATTTCGCAGAGTAGACTCCGCACCAAGGCCGCCATCTTAAGAAGGCTTACATAACATAATTTAAGCGAACATAAATTTAATTTAATTTTTTTTTTAAATAAAATTTAAATTCTTAAATTTCTTTTAGCAGAATTCGCCATTGAAGCATTTAAATTTAAAAAGGCAAATCAACAACAACTCTAATAAATATTTATGCGAAACAGAAGCATAGAAGAGATGATAACAGGGAAAATATTCATTATTTTCGAAAACCAAGAACACAAAACAAAGTCAAGCACGTGTAATAGCAGCAGCACTCAACACTTGTAAAGTGCTAGATTTACATGCCACAAGCACTTTGCGAACGTTTGGTTTATTTTTCCTTTTCCCTTCTTGCTCTCTGCTAAATAATGCCTGTATTTATAGATTCAATGGCTTCTGTTTGAATTACAAAAAATTCTATTTTAACTCAGAAAAATATTCTTCTTAGTCAAGTATCAAGTAGCACTTGCTGGTGTTAGCTCAAAAGTTTAAATTGCTTTTATTTTTTTATTTCATTATTAGAACTGAGAAAATGAAAGTCCAACAACAATAACAACAGCAACAATAATAATAAAATTAAATTATTTTTATAATTTAAAGATTATTTCGCTTTTAATTTAAAATCACATTTACTGGCTGCTTAAACCCCTAGCAGATGAACAATGTCGACCACATGATGCGGCATAAAACCCTTAAAGCAATACAAGAATAACCATAATGAAGACAAAGGCTTACAAAAGGAAAAGGAAAATAATTACAACAAATAAAACGCCAAAGGAAACAAAACGAAAAAGTCTTGGCCTCTTAACAATGCTTAAGGCACAGCCGCTAAAATCGAGGGTAAGAGAAAATATTTTTTCAGTTTTTAGTTTTTGCTGCAAATTACCATGATGTATGGGTAATAAAATATTGTTGATGTGCAAGTAAAATACTAATTAAATTTTAAATTGTTGTATAATTAAAATTAATTTAAAATATTATGTAAGTTATTCCCTACACTCCCCTAACTGGGCCATAGGTATGCAAACATTTTAATGGCCACGTTTAAATTATTTCTCCAATTCCTTAGCCATTGAGTTTAAATGAATGACCATTCATAAATCATGCACACGAAAACTCCAAATAATTTCTGTTAAGTTTCCCCTTTTACGCTCTTAACTCCTCCTCCTCTTTCTTTAGACTTTATGTTGAACTTTAATTCTAAAGTATTTCAACGTCACTTAAGTAGTATTAAATGGTATTGCTGTTGCTGGTAATTGTTATTATTGTTATTAATTTTGTTGTAGCAAAACAACTACAACAACAATAATAGTAATAATAACTCAAAAACAACATTAACAATCCGGTATCATTGAAAACAATTGAAACATTTTAATTGAAATTTAATTGCAGGCAAATAAATCACAGAAATTCTACAACAGAGCGACGTAGGAAAAAGTGATTAAAGGAAAAAATTAAAGAAAACCCACATTATGTGGAAATATCTTACTCCCCTATTTTATATTGTTACGAAAATGAAGAATCTAGGTACTGGTGTTTTGCTTTTACATCGTTTAACATTAAAATTATAAAAAAAGCTACAAAAACAAAATAATGCAGTAAACAAACCGGTTTACAAATTATCTTACTGCTGAATATGACAACAAACACCAGCATAAAAAATGGTAAACAAGTAAACAAAAATACAACAACAAACACCAGCATAAAAATGGTAAACAAGTAAACAAAAATACACCAACAACACTACAATAATAAACATAAACAACAATTATAGAGATTTCGAGAAGGCGAAGTTATAAATGCTCGCCTTCAAGAACATTCAACAGATTGCTTAGCCTGCAATCTATTTGGCAGCACCAATTTCACGTTATTATATCGTTGTCCATACCGCTACTTAGACATATGTACATAATTGGTCATACCAACCCTTCCGTCAGGATTACAACCTAGCTTCTTACACTACTTATATTGTGTGCTTTAATTTCATACATGAGTGGCGGGACCTATCAGTTTAAAGTCGATTCTGAACATCAGATTTTTGAGAAACTTTTCATGGCAATTTCCATTTACTCTCAGAGTTTTGCCCAGAAACCTGCTGAGAAGAAGTCACCGAGAAAAAATGTTTTCATATTTCGTTTTATAGGGGATGTTTGATCTAGAGTTTGAACCGTGGCCGCACGTCTAATAAGCCAACACTGTACCTACCATACTACAGCGACTTCTTTAGCATATTGATATGAATTGTCACTTCGATCCTTAATCGCAGATGCTTGTCCTTGATTTTTATTTATTTTTTCTTGCGTTTTGGCCTTTCATGAGCTTTTCTTGATAGTGAAGTTCAAGGCCTTTTAACCTATTTCGCAGGGCTTATTTCATCTTATTATTTTGTTGTACTGGTCAATATTGTCTTTTGTAATCGTTTTACGAGCACACGTGTATATACTATAAGAATTGAATAGAATTTCCTCACACTTGAGGGCTTACATTTCTATGATGAATTACAATCACTTCAAGTCTTTTATAAAAGAACATAAAATTTATTAAAGCTACTACAAATTGGTTACTGAAAGAAAAAGAAAATTAAAAATGATTTTAATTTCCAAATAAACGCCAGTAAGTAACAGAAGGCAGGCAGGCAGGTAGGCTTACAAATAAATCGATAAGATCTAATGACGACAATGAAAATCAAAAAGAGTTTAAAATTTCAAAGAGAATTTAAATTGAGGAATTAAACGCCTCTTCATTTTATGGCATTCGCACTTGAATGCCTTTTTGCCAGTGTAGGATGGCGTATTTCATTTTTCCTTTCAATTTGTTTTATTTGTTTCGTTTACTTGTATTGCAAATAAAATATCCTTTTGGGCTATTATTAAAAATGTATACGGTATTGTTTCTCTTACTCTCTCTCTCTCGCTCACTCTCTATACTGTGCTTTATTCTTGTAATGTTAAGCAGAAATTCCTTTAAATATTCGAACTCATACACTTACTATAAACAAGACAACAACGATGTTTACAAGCATGCATGTGTATGTGTAAGTTATAAAACATTTTTGTTTGTTACAACACACAACATTTTAGAAAGGAAAACAACAAGAAACTGAAACAGAATATCAAATAAACGAGGGAGAGAGAGATAGAAATAAATAAATTTGATTTTAATGATAAATATCCCTGAGGCATAGTTATGTTTTTAAATTGCTATTGTTTTCGTTGTTGCTGTCGTTGATTTAAAGGACTTTTATTTGTTCCCTTAAGGAGTATTTTTTATAGGATTTTATTGAATTTAATTTTATTAATTAAAATATTTAAAAATTTACTTTTAATGTGCGCAATAGTTTTAGAACTAATTGTTAAAATTGATTCCATTGGTTGTTCTCGTTACAATATTGTTCCTAAAATGAAAAATCTAGAAACTGATGTTCTGCTTTCACATCGCTTAACATTAAAATTATATACAAAAGCTACAAAAACAAAACAATGCAGTAAACAAACCTGTTTACAAATTGTCGTTCTACTTAATGTAACAACAAACACCAGCATAAAAAATGGTAAACAAGTAAACAGAACTACACAAACAACACTACAAGAATAAATGTAAACAATATATACAAACAACAATAATGAAACAACGATTTTTACATTTATAGAGATTTCGAGAAGGCGAAGTTCTAAACATTCGCCTTCAGGAACATTCATCAGACTGTTTACCCTGCGCTGAAAAGGTTTCTCAAACAAATCTGTCGTTTGAAGTCGACATTAAACGACTTACGGATAAAATTAACACACAGAACATGAGCGCTGTGAGAAACTAGGTAGCAATCCTGACTGAGGGGTTGTAACCAATCAAGTAAGTCTAGAACCAGGAGAACTGTTTGATAAAAAATATTTTTGGGGAAAATATTCTTTCAAAGTATGAAATCTACTTCCTTCTGAGCGTTAAATGTAAACATTTAATCGTATACTCTGACAGAAACTTCATTTCTGACTACAAAAATAATTCAATTTTAATTCCTTTAATTTTTTATGACTTTTTTACAATCTCAACCAAAACTGTTGACCATAAACATCATCAGTCACATACGCTTAAAGCAAAATAATGAAAATCACTTCATTACGTACATTACAAACACACACAGACTCACTTTTAACATTTCATTTTTATTTTATTGTGGCATCCACTGATAAAAAGCTCTTTCGAGCTGAAAACCTAATTGAAACTGAAAACCTACAGTATACCACAGACTTATAGTTTTATTGAATATTGTATAATAAAAACAAAAAGAAAAAAAATGGAAATTAAAATGACAAATTGATCATAAATAATTACAGGCTATAAAAGCAACAAAAAGCAGTAATACACTCATACATACACAAATATAACTTACTTATGTATTGGTAATCTACCAATAACTAAAGAAAATAATACACAAAAACAATGAAAGGAAAATATAAGAGAGAGAGACTGAAAGAGAGAGAAGGAAAGAGCAACACAGTAATTTATGCATAAAATATGAAATATGCGCCTGTAATATAAACACAATACATATGCGGTCTGTTTAACTGTCTGTTATTTTTATCTTTTTGTTGTGTTGCTTCTCAGTATTCAGTATTTAATGCTTTTGTATTGCAAATTGAGTTCATCCATAAAAACGATTGTATTACAAACAATTATTTTTCTCTCACTCCCTGCCTCATCAATTCAGAGTAAATACTTTACATGTTACAAGGCAATGTAGCATTCAACAGCCACAATTATCGAACGTTGTTTGGTATTTTTGGAAAACTGAAAATTTTCCTCATGCTACTGAACTCATTGAGAACGAGGATGATGATGTGTATGGAGTATCAGTTATTGTTACAAATTTTAATGGTAACGACAGATAATTTGCTGTCAGAGATTGAGAATGAAATTTAAAGAAAAATTAATAATTTAAGGATATTATTTGCAATGTAAAATGGATGAGTATAGCCTAGAGTTTAAGTATAACGTTTCAGTAACAATCTTTGATAAAAAAAAATTAAAAAATATTGTTACGTTTTTACCTTTTAAAAACGTTTAAGCTCGTAAATTGCAAATAAGATGAAAATAAATTTGTGTTTAGTTTTAATTAAAATTCTTTATAATTCGCACAATTCTGTATGTCACTGTTCACAACTTGATGTAAACAACAACAATTGCTTTCTTTTGTTATTCTTCTGTTTATACCATTTGCATAAACAATAACAAATACTAGACAATTATTCGACAGATCTTTGTAATGAAGATCTTCGAACCACAATGTTAACTTGATGACTGTGTTTGGTAATGTATCCAGAGAGTGATACATCTTAGTCATCAAAATAAAAATGAAGTAATAAACTCCTAGAAATGCTGTGTAATTTATTTAAATAAGTGTTGCATTATTTAAAATAATACGATTTTATTTTTCTATTATGCTACTGTAAAACCATAATTTCCGTAATGCTATCCTAAACAGTTTATGCATTTAGTTGAGTTTAAAATCTACGAAAAAAAATTTTCTTATTTCCTTAAAGCCACCGTCGTCAGTTTGTTTAAGAGTTCTTTCAACTTATTGCTGGTAAAAAAAAAGAAAGAAAAACAATTTGTATACAAAACACTCAAGGAATTGAATTCCTTTTTTAGTGTTTATTTTATTTGTCGTTGTTGTTGCTGTCGTTATTTATTAAATGAAAACTCTTTGAGTAGTTTTACCATGACAAACAAAACTAAAAAGATTTTCCAAATTAAAACACAAGGTCAAGTATTTTTCTTCTTTGCCTTTTGGTGAGTTTTTCTTTTTTCGTCTTTCTAAAAAAGATTTTTAGGAATTATTTCCATTGGTTTATCTCTTTCGCTTTTTATTTTCCGTATTTGCTTTGGTTTTCTGTTGAAATTTTATTTCATTTCATTTGTTTCGTTACGTTTTTGGTCATTCTCATTGAAATTCAAAATAAATGTTATTGCAGTGTTGTTGTTGTTATTATTGTTCTCCCACTGGTTATACATTTCCATAGATTTTAAAATGTGAGTAACTGTTGTTCCTAAACATGTAACAACAATAATGGCTTTTGTTGCTAAACATTTCAATGTTTATTCATCGAAAGAGAACAGATGTTGAGTTTAAATGTATGAGATTGTGTATGTAGTGACTCAGTGTATGTTTTGATCTAGTTCCGTTTCGTCTCAGTATATTTATATTTGTTTTAGAGAAAAACAGAGAGACAGAGAGAGGAAATATAAGCCAGTAGGTTTGTGGTCTCAATACTTCATGGTCTAATATGTTTCTTGTTCTAAAGGGCTAACCATTCTACGATTTCAAAAGTAAAATTAAATAAAACACACGTGAAGTTATGATTTCACTGAATCGTTGTCATTTAAAGGACCTTCACTGGACGGGTTACAAAAGTCGTTAATTTTGAGTATGTCTCTTAAGACATGTACTCATGTAGATACAGTACTTGACGTAGCCATAAAAAAAGTTTAACGTCGCCATATAGATCTTGGTATCCAATTGGCTTCGCAAGACCATTAAATTATTCAAAATCGTTTACATTGTGTTTCTTGTGGCACTGTCTTATTGAAACCATAATGAAATCTTCAATTGCAGGCTAAAATTATATTCGATTGTAATACGATCGTAGGATTCTGAGTTGTCGATAACTGTTCTTCTAAAGAAATATTCGTAGAAATATAAATTTACATACCATTTGTCTGATGAATCAGCTTTTCCAGTATCACTGTCGATTTTTTCGGATCCCTTATGCGACTATTTTGAATGTAATCACCAATTGAGAAACGAAGCTCATGAAAATTTGGTAGCAACCTCTCAGCAGATACAAGTCCAAATCACTAAAACTACACAGCAAGTCGTGCTGAGGACACCGAAATCCTTTTATTAGCCACACTTTCACTTACAGGGACGATATTTTCGTCAGTGCTTGCATGGAATTGAAAAATCACACCAACACCACAACAATTATTCGACGGACCTTTGTAACGGAGATCATCAAAACACTATTGCTGTCTTCAAACGCACCACGTCTTTACACAAGACTGACTGAACTTCACTAATCAATCCCCTGCTTTGTCTTGCCGTTTATATGCCAGGTTAAACAGTCTGATGAATGTTCTTGAAGGCGAATATTCATAACTTCGCCTTCTCGAAATCTCTATAAATGTAAACATCGTTGTTTACCATTATTATTGTAGTGTTGTTGGTGTATTTTTGTTTACTTATTTACCATTCTTTTTATGCTGGTGTTTGTTGTTGTATTTTTGTTTACAGTACGATAATTAGTAAACGGGTTTGTTTACTGCATTGTTTTGTTTTTGTAACTTTTCTTTATAATTTTAATGTTAAGCGATGTAAAAGCAAAACATCAGTATCTAGATTTTTCATTTTCGTAACAATAACCACACCTTTAACGCTTTTATCTCTTAAAGTTTCTTTATAATTTTGGCAATTGCTTTCACAATAAGTCTTAGAAGAGTGGCCATGTTTAAGCCATAATTTCTGTAGCCAATTTCAGCCATTTTGAAGCGTTCTGTGATAGTTAAACGAAGCATAATCCAAAGGCTTCATTATGACACTTCAGATAGAAGAAACCCCTATTTGGGTAACTCGCTACCAAGCATGTTTGTAAAACAAAAAGTGTTGTTTATTTTTCTCAACAAAAACAAAAACTAAAACAACAACAAAAATAATAACTACAACATGCTATTAAACGAGTAAGGTTAGTTCATTTTCATTGTTAAACTAATGAATGAATAATTTTTCCTTTTCGTTTTCTTGTTGTTTCCTCTTTCATGAGTATTTCTATTTATTTATTTTCATTTTATTCTACAGTTTTTACTGGTACTTGTACTCGTGTTTGTATTTTTTTTTTCATCTGGTTGTTGAGGTTTTTCTCGATATTTTCGTTTGGCGACAAAGTTTCTGCTTCTATTAGAGGAGAAACTCTTTTTTTGTTTATTTATCCCATAGCCATTTACGTTATCTATTTGCTTTAAGCTTTTTTTGTATTATTGCTACAGTTGTTGTTGCTCTTTTATTATATTTTATTTGAGATGAGATTCCATTTGGCTGGTTGGCTGGTTGTCTAGTTATTTCAGTTTTGTTTGGCACAGTTTAAGTGATGTCAGCAAAAATGAACACAAAAATAGAAAATTGAATGAAAAAAAAGTTTGAAAATCGAAATCGCGTTGTAATAAAATGTAACATAAACAGACAAATACTGTCTCATAGTTTGTAAAAAAAAGAACTAAAATTTCAACTTATTTGTGTTTGTATGCCAGAAAAACTGAAATGAATAGAAAAATATTTTATTAACTGGATTCGTAGATTTGTTTTTCAATTCAGGAATTACCAAATATCTGTTTAGGTTATCCTTTTGCGAATTACCGTTTAATGAAGGGATATGTTGAGTAGTTTCTCCCTTTTTTCACCAAGATAGTTCACATATACATATTATGCCATGTAAGGCATAAGAACGATACTATACTAATCTGCTACGACTCCGCAAATCTTTTTATTCTCCTATGAACTGGGCAATCTTTCTTGTTATCATTCACTCCGTTGTGTTAGATTACTACGATAATTTAATATATTGTACTGCCTAAACTTAACAATATACATTTCTTTCAATTCTTCTTTCTTACTTTATGACAACAATTTGGAGAAAATTATTGATTTCTTCAAAATTTTTTTTATAAAATTCACCTCGTAGTCGTGTATACGAATAAAATCTTTTGTGTGTCAGTGCCATTACGCTAAGTTTGAATTGATTGTTGAGTCGTGTGAGAGTATTAAAATACATCCTTTTGGGCCATTTCAGTATGCGGTAACACATACATACATATATGCTAGACACACACTCCGAATGTTGTGTCTGTGCATGCAACGGAAGTGAATGAATTTCATTCTTCATATCCTTTCCACTTTTCTTTTTTTTGTGTTGCATTACATTGGCTGTAGTGTTGCAAAAAAAAAAGGCTGAATATTCATGGTACTCACTTGTATTACCTTTAGTGAAAACGCAACTGAATCTGTTGGCAGCACACGTGCTATGGGGAAAACGCTAGTTTTTTTCCCCCATTCAGTTCCATTAAAATATTTATTCCCCACAATGGTAGTGAACAGAGTAAATCAATACGTTATCCCTGTAGCAGTAGCTGTAAATGAAAAACAAAGCGCCGCTGTTTTTGTATGCGAAGCAAAGCTGCCATACATACAAAATTGATATCACAAAACCGTTTCAAAAACAGTTCAGAAAATGCAGAGAGTTTTTGTATGTTTGATTTTTCCTTTGGTTTAAATGGTGGCAACAAAAAAAAAACCTGGTAGAGTTGTTGGCATTTTAGTGGTTTATCAGCAATGGTAGCAAAAAAGGGCGCAAAGGAAAGGAAATCAAACAAATGATATGGGGGAGGGGGGGTGGATATATTTGTTAGCTGCAGGTTTAGATATTTCATGCTTCAAAATGCTATTGGAAATCTTGGTTTTGTTTTTGCTTTGCTGTTGAACCAACTTACTGGACTGTTGTGTAAATTTCTGTGATTGATAGCCTGGCTGAAAAAGATAAATTCTGCACAAGGATTTGGATTTTTAAATCATACATACATACATACATAATTGGGCATTCCAAACCTTCCGTCAGGATTACGGCCTAGCTTCTTACACCACTTATGTGTTGTGTGTGTTAATTTTATACATGAGTGGCGGGACCTACAGTTTAAAACGACAGATTTTTGAGAAACTTTTTCATGGCAATTTTATTTTACTCTCAGAATTTTTGTCAATCTACTGAGAGGTAGCCGCTGAAGAAATATTTTTTCTTATTTCGTTTTGATGTTTAAACTGGGGTTTGAACCGTGACCTTATGTCTTATAAGCCAACACGTTACCTACTAGACTACGGCGACCTCTAAATCAAATTATGGATAAATGAACAAAGAAGGTTTTTGTTGTTTAAATTTCTAATTTTTTGAATTTCTATTCGCATCATCTGTTATACATTTCTTAACAAATTTGTCACAATAATTTTAAAGTGAAGGAAATAATTTTCTCTTCGCTTTCTAAACAAACTGCAACAAATTTTCTAAAATGCAATAAACCCAGCACCAACCATTATTGTGTTGGCCACTTTCCTTGAACTTTCTTAAGCAGCATCTGTTTTTCTGCCGTCATACACCCATAAACACCAAAGCATACTCTGTCCCCTACTGCTTGGAATAAACCATAGCTTAAGGAATAACAAAAGCAAAAATGAGAGCATCTTGTTGGAAATCATTACTTCATTTAAGTTTATTTAACAAAATAAATATGATTTTGGTACAAAAGATTTTTCATTATTTTGCCTTTCCTTCGTTTTTCTCTTTTATTTTCATTTTTCTTTTGCTGTTAAACAATTGTTATTATTTTATATAAAAAGTAACCAACTTAAATGGCATATATTTTCACAAAATAAGCAAGAAAAACATACATACATATAAAGCCAAGGGGGGATCCTTTCAGTCCATAAACAACAACAAGCATGACTAAGTGGAAACTATGAATTGTGGTCAGTCGACTTAACAACAATTTTAAAAATGAAATTTGAAAAAAGAACACAGAAGATCTCCTTTCGACTGAAAATGTTTAAAACAAATGTGTATAGAAGTGCTTCACTTAAGGCACTTTTTCTAGAAAATTTTATTTTAAATGAGAACATATTTGTAGAGATTTTTTACGTTTTAGTACTAAAGTACCAAACACGTGGGACAATAATGGTGAAAAACACTTTTTGAAGGGCCTTATTTTGCAAATGCTGAACTGACACACAAGCCTTATGAAAATTTAGGCTCATTGTAATACTCTTAAGGACATTAACTTACTTATTTAACTGGTCATAACAACTCTTCAGTCTGAATTACGACCAAACTTCTCTCACCTCTTATACAGAGATTTTCTTCAAATAGGTTAGGTTAGGTTAGAGGACGTGTACTTGTCAATTAAGACAGGTACAGTACCCGGAGGTCAAATTGACCCATTGTACAACGTCCTAGTTTCTCACACCACTTATGTTGTGTGTGTTAATTTTATACATGAGTGGTGGGACCTACAGTTTAAAGTAGACTCCGAACGACAGATTTTTGAGAAACTTTTCATGGCAATTTTATTTACTCTCAGAGTTTTTGCCAGAAATCTGCTGAGAGGCAGTGGTCGAAGAAATATTTTTTTTTTATTTTGTGTTGATGTCTGGCCTGGGGCTCGAGCCCTGGTTTTACGTCTAATAAGCCAACACACTACCTACTAGACTACGGCGGCTTCTTTTCTTCAAATAAAAACCCATGTATTTTAAGAATGCCTCAGAGGATTACCTCCTCCTGTATCACTGGAGTGAGGAAGGCTGCTCTTGATACTATGCTCTGCTTGACTGCGCTTGATTTGTATGTCAAGCAGTGTGCAGCGCGTTGTGCCATACGTCTGAGGGAATCGAAATCTGAACGTAGCATCGTCTTTCCTGAGGGGAGGTACGGACTTTCGGAAAAAGTCAGCAACTATATTGTGCCTAAGGCTATGTTCTTGGTTCTGGTTTGAATTCTCAAACCATCCAATATCCATTTATACTGGATAGGGCACTATGGAATGATAAAGTATTGAGAGGGGGGCAGAAAGGTATACCCATCTTCACAGATGGGTCGAAGTTAGGTGGAGGTACATATGCTGGCGTTTTCTGCACGGTACTCGGTCTTAAACTTCACTTAAGGTTAAACGATGACTGTAGCGTGTTTCAGGCAGAGATCTTCGCAATCTTGAAGGCTATCGAGGCCATAGTTGGTATGCCAATTTCGTTTTCAGAATCTTATATAATCTTCGTTGACAGTCAGACTGCCCTAAGAGCCATTGCGTCGATCTGGTACCAATCACGGAGTCGTTAAGGACTCTTGGACTAGAGCGAATACTTTTATGCTCGTTTCCGGATTCATAGCGGAATACTCGGTAATAAGACGGCGGATGCTCTCGCTAGGTTAAGTTCACTTTCTGGGGGGCGATGTGATATTTGTTCTTGATCCTACAATCTGCCACCACCACGGCCTCATCAATGGATGGGTCAGGGGAGAAGGGCAAAGGTGTTGGGGGAATATATCGGGTTGTTATCTTCCTAGGTGTCTATGGCCTGCTGTAGACAGTGTAAGAACAGGTTGACTACTGGGCTTGGATAAAGCCAGCTTAAGGCTAGTTATCGGGTTTATTAACCCTTTCATGCCCGAATATTTTGGGCCAGCGCTAATATTTTTTTAAGTGTTTGTTAGTCATGGCCTAAATATGAATAGATATTAAATTCAGAGTCCTACGTATTCTAGTTCTACACGTTTTTAACCAAGCTTTTTTGCAAAAAAAAATCTTTTTAAAAAATTAAAAATTACGGAATTAATGAACAAAAATGTACAATGTTGCCTATAGGCAACATCGGGCATGAAAGGGTTAAGAGGCACTGCGAGATTAGATCGCTGATAAGGATCTGGAACAGGTCGCAGCTGGACTATTGCAGGGTATGTTGCGATGAGGAGGAGTTGAACATTATCAAACACCTTCTCTGAAACTGTCTAGCCCTTAGTAGGTTGAGGTTGAACACACTTGGCAGGGGCTTCTTTTTTGAGGGTTTGAATTCTGTGTCGAAACATTCATTATTAGTTTGTGGTGGTTGAGAAGTGCCTAGGCTTCAATAGTGATAGAGCGTTTAGTCTGTGTAATTCCTTTGTTTCCTTATTCTTCCTTTCCTACTTCCTCTACTTTTTCCCCATCTCCCCTATTATATTCGACCCTTTAGGACATTGTACAGTGGGTCAACTGCACCTCCTGGTACTGTACTTGTCTCAATTGGCAAGTACACGTGGTCTAACATAAAACTAAACGTAAACCTTTAGAATGCTTCAAAAATCAATGCTTTTCAATTTTTCTGTCCCTATTTATACATCAAATGCACTTTTTATGGAGACAATAAAGTAATCGTACGGAAAATATTAAAAAAAAAATTTTTCCACATAGAAATGTACGGGACTTACAAACTCACACTCACCAGCCAATGGTCGGTCCAAAAACTAAAAAACAAACTCTACATGTAACATCCTTAAATTGTGGAAAACAGGATTTCGTTTGTAAAAGAATTCATATTTTTACTGCATTATCCTTTATGCACTTTTATCCTGTGCGTGTGTATTAAATGTGTGGCAATCAAAAAATATTTTTTATACGTATTGTAAGCACGTAAATTAATAGTGCAGCGTATTCATATTTTAAGCTTGATTTATAACAACAACAATCATAATCAAAAGAACAAGCAAAATATCCTTAAAAAATTGGATGTAAAATAAATATTGGGCAACCAATTGGAATTTGTAAGCACTTGACCACCAGAAGTCGTATGTAAAGTAAATTTGAACAGAAGGATTAAATGCCAGTCACAAGTAATTTTATTGCAAAAGCAATTTATTGTGCAGGTATTAAATATTTTGTAGAGTTTAAAACTTATTTAGTTATGTTTAACAATAGCTGGTTCGAACTTTACTGTTGCAGAACATAAGGAAATCGAAAGTCTCCCTTTACCACTATCTCCAGCATTTACTGTTTACTATTTACCTATGGTACGATATTATTGGAAATGGCTAAGGTTACCGCGATATAAGGTAGTGTTCTGGTTGCATTAGGTAGCGGACTCTTCTTGAAGGTTGAAATCAAAGTTGTGATACGTCAAATTAATATCCAACCCGGGGATCAAACATTTCCTATAGGAAGCTAACCCCAGTCCAAAACAAAGCTTACTTTTGCAGTAATTTTTAATTAATTTTGTTTTGGAGACTTCAGTCAAATTTTACAGAAAGTGAGTTGAATGAGTGAGTGACTTGTTGTCGTCGTAGTCTTGTAGGTAGTATGTTGGGATATTAGACGTCAAGCCTCGGTTCAAACACCAGACCAGACAACTCCAACCAAACGAAAATATGAAAAAATATTTCTTCGGCGACTTCCTCGCAATTTCTGGCAAAAACTCTGAGAGTAAATGAAAATTGCCATAAAAAGTTTCTCCAAAAGAAAAGTCTCTCATTCGGAGTCAACTTTAAACTGTAGCTCCCGCCACTCATGTATAAAATTAACACACACAACATGGGTGGTATGAGAACCTAGGTCGTAATCGTGACTGAAAGCTTGTAATGACCAATTATGTATGCATGAGTTAATGCAGGAGCCGGTCAATAACACATGAGGTAACATATTCTCCTTCTCAGACAGATAGCTCCTATACTAGGCATTTGAGGACTAGGCATGTCTATTTGCATTACTTCCTATAGAGCAGTGACCTGTAATAAACCAATGAATGGCCATGTGAAGAAGACAATTAGTTCTCTTCTTGTCAATACCAGTTTAGCAAAGCGTACCTTTATTTCATGTATTCATCTGCTGCCAACGAAACAGATTCTTTCTGTACAACGACCAGAGAATACCCAGAGTAACTGAGGCAAAGGGAACACCAGTGTTTTATAACAGTTCACAGATTCTGACCTCTATACCTGGCCTAGCTAGTTCTTTAACAATTCAATTCCGGACGATATCTTTTTATACTGGAACCCATATCGAACGATTCGAAATTCTTCTGAGAAATACTCGTCATTAATGGACGAGGAACAATGACGTTTGTTTGGAATTGGCTCTCCAAGTAAATAAGAAGATTTTCAAGGAATATACCAACATCCTACATGCAATGAGCTGCTTTCAACATAGTCCTGACCTTATCTGGAATAAAATCCAATGGTCCATATTCCTTAGTCTACCTTCAAATCATCAGACCAAAGATCATTAAAGCTGATTGCTTCCTGTGTTTTTTTTTTTTTGTTTTTCTATTTTATTTTCTTTCATTTTCTCATTTTCATTTCTCTATTAACGTTCTATTCTGTGTTGGCATAGAAATTTATTTTCTGTGGTTGTGGTTGACTTTCTTAAAGCCAATGAATAGAATTTCAATTCAATTTTATTTGTTATTGTAGTTGTTGTTGTTATTGTAGTTGCTGTTCGAATTGTTTTTGTTTTAGTCGTAGTTAAGATAATTTGAACAAATTCTCAGACCACAAAAGTAAATACAAGCACTGATGCAAACAAATGACACGACTACACTGTAGCGCTGGCAATGCTGATCCCACTGTTATGCCTTGCGAAGAGAATGGGAGAACAAAATCTACAGCACAGATGCTTATTTGTTTATTTGGTTTAGAGGGATACAATACAAGTGTAAGGGCATTTGATACATAAGATACACAAAAAGAAAAATAACGGTAAATAAGTTTCCTTTTTTTCTTTTAATGATGGAGTCACAAAGAAAGTCTTAAAGCATATGATAAGGCATGGGCGGTTCTCAGTGTGTTAACATCCAGCGGCAATACTGGCTAGATGGGTATTTGAGACAATAATCAGCAGACATTGACGTAGAGGACGACCATGTTTACTTTGGATGGATCATGTTGAGACGCCCTGCAATTGACGAGCGTGAAACTGATTGTAAGGGCTAATTAGCTAGGTAGGTTTGAGTGGCAACTTTGATACCAAAAGCCCGCTTGAGCATGCATAGCGGCCTTTTCTGACGCCACAATTAAACGCAGTCCCTGTACTGACCGAGTTCCTCTAAACTAGGAAAGAAGTTGGTCAGCGCAAGGGCTGCACTAAAGGCTAATTAAGTAAGTTGATGATTTAGCTAACACTCTACAAGACGCTCATTCTCCCCGTGCTCCTTGATGGTGCAGAAGCATGGACCTTATTAAGCACTGATGCAGCAGCCTTGAGAGAGAAAAAGTCCTACGTAAGATCTTCGGTCCAGTGCTAGTTGGCGATGATTACCGCATCCGATAGAATAGTGAGCTGTACGAGCTCTTCATCGACATAGACGTTGCGCAGCGTATTAACATCCAGCGGCTGCGCTGGCTCGGCCATGTCGTTCGAATGGAGGAGGATGCTCTGGCGCGACGGGAATTTGATGCGGAGATCTGCGGAAGTCGGCGAAGAGGACGACCTTGTATCCGTTGGAAGAACCAAATCGAGGAAGCCCTGTCATCGATTGGTAGTGCCAACTAGCGTAAGCACGCAAGAAGCAGAGGCGCCTGGAAGGATTTGTTGCGACAGGCCGAAATCCCTCAATGAGTTGTTGATGGCCAATTAAGTAAGTAAGTAATGATTAAGCTGTTGATACTGAAACCTAGATAGTCAAGTGGGTCATTGCGTTTTTCGCCTGAACAAAAGAATATATCTGATCTTTGATTAATTCTTCAAAGGCTGATAAAAGCCCTCCAAAAGCAATTGTATTGTAGACTTTTCTGCGCTAAGGTCTGCACAATTTTCAAAGAAAAATAAATATTTCGGCACCAGTATGAACATTTCATAGAAGTCGAGTTTAAAAAAAAAGATAGCAGACACCGTTCCATAGTTTACTGTACTCCATCTCTATAGCCTAGAGACTAGTAACAGGATTAAGTACAACAGCTTTGTCTGAGGTAGGCCTGCGCAATCCCTGCCTTTGTCTTAGTTATGCAGCTTACGAAATCTAAATTCATACTTTTTGGCTCCGTAATTAATACTCATACTTTTCGCGAGAATTCCATTTAACACGCCATAATCTACAATCAGAAGTCGCCGTAGTCTAGTAGGTAGTGTGTTGGCTTATTAGACGTAAGGTCACGGTTAACGAAAATATGAAAAAATATCTCTTCGGCGACTTCCTCTCAGCAGATTTCTGGGAAAAACTGTGAGAGCAAATAAAATTGCCATGAAAAAGTTTCTCAAAAACCTGTCCTTCGGAGTCGACTTTAAACTGTAGGTCCCGCTACTCATGTATAAAATTAACACACACAACATAAGTGCTGTGAGAAACTAGGTCCATAATCCTGACTGAAGGATTGTAGTGACCAATTATTTATGTATGTATGTATGTAATCTACAATCATTTAAGAGTACCAAAAAAGGAAAATTTTTCAAAGGAAAGTGGTCCTGGAATACACACGATAAGTACGCTTGTAATTTCCTTTTTTAAGCTTAATCTTCTTCTTAACTTTCTTTCTTTTTCTCTCAGTGTTTTGCTTATAATTTTATTTAATTTAATAAGACTGCCTTTAATCTTCTCTCACTCTCTCTCTCTCTCTCTCTCTCTTCGTGCTCAGCATGAACCATTTTAAGGAGCAGTAACAGTAGAGTACGAGTACAATTTAAAAAATTGGCGGTTTCCATGTAGTATTTTACACGTGTCGCTCAACTACACAGTTTATTGTGTTGTCTCTGTTAGCAATTCTTTACATTTTCAAGCATTATTTGCTTTCCATGTTGCAGCTTTAACTGGAATTCTATCCACAGTTGTCTACTAAACAACAACAAGGCACTATAACGTAGCCACGTAGCTGTGTGTGCGCTATGCATAGAATACCCTCAACTAAATAGCGTTGAGGTTGAATTGTTAATGTTTTGATGGTGGTTGGTCTGTATCATACTATGCAACATAGTACTTGTACTTGCAAGAGCCACTGTTTAGAATACACCTACACAAATGCACATGCTGGCACTCCTTTGAAGCCATCCATTATCATTCGAACAAATTTGCTGTGTTGTATTGTAATGAATGCACTGTAGTAGAGTAGAGTAGAGCTGAAGTAGATCTTATTTAGATAATAAACGAAAAACTACAATAAATATCTGCATTCTCTCTATTCCTGATGTTGCTTTAGCCACTTCAGTTAAAGCTTTCTTTGTTTTAAAAACTAATGAAACGAAATATACTAACTCCTGTACTCTAGCAATGCTTATAAACAATTTCCAATGAAGGAAACTACCAGAAACAAACAAAAAAAAAATGTGGGGTTTCAAGTGGTCGTTGTAGCACTTAGTGAAAATGCTTAAAATTGTTTAAAGCACTTTAAAACAAGTACTGAATTTTAAACTGAACAATAGATTAAAAGAAAGAATGAAATAAAGAGTAATAAAGAAACGAAATAAAATTATAGAAAATGGGAAAATATAAACGGAAGTACTGGACTGGACTGGTGTGAATATAATTTATCTGGAACATGAAATTTATACCCACAACGCTAGCAATGTATCGGACAAGCAATAAGCATAACAACAACCGAATCCAATAAGCAATTATAACAACAACAACAACAATAACAGCAACAATAAATTTAAAACCGCATAAAATAATAGAGAATCCAAATGGAACAACAAAAAAAGATGATAAATAAATTCAAAAAAATTAATGCAGAAATCTGAAACTTAATTCATGATTTATACGCAGGCAACACTTTGTAGTCCAACAGTAAATATAAAACATTAGAAAACGAAAAATTCTACCATGGGTCTTGTTAGAATGAAAAATACACGTATGTACATACATAACATATGTACATAATTGGTCATTACAGCCCTTCAGTCGGGATTACGACCTAGTTTCTCACACCGCTGATGTTGTGTGTGTAAATTTTTATACATGAGTGTTGGGGCCTACAGTTTAAAGTCGATTCCGAACGACAGATTTTTTAAGAAACTTTCCATGGCAATTTTATTTTACTCTCAGAATTTTTTGCCACGGGACTGCTGAGAGGAAGTAGCCGAAAGAAATATTTTTTCTCATATCTGACCTGGGGTTTGAACCGAGGCCTCATGTCTAATAAGCCAACACACTACATACTAGTCTACGGCGACGATTAAAAAATAGTATTTTTCTTTAATCGAATATATCGTTTCGTCGCTCGCCTTCAATTTGATTTTGAATCTGCTTAGTACAGTTTTGCTCAAAATGAACTTCACAGTCTTTGGGTCTACCTCGTCCTTTAGCCAGGATTACAACCTAGTTTCTCACACCGCTGATGTTGTGTGTGTTAATCTTATAAATAAGTGGTGGGGCCTACTCTACTCTACAAGACGCTCATCATACCCGTGCTTATTTATGACGCAGGGGCATGGACCCTATTAAGCACCGATGCAGCAGCCTTGAGAGTATTCGAGAGAAAAGTACTGCGTAAGATCTTCGGTCCAGTACGAGTTGGCGATGATTTCCGCATCCGATCCAACAGTGAGCTGTATGAGCTCCTCAACGACATAGACGTTGTGCAGCGTATTAATATCCAGCGGCTGCGCTGGCTCGGCCATGTCGTTCGAATGGAGGAGGATGCTCTGGCGAGACGGGTATTTGATGCGGTAATCTGCGGAAGTCGGCGAAGAGGACGACCTTGTATCCGTTGGAAGGACCAAATCGAGGAAGCCCTGTCATCGATTGGTGTGACCAACTGGCGTAGGTGCGCACGAAGCAGAGGCGCCTGGAAGGATGTGTTGCGGGAGGCTGAAATCAGTTAATCTGGTTGTTGTGGCCAATTAAGTAAGTAAGTGGTGGGGCCTACAGTTTAAAGTCGATTCAGAACGACAGATTTTTTTTAAAAATTTTCCATGGAAATTTAATTTTGCTCTCAGAGTTTTGTGCCAGAAGACTGGTGAGAGGAAGTAGCCGAAAGAAATATATTTTCATGTTTCGTTTTGTTCACGATGTCTGACCCGGGGTTTTCACCACGGCCTTGGGTACAATAAACCAATGCACTACCTACTAGACTACGACGACTTTTACACATATTTTTTAAGAATATATTTATCACTCGTCCCATTGTGCTGTCTGCTGAACTGCTATTACGTATGGAGTATTTTAATTCAATAGAATTTCGAAAACAATTGTTCTCTATTTCTCTCTCTCTGAATTTGTTCCTCTTCCCAATCTGTAGTCTATGGCAGAGGTCGGCACAAAGAGAACATGATTAAAATGTGACTGTAGTTGTGCGAAGCATGTGTATAACCCAGTTAGTAATATTTTCAAGTGCGTACTTATTAATCTCAAAATGTGTACATATATGTATGTAGTGGAAAATATAGAAAATATGTACAGCACCAAATTCCTAAAGATTGCATATTTAACTTGACAAATATTCTTTCAAAAATGAAAGATCATTTCTCATTGTTATTAGTGAATCTTATTGAATATTAGTCAAGCCTACCGTATTATTTCTTTGGGTGTATAGTTGACGATGATGAAAAAAAGCAACATGAACCTTCTTCTTTAGAAGCTGACAAGCAACTGAAAGCATTTTTACTATCCTTTTTACTAACTTGGTTAATATTCGTTGTCCTATGTGTGTAAAAAACCGAAGATATTCGACCTCCAGAGGCTATTGGTGCCGACCTCTGCTCCATGTACACATTTTCTGATTTTAAATGGAAATTCTACACAAACACTTTACGTTTGTAATGTAGCATGTGTGTATGTAGTGTGCTTGAGCGTATACATTTTAATTGTTAAGCTTGACTAGCCTATGTACTGGCCCATGTCAATTGTTTAAATCCAAACCATTTGTAAAATTCATTCATTCATACCGTACTAGAGCCACAAAACATTGTTGCCTCGAATAATTCATAATCCTATGGTACAACTAAATGATCACACAACAATATACAACAACCATAACAACAAATCGTTGGAAGCTGTATTTTTTGTTGTTGCTATAGTAATGATGTTGAAAAAAGTGCAGAATCAACAAATCGGCATTCAATTAAAGGAAAGCAAATTAAAGGCAAAAAACAAAAGAAAAAAACACACACACATAAAAAGAATAACAATTACTTGTTGTTGTTGTTTTTTTTTGCATTGCTTCTGTTGTTGTTTTATTATATGCTACCTTCTGTAAGCAAATAAGTGTTGACTGTTAAACAGAGGCTTTATTTGCCTGGCGGCTGGAGTAGGAAGTACAAAAACAAACAACCATTGATCCGCTTTAAATGGGTCGTTATGCACGGTGGTGGTGGTGTTGAACTTTGTTGAACAGTCTCTGAACGTATGGTAAAGTGTGTGTTAGAACAAATGTTACCTTAAATTGAAAAAGTTTAACAAGTTTCGGAAGAAAATATTAAATTTTGTCATGTGTTGGTGCAAAACAAAAAAAAATTGAATAAAAATAAACAAAAGAAAATTAAATTAAATTAAGCTGTAATAATGAAGAAAATAAAACCAATAAAACTCTTCATAAAATCACAGGAATGAAGAAATTTCGTTTACATAACATTTAGTCATGCTGCTGTTGTTATATTTGCCATGGCAATAATCTCAGATTGTAAAAGTATCTGTAAGTATATATGTGTGTGTGTGTTTATTTTAATGAACTGGAAAATTATTTTTTCAAAAACATTGCTGAACTGTTGCCACGTTTTTCTCAAGGAGCAGAGCATAAAAAACTTTAATATGATGGAATATTTTGTAAATTTTAAAAAGGCTGATGACATACTTTCAGTTTGAAATGAAGGAAAATGAGGGAATTTAATGACATTTTCCGCCAATTATTAAAGCATTTGCGATAATGTTTTAAAGTGTGTTAAGCACGTATTTGTTAACGTTTTATAAGTTCGACAACATCATTAGAAAATATGTACGGCATTTACATAATTTAGTATCCTAAAGGAAGGAATTTAATAACGTAGGAAAAGGTAGAAATAATCTTTCTATTAACTTCACAGATTACCTAAATGTGTTCAACTATACGAAAATGTAAAAATCTAGATATGGCGTATTGCTTTTACATCCTTTAATATTGAAATTATAAACAAAACCTACAAAAACAAAAACAATGAACTTGTTTACAAATTAAAGCACTGCGTAATATAACAGCAAACACCAGCCTTAAAAAAATTAAACAAAAATGTCCTAAAAAACACCAGCATAAAAAATGGTAAACAAGTAAACAAAAATGCAACAACAAACGCTACAAGAATAAATGTAAACAAAATACACAAACAATACTACAAGAATAAATGTAAACAACGATGTTTACACTTATAGAGATTTCGAGAAGGCGAAGTCAAGAATACTCGCCTTCAAGAACATTCATCAGAATGTTTTCCCTGTCATATAAAAGGCAAGGCAAACCAGGCAACTGAGTGAATAAAAGTTGAGTCAATTTTGTGTGAAGACGCGGTGTGTTTGAAGAGAGTAATCGTGGTTTGAAGATCTCCGTTACCAAGATCAATCGAACAGTTGTCTAGTAATTGTTATTGTTTATGGAATGGGTGTAAGCAGACGCATAACAAACAAAGCAAGTGTTGTTGTTTACATCAAGTTGTGAACAGTGGCACACAGAATTGTGCGAATAATAAAGAATTTTAATTAAAACTAAACATTTTAAACGTTTTTAGAAGGTAAAAACGTAACAATATATAACGATTGGTAGCCTGCACTTGTCTGGTTCATTCAGACGCTATTAGGACTATTATGATATACTTCTTCTCATGTTCATAATACCTATTTTGTGAGAAACCAGTACCTGTTAGATTAGTGATATTGTGTACATAATTCGAAGTTATATTTAACGCCGTAATCCAGAGTAAAGGGTTGTTGTGGTCGAATACTGTATACAAGTAACAGCCATGTTTTTATTTAATTTTCAGAGTGTTTGTCAAAAATCTGTCATTCAGAGTCGACTTTAAACAGTACGTGAGAAAAAAGGATTACGACCTACCTTACTGAAGGGTTGTAATGACTAATTATGTATGTATGTATGTGTTTGCAAGAAATCAACTGAGAGAATGTCACCAAAAGAAACATTTTTTCATATTTCGTTTCTGTTCGCGATGTCTGATCTGGGGCGAATCTGTATTGGCGGCCGCTAGGTAAGGAAATCATACTTTTTTTTGAAACCAACTCCTCTTTAAAATTCAATGCCATACAGTTGAATCCTTTGTTTGGTAGGTCTCGATCTCGATCAAATCGAAATATGAAAAAATATAACTTCGGCGATTTCCTCGAAGCAGATTTCTGGCAAAAACTATGAGAGCAAATAAAAATTTGCCGTGAAAAGTTTCTCAAAAAAATCTGTTGTTCGGAGCCGACTTTAAACTGTCAACCCATCCTTCATTAACCCTTTCATGCCCGATGTTGCCTATAGGCAACATTGTACATTTTTGTCCATAAATTCCGTAATGTTTAATTTTTTTAAAAGATTTTTTTTTTTTTTGCAAACAAGCTTGGTTAAAAACGTGTAAAACCAGAATACGTAGACACATGTCCTTAGAAAAATTTTAGCTCTGGCCCAAAAAATTCGGGCATGAAAGGGTTAATAAAATTTAATACATTTTTATGAAAACATCGGTAAAAAGTATTCCTGCATTTACCTTTCAAATAAAAATTTATACTCTTGCCTGGCCATAAAGCACTTTTGGATGTCTCAAATGGCTTACGCCCTTGCTTACCAAGAGTTTAATTAAATGAAATAAAAATTTGAAATAAACTATATAAGTAAGTATGTACTCTACTTACACAATTAAATTCAATTTTGTTTGAAAATTAAATTAAAATTTCAATAAATGTCTTACTTGCCTTTGCCATTTAACATTTGTCTACGTTTTATTATTATTTTATGAGTGCTTAAATATTTGCAAGCTGATGTGTTTACTAAACAAATGCAAAATTTTCAGAATTCAATACTTGTATACGTACATCTTTACGAATGTAAATAAAATGAAATTTATTTCAAAGAAAACAAATCTTATAAATGCAATTTAAATAGTTTCCAATAAATTTTCAATTTAATTTCAATATTACTTTACCTTGCTTACTCTGGTCATCCTCCACTCCCTGTTTTTCTATTGAAGTTGCATTGTGTACATTTGCATTTCATTTGCCATAATTTTATGGCTTAATTGTGGCAGTTTACTTTGGCTTTTTCGTTTTAATTTAAATGACCATTAAGTTTTATGGCCATAATCTCTCTGCAATTATTATTTGTTATTATGATTGTATTTTAAATTTCGAATGGAAACTTAAATAACCTGACGATGGCAATAGGGTAACAGCTTAAAGAGATGTTAAACGTAGAATCAGACTGCTTTGCTATACAAAAGAAAATTAAAGAAAAATATTCTCATTAGAAATAACTCAAGCAATTTAAAACAAAGGCAAAATTATAAATATGTATACATTATATAACATTTTAAAAAGTCACTCTCATTCTTAGTTGTCCTTGATTCCCTTTTATTTCACCTTAAGTCCGTAATGTCACCGTAGTCTAAAAGGTGGCTTATTAGACGCGAGGCCGCGGTTCAAACCCCAGCTTAGTCATCGAACAAAAACGAAATATGAAAAAAATATTTCTTACGGCGACTTCCTCTCAACAGATTACTAACAAAAATACTTAGAAAATAAAATAGATTTGCCATGAAAGGAGAAAGAGAGGCTTACTTACGCACATGCTTCTCACAACTACAGTCACATTTTAATGATGTTCTCTTTGTGCCGACCTCTGCCATAGAGTACAGATTGGGAAGAGAAACAAATTCAGAGAGAGAGAGAAAAATAGAGAACAATTGTAATTGCATGATGAACTTCAGACCAATTGGTCGAGTGATAAATAAATTCTTAAAAAAATGTGTAAAACTCGTCGTAATATAGTAGGTAGTGCGTTGATTTATTAGACGCAAGGCCTTGGTTAAAAACAAAGGTCAGTTCATGGACGATAGCACAATTGGTCGAGTGATAAACAAATTCTTAAAAAATATGTAGAAGTCGTCGTAGTCTAGTAGGTAGTGTGTTGGCTTATTAGACGTAAAGCTAGGGTTCAAACCCCAGGTCAGACATCTTACAAAACGACCTACATTTCTCTGGCGACTTGCTCTCAGCAGGTTTCTGATAAAGAAAAAAACTTAGAAAATAAAATTGATTTGCCATGAAAGAGTTTCTCAAAAATCTGTCGTTCAGAGTCGACTGTAGCACCCGCCTGGGACTAAAGGGTTGTAATGATCAATTAAGTAAGTAAAGGAAACTACCTACAACAGTCTTCACTGGTCTCTGGCTTAAAACCTTCTTACCTTATATTTTTTTATCTTTTTGGAAAACATTCTTAAGTACATATTAATCACAAAGAAAACCCTTCTCTGACTTCTAAATTACACTCCATTTTAAAATACCATCTTTTCCATTAACAGAATATTAGATACGTTCACATATGCAATCATTTTATAGAAGAATTTAATATTGAACAGGTGAATATTGGTTTGGGAAATGAAATATTTTCTGATTTTTGTTTTTACATTTCGAATATCGCTTAAAAATGGTTTTCTCTGTTTGATGAAAAAAAAGAATTAGAATTACGAATGTTTTTAGTGTTGAAGGGCTATGTTTGAGCATCTACTCATGCTAGTATTTTTCTTTTGCTTATAAAATGTCCCATGCATCAAGCAACTCCATAATCTTACATACAGTGGTGGAAAAAATAATAGAAACGCATTAAAAAAAGGCTGAAAAACATCCCCATATCATTAGTGACCTGCCACCATGTTTTACTGTCTTTTTTGTGTATTTTGGATCAAACTCTTTATTGGCAGGACGACGTACAAAACATTTTCCATCCGATGGAACATGTTGTTCCAATTTTTGCGACTTTGGTGTAGTCTGGCAAATTGTAACATTTTTTGTATATTTTTTTTTATTTAAAAGAGGTACTGACCTTGGACTTCGAGCCATAAGTCCAGCCTCTTGGAGCCTGTTTCTTATAGTACGGCTTGTTACTGGAACATCTAGTATATCTTTAAGCCCATTAGATGGCTCAAAATGGTTTTTTTTTGGATTAAGTTCTAAAATTTGATCAAAACGCGTGGACGTTTTCCTCCTTCTTCCTCTAGTTTCGATATTTTTTGTATAGTGAATCACGTTAAATACTTTATGTTTAGAACACTTCATTATTTTGGCTATGTATCCAATTGATAAGCCATCAGATTTTAACTTAAGGATAACATTTCTTTCAACATCAGTGGTATGAACATCTCGACCCATTTTTTAAAAGATTTAAAACATCCACTTAACTCGAAAATTTTGCAAAAACAAATTATTTTAACTTAATTTTTACCAATTCTAAATATTTCATGTAAAAAGTTTATTTATTTTAAAGTTAAACACGGTTTTAGAAAAGCGTTTCTATTATTTTTTCCAGCTATATTACGTGTTTTTTTACTTTTTCCTGAAAACTAATAAATTAAAAGAGAAGAAAGCAAATAATAAAATCCCGTTACATTAGCAAGAATTTGACAGTGATTTTCAACAATAAATGTTTATTACGAAAAAGTATACAATATTTTAATGATGAACTAGTAATCGTTTCTATTATTTTTTCCAACACTGTAATTACATAATTGTTCATTACAACCCTTCAGTTAGGATTACGACCTAGCTTCTTACACCACTTACGATCTACAGTTTAAAGTCGACTCTGAACGACTGAATTATTGAGAAACTTTTCATGAAAATTTTATTTTACACTCAAAGTTTTTGCCTGAAATCTGCTTTTCAGCAGATTGCCGGAAAAATATTTTTTTGTATTTCGTTTTGTTGGAGATGTCTGACCATGTTCTTCCAATTTCATTTCCAAAACACAGTAAGTTTATAATTCACTGTTAAAGAAATTACTTTTCTATTAACCCAAGATTTTTCTCCCTTTTATTTGATTACAAATATTCGTAGCATTAAACAAAGCAGACTTAAACTATGAACATGCATACATATGCACGTACGAACATTAAAAGCAATTGTTTTGTAATTATAGATTTCTAATTGAGCTGTTTATTAAAATATACTACACACCACTGCACTGTTACAAGCATCACATCATGCACCCTTACAAGCACGAGCTCCAATACACATACAACCACTTACATATTAACACCCATAAACACACTTGTAGCGACATATTGCTCTCTTATACACCTAATGGTTGCATTCAAACGACATTAAAAAAGGGGGCTTGAATAGCAACGGCACATAAATACAATTAAAAAAACGTACGTGAGAAAGAGACAGAGAACTAACGGCCAGATAGTCTCTTTGATACTGAATTTATAGAAAACAAGTGGATTTAAATTATTAACGACAGGCAAGATAAAGTCAATTTAACAAACGTTCATAACATTCCTTTGATAGTTTTTAATTCGTTCATACCATTCAAACGTTTTTTTCGTTCTCCCCTTTTATTTATTTATTAAAAAGCATTTCAATTCTTTTATTTTTTCGTTCTTTCTTTGTAGATTTTCATTTTTGCCTGCATTTTCCCATTCAGTTTTCATATTTCTTTTATTATTTCTTTACATTTTTATCACAGTATTGTTACCAATATTGCTGCTGTTGCTGTTTCGTATTCGTATTGATATTGCCGTTGTCACTGTAGTGACAATATTTAAACTGTCTACAGCTAAAAATGAAGCAATAAATATAACAACAACTACAACAGCAATTGTCAAAACCCTTACTGTTCACAATCATTTAAAAAAAACGCAATTTTTACTTGCTCTCTCTGGTAGATGGTGCCTGGTGTAATGCCTTCTGTATCTATGTGCTGTGTGCTGTTCAATAAAAAGTTCTTGAAAGTTCATTTCTTTTCATTTCATGCTGTCTGTACGTGTTGAGACGAAAAACAGAAAAAATTGTAAAGGAAAACAGCAGCAACAAAAACAGTAAAACGTTAATCTGTAACCAGTATCGGCGGCATCTGCATCTGTAAACGATGTTTCTTTCATTGCCAGATAATATTGATTTAAACTTATAAGAGTTCATTTGTTTACTCGTTTATTTTTTTATTATCTTTCTCTGTCTTTTTTCGTTTTCTCTCTCTTAATCTATCTATATTTCTATCCCTTTCTCTCACTCTGTATACCTCTTTTTTTTGTATTTTCTGCGTTCAATGTTTATTTTGTCCACAAACTGTTGGGCAATTAGTTAAGGCTTGGATTTGGTAACATCAGTGGTTGTAATGGAAAATAGAATTTAAGAGAGAGACTTTTAAAGGCAGATATGCTTAAGCAAGGCATGGAAGGCTAGATATATAAGGACAGTTATGGTTTAACTGTAGGAAACAGGCCATATTATAAATTTTGAAAATTATTTTACTTCAAGCAGCATTACAAATTGAAGATTCCATACATAAAAATATTCTATGAGAGTTTTCTCATTGCTTGACTCAAAACAAAAAGTTGCCGTGACCTGGTGGGTAGTGTGTTGGCTTATTAGACGTGAGGCCTCGGTTCAAACCCCGGCTTAGACATCTCCAACTAAACGAAAAATGAAAAAATATTTCTCTAGGCGACTTTCTCTCAGTAGATTTTTGGCAAAAACCAAGAAAAGCTTCTCAAAAATCTGTCATTCGGAGTCGACTTTAAACTGTGGGTCCCGCACACAACATAAGTGAGGTGAGAAACTGGGTCGTAACCCTGACTAAAGGGTTGTAATGACCAATTATGTATGTATGTATGATTCAGAACAATTTAAAAAATACTTCAAAAGCTATCACCAATAAAGAGAAAATTCGCAATTTTCTTTAGCCTTTCCTTCACAAAAGAGGTTTTCTCCAAGCCAGATGTCTCGTCTTGGAGACCCAACATGAATATATTCGTAGAATTGTCTGAAACCATTTGAACAAATTTAAAATACTAATGAAGTTCAATGTATGGGTTCCAAACGAGTTAATACCAAAAGAATTGAAAGAACTCGATTGTTTTCTAAAACTTGAGCCGATAAAATTTTTTATAGAACTTGAAAAAAACCAATTCTTTAAGCCGAATCATATTGTTACGTTTTTATCTTTTAAAAACATTTAAAATATCAGCTCGTAGATTGCAAATAAAATTAAAATAAATTTGTGTTTAGTTTTAATTAAAATTCTGTATTATTCGCACAGTTCTGTGTGCCAATGTTTACAACTTGATGTAAACAACAACATTTGCTTTGTTTGTTATTTCTCTTTGCACTCTTTTCCGTAAACAATAACAAATACGAGTCAATTCTTCGACAGATCGTTGTAAAGGAGACCTTCAAACCACGATTAGTCTCTTCAAAGACACCGCGTCTTCACAGAAGACTGATTGAACTTTCACTGACTCCGCTGCCTGCTTTGCCTTGCCTTTTATATGGCAATGTAAACAGTCTGATGAATGTTCGTGAAGGCGAATGTTCGAGGCTTCGCCTTTTCGAAATCTGTATAAATGTAAACATCGTTGTACAGTATCTAGATTTTTCATTTTCGTAACAATTTCTTAGCACTGGCCCTGAATCAGTGATCATAAACTCTGGCGGCCTTATTAATGAACCTTTTCAGTGTTTCCCCCTTAACAAAGACAACAGATAATATCATGGACGTCGAACTTATAAACAAAAACAATTTCAACTCCTTTATTACACCACGCAAGGCTTATCAAATTCGTTTCAACCACATTAAATTCACTACAATTTCTTTCCGCCTTATGATGATACTCTGTGTAGGTGTAAATGGGCAGTCGTGTAAGGGCGTAAAATGCTGTTTCAAATGGTATTTAATCATTGAAGTCACAGCACAAAAATAAAAAAGACTGGACTAGAAGAAGACGAATCGGAAATGACACCGGACAGTTAAATAACATTAAATATTCATTTAAAATAACAGCACGTTTAGACGAAAATCAACAAGAAAAAAAAAAAGAAAAGAAAAGCACGTCAAAAAAAAAGGAAAAACGAATAAGAAAAACACATGCTAACAAATTGACGAGAAAATTTAATTTTTATTTCGTATCCTTTTTTTCTTTGGCTATTTTGCAGACGCCAAGTTTTTATTAAAAAGAAAGAAAAGAGAGCACCAAGAGGTGTTGTAAAGATAGTTAATAGAGGCATTAATCTATGCCGGTTGTTGCCATATTCAAGATGAACTTGGAAACTTATGGAAGCCACAAAGGATTTCCTAATACTGCCCTGATATATTGATAATACAGCTGGTATGCAAAATATGTTAACATGCTTGAACATCATGTTACCGTTCATGCTCAAGACGTGACCGCTTTTACTAATAAAGAAACAATAAAATAATTCCAATAAAAGATAAAGAATTACTTACTCAATTGGTTCTTATAACCTTTTAGTTAGGATTCCAATCTAGCCTTTCACACCACCCGTGTTGAGTGTATTAGTATTGTCACCAAAATGAAAAATCTAGATACTGGTGTTTTGTTTTTACAACGCTTAACATTAAAATTATAAACAAATATAAAAAAACAAATATCAGAATAAAATATGGTAAACAAAAATACAACAACACATACTACAAAAATAAATGTAAACGAAATACATACAAACATACATAATTGGCCATTACAACCCTTCAGTCAGGATTACGGCCTAGCTTCTCACACCACTCATGTTGTGTGCGTTAATTTTATACGTGAGTGGCGGGACCTACAGTTTAACGTCGACTCCGAACGACAGAATTTTGAGAAACTTTTTCATGGCAGTTTATTTTACTCTCAGAGTTTTTGCCAGAAATCTGCTGAGAGGAAGTCGCCGAAGAAATATTTTTTTTCATATTTCATTTTTGATGTCTGACCTGGGATACGAACCCGGGCTTTACGAATAGTAAGCCAACACACTACCTACTACACCACGGCGACTTCAAATACACAAACAACGAAATACACAAACAACAATAATGAAACAACGATCTTTACATTTATAGACACTTCGAGAAGGCGAAACCACGATCATTCGCCTTCAAGAACATTCATCAGTGTGAAGTTCAGTCAGTTTGTTGTGAAGACGTGGTTTGAACATCTCCGTTACAAAGATCTGTCGAATAATTGTCTAGTAATTGTTATTGTTTATGCAAAGGATATAAACAAAGGAGTAACAAAGAAAAGCAATTGTTGTTGTTTACATCAAGTTGTGAACATTGGCACACAGAATTGTGCGAATAATAAAGAATTTTAATTAAAATTAAATACCAATTTATTTTCATTTTATTCGCAATCCACGAGCTCATATTTTAAACGCTTTTAAAACGTAACAGCATTATCCGTTAGTGGCAGGACCTACAGTTAAAAGTCGATTCCGATTGAGCCAACACATTAACCACTAGTCTACGGCTACTACAAGGTCGGTGATGTTTCTTACTTGTTGACCTGCAACCGGCAACGCCAGTTTGCACAATGCCAACTAGAAAGCAAGCTGAAGGTGGGCTTTACATGTCAATATTAAGATTGACACTCAAATATTAAGACACATTCTTATACATCTAACCATACATACATACATATGTACATACAAAATATATGTATATGTGTCGTTATATTGATTTCTCGCACGTATTCTGTGTATGCCTTAGTATTAGTTTTTCCATAGCACATGTATGGGCATGTTACTGAAAAGCTTGGTATGTGTGTAGGCGTAAAGTCATTGAAATAAATTTTATTAAATTGAGCCATTAAAGGCTTGTCCATTGGCCATTAGACAATATTTGTTTGTCATTATTTTATTTTTCTTTCTTTCATTCTTTCTTTCTTTCTTTATTGCCTTAAATAGCCAATTTTTGTTTTTAAGTGGATAATAAGTATCAGAAGACAGAGAAAAAAATAAAAAATTCATTTCAATTTAAGTATTTAAATCACTTGGAGCCACGTGTTTTCCCTGTATTAAAGATCTTTCTTAGAAATTTAAAAAAAAGAAACAAAAATGTTTTTAAATCGTCGTTCAGAGAGGTTACGTAATTGGATATTATTTTGTAAATTAATACTGCTTATTTTGCGCATATTATTGCCAAAAAAGCTAGGCAACGAATTCCAAGAAAGATAAGAAAAATATGAGGCTTAGAAAGCATTGAGTTTATTTTGCCAGTTCATAAGACAAAGAATTTCAAGGAATTTAACTCATTTAATGAAATGTTTTCAAGCAATTGCTCTTGAGTAAATTATAAACATCAGATTAGGGAATAAAAAAATATTAGAAATTGATTTAATTACAACGATAAAATGATATTTAGTAAGGCAACACAATTTACAATAGATTACATACACTCAATCACAAATAATTCCCATCGTTCTTCAATACACGTGCGTCTCTTTTCATGTTAGCAGGTTGCTAATGCTGTGGTAATTCCTAAAATGGCTGACTCTTATAACTCTGGCAATATAAGCACTGCGCTTTCATGGTTAGGCATTTCATAATGAAAAATATTGAAACGAACATTCAACAGGATTTTCGTAGACTTAAATATATCCTAAGTTAGGGCTGTAGACATTTTATTACATATACTGTAACACCTTCGCCAACATAGGGGGTCCATTGTGATACCACTGTTTTCCGCAACCCACACTGCCAATATCAATGCATGTCCGTTCATTCAGATTCTCCATACAGTAGGCACCAGAAATCAGCAATGAGTCTTCAAAAAGATGAGTAGAATCGGATCATACTCATAATTTGTGATATTTATACGTATTCATACTTATTTTAATAACGTGGAACCTCTACTCAGATTCAAAGTTGGAAGTACTCATCATATTCATACTTTACAACACGTATGATGTTATTGATTACGACTCTGCATAACTCAACATATACACGAAGCACAAAATAAGTATGATTCGCATGCAAACACTAAAATACTCACTAATGGTTGTGTGTTTGCTCTGCTGGCTGATCTGTCTTTTTTGCTCATGTGTCATTTTTCTTTTGTTGTAAATGCAACAACAGTTAAGACTGGAAATTTTAATGAATTATTTGAGTCACTCGAGTCATTTATAAGTATTATAAGTATTTTTCTAAAGTTATGATTCTAAATGAGTAGGCTTATGAATCAAACATATTTCGAATAGTATGAGTTTGATGTCAACGTTGTACTCATGCTCATAGCAACCTATACTTATAAATCAACGTAGCAATCATACTCACTGAATCAGAGTTGATAAATTTTAATATTATTGACTCACTTATATCCAATATTTCATGAGTGCTTATGAGTAGCGAAAAAAGGAATCATTGTTGACCTTTGGTAGGCACCAGTGTACATAGTGTACAATGTAGATAAAGAACACTGCTCCCCATCACTGCTGCTTCCACAGAAACCATTCGTAATGTGACCATGACTAATGAGCCTAGCATGGGTGCTGATAATGCAATGCCCCATACTAATCCCAAAAACCATACTGAGCTGGATTCTTTAAAGTTTAAGTAGAGTTGGCGTACACTCTATAAGCAGTCTTGGCCAGATTTTCTGAACCGTTCTGCCCGTGTCCGAAGCCGGCTATCTATTGTTGAGGGTGTCTACGATAGCATTGTCAATTATAAGCTCCAAAATTTTTAAAAAGATTTCCAAAGTCAAAAATTCATCGATGGTTATGCTCCGCCTGGACAGTTCAGCTACTCTGCAGCTACCTAGAGTTACGATATGTACATCATATCGATCTACTATCACATACACACATAATTGGTCATTGCAACCCTTCAGTCAGGATTACGACCTAGTTTCTCACACCACTTATGTTATGTGTGTTAATTTTATACATGAGTGGTGGGACCTACAGTTTAAAGTCGACTCTGAACGACAAATATTTGAGAAACTTTTCATGGCAATTTTATTTCCTCTCAAAGTTTTTGCCAGAAATCTGCTGAGAGGAAGTCGAAGAAATACTTTTTGTATTTTGTGTTGATGACTGGCCTGGGGCTCGAACCCTGGCTTTACGTCTAATAAGCCAACACACTACCTACTAGACAACAGCGACTTCATCGATCTGCCATCTCGTTGAGATATCTGCGACAGCTGTACATCGTCTAGTGGCTCATTAAATGATAACCCAGTGCTTTGATAGCCGCGTGGCTATCGAAAAGTCTGATATTTGTACACTTGGGGACATTTGCGAACCCAATAATTTCTACCACAGTCTGTATTGCCGTCACTTCCGCTGGAAAGGCGCTACAATGAATATTCGGATCAGTCTTCAAAATCAATAATCATTCAACTGGTCCGTCTAACTTGGAGGCATACATGTAAAATTGTACGGAGTATTTTGTAAGGTGCGCGTCATTATTCTTCCACACCTCCCTAATCAGAATGGATGTCCTAAATCTCATGTGATCACTGCTCCCGATAGTTACAATTTTCCACGCATGGCTAGTATCCGATTTACTCCACAGTCCAGTCGCCCAGAGACGCCTACTAAGCTAATCTATTATGGAAATATTGACGATAGTGACCTTAGTAGTCAAGTCATTCGATTTGAATAGAAATTTCTTAGGGATTGCAATATACAAGCCGATATAGATGGAACTCTAGTAGACAAGTTCAGCTGTAGTTCGCGTCTTTCGAAATGATTTTCTGACTTCAACTTCTAATTCTATTACAAACACATGAAATCTGAATAAGATAAACTCGGTGTATAGGCAACCGTTTTAACTGCAAAAATGAACTTTCAGAGGTTAAAATTTTAACTGGCTTAACTGTAATAAGCTTCTTCTTCCTAAATTCTCCCATAAAATATTTGTTCTTGAAACGAGCATGAATTTTATTGATTTTACTTCATACTCTTGTTAGTTTCCCATACATTATGATAATAAATTGAAGTAAATAACTTTGATTTAAACACACACTACAATATTAAGATGAAAATCCCTCTCTCTCTCTCTCTCTCTCTGGTTACTATCACAAAACTGATTGCCTTAAGATATGTACTTCATACGCCTTTATATTAAACTACAGTTTTGGTAATTCGAATCTCAAATTTACTGTCTCGGTTTTAATATCAGTTGAGACGAAATTATACGACAACAGACTAAAGGAGATAAGACAACATAAGACAAGACAAGACAAGAATCAACAATGCTATTGACTTTGTGAAACTCGAAAACTTAATCACTGAAGTCGTTTAGCAAGCATTTTCATAATCGGTAGAATGAATCTTATTTAAACTCAGAGAATCTTCCATTGCCTGGCAATGAAGACTGTCGTTTGCATTCTCATGCAAGACATTATTGTATGAGAAACATATGTTCCTTTGGAATAACAGGCAGCCAGAGACACAGTACACACACATGGAAATTGTTTTTAAACTGGAAACAGTTATGGAAGGGATGGAATTCGAACTGTGGTAACTTTACTACATTGAATACACATACACGTATTCGTAAATAGTTATAGCGGTAGTCGCCGTAGTCTAGTAAGTAGAGTGTTGTTTTATTAGTTGGAAGGCCATGGTTCAAATCACAGGTCAGACATCAATCCCGCCAATTTTATACAGATTCTTCTTATATATAAAAATGAACGTGTGTTTGGGTTTGTTTGTGGGTTTGTTTGTTTGAAGTCTATAGACGGCTAAACGGCTGGACCGATTTTTTTGAAATTTCAACAGTACCTTCCTGTATGCCTGGAAGGAACTACAACCTACTTTTTATTTTAAAATTTCAAGTAGGCGAGGTGCCACGCCCACATAACCAATAAGTATTTAATGTCGCATATCTCATAAACTGCAACATCTAGAGTCCTCAAATTTTGTATGGGCGACTTTGACGTATATATAAACAAAATGGGCGGATTGGCTATAGTGGGCGTGTCACCTCCCATAGTCTATATATATATAAATGAATGTTTGTTTGTAGGTTAGGAAGGTTTCTAAGTTGGTATGACTAATTTCCGGCAGGTGGCGCCACTGAAAATTACTTAAATAAATTAAATCGTAAACTGTGCATTTGATCATATTATGATCTTTAGCAAAGTTATTGCTCATGAGCCCACGAAGGTTTCTAAGTTATTATGACCAATTTCCGACAGGGGGTCCCACTGAAAATTACTCAAAATGAATTAAATCGTAAACTGTGCATTCTTTAACAAAGTTGTTGTGCATGAGTCGACGGAGGTTGGTACGATTAATTTCCGACGGATGGCGTCACTGAAAATTATTCAAAATGAATGACAAGCAATTGGTCAACTTACACCTCATGCACGGAATATTACGAGCCTCAGAATCAGACGAGCACTGAGACTGGAAAATCTTCGAGCATATGCCGCTGAGACCCGTTCGCTTGAACCACTTCAACAACGAGAAGTGAGATTGGAAACTGATCGAATGCATACTACTCAGGCCCGTTCATCTGAATCGTCAGGACAACGGGAAACAAAATCAATAATATGATTCAAAATTAATTGGACACTTGTGTAATGTCTTTCCTTCAAATTCATTTTAATTGGTGGCGCAGCAACACGCGCAGTGTACAGCTAGTCATGTATAAAATTAAAACACACAACATATGTATGAGTGTTTTGAAAAGCTAGGCAGTAATCCTGACTAAAGGGTTATAATGGCCAATTATGTATGTTATGTGTGGTAGTTCTCTTTAACCACTTACTTGATGAACTGGTTTTAAATGGCCAACAGCTTAACAACATCCGAGAGCTTTGCTTTGCTCTGTGACATTATATTTCAGCTTAGACACCAGGTCAATATTTCACGTATCATTTTCGACCTTTACTTAATAAGTACAAGTCTTCTTAACCACACTGGGAAAAGGAGAACCGTTACTTTTAAAAATTTTTGTATCATAGTTGTTATATAGCCAAGTTCCAGAACTTGACTACAAAATCAATACGTCAGTAATGGAACACTGACAAGTCTAATGCCTCTAATAAGGGTTACATTCCCATTTTCCTTAACTGTTGTGGGATGTTTGACAAACAATTCAATGAATTAGGGGTTATGTTTTTAAAATATCATACACACACACACACTTACACACACACATTTACATTAGAAAATGTCTCTGATAGAAGATAGAAGCTGGAGAAACCGAATAATCTTCATGCAAGAAGAAAACATAATTTAAACTTGCTAAACATTCTGCATATCCTCAAGGATATAACACAGCAGACATGCAACAACACATATACACATACACTTCAACCTTAAAGCACTAACTTTTGCCAGCCCCAATATGCCGCAACAGAAGCCCCAAAAGAACTCTCGTTAGAGACACAAGAGCATATTTTTCACTTGGTATGCAGTAATAACGGAATGTCTATGAGAAAAACGTGCTAATGTAGCACACCGGATAACAGCAAAGGAAAAGGAAATAGAGAAAGACAGAGAGAGCGAGAGGGAGAGAAAGTAAACTATGCCGGATATGAGTTTATGAAAGTATAATCCTGATGTCACAACAGCCAACATCATTTGGTACTTTTGGCATCGCATTTTTTTGAAAGAGACTTCCACGAATTTATGAATATTAATTTCACTTCTAACGACAGGAACATTAACGGTATCAGTGTCATGGCATATGGTAACAAGAGTTGTTCGCATGACAACGAATAAGTTTGCAAGCAAAAAATTTACGAAATTGGATAACAAGAAATATCTAACGAGTGATTTTTTTCTACTGCAGATGGAATGAAATATTTTTACGCCCTAAGATCTATTACCGTTATATTGTTACTAAAATGAAAAACCTAGACACTGGTGTTTTGCTTTTACATCGCTTAACAATTAAACTTATAAACAAAAATACAACAACAAACACCAGCATAAAAAATGGTAAACAAGTAAACAAAAATACACAAACAACACAAGAAGAATAAATGAAAACAACAAAGTTTACATTCATAGAGATTTCGAGAAGGCGAAATCATGTACATTCGCCTTCAAGAACATTCATCGGATCGTTTACTCTGCCATATAAAAAGCAAGGGAAAGCAGGCAGCTGAGTTAGTGCAGTTCAATCAGTCTTGTGTGAAGACGCGGTGCGTTTGAAGAGTGTACTCGTGGTTTGAAGATCTCCGTTACAAAGATCTGCCGAATAATTGTGTATTATTTGTTATTGTTTATGCAAAGGGTGTAAACAAAGGAATAACAAACAAAGCAATTGTTGTTGTTTACATAAAGTTGTGTATAGTGGCACACAGAATTGTGCGAATAATAAAGATTTGTAATTAATACTAAACACAAACTTATTTTAATTTTATTTGCAATCTACGAGATCGTATTTTAAACGTTTTTAAAAGGTAAAAACGTAACAATATTTTTAAGGAGCCCCAATATTTTTTATTCCATCTTGAGGAGCAGTTTGGGTACCACTTTTGTGAGTTGCCACCAAGTCCTTTTGAATCTGCACCTCATTCTTAATCAATCGGAAAGAAGATATTGTAAGTCGTTCGCTCGCTTCAGACAATGGCAGAATTCGACTGATCTTCGTAACGGAGATCTTCAAACCACGATTAATCTCTTCAAACACACCGCGTCTTCACACAAGGCTGAGTGAACTTCACTGACTCAGTCGCCTGATTTGTCTTGCATTTTATATTGCAGAGTAAACAGTCTGATGAATGTTCTTGAAGGCGAATGTTTGTGAATTCACCTTCTCGAAATCTCTATAAATGTAAACGTAAACATCGTTGTTTCATTATTGTTGTTTGTGTATTTCATTTACATTTATTCTTGTAGTATGTGTTGTTGTATTTTTGTTTACTTGTTTACCATTTTTTTATGCTGGTGCTTGTTGTTGTATTTTTGTTTATAATTTTAATGTTAAGCGATGTAAAAGCAAAATACCAATATCTAGATTCTTCATTTTCGTAACATTATGTTATGTAATCTATGAATTACATTTTTATACTTTTAATTAAAGTTTTCCTCCTTAAAAATATTTTTGTAGACTTATAATGGAAAAGTCTATATTTGTTCCCATTAAGTTAAGTAACTAAACATATGTACATATATGTATGTATATGGGGTATGTGTATAACAGAATTTTTATTTAGGTGAGCCTGTAAGCAAAAAGGAATTTTACTTTCAAAAGTTTTATGATAGTACATATGGTAGTATATGTGTTACCATGTCATATGCCAACTACTCCACCTGACTACCTCCTTTCGTTTCTTATGTACTATTTCCAGCGTTCTTTATGTGACAGTATTTCGTACAGCCTTTATGAAAGGGATTTAAAAAAACATGGTTTAGTGTGTAAGTATTTGTCTGTATGTTTATGAGGCTGTAAAATGAATGTGAACATATGTGGTATGGATGGAGAGGCAGAGAATTATGCCAACAATGTCCCACATTTGTTTACATTGTAAAACTTAGTTTAATTTAAGTTTTGTTTGCTTAAAGTCTGTAAAATTCTATTTTCTCTTCCCACCTCTCTCTTGTTCTTCCTCTCTCTCCCTTATCTTCTGCCTTACTCTTACTATTGATCGAAAATAAAGTCTTTAGTAGAGAGAGAGCAGCAGCAGCCACATTAAATACTTTGTAATCCTATTTGGCAATGTACACAGTGTTTAAGCCAAAATTTGGTTTGCAAGTAGAGAAGAAAAACCAACACAACCACACAAAATATTGGCAACAATTAAAGGACCTTTGAAAACTATTTGACCACTTTTAATGAAAATTTTACAAACCCAAACACACAAACAAACAAACTATGGAGTACGTTTAAATGACTTTTATTTGTGAGAGTGTATTAGTATGTTTGCGGTAGTTGCTGCTACAAAAGGATATTTGTTTGCGGTTTTTTCCGTTAGTGTTGTTGTTGTTGTTGTTTATGTTGTGCATGTGTGTGGGCTTTTTAACACTTTCTATTGAGGCCAGAAACAGCAACAGAATGCATGGATATTTTTAAGTCAGCATGGCAAATGCCAGACAAATAAAGTGCAGCAAATAAAAATCGATCAGATTGTAAGAGAGAAAGAGAGAGAGAGAGAGTGAGTGAGATAAGATTAAAAGCAAACCAAACTAATAAATCAACCAGCCAGCAGATGAGCCCTTAGCTTAGCAAAAAAAAAAAATTAAATTAGAAAGAAAATTAAATTTAAAGAAAATCATTACAACTTTTTAGCCAGGATTACAACCTAGCTTCCCACACCACCATCATGTTGTAAGTGTTAATTTTTTCGATGAGTGACGGTACTTATAGTTTAAAGTTTTTTCCAGACGACATATTTTTTTGAGAAACTTTTCATGGCAATTTGAGTTTACTCACAGAGTTTTTACCTGAATACTGCTGAGAGGAATACTCCAAGGAAATATTTTATAATTTTTCGTTGTGTTGGAGATGTCTTACGTCTAATAATTCAAAACACTTCCTACTAGACTACGGTGACTTCAGACTCTGCAATCGTCATTTAACAGTTGTTAGTAACATCCACCAGGTACCAAGTCCAGGGATTTTGTAACCGTCATTGAAGTGGACATAATTATCAGCGCCTGGTTTTTTAACTTAACTTAACCAGTCTAATGTCTTGTCTCGGAGTTTTTATCAGAATACTGCTGAGAGCAAGTCGCGGAAGAATAATTTTTTTCATTTTGATGAACTGCGGGTTTGCGTCTAATAAGCAAACTACCTTTCATAGGGGATCTTAAAATGGCTCCTAGAAAAGAATACAAATGAAATTTAGTTTTTCTTTTATGTTTCTTGGTGAAGGGTCCGCCAAATAACTTCTTTTTTTTTGAAAATGCTTTAGAAAAAAAACTACTGAATATTTTCTCAAATTTCTTTTTTTATTTGAAAGTACAATCCTTCCGGTTAATAATGGAAAGAAATTTCATTCAAATGGCTGCCTCGGCTGGCCATGCAGTAGCCTACACGACCGGTCCAATTTTTAAGCACATTATCGATTGTGCGCAGCTGTATTTCACCAATGGCTTTACGAATATTGTCCTTTAAAGCGTCAATTGTCTCTGGCTTGTCGGCGTAACACTTATCTTTGACGACAGCCCACAAATAATAGTCCAACGGTGCAAATCGCAGATCCGAGGTGGTCAAATGACATCAGCTCTGCGGCTGATAATGCGATCTTCAAAAACAAGGCGCAAAACGTCGAGTGTAGCTTCGTCTGTGTGGCACGTAGCGCCGTCCTGTTGAAACAAAATGTTGCCAATATCGTCCTCTTCAATTTTTGTGAACAAAAATTCGTTCAACATGGCCCGATAACGATCGCCATTGACTGTAACGGCCACTCCTTGCTCGTTTTCGAAGAAAAATGGCCCAATTATGCCTCTGGACCAAAATCCGCACCAAACAGTGACTCTTTTTGGTTGCGTCGGCTTTTCAATGTATGCGTGCGGGTTTTCTGTGCCCCAAATGCGACAATTCTGCTTGTTTACATACACGCCAAGATCAAAATGAGCTTCATCTGAAAAGATGATCTTTTTTTTGCCAAAATCTGCATCTTCTGGTGTAGGCTACTGCATGGCCAGCCAAGGCAGCCATTTGAATGAAATTCTTTTCCATTATTAACCGGAAGGATTGTACTTTCAAACAAAAAAAAGAAATTTGAGAAAATATTCAGTAGTTTTTTTAAAGTATTTTCAAAAAAAAGTTATTTGGCGGACCCTTTATGTAATGAATCATTCAAGGTGGCTCAATCATTTAACGTCTTAGTGTAGGAAAGAAAATTTGGATTCATACTCTTACCTTCACTGCAGAAACTTTAATAAACTCGATAGAGGTGGACCATGATGCATTTCCTTTGTGGATATCCAAGTCTAACAATCAAATCATAAAGGTTTCGAGGCAGCCGAGAGAAAGTCTTCAATTTTTAAAGAATTTTTTCAGAATACTTATGTTTTAATAACTGGCTTTAAGATTTTAACTTCCTTCAGTTCATTTCTATTAAATCTCCAAATAAAGTTCAACTATGTTCGTTTAGTTCTTGTTAGGTATTCTTCGAATATAAGCTCATTCCAACTGTTAAACTGGTTAAACAAGCAAACATATTCTGGAAATTATTCAAATGGCAAACGTAAGAGTAAATCAATGCATGGGAGTATCTTGTCTAGGAGTACTTAAGGCAAACTGTTTAAATTGTTAAAAGGAAAGGAAAGAAAACATGCACAAGAAATGGATGTAAAGTAAATAACAAACAAAACAGTAACAATAACAGCAACAGTAACGGTAAACAGAAAACAGAAAACAGTTTAAATCAAACAGTAAATGTTGTTGTTGTTCAGTGTTGATGTTTATATTGCTGCTGTTGTTATTGTTGTTTACATTGCAAGAGTAACTTGCTGTTACAGTTTCTGTTTATCTTGTTGTTGATAGACTTTCTTGTTGTTGTTGTTTCTTTGCTGTAACAACTTCGTTTGGAATTCTTATTAAGACCCCATAGAAGTTGAAAGAAAAAACCCAAAGTATACTAACAGCACTTAAACAGTCTCATTTGCATATGAAACAACAGGAACATAAACTATATGCTACGTATTGCATAACTTTATGGCAGTAACAGCAGGCACTTAATGCCAATTGTTGCAGGGCAAGCAAGAAGCAAAGTAAGCAAGAAATCAAGTTAATGTCGAATGCATTTGAAATACAATAGAAAATATATATGAAGGCAATTAACCCTTAAACGGTTTAAGTAGCCTCTGTCAAACAGTTGCACATGGGAACCAATAGTCTTGGTATATGGTTGTAGTTTTCTTTCTTCTTCTTGTAAAGACTTCATGTTTTTTGATCGTATAAAAAACTTCTGAAGCCTTAGAAAAGTTTTTTTGATTTTTATTGCACAGTTAGAAGGAAGGACAATGACTAGAGAGAGAATTGGCTTTTTGCCAACACAATTTCTTCTTATTCAAACCATTCTTTTTTAACTCTTTTCTTGCATATTTCTTCTTACAAGGTCTTTTAAGTTGTAATATATGTTTAAACGGCCTAAATAGTCTGTTTTAAACCAGTCAAAAAGAGGAAATAAAACTCGTACTTCAAAGACCCTATAGAATTGCATGGTCTAAAAATCCCTAAAGATTGTTTGCCTCTTTGTTTGTGCTCTGCTTCTGGTAGAGATAGATCAGTTGCAGTGCATGTGTATGTTTAATAAATTGTGCTGCATGTGCACAAGCTTTTACTTTCTTTCATTTCTTCCTTTTGTTGTTTTTTTATTCTTTCTTTGCCTGCTGCTTCCTTATCTCTTCCTATAACTTTTTGCCACTTCCATATCCTATTAGTTACTTTAACTCTTCACCGTCAGATTTTCTTTTTAAGACTTTGTTGTTTAACTTAGTTTGACTTTTTAAAGGAGGTTTATTTTTCTCTTTTGTTTTCTTCTGATTTTTGAAACTTTTTTTTACAGAAAATTAAATTTTTTCTTTGCAAAACTTCATTTAATTTTATTACAATTTTAATTTCAGTAAGTTCTCCTGTGTATCCTTATTTCCCTTTTACTATTCCGCTGTTATGCTTTCTTTAATGCTTGGCTAACATACTTTAGGGTATACATAGTAGCTCTGAAAAATGAAAATAATTCACAAACCCAGCAACATGAACAATTTCATCAAGAAATTCTTAGAATAGTTTCAGCATATTTTTTCTTTCAGCTTTTAAACTAAAACCTGCCAGTCGTGGGTTTCTTGTAATACACAGAAGATTTAAGTTTATTTGGTTATGAAAAAAAAAATAAATGAATTTAATGCACCTGTTAATCAGAGTCATAAAAGAGTACATTCGTAAATCAAGCTTCATAGGAGTAAATTTTTTGCTTCAGATTACGTAACAAATGTGAATTTGATGATGAAATTTGACAAAATCCTTTATTTTGAACATTTTAATTTCATGGTAAATTTTCTAGAAACAATTGAAGTTTGTGTTTTTGTATCACTTTTAAAGAACGGATAGGGTGGGCCGTCTATATGTTCCAGTCGGGGTCTTTGTCAAAACAGTTTCGGTTCCAAAAGACATGCTTAATTATCTCTCTCCTGATATTGAAGTCCTTGTCAGTTGTGTGTATTCATGTTGCTTATAAGAATTGATTGCTTTAAGTCAATGTTTAAGATACCTTAAGAATTACAACAAAAATTAATGGCTTACCGGGTGGGCCATTTATCGGTTCAAATTTAAACCCTCGATTATTATGAATCTGGCAACACTTGTGTCATTCTATCCTGTCACAAAATTTAGTATATTATCTCCATTGAACGTAATGAATCGATTTACACTTGAGCAACATTGGAATTTATTCGGCCAACGAGAAACTGCACGATGATGTCGACTTTGTCAAAAAAAACAAAAATTATCTTTTCGAATGGAGCTCAGTTTCATATTTTTGAGTATTTTAATAAGCAACTTTACTGTATTTGGAGCTTAGAAATCCCATACGTGGTCTTACAGAAGCCAATGCATCCAATACGAGTGACTGTTTGGTGCGGCTTGTGAAGCGGAGGCATCATTGCCCAATATTTCTTGGGAAATGAGGATGGAGCAACCAATGCTTTCAATGGAGACACCTATTGCACCACGATAACCGATTATTTTAAACCCTTCCTCCATGGTATTGATGTTAACGATGTTTGGTTTCAACAGGATGCTGCAACTTTGCACACATCTGATGCTACAATCTATTTATTTCATCAAAGGTTTGATGGCCGTTTCGAAGTTGGACTAGAGGACTAAAATGTCAAGAACTCCTCTTCCAGGTGAAAATTAAGGCTATCATAATGGCTGATCCGTAATGGAACATTCCCTGAAAATGTTATCGGATAGGCAGACTGCAATAATGTCCTTTTTAAACGTTTCGCAAGCTTCTCCATGAATATGGTTTACTTCTCCGCCGGATGGTTCTAAGCTCTGCCTTATTTGAGTCGCTTAGGTTAAGTCAGGCTAAGTTGGCGTGTAGCCTTCCGTTCACAGGCAAGTTCACACGGTGATGAGTTCCTTAATAAGGACTTACACTGAAAATGTTCAAAAATCACTGGTTGAAGTTGGTACCACACTGGAAAACTGTACATATGATTCGAGTATTGGCTACTATTAAGCTTTTAAAATCTGCAATGAATTTAACTCTTAAGCAAGCAAGTCCTTATACATGATCAGATGGGAACCACCTTGGAAAGCCTGAACTATGAATCACGCATAAGGATCACTTTGGCCGTAATCGTGCTAGAAAGGAGGAAAATTTTCTACTCTTTGGTCTACGCTTTCTGGGTAGAAGAGAAGGCCGTTATGTTGAGATAAGGTCAGTTTTATCTCCTGAAATAGCATTTAATTAACCATCACGAGCATTCTCCTGAAGTTGAGACTCTGAGAAAGAGTAGGAGGCCATCTATCACTTTATGTGTCACTATCTAGCAATAGCATGAACTTTTAGATAATGCCGGGAAACCGTTCAACATGTTCAATGAATTTACCTGGAAAGGGAAGTAAATGCTGTTACGAAAATGGAAAATCAGAATACTGGTGTCTTGCTTTCACATCGTTTAATATTAAAATTATAAACAAAAGCTATAAAAATAATCAAATTGATTACAAATTATCGCACTGCGTAATATAACAACAAACACCAGCATAAAAAGTGATAAACAAGTAAACAAAAATATACAAACAAACCTCACAAGAATAAATGTAAACAAAATACTCAAACAACAATAATGAAACAACGATGTTTACGTTTATAAAGATCTCGAGAGGGCAAAGCCATGAACATTCGCCTTCAAGAACATTCACCAGACTATTTACGTTGCCATATAAAAGGCAAGACAAAGTAGGCGACGGAGTCAGTAAAAGTTCAGTCAATCTTGTGTGAAGACGCGGTGTGTTTGAAGAGAGTAATCATGGTCTGAAGATCTCCGTTACAAAGATCTGTCGAACAACGAACTAGTAATTGTTATTGTTTGTGCAAAAGAGTGCAAAGAGGAATAACAAACAAAGCAATTGTTGTTGTTTACATCAAGTTGTGAACAGTGGTACACAGAATTGTGCGAATTATAAAGAATTCTAATTAAAACTGAACACAAATTTATTTTTATTTCATTTGCAATCTACGAGCTCATATTTTAAACGTTTTTTAATGTAAAAATATAACCGTACCATTACATGATGAGTTTACTTTGGAAAACATGCCTCATATGCACCAACGAAGTCCCATGTTAAATTGACTTCAAGTGCATAATCACTACTTTAAAGCAATGCCGGCACTTCAATGGCAAAAAATACCACAATGGTGCCAAACAAAATTGAAATTTTTAATGTTATTTTTCCATTACTATTGCCCTCCTAATGATAGGCTCTCTTTTATGAATATGAACGTCAGCCAGATATTTAATTGACTTGAAAAACTTTACAACAACAAGCGCCATCCTAATATTCAATAATAATGAATATTTTCTATTTTTAGAAATTATTTCAATTTATTAAAGAAAGTTATTAAATTTTGATAAACAATAAAACGAACATGTATTGAATAGTTGCCAAGGGTATCAGTAGAAAAGCCATTTGAAACATGATTTAAAACAATGCTTCCCTTGCCCATTATTTTCAAAAATAAAAGGAAAAGAGAGAAAAAAAGAGAAGTCCGGCATTTAAAATATAAATTAAACAGTCGACGGAAGCAGGAAAAGAAGGCAGGCGGAAAATGTTTAAATTTTCCCTTGAGGCGGCTACTGCTGCTGCTGCTATAGTAGCTTCACGAACTACTTTCAATTTGTGTTTTGTTTCTAAATCGAATTGACTGCAGCAAATGTTTTTTTTTCTTCTTCCAACGTTCTGTTCTGCTGGCTGGTATTTATACAACTCAGCACAAAGTTCCCTTATCTATTGAAATACGTAAATTCAAATCACAGGGGATGAGAGAGAATTTCTATAGTCTCTGAGCTGTTCTAATGTACATCTATTGTTACTTCAATATTACTTAAAACAATAACAACCACAATAAAAGTTTTTTTGTTACTTGTTTCCTTGACTATTGATTTTCAAAAAAAAAAAAAAATTAAATTATTCGTTCGTTAAGAGCTCCTAGGATTTCTATGAAAATGTTCAACAAAATTAAACCACCACAGGGCAAACATTGGCAAAGAAAATTCAAAATAAAATTCGAAACCAATAAATAAAAAAACATTGCATTTTATTTGAAATGTGGCCTAAAATTTCTCATAAAAAAGTTTATTTAGTATGGAAATTGATTTGAAAGTAATAGCCATCAGAGAGAATAGGTCTGCAGGGCCTAAATATGCTAACGAGAGAGATAAACAATAAAATATGATTTCCAATTAATTAAATTAAAATTTAATTATTAAAAAATTAAAAATATTAAGAAGTAATAACAAGTTAAGTTAACAAACCAGGCTTATAATTATGTTCACTTCAAGGCCGGTTACAAAACTCCTGGGCATGGTACCTGCTAGATGTTACTAACAACCGTTAAATGTCAATAAATTGTTAGCCTGAAAATCAAGCGCATAGTCACTCTTGCCAACAGGTTCTACAATGGTCTCAATAGGCAATTGAATAGACCTCTCTCGTACGACAAAACTAACACTCTACAAGAGACTCATCCTCGCCGTGCTTTTTTATGACGCAGAGGCATGGACACTATTAAGCACTGATGCAGCAGCCTTGAGAGTATACGAGAGAAGAGTCTTACGTAAGATCTTCGATCCAGTGCTAGTTGGCGATAATTTCCGCATTCGATCCAACCAATGAGCTGTATGAGCTTCTCAACGCCATGGTCAATGTGCATACATATATAGTTGGTCATTACAACCCTTCAATCAGGATTACAATCTAGTTTCTCACACCATTTACGTTGTGTGTGTTAATTTTATACATGAATGGTGGGACCTACAGTTTAAAGTCGACTCCAAATGACAGATTTTTGAGAAACTTTTCATGGCAATTTTTATTTACTCTTAGAGTTTTTGCCAGAAATCTGCTGAGAGGAAGTCGCCGAAGAAATACTTTTTTTATATTTTGTTTTGATGTCTGGCCTGGGGCTCGAACACTGGCTTTACGTCTAATAAGCCAACACGCTACGTACTAGACTACGGCGACTTCAATGGACAATGTGTAGCTTATTAATATTCAGCGACTGCGCTGGCTCGGTTATGTCGTCCGAATGGAGGAGGACGCTACGGCGAGACTGTTATTTGATGCGGGGTTTTGCGGAAGTCGGCGTTGGAAGGAAGCTCTGTCATCTATTGATATTATCAACTGCCGAAGGCGTGCAAGAAGCACAGGCGCCTGGAAGATTGCTTTAAGGCAGTCCGAAATCCTTTAATCGGATTGTTAATTGCCAATTAAACAAGTGAGTAAGTAAATGACGATAGCAGTACCTGAAGTTGCCATAGTCTAGTAAGAAGTACGTTGGTTTATTAGACGTGATGCAATAGTTCAAACCCCAGGCCAGACAACTCAAATATTCAAATATATTTCCTTGGCGTCTTCGTCCCAACAGTCTTCCGACATAGACTCTGATAATAAATTAAATTTCTCAAAAATCTATCGTTTGGAGTCGACTTTAAACTGTAGGTCCCGCCGCTCATGTATGAAATAAACTCACACAACATAAGTGGTGTGATAAACTAGCTTGTAATCCTGACTAAAGGGTTGTAATGACGAATTATGTAAGTAAGGAACTACGGGTTTGTCAGTCCTTCAGATTAAAATTAAGTCAATCCTGTCATAAAAATAGACTGCAGTAGACTAATCATTCATCTGAATGATCAGGCATTGAAAAATTGCCTGTAATTATGCAAATGGCAGAGCAAGCCCGGCAAGCCAAAAAAATTTCAGAGATATTGTACATTAACCACGTAATAGTTTAGAATAATTTACAAAAGGCTGACTATTGAAAGAGGCGGCTTAATGTTTGCAAAAAAATCATAATTAAATGCAATTTAGCCTCCATTCATTTAAAGCCTGAATGGATGTTAGACAAGGTTATATTATGTGTTTGAAGAGACTTCAAGTTAATTATTCATTATAAGCTGATGCAGCCTAGAGAATAATCAATCAGTAAAGAGCTACAGAATACAACAAAAGAAAAGTAGTTAAGTTTTTATGTTCAATTATAAAAATGCCAGGGATTTTATTGCCTAACATTTTTCACCATCTGACTGCCATTATTTTTTCTTTCTTTGGTGTCTGAAAAACCCTTTGATGTCCTGAAAACTTCAAAACCTCTACCGCGATGGAATGAAATTCATGTAATACCTGAAAAATGACAAAAAGCAGCCAATGTGTAATTGAATAAGAGCAATTCTCTTTAACATACACTTTTGCAATAAATTTAATTTGTCATCCCTTGTATATCATTTTACATGACCTTCTCTTGAATCCACATATCGTCAATCAACAATTGGTCAAATCAAGCTTTGAATAGATCAAGAATACAATATTTTTAAACCAATAAATAGGAAGCCATACTAAAACAACAACACTGCCTAACTAAAATTATCAAAACAAAAATACTGCTTTCTTCTATACATGTTCCTAAACGATTGACTAAAGTCTTTAAACATACTTTAATTTACTTCCATCAAAATATCTTTTAACTTTTCACTACACCATGCGTTACTGCGAAAGAATTGAATTTTATAACAAACAAAAGAGGGGAAGGGAGAGCTATATACAGAGAAATAATAAAAAACAATTTTAAAAACTATTTGATGGAAGCATTTGATTAGTCAAACACTATGCCCCAGATCAGATCATAAAAAGTTAAACCATCAAACCAAAATCATAAAATTTTCTTTTTCTTCTTTTTTTTGCAAACAATTCAATTTTAATTGAAATTTCTGTTACAAATTCAATTAAAAAATGTTTGAGGCCACACAATATGGACAAAGGCAGGCAACAATAGCAGAAACAACAGCGATTACTGTAGCTGCGGAATAATAAAAAAATAGTAAAAAAAACTTAAAAAACTTGTTGGGAAAAAACTAACAAAAATAAAAACAATAAAAAACAATGAATACAACAACAATGACTCAACAACGCAATGGCGAAACTGTATTTACAGTTATAACACAGACACACACACATTCACTCAGTCAACATAGCATAGCTATAAATATCGCCAAATTAAAGATTTTGTTTGTGTGTATGAGTTTATCATACCATGGCTGTGTGAGTTGCATGTGAGTGTGTTACTGTATCACAGAGTGTTTTACAGACATGGTAACAAATGTTTGCACAATGGGATGTAAATATTGTTGTTTGCTGAAATGGAAAAGAAAATATTTACATTTTTCATTAAGGTTCTACAGTATGTATCATGATTTTGTACAATGTCTGACGCAATAAGTCATAGCAATTTCATGTAGGGTATTTCGCTTACGCAATAGGTCCAACAACTTAGGACCTGCTACAGTAGACCTGCTTAGCTAAAGGAAACTTAAAACAGAATTACGGAAAAACGTGTTAATTTTACAAGTATTGAGTGCCGGACTTAAGAAAGTGCATGTAAAGTTCAGCCAGTCAACTGAATCATCATCATTTATGAAAATCTGTAGGATATTTTGTAGGGTATTCTACAAAATTGAAAATGTCTGCTTTTAGAAGAAATAGAAGCCTGATATCAAAGACAATCCTACTTAGTTACTTAATTGGTCATAACAATCCTTTAGTTTGGTTTACAACCTAGCTTCTCCCATCACCCATGTTGAGTGCCTTAATTTATCTAAGAGCGGCGGGACATACAGTTTAACGTCGACTCCGAGAGATAGATTCTTAAGAAACTGTTCATGGCAATTTTATTTACTCTCTGAATTTTTGTCAGAAGACTATTCATTTTGTTTGAGATCTGGGGTTTGAACCGTGGCTTCACATCTAATAAGCCAACACACTACCTACTAGACTGCGACGACTTCAATCTCTCAAATATAATCAGTTATGGCTGCATCGTATCATAAAATGATATATTTTTCCATAAAAATGCTTCCTAAGTATTTAAAACTAAACGAACCTCCTTCTAAGATGCTGGATATCACTGGAAAAGCTCTTAGTAAAGCCAATATCAGTGCTTTAGTACAGAAATCTTAATCATCCAAGACATGCCTCAATATTATGCATTTGATAAGGCAAACTGACCTATTGGTGCATATAGTGTACTGATGTTCAAGTTTTTGACTGTAACTTTACAGAAAATTTTGACGTTTTAAAATCAGACTTCTAAAGTTTGGTTTTGGGGACAGTGTAAAGTCAATCTAGCTATATTAAATTCAAATTAATAATCACCGTAATACTGGCTGCTGTGGCCCACTGCTCAATAGAGCGCATGTTGGTTAGGTTCGGTTAGAGGACGTGTGCTTGTCAATTGAGACAAATACAGTACCCGTAGGTCGAATTAACCCATTGTCGAGCGCTTGTATGTCGATTAAAAACCCATCAAAGCAAAGCAAACTTTTCGAAACGTTATTTTTAACAGTTTTTGTTATCATTTTGCAATAGAAAAAATCGTATAAATTTTTTTGTATGCAATTCGTTTGGTTTGTAACAGGAAACGGAAGTAACATTTGCATTCGATAAAACTTTTTGATCGATATATGGTTGGCATGGATTTGTGTGTGTGTGAGTATTAAATACATATATACGAGTAACTATGTAACACCGTATGGATAGGAATAGGAGTGTTCAAGTGAGTGTTTGCGTGTATATGTGTATGTATGAATATTGAAAACAAAAGCCTATGAAACCACCAAAAAAATTTTTTTTTATTAATTTTTAATGCATACAACAACAGTCAATATATCTGCTATATTGTCTCCAAATCCAAACTCTTTTTTATTTTCTTGGTTTTTTGTTTTATCCTTTTGAATCACTGATCTGCATCATTGATTACAGTCATTAAAGGTAGATCAGCAACCATGCAGTGAGACAGTTGGAAAGGAAAATATTTATTGTTTGAAAAATTTGTAATCCTCCCCAAACAAAAGTGGCCAACACTTTATAGCAGCAATGTGCAGCAACATGAGAAAAATACTTTAAAAAAAGCGTTTTTGAATAAGGCATTCACATTTTTTAAACAGAGCGCTTTACAAATATTTTTCTTGGATTTTTCAGTGTCTTCTTTGCAATTTAAGGGCAAACAAAACCGCCCCTTTTGATTGGCACTGATTGCCAAAGAAATGTTAGCGTTAGACAACGTCACACAGAGTATAACACCATTAAGGCATACTTTTCAAATAGAGCAGAAGAAATAATCGTAAACGTGTCAAAAGAAATACAACAAAAACGTAGAAACAACAATGGCAAAAGGCAAATGCATGCTGCATGCAGTGCACTATTGTTTGAAAGTGCAACGTGCCTGTTGTACAGGAATTTTCAAACAGTTTTACATTATTTTTTAATATTTTTATACCAGAACGAAAGGGTATTGTACGAGGGTAGAAATGTCGGCAGTAATTAAAGAAAAAAATTAAAATTTTTACTTGTAGGATCTCAGTCTAGCTAATATTAAATCCAGGCTTATTTTTACACTCTAGAGTTCTGTTTCTTAATTTGTGATTATAAAATATTGGGTGACAGAGTTGAGCGTATAAGGTCCTACGGATTACCAGTGTGAACCATTAAGATGTTCAGTAAGACGATAAAATAATCGTACTCGTATAAGCTAACTGAAATGAAATGCTTTACAGCCCACATTGACCGAAAATATTGACAGATGTGTGCTGGTTTTGCACACAATAGAGGTTTTTGGCGGCATTTAATCGCAATATAGTGAAACTTTTGGCGTCGATTCATAACCAGGAAGAACAACTGTGACATCTACTACCCAATTAAGAGAATGGAATGAAGAACACGATTTGTTCCTTCATGCTTGTTCCTTTTATTGTTTGCCTTCAAAAAGAAAAACACAATCAAAAGTAAGTACTGTTGTCGCCGTTGTCTAGTAGGTAGTATGTTGGCTTATCAGACATAAGGCCATGGCTCAAACCCCCAGATTAGACATCAAAGCAAAAAAAATATTTCTTCGGTGACTTCATCTCAGCAGATTTCTGGCAAAAACTCTGAGAGTAAGTAAAATTGCTATGAAATCGACTTTAAACTATAGGTCCCGCTACTCATGTATAAAATTAACACACACAACATAAGTGACGTGAGAAGCAAGGTCGTAACCCTGACTGAAGGGTTGTAATGACCAATTACGTGTGTAGTCCACGACATGTCCACGACTGCATTGCATGGGTCAAAGTCAATTAATTTCAATTTGAATTGCTTCATTACGGATTTTATTCCATATTTTATGACGAATTGAAGCCGATATAAACTTGCTATCGAAGGTATTGAATATCGCAGCGAAAACTTTCTGGATTTAGAAACATTTTGTCGGACCGGCTACTTTTGTTACCACCCTCGTTGCATGAATTGCAGTTCAAATACATTTTTAAAATTGAAATTCTTTACTCAAAAGGAAATAAACACAAACACACGGTGCTAAAAGAGATATGAAAAACGATTGAATGACTGAAAGAATTTTTTTTAAATAGAAAAGCATAAAAAAGAACGCAGTATTCCATTGAACAAGTGTATGAATACAGGTCTAAATGACTGGGTGACTGTGAATGAATGAATGACTGAATGAATGAATGAACGAACAGCAATAATCCTTTAGTTTTGAGTGTATAAAATGCCTAGTGTGTTTGATAATCTTTATGACAGACAATTCATGCGGCATGACTTGTAGACAAAATAATAGAAGAAGCGACAAACAGTTTTTAATGAGAAGCGGAAGGTACAATCAAACAGTTTTAGTTCAAGAAATTAAAGTTTGCTTCACAATAATGTTTTTCTATAATTAATTTAACATACACATGTACAATAAGAGAAAGTATGGTAATTGATTCGGGAAGATGTCTGTGTAATAGCAAATGAATTTTTATCAGTTCAAAGCTTAAAATATTACAAACAAGGCTAAAATCAGAAGAAAACAACACTTAAGGACTTTAAAATCAAGACACAGACACAATAAATACAAGAAATAAACTAAACTTTGGCAAATCTTGATTAAAAGATAAAATATTAAGCAAAAGAGAGGCAAGACATAGGCTTAACATATACATACAAGTATAATTAAGTCATACCAGACATACATATTGTTACGAAAATGAAAAATTAAGATACTGGTGTTTTGCTTTTACATCGCTTAACAATTAAAATTATGAACAAAAGCTACAAAAATTAAACAATGAAACAGTATCGTTCACTAAATTCAATCAACTTTCAGGCTTCATTCTACGGAAGTCAACTTTAAATACAGAGGTCTGTTGCCGATTGTTAAACTGGTTAAGCAGGACTTTTTAGTTCTAGCGCAACGTTTTAATCAGTATCGTAACGGATCAATCGGTTACACTCAACTGAGCTTTGATTTCAGAAACCTGACACTTCCTGCTATTTGACCCTGGGCATATAAAAGGAAAACTTGCAAATACAAAGCGCAGGCAGAGAAAATTCAAACTAGAAATAAGCAGGAATACGTAGGACATAGAAAAGTCTCAAAAAAGCCAAAGACATAGAATTGAAAAGAATACAGAGACATAGATAATAAATAAATACAAGGTTATGTGAATGAATTTTTTAATTTCCCAGATCTTAATTGAAATAGTAATACAGGCATCAGCCTGTTCAGTTCAAGTAAAATTTAAAAAAATTCATTCATTTCCGCAGTGCTTAACAGCCATTCATAGCAGACTACCGCATGATTACATTATTGCCTGCTAAATTATCTATCTTTGGCATGGGAAATGGTGTAAATAAAGTAACAAGATTATGAGATAAAATCCAATTTGTTTATTGTTATTGATTTCCATAAATATTCAGAAAGTAATTGTTGTTCGTAATATTAATGGCTCTATCAAACCGAAAAATAGTAACAAAAAAAGGACAACGGAAGGCTCTTCAAAACTAAAAATAAGAAGAAGAAAATATATAAAAATTGCTTCAAAATCGACTCCAAAAACATAGACGATAAGATATTAAAACGTTCATTTACAATGAATCAAAAAAAAAATCGAAAAAAGAAAAGAAAAGAAAACCAAGAGAAAATTGTCCAAGATCTTTGCAACTGATAACATAAAAATGCCAAATCCTTTATTAATATTCTTCTTCTTACTCGTTTTTCTTTTCTATCTAACGAACCACTCAAACGATTTTTATGGATAGGGTTGGGTTGGGTTTTTTGGTCATCTTCATTATACTAATAGTCCCCTTAAGAGCAATACTTTTCTTTAATTTTTTTTTATAGAAAAAAAATAGAAAAGGAAATATGGAAAATAAATAATTTTTATTGACAAAAACTACAGGAAAAAAAGAGAGCAACAAGAGCACAAATCGAAAAGAGAATTCACACGCTTCTTTAGCAATTCATAGTCAATTGAATGAAAATCATTCGAACATTGGGGCAGGAAAGAAAAACAGAAAAAATGGTCACAGCAATGAAAAGGAAATTGTTGTTATAACTGCACATGGAAACACAGTCAGCCACACACATATATATGCCCAGTAACACACAGAGGATAGCAACCAGTATCTCTCCTTTATGTTCATAAACATGAAATTTATCTTGATGAAGGCAAAAAACCACATTTAAATTGAGTGTGTTAGTAAGTGTGTGAGAGAGATGGTTGGCATATTTGTAATGGCATTAGTATCCGTTATAGTGGCGTTGGTTTTGTTAAAAAATAAAAAAGAGAAAGAACTCTGTAAGACAGAGAGATATAGAAAGACAAAGAGAGTGAGAGTGAGAAAGATGTGAAATATTAATACAAGAAACCATTCAAATTTTATGAGAAATTTATAATTTTTTGTTTTATTTCCTCATTTTCTTAATATTCAACAGAGAGCGAGGCAAATGGGGTTATAAACAACAGGACAATAATTTTGAAAACTTAAGGATATAAACGATAAGAAATGTTTAATCATAAAAGAGTAGGATGAAATTATTCTTACGAAAATGAAAAATCAAGGTACTGGTGTTTTGCTTTTACATCCTTTAACATTAAAATTATAAACAAAAGCTACAAAAGCAAAACAATGCGGTAAATAAACAAATTATCCTACTGCTTAATATAACAACAAACACCAGAATAAAAAATGGTAAACAAGTAAACAAAAATACACCAACAACACTGCAATAATATGTTAGATTTCGAGAAGGCAAAGTCATGAACGTTCGCCTTCAAGAACATTCATCAGACTGTTTACTTTGTTATATAAAAGGCAAGGCAAAGCAGACGACTGAGTTAGTAAAGTTCAGTCGGTCTTGTGTGAAGACGCGGTGTGCCTGAAGGGAGGAATTGTGTGATCTCCTTTACAAAGATCTGATGAATAAATGCCTAGTGATTGATATTATTTATGCAAGGGTATAAACAGAGGAATAACAAACAAAGCAATTGTTGTTGTTTACATCAAGTTGTGAACAGTGGACGTACAGAATTGTGTGAAATATAAAGAATTTTAATTAAAACTAAACATTTTTTTTATTTACATTTTTTATTTTAATTTATTTACAATCTACGAGCTTATATTGTAAACGTTTTTAAAATGTAAAAACGTAACAATACACACGATCTTTAAGCGTTAAACTTTTTTTAATTATCAACAAAGTTTTCTCTTGACGAAAGCAAACAAGGCAATGTTTTGTTTTGCAGAGTGTTTTGCGCTACCGCATGATATTTGGTGTTCACAATACAATGAAGGTTGATCAGTTCGATCGTCAACAATTATGCGACTGTCGAGTAGCTAAATTCTGTCTAATAAACATCAAAAAGAGTCAGGAGAAAAGATGGATTCAGACAAGAGTACGTCATATTGTGTAAGACGTAAACAAGTTAACGAATCCCAACAAATTCGTCCCGGTTCTAACCTTATTTAAACAATTTCAATCTATACAGATCATGGTAAAGGCATTTACTATAAGCTGCACCTCTTCGACTAAAGTCTTATGACTGATCCATATAATAAACTCATCTAAAGGAATGAATCGGTTTCAAACGGCTAGTTTAAGTTAAAACAGATATTGTATCCGTTCAGATGACGAAAAGTCATACACTTCGAAGTCATACACTCCTCCATCTTCTGGAGCTTAGTTGAGGCCATCTTGTATATGCATTTTGGAGTCCGAATCTGGCATCAGGCCTGAGAAAAATTGACTTTCCCAAGTTCAGTCCCAAGGACAGATATTTCGACAGGGAGAAACTCTTGTTCGTGCTCCATTCAACTAGAGCATAACAGACGGGAGCTAGCAACACTCTCTGACAGCAAAATAGCGATCTGAGCACTCGGATTGCATAAGGTTAACTCGAAAATAGTATGGCAGTGGGAAAGCTGAATCAGCTATGCAGGAGAAAGAGGGCCACCTTTTACTCAGTCGCAGGTTGTGTGCAAATTCATATAAAATGATCGTATGTAAATACCAGTGATGAGGCGAAAAGGTTTCTATGGATTGCGAAGAGATGTTTGGAAGGATATACTCGGGTTTGAGGCAATCTAAGCTTTTGTGGAGTAATTACAAAAGGAAGATATTTGAGTCACGAATCAGCCTACACGGGAGTAATCTGATGTTAGTATACTTACTTACTTACTTAATTAGCCATTGCAACGTTTTAGTCAAGATTACAACCTCGTTTATCTCAAACGAAGAATTCAAAGGCTCTAATGGTTTTAAGGCTTTGGCTTTGTATGCTTATCAACAATTTATCAGGTGGTTCAATACAATTAAAAAATTTTTAATTAAAGATGACTTTGTAAGAGGATTAATTTTAAATCAAACGATAACATTTTTTAGATTGTTTTATTTTTAATAAAAATAAATTGAAAAATTGAGAGAAAAACAAACAAACAAAATTATTGAATAAAATGAAAATGAAAATGCAAATTTTTAATTTTGTTTACAAAAATATTTTTTACTTCCTGTGATAATAAAAAAAAATATTTTTCCAAAATTTAATGGAATGAAAATGGAAATAAAACGTAGTTTTTATATACTCACATACATATGTATGGACGACGAGTTATTATAAACAAAAATAATGACTCTTTTATTGAAAAATTCTATACTTTTTTCGTAATATTTTCCACAAAGAATGCAAAAATATAAAGGGTCTGCAAATTAACTTTTTTTTTCCAAAATGCTTAAAAATATGAATATGCTGAATATTTTCTCAAATTTCTTTTTTTATTTGAAAGTACAATCCTTCCGGTTAATAATGGAAAATAATTTCATTCAAATCGCTGCCTCGGCTGGCCATGCATTAGCCTACACCAGAAGATGCCGATTTTGGCAAAAAATCATCTTTTCAGATGAAGCTCATTTTGATCTTGGCGGGTATGTAAACGAGCAAAATTGTAGCATTTGGGGCACAGAAAACCCCCACGCATACATTGAGTACCGACGCACCCAAAACGAGTCACTGTTTGGTGCTTATTTTGGTCCAGAGGCATAATTGGGTCATTTTTCTTCGAAAATGAGCAAGGAGTGGCCGTTACAGTAAATGGCGATCGTTATCGGGCCATGTTGAACGAATTTTTGTTCACAAAAGTTGAAGAGGAGGATATTGGCAACATTTGGTTTCAACAGGACGGCGCAACGCGCCACACAGACGAAGCTACATTCGATGTTTTGCACCCTGTTTTTGAAGATCGCATTATCAGTCGCAGAACTGATGTCGTTTGGCCACATCGGAAGTGCCGTCAAAGATAAGTGTTACGCCGACAAGCCAGAGACAATTGACGCTTTAAAGGACAATATTTGTGAAGCCATTGGTGAAATACAGCTGCACACAATCGATAATGTGCTTAAAAATAGGACCGATCGTGTAGGCTACTGCATGGCCAGCCGAGGCAGCGATTTGAATGAAATTATTTTCCATTATTAACCGGAAGGATTGTACTTTCAAATAAAAAAAGAAATTTGAGAAAATATTCAGTAGTTTTTTTTAAGCATTTCAAAAAAAAAAGTTAATTGGCGGACCCTTCATGATATTTTTATGCTTCGATTTAAAATCCAAACAAAGTAAAGTGGAAATGGTTGAAAATAATACATTTTTTTATTTTTATTGTTATTTTCATTTTTGTTTTCATTTTTGCATAAAATTCTAATTCTTATGCACACTGGTTATTGCTTTTATTTCTTTATTTCCTTATTATAATTTCGATTTTATTATAAGTTTCTCATCCCCTTCTTTCTCTTCTTCTGTACAGGTCTCTGTCTCTCAATTTTAGATATGGTGGTGTTGGGTTTTGTATGATACAAATCTTACATCCGGTTGCTGCCTCATAATCCTTAGCATCTGTATTATCAAATGGTTGTCATAAGAAGGAAGATGATGCTACTGCTGCTAGCAATACCATTCCTGCTACACTACTTTTTATTAATATTTATGGTCAGGTTGCAATTCTGTTATACACCAACAATCCTATACTACTCATTCAACCTTATAAAACTTCATTGTTGAAATTAAATTTTTTAGATTTTAGAATTTTAATTGTTTTTAGATTGGAAAAGTAAAAATAGAAAGCATACCGACAAATAGAGCTGAATTTTGTTTCTATTTCCGGTTGTTTGGTTCGGAAACTCTTCCTTACACCGCCCTTAAACAAGCTCCCTTAATAGACACCTTTGGATTTTAAATTTCTTTCGCATTATTGTTCTTCGTTCCTGTTTAAGTCTTTTACACTTCTTTTATGCCAAGGAGAGAGAGTGAGAGAGAGAGTGGGAGATTTAGCAGACTTTACAGACAAAAAGAAAGGATTGAATAACATTACGATTGCACAGCAATTAAGTCTACATTTCACTTCCATCCTACTCCTATTGTTTTTGGAATAATGTTAGCAGGACTTAGCCTTAGCCAGACAAAAGCTGTAATTTGTTATCATAGATTTGAGTAACTTTACAAATGCAACAACAACATTTTTATGGAATTTCTCTTTATGTTGTTGTGCCTTAATTTTTAGAATTTTTTAATGTTTTAAAGGATAGCAGAGTTGGTTTGAACAAATTTTGCACAATGGGCATAACATTCTAAGGAATACGAAATTTAAGGTGTTTCAAAATGTATCGATTATCCATAAATATCGATTGAATATCGAATGATATTTGTAATCGAACAGTAATTGCAATGACAAGTGAAAACTTTTGGAAATAAAATGCAATAGGTCACAACGAATGATATTGTTGCTTTTTTAACCTTTTTAAAAACGTTTAGAATATGAGTTCGTTGATTGCAAACAAAATAAAACGAAAAATGTGTTTAGATTCAATTACAACTCTTTATTGTTCGCGCTACTTTTGTGTACCACCGTTTACACATAAGACTGACTGAATTCTTACTACTCGTTGCTTGCTTTGTCTTGCCTTTTTATATGCGCACATAATCAGTCTGATGAATGTTCTTCAAATGGCATGTTCGTGTGTCGCTTTCTCGAGAGCTCTATCGCTACTACATTGTTGTTTGTGTAATTTACTTACGTTGTTTGTTGTTGCTTTCGTTCTTACTAATGTTGTTGATATACACTGAGCGCCAAAAGTGAGTAAACACCACTGAAATAATTCATTTTCTTAGGATAGCGAGAAAAGTAAGTGAGAATAGTCCAATAAATTTACAAAAATTAAAAACGTTTATTTATTACTTATAAAATGTTAAAACAAAAACAACAATTCATGATAAAGGAACTTTTTTATTCTTAAGAATAATACTGTTTTATACTTAAGCACAAAAGTGTTGACTCACTTGTGGCGCTCAGTGTATGCAAGCAAGTTCGTTGTATTTGTTGGTGTAGCTTTTGTTTATTGTTTTATTGTTAAACGGTGGTACACCGTTTCCATTTTCGTAACAATATACTAGCCATGCAAGGAATGACTGGCTGCATTAACATACATATATCTCTAATGCCTGTATTTGAATCATCTGAAGTAAACAGTCTCTCTCAAATGATCAGCTTATAAAAAGTATACAAAAGTTGTGTACCATCAAGATAATGTCAGTTCATATGTGTGGTTACTGGCTCTTTTGTTGGAAACAAAAAACGTGATAATCCAAACCAGGCATTAAATGTCTTTGAGGAATATTATTCTCTACACAAAATAGAATCATGGAAATACAGCAATCGAGCGGTACGAGGATTTCTAGAAGAGTCATATAAGAAGTCGGATAAAAGTAAGCTTATCTAATAAGGTAGAAGTCGCCGTAGTCAAGTAGGTAGTGTGTTGGCTTATTAGACCGTAAGGCCAGGGTTCAAACCCCAGGTCAGATATCAAAACGAAATAAGAAAAAAGTATTTCTTCGGCGACTTCCTCTCAGCAGATTTCTGGCAAAAACTCTGAGAGTAAATAAAAATTGCCATGAAAAGTTTATCAAAAATCGTTCGGAGTCGACTTTAAACTGCAGGTCCTGCCGCTCATGGAAAAAATTAAAACACACAACATAAGTGGTGTGAGAAGCTAGTTGGTAATCCAAACTAAAATAATCCAAGACATACCAAGAGTAAGATAAACATTTGATGTGGGGAGAATATTTAAATATAACGTCCAGAACTCAATCAAAGTAAAGTAGGATATCTAGAGACAGAAGGAGGTGGAAAACTTCCTATAGTATAAGGTAGACAAGAAATGAATTAAGTAAGTACGTCAGTAAGTAAGATTGTCCCTTATATCTCTCATTAATTACTAAATTATGACTTAATTTCCACTCCTACCTTCTGATACTTACTTGCCATCAATACTGAATGATATTCATATGACAGTTTGTTTAATAAAAAAAAGAAGTTTGTTTCGAAACAAATTTCACGGACACTCTTTTTATTCTGTAGGCATTCACAAAACTTTATAGCAAACTTTAAACGAACCATCTATGACAACAGATACTCTAATTGGGACTTAATAAATCTCCTTCTAACTTTCAAAATATGCAAATTGACAATTCAGTTTGTCCTGTGCTCAATTAAAGTCCATTAACGTCTCTAAATTTAGTTTTAATTAATAAATCTCCTTCTAACTTTCAAAAAATTTACAATTCAGTTTGTCCTGTGCTCAATTAAAGTCCATTAACGTCTCTAAAATTCAAATTTTTTTTAAAAAATTATCACCTATTAAATCAAATTCTGAGTACAAAATGTTTAACAAAAAACCAAAAATTTTGTGGGCCAATAAACCAAAGAAAAAAACGTATTATTTTACGGTCATTCATTTCTCTAATGTCTAGTGTAGCCTTTAATACCTTTAAGCCACAAAATTTGCACCATTTAAACAACGCCTTTGTTTATTGGCTTTGTATTTGCTCTTAAAGGCTTTTTATGTGAGTATCTGTATATGTGTTTGTGTTTTTTTTTTTCAAATGATTTAATCTTAAGCTCTGAACATTTTCCATTAAAAATGAATTCAAGTGTATTTGCAGAAATTTTTTTTCTTCAGATCCTCAGTTAGAGTCCATTTAAATCTAAAACAAACAAAAAATTGCACACAAACATACAGCCAACACTACAGTGAATGCAACTAAAACAGAAGATAATTCGATTTAACAAATACTAATACATGCTTGTATACATACATGTATTGTATGAAATGCACACAGTATGTGTTTGAGTTTATGTACGGTAATGTAGAGATAAACACTAAGAGCTAAATAGGACAACACTTGCTATCTATTCACTCAGGCATACCCATATGATTATAAAGGGCATATAAGTGTACAATTCATATGTATGTATGTATATATGTATGTGTGTAGTTGTTTGTTTGTATTGTGTTGGGCATGAGGAGTCTAATCTTGTTGCAAAATCTCTTCATTTTTAAGTTGAATAGCTTATGCACACAGAATGTAAACACTATTAAGTGAATAAATGAGTGTATAAATGCAAGGCAGATAGAGAGAGAGAGAGAGAGAGAGTGGTAAACAGAGATAAAGTGAGACTGAACTGGACTGGACTGCACACATAAGTAAACACACAAACTAGTCTAAGTGAGCCACTGAGAGTGAGTGGTTAGTTTGTTTGTATGTTCTACAATACTTCTAAAGGTGAGAGTTAATAATCTCGTATGTTCGTATCAAAAGTAGATAAGCTCCACAAACAACAAACACAAATACTGTAACAGAGAATTCAAAATGAGGCAAAGTGTGTAAGAGAGCCTGGTAGAGTGTATGTGTGTGTGTGTTTACAATTCAACTGAAAGTTTCAATCAACATGTTGGGATTTGTATTTTGAAATATTCAGGCATTTTACTAAAGAAAACATTTGTTTTTCTCTGAAAAAGATAGACAGATTAAGTTTGTGTTTTTTTGTTTCTGTACACAAGCACATAGTACATCTATGTATATAAGTATATATCACCTATATAAAGACCATTTTTATAAATTATTTTCAAACAGTGAAAAATGTTTAGTTTTTGTAAATTTTTCAGGTTTTTTGGCTCCTTTATTTTAATTGGCTGTCCTTATTTTAGCTGGCAGTTGTTGTAATAGTTATGCATTTGCATTGTGGGGATTTTTTTCTGGTTTTTCACAAAATAATTTTAAACTAAAATTGCATTTGAAAAACAAGAGAAAAACTATTTTTGCAACACAATTTTTATATAATTATGAAAATATAAAATTTTTTAAAACTTTGGGAGAAAAAAACCTTGTATTTAGACGAGAGTTTTTATTTTTTAAACTTTATTTATTATATTGTTACGTTTTTACCATTTAAAAGCGTTTAAAATATAAGCTCGTAGATTGAAAATAAAATAAAAATAAATTTGTGTTCAGTTTTAATTAAAATTCTTTATTATTCGCACAATTCTGTGCGTCACACTGTTCACAACTTGATGTAACAACAACAATTACTTCGTTTGTTATTCCTCTGTTTACACTCTTTGCATAAACAATAACAATTACTAGGCAATTGTTCGACAGATCTTTGTAAGGGAAATTTTCAAACCCCGGTTATTCTCTTCAAACGTACCGTGTCTTCACACAAGACTGACTGAACTTTTACTGGCTCACTCGCCTGCTTTGCCTTGCCTTTTATATGACAGAAATAATAATAAGAAGTAAATATTCTGATGAATATTCTTGAAGGCGAATGTTTGTGGGTTCGCCTTTTCGAAGTATAAGATAGCATGCAGGATATCTGATACTTTAAACTTCCTGTAACTGTTAAACACCACGTGAACATCTTAAACAACAAACTGAGCTTCAAACAGAACATTATCAAGCAAGCAAAAAGAGCTATAGTTGATCTTTATCCATCCAGGAAAACTATTGAAAGAAACTGAGTCTATAGCACTATAATACATCCAATTCTAATATACGGGATTATAGATCGATGTCCTGTCTTTGAAAACACAAGTTCTCAGTATGTAGTACCGGAATTTCAATTGTGAATGCCTTGAGTATGGATTTAGTAGTCAAAGAAGAAAAGCAAACGGCCACATTAGTAGAGGGGAGAATATGTATGCCGAGTTTAAGGTGGGTAGGTTGGAGTGATAGCTTTGATACCAAAAGCTCACTTGAGTATGCATAGCGTCCCTTTGTAACGCCACAGGTAAACGCAGTCCCTGTACTGGCCAAGTTCCACCAAACTAGGTGCAAGGGCTATACAAGGTATAAGATAAACTGTCAATTTTTACACAGATAGTTCTAAAAGGTTCTGAAAGAGTGTGTTCTAAACCGTATTCAAACGAGCCTACATTGAGTATATCAGATCATTACAGTGTTTATCAGGCAGACATTTTATTGGTCAAGAAAACTAGCTAATAAGCATCAATACGGATAGTCGTTGAAGAATCTACTGTTGTTTACTGTTCACTTCTTAATGAAATCGGTAAACAAGTTAAAATTTTGGATCAAAACGATCCTGGTACACAATAAAATGCAAGCAAATGTACGGGAAGGTGAAATGACTTTGCAAATGTTATTGGAATTGGATGGCGTGGGTGCACCCATGCAAAAATATAAAAGTTTAAAATAATAGTTGGTTAGCTAAGATATGACGGCCTAATCGTCAGGTTTTCGCGGCTCCACTTTCACAGTAGACAAATAAATTCTTAAACAAGAATAAATAAAAGCGATTTAGCCTTAAAGGTACCTGTGATAACCGGATATTATGTCATAGGGAGACATTCACTTTCTTCCTAGAAAACGCCTAACGAAAATTACACTGCTCCGTCGTATCTTCTTCACGAAGCGTTGAGCCAAAAAATGCGAGAATTATTACAAATGTCACACCTGTTGGTTATTTTATATTTCAAACACAGTAATTAAATCTTTAACCACAGCGTGTTTAATAATTTAAAAGGATTCTTATTTGTATTACAAACACAAACAAATTTCTTAGGTTTCCTTTGCTATTAAATAATTTTCGAAAAGTTTAAATTTCTTCGTAAATATTTAATTTGATTTCTTTGTAGCACTTCTTTTCGAATTCTCTTGCAACAACAGTTTCCGTGACGGAAAGTTGTTTAATTAAATTTACCAGCGTAACACTTTTAACAATTTCAAAACGAATATTTATTTCTATTGTTGTAGTTGTTTTTATTGTTTTATTTTAGCAGTTGCTGTTGCTATTGTTGTTGCTGTTGTTGTTGTTAGAAAAACATTTACATACGCAGTTATGCAAACATATATAGCTTCAAACCATTTCTATTCATCTTCAAAATTTTAAACTAGAAAAGTTTTTGTTCAAGAATGAAGGAAGAGCGAGAATGCGACAGGAAGAATAAAGAATGCCCGTATCTTGTAAAGTACCAAGTTTATGAGTTACACTGAAGAAGGTGTATACAGAAAGCAAGAAAGACTTTAAAAAACAAAAAAATCCATTACAGTAGTCCCTAGATTTACGTCGCAGTTGGTTCCAAAAAAAGGCGACGTAAATCGAAACGACGTAAATCGAATTTCATATTGCTCAAAGTAGTATGTTTTTAACAAGGAACTTAAAAAAGTTACAGTAATCCCTCGATTTACGTCGCAGTTGATTCCAAAAAAAGGTGACGTAAATCGAATGACGACGCAAATTGAAGTTAGAGGGAACAAAAAATTTGACGACGTAAATTGAAACAACGTTAATCGAGGCGACGTAAATCGAAGTATTACTGTACTTTTCACTCAGTAAATAGGCTTTCAATGGGAAAAATGTGCTTTCGACAGCATAATGTCAACAATGAACACCATGGTTGGGTTTCTCTTTTGTTTATAAGACATTAAGAGTGTCAAGAAGTAACAAACTGGAGATTTAGTTGACTAATGTTTTTGGTTCTAAAATATTTGCCATCAATAGAGGGACATAAGAAATTTTTATTTGAAGTCATTATCAGAAGAGCCCTTATGACGGTATACAGCTAGGCGTCAGATGGAAAACACTTATTGTACTATGAGATAAAGACTACAGTTACCTCTGACCCAATACAGAGAGAATAACATCAACAATGAACATCATGGTGACTATTCTTATGCTGGTTCCAAATAGTCTGATGCATGACTGAGATCTTTTTCTCTATTGTAAGTACTTAGCAAAAGTTTATATTATTTCACTAGAGATGAGTCTTCTTCTCTTCCTATTTTCTAATTTTTCGGGAATAGTCATCTAATTTCCCTTTCAAACTCTACAGATAGATTGTGGTCCTATCAGCGTTGTTGTTAGCTCATGAGCCGTATCAATGCCATGAATTCCCACATGATTCGGAATTTAGCAGAGGCTTTCTTTCCACTTTCTAGCTGATTCAGTTTGACTAGATAGTCCCATCAACAGAGCTTATTACTGGCCTGATTGTCCAAATTAAATAATCAAACCCTCGATGGCATGAAATTAAGCCCCGATTATCCAAACGTCCACCGATCGTAACGGAACGTACGTTCGGTTTTAGAATATGAAAACCAATGAGTGCGATTATCGAACCGTGATGTAATTTGGTAATCATTTACATTGCTTTTCATATGCTAAAAATGAAAGTACGTTTCGTGGACGTTTGGCTAACCGGAGCTTTACACTTGTTTGCCCGTGAGTTCCAAAGGTTCTACTCTGGCAGAGACCTCTTGTATACCGAAGAGTGATTACTTCTTAAAAGAGGATATAGCCTCCAAATAGCTTCAATCACTCTGATTACTTAGTCTCATTACGAAACGTTTGCCAATATTCTTGAATGTACTGGTTCTGTCCAGAGAAAGTACTTGTCAGCCACTAAATACGTCACACTGTAAATAAAATGCCTCTGATAAATCATATGTGCACTGAGTTTAAGAAACTTGCTCTGATTTGTTCGTCAGTGCATTATCAATTAATTTCTCACTTTCTTTTCCACCAGTGCAGTTGAGGTTTCACCAGTATTTGTAACTAACAATTGCGCTGAAAGTTGTTATTGTGTGTTGTTTATGTTGCATGCTTTTCGTGTTAATTTTGTATTTCAATGCCAGCAAATATATGTTCCAATTATGAAAGTGTATGTCTATGGGCATGTTAGTTTTACTTGGCATATTTGTTTTGCTTCCTTTATTATGTGCACACTAACGAAATATGTATACATATACAAATGCAAATATGAATACGTATACATATTCGTACATGGATTGAAATAGATAAATATGTATGTACAGCTACAATAATAAACATATTGTTATGTTTTTACCTTTTAAAAACATTTAAAATATGAGCTCGTAGATTGCAAATGCAATAAAATTAAATTTTTGTTTAGTTTTAATTAAAATTCATTATTATTCGCACCATTCTGTGTGTTACTGTTCACAACTTGATGTAAACAACTACAATTGCTTTTCTTTGTTAATCCTCTGTTTACACTCTTTGCATAAACAATAACAATTACTAGACAATTATTCCATGATTCTTCATCCATGATTACTCTCTTAAAATGCACAGCGTCTTCACACAAAATTGACTGAACTTCACTAACTCAGTTGCCTGCTTTGCCTTGCCTTTTTTATGGCAAAGTAAACAGTCTAATGAATGTTCTTGAAGGCGAATGTTAATGACTTCGCCTTCTCGAAATCTCTATAAATGTAAACATCGTTGTTTACATTTATTATTGTTGCTTGTATTTTGTTTACAATTATTTTTGTAGTGTTGGTTTACATTTATTCGTGTAGTGTTGTTTGTGCATTTTTTATACTTGTTTTGTAGCTTTTGTTTATATTTTTAATGTTAGGTTAGGTTAGGTTAGAGGACGTGTACTTGTCAATTAAGACAAGTACAGTACCCAGAGGTCGAATTAAAACATTGTACAACGTCCTAGTTTCTCGCACCACTTATGTTGTGTGTGTTAATTTTATACACGAGTGGTGCAACCTACAGTTTAAAGTCGACTCCGAACGACAGATTTTTGAGAAACTTTTCATGGCAATTTTATTTACTCTCAGAGTTTTTGCTAGAAATTTGCTAAGAGGAAGTCGCCGAAGAAATACTTTTTGTATTTTGTCTTGATGTCTGGCGTTGGCTTTACGTCTAATAAGCCAACATACTATCTACTAGACTACGGCGACTTCTAATTTTAATGTTAAACGATGTAAAAGCAAAACACCAGTATCTAGATTTTTCAATTTTGTAACAATATTTTGTTGAAAATTTGTAACTAAAACCACTACTACTACTACAACTATTACTACTACAGACAGCGTAATACACCACTGGAGTAGTTTTTATTACACCATGAGTAGGTTAAACAAAATCTGAGATTTACGTTACTCCACATACTCATACTTGTTATTTTACTTGTTTACATTTTATATACAATAACAGGGTGTATATAAATATATACATATATATATATATGCGTATGTGTGTATAATACACAATACCATTTTCAGTTCTACCACTTTCCAAATTAAATAAAATATTCTGAAATAATAATAATAAAAAAAAAAAATTTTTTTTGCCCGTAAACATATAAATTTAAATACATTTACGTTTTCAAAAACAACACAGACACAGTTTAAAGATGCATACCGTTACGCATAGTTAGTAACGTTATATGGTATGTATGTGTGTGTAAGAAAATATTATTTCACTTTTGTTTACTCCACTATACGACTGCATATGTACGTTTAAATGGAATACGTAATGTGGCAGATGGCATAAGAAATTGGGTTTATGAAGCTTGCTACGTATACCTGGGTATAGTATGTGTTGTCAGGTAATTTCTTTTTTATGTTTTGGTTAAAATGTATAAAAAAAATTTTTTTGGTTATATTTTCTGTGTTCTTTTATTGTTAAATTCGAGTACATGAAATGAAAAGTGGTAAAACAATACAGTCATTAAGCTCAAGAGTGAAAATAAAATAAATTCAATATATTGTGCGTGTGCATATATACAATACATATATAAATAAATTTAATTTATAGACATACATACACAGACATGTGCATATCGCTCATGCAAATAATATCGCAATTTGAGAGTATTTTGAGTATTTTTTAAAGCTTATTTAACATTTTAAAAAAACTTCTATAAAACGACCAAAGAATTTTATATCTACGGTGGAAGGAAATCCATTATCCATAATGGCTTTAGTAATCCGTTTATCGATTGAATTAATTCAAGTGATGTTAGAAAAAAATAAAAAAGTGTACTGCACTTTCATAATGATTGCTTGAATTAGTATTGGCTATCCGATATTGCTGTTTCCTACTTATATTTCACAACATTACCAAAGAAAAAAACCCTTTTGTTTATTCAGCAGCCTGATCTTACTGTCATTAATTGAGTAGTGCTGCACCAGGTCCAATATTCTCGTAGAGAGTGAGTATCCTTGTTGCACTCCACTCTTTATATGAAACTATAGCAGTTGTGAAGTCGCCATATTCCGGTAGTCGTGAGGCCTCGGTTCAAACCCCAGGTCAGGCATCTCCAACTGAACGAAATATGAAAAAATGTTTCTTTGCCAACTTCTTCTCAGCAGATTTCTGGCAAAAACTCTGAGAGTAAATAAAATTGCCATGAAAAGTTTCTCAAAAATTTATTGTTTAAACTGCAGGTACCGCCACTCATGTATAAAAATTAACACACACAACATAAGTGGTGCGAGAAACTAGGTCGTAATCCTGACTAAAGGGTTGTAATGACCAATTATGTATGTGTGTATGTATGTATAGCAGTTGTGTTACCTATTGTAGCACATGTGAGCAAATTTTGGTGATTTGTCCAAGTTATAGGTACCAGAGAGTGTATATTCCTCTGCTAATGAGAGCAAAGATTTGTTTAAAGCCTATGAATTGCAGATTTAGGTCCTTACCACACACATGTGTTGAAAATTTTATTGATTATATCTTCTGATACCTTTTTAAAGTAAATTTTACTAAACGATTTGTTACACATGTTCAAATATATCATTCCTTACTAGCTTTCGCAAGCTCTTACCCCAAGATTTCAGATACTGTTTCTTTATTCAGGTGTAGCATATTAACCTATGAAGTTCACTGATGTCTGTGATTTTTATTCCCATGAATTTATTGCGAAATTTCCATTGTCAAGCAGTAGATAAAAGTTGACAACATCGCGAAAGAAAATTAATTCCTTTATTTTTCATCCAAAATTGTAATGCAGCTGCTTACAGTAGGTAGAATAATTTGTAGCAGTATACACACAGGCTACTAACTAACATAACATTTCGATGAATATACGAATATTCTGAAAACTACAGAACATTGTAGCATGCAATGTGTGCAGTACATGAATACGGTGTTAAAATGGGAACAAAAATTTAAAAAATTTAACACTGATGACGGCACATAATATACTACGTTCGTATACATATATTGTGCAAATGAAAATACACTCTCATACAACCATACCATGTTCTCATGTGAACTACTTTTTATTGGTGTTCGAAAGCAGCACAAGTGCAATACGTATGAATACATGAGTCATTCACACGTACATGCCGCATACAAACTATAAAGGTTTACACACATTTTACAGTGTGTGTGTGTGTGAATACAGCAGCTTTGAAATCAAAATTGAAACAAAAATTTCTTGCAATACAATAAAAAAAATACCAAACAACGATAGAGCAACATGAGGAAGAGAAAAAAACACCCCACTTGCAAACAAACATAAACGATAACAATTATTGTGTATCAACACTAACAACAACATGTGCAACAATAATAACAGCAATAATAGCAACTGTTACAGTAACCGTTATAGTAACAACAACAAAAAAGGTGTTTAAATAACTGCCAGGAAAAATATTCATTCGACACTATTCACGCAACAAAATATTGTATTATCGTGATGCAGTATCACGACATCAGCATGATGTCATTCAGAGATGATGTATGACTTTATTGTTTTTAGATAGAAACGCTAAACGCAGGTAATGTGAATAAAAAATGATTTCGCTGGCATTGATAGTGTATTAAATTTCATTTTAAATTTTTTAGCAGCTTTTCTAAAGCTTGGCGTATGATTAATATTGAATTTATAATTAAATATTGCGTATACGCTCCAGTAAATTATTGGAAAGAGAATGAAAATTAATTGCAGAGTTAAAAAATTTACAATCCCTAGCGCTATTTACTACGTTGGTTCGGTCATTTATAATGTTATATCATCATTGGATCTGCACTAACTTTATTATATTGTTACGTTTTTACCTTTTAAAAACGTTTAAAATAAGAGCTTGTAGATTGCAAATAATATAAAAATAAATTTGTGTTTAGTTTTAATTGAAATTCTTTATTATTCACACAATTCTGTGTATCACGGTTCACAACTTTATGTAAACAACAACAATTGCTTTCCTTTGCTATACCTCTGTTTATACTTTTTCAATAAACAATAACAATTACTAGACAGATCGACAGATCTTTGTAACGGACATCTTGAAACCACGATTACTCTCTTCAAACACACCGCGTCTTCACACAAGACTGACTGAACTTCACTAACTCACTCGCCTGCTCTGTCTTGCATTTTATATGGCAACGTAAACAGTCTGATGAATGTTCTTGAAGGCGAATGTTCACGACTTCGCCTTTTCGAAATCTCTATAAATGTAAACATCGTTGTTTTACATTTATTATTGTAGTGTAGTTTGTGTATTTTTGTTTACCATTTTTTATTATGCTGAGGGTTGTTGTTATATTAAACAGTACGATAATTTGTAAACAGGTTTGCTTACTGAATTGTTTTGTTTTTGTAGCTTTTGTTTATAATTTGAATGTTAAGCAAAACACAAGTATATACATTTTTCATTTTCGTAAGACTATTAAACGAATGTGTATTTGAGATTACATTTTTCCTGAAGACAGTTCTTTAAAGTGGTCATGTAAAATGATATGTTGATTAACAAATGTGTGAAAGATTTGAGGAAAGTTGTACAATGGGTCAAATCGACCTCCGGGTACTGTACTTGTATAAATTCACAAGTACACGTGCTCTAACCTTTGGGGAAATACGCTTTATGATGTTTTGTTTACTGCATACCTAATTGGTCATTACAACCCTTCAGTCAGGATTACAACCTAGCTTTTCGCACCGCTTATATTGTGTGTGTTAATTATATACGTAAGTGAAGGGACCTACAATTTAAATTCGACTCCGAAAGACAGATTTTTGAGAAAATTTTCATGGCAATTTCATTCCCTCTCAGAGATTTTGCCAGAACACTGGTGAGAGGAAGTCGCCGTAAGAAATATTTTTTCATATTTCATTGCGTTGGAGATATCTGGCCTGGGGTTTGAACCGTGGCCTCACGTCTAATAAGCCAAAACTATACTATGAAAAGAAAAACGAAAAAACGAAACGAAAAAAGATACGAAATAATGTCGCAAATTTAATAAAACATGACAGTGAAAATGTCTACCAATAGTTTGCTCGATTTTTAAGTGACAAGACCATTCCCAGAAAAAGCAAATGCGTTTATACAACTGGTGGAACAAAAGCAACAACCAAGCTATCTGGAAATAATAGAATCAATTTAAAGGAATTAAATATTTGAATGACACAGGAATTAAGGCAAAAAAATTTGATTGACAGGAAAATCATCAACCAAATGTTGCCTTAAAAACAAACATTTAAATTAAATTGAATCATTTTTAAAGCGGATCAGTACGATTGTTTAAAATACATTAGTTGGCTTTAGGATCAAAGGCCAATGACTCTTCAAGAATGACTTAATATCATCCCAAATTCGAAAAAAAAAATTAAATTCACGTGCCCATTTATCCAATACTGGACCTCATTGCTGATAAAACAGTCTTATTATTTACACGTATTTTAGAATGCTATAACCATCCATGCTAATTTGACTGAATAAATTACAACTAATTTATCACCCGTCAAAGTACGAAATGTTCTGTTGGAAAACCGTATACGAGTATATTACATTAACATAATTGTTTCCATTATTTTTAGTTAGTCAGCCACTCAGTCAGTCAGTCAGGTAATGCATATAAATTTATTTATTTTTTTATATTTCGTTCTCTTTTTTTTTTTTTTTTGGAAAATAATAACAACAACAATAAGAAAACAGCACTAAAAACATATATGAAAACTAAAATAGATTTATTGGTTTCAATTTTGCATGTTTATGGTATAGTCACGCTTTTGTGTTATTATAGCGTTATAAAAAATAAAATAAAAAATAAAATAAAAAAATCAATAAAAAACGAATTACCACCATAAAATATGATGTTCTAGAGAACAATGGAAAAAAAGAAAAAATTGTGAGAAAAAAACTATAAAAACGTGTCAAATTTTTTGTAAATAATTTAGTATACATACATACATACATATATATGTTTCACCACACATACATACACACAAACATTAATATATGTAAACTCATACGGTAATGAATTCATATTTACAAAGCAACCATAAATATATGTACATATGTTGGTAGTATGCAGATACTTCTGTGTAATTTCGATCTCCTACCGAATTGGTCATTACCACCCTTCCGTCAGGATTACAACCTAGTTTCACACATCACCCATGTTGGAGGTGTTAATTTTATACATGAGTAGCGGGACCGAACGACAGATTTTTTAAGAAACTTTTTCATGGCAATGTTATAAACCCTCAGAAGATTTCTGCCAGAAGACTGCTGAGAGAAAGTAGCCGTAAGAAATAATTTTCTTCATATATCGTTTTGGTCGAGATGTTTGACCTGGGAATTGAATCACGGCCTTACGTCTAATAAGCCAATACACTACCTATTAGACTATGTACACAGTAAAGAAAATATCGCTCCTGTCTAGTTTAATACGACTTTGGGGATTCCATGACGTCAACAACAATGTTAGTAAGTCCTATTAGCATCACATCAGTCATCCAACAAACAACATATTTCGATGACTTTGTTTTTAAAAGGAACAAACAAAACAAATGGGTGTATACCAGAGATCAGCACTGAGTATTCAAAAAGATGAGTAGAATAGAATCAAACTCATAATTTCTGATACTTGTACGCATTCATACTTATTTTAATATCATGGAACCGCTACTTATATTTAAAGTTTGAAGTACTCATCGTATTCATATTTAACAACACGTATGATGTTGTTGGTTTCGACGCTCCATAACACAACATATACACGAATCACAAAATATGTATGATTCGTGTACGAACACTAAAATACTCACTAAATGGTTCTGTGTTTGGTATGCATACTGCTTTGTCTTTTTTGCTTATGTGTCTTTTCTTTGTAAATGAAACAACAACTATAAATTTTGATGAATGATTCGAATCAGTCGAATCATTTATACGAATTATAAGTATTTTTCTAAAGTTATAAATCTAAATGAGTAGGCTTATGAATCAAACATATTTCGAATGGTATGAGTTTGATGTCAACGTTGTATGCATACATATTGCAACCTGTATTTATAAATCAACGTTGTAGAGAGTATGAATGAATCAGAGTACATAGTCAAATTTCAGTATTGTTGACTCACTTATATTCAAAAGTTCATGAGTGCTTATGTGTAGCAAAAAAACGACTCAAAGCTAATCCGTGATGTATACGGCACCTCTAGGGAAACGATTATAAATAATCTTGTATCACGAAACATATGCTGCATCCAATAAGTCATGGACTTAATGACTCATCATTCCCAGCGTTCTCTTGTATGTGTAAATAGCACCTCATTAGTCAGCAATTAGTTCCAAAGGGGTGGCTTATTAAACTAAAGTAAGGATCGCCCAACATTCAGATGTTCATACATTTCTCGTTGTTCGTTTTCATGCTAACCAATAAATTTACTTGAACTTTAGAGTTTTACTCTGATTTACCACAGAAGCTTATTTATTTTATTTTAATGTACGCTTCTATCGAGTGTATTTCTAAGTGCATTTGTAGTAGTTCTTCTCTTCTTTTTCTATGCAATAAAACTGAGCAAAAATTTTGTTTTTCTTTATAAAATTGACATCATGTTGCCAATATTGCTATTGTATTTTTTTATTGTTATGATTTTATTTTTTTTTTAGCTTTGCCCTAGAAACGTCATTGACTGACTTATTTGTATTAATTTTATTGTTATGTTAGTGGTTGTGTGTGTGTGGGCGTTTCGCATAGGTAGTAAAGGTTAACAGCAACCTTCAAAGATTTTCTGTTCATATTTTTGTCATCCATATATTGGGAAGGAGTATATTCTCGACTAAAATGCCAAAGGGCATAACAACACTTTTTATTTTTTTAAAGGAAAAGCAGAACACGTTATGGATTTAAATATATTGTTAAGAAAATTAAAAATCTAGATACAGTTGTTTTGCTGTTACATCGCTTAACATTAAAATTATAAATAAAAATAAACTTAATGTAACGACAAACACCAGCATAAAAAAATGGTAATCAAGTAAACAAAAATCCACAAACAACACTACAAGAATAAATGAAAACAAAATACGCAAACAACACTACAATAAATGTAAACATCATTGTTTACATTTACAGAGATTTCGAGGAAGGCGAAGTCACGAACATTCGCCTTCAAGAACATTCATCAGACTGTTCACGTTGCCATATAAAAGGCAAGGCAAAGCAGACGAGTGAGTTAGTGGAGTTCAGTCAGTGTTGTGTGAAGACGCGGTGTGTTTGAGTAAAGTAATCGTGGTTTGAAAATCTCCGTTACAAAAATCTGTCGTCTAATTGTTTAGTGCTTGTAATTGTTTACGCAAAGAGTATAAACAGAGGAATAACAAAAGAAAGCAATTGTTGTTGTTTACATCAAGTTGTGAACAGTGGCACACAGATAATAAAATAAAATAATAAAGAATTTTAATTTCAAACTGTTCACAAATTTATTTTAATTTTATTTGCAATCCACGAGCTCTTATTTTAAATGTTTTTAAAAGGTAAAAACGTAACAATACTTTCGATTAAAGGCCTTTTGAATTTGATCCATAAAATCGATATTTGTTGGCATACATGTTAAAATGATGTTAAGGAGAACATGTAATTTATTCTCATGCAACATAATCTACCAATAACTCGATTTTAAATTTTTATGTGTTATGCCCTTTTGCATTTTAGATGACCATATGTGCCTGTATGTTGCACTTGGTTTATATTTTTCAGCATGATTGCACCTTAATTGACAATAATGTTTACATTGTTGTTGTTATTGTAATAAAAGACGAATAGTGTAGAGTTATCTTACACTTTGGTGAGCTTGTGTAAAAAGAAAACTCAGATTGTAGGACGTACATATAAGTATGTGAAGGTTACTGTTGTTGATTTATGCAATATTTCGCTTTTCATTATTTCTCAATTTTGATACAAACTATACGTTTTGCTGTACATATAAATGAGCTTAAAGGAGGGTCATTAAATACAAGTTGACTTTTTGAAATGTGATTGTGTCTGTTTTTGTATTTTTATGTCAGAAACTGTTTACAATGATGATATGAACAGAAGAAAGAAACACGGTTCCGGGTTGTTTTCAATAGAATGTTAAAAAAGTTATTTTTTTTTTTTCAATGAAATATATGTCAAACTTGTTCCCCATTAATGTAATGTAAAATGTGATGTGAAGTGTGCTGCACACTTAAAGGAACAGTCTGTGAAGAGGGATATTAAATTGGTGGACATACTTACAAAACCGGGCCACTCATGTATAAATATATCGCCCACAATATGGTTGGTGTTAGAAGCTAGGTTGTAATCCCGACTAAAGGACTATACTGGCCAATTAAGTAATTAAGTAAGTAATGTAAATAACATTAATTGGGCTGTAGCATATCGGAAGACCAAACATAGCATTTATTGCCTCGTTATCATGTCGGGTGTAGCAAAGCATATCGGAAGACCAAATATAACATTTATTCCCTCGTTATCATGTCCAGTAATAATTAAAGTATGAAAGCAAACAAATACAAATAAATTTCATACAACCACAATACAACACATCACAACAAAAAACAAAAAAATAATAAAATTATAGCATGTGTTAATAATAATACTAAAATATTAATTAATAATACATGGCAACCCATACCCATGACTATACCTTCTGTAACTAAAGAAAGCCAATCAAACTGTACATGACAATGCTTGGTATTATGCTAATAAATCGTTAATTTTATATTGCATGTATAAAATACTCAATCATACGAGGTAGGTTGCAAAATTACACATCCTGACAAAGAAAACACAACAAATATGAGAAAAATGTTCTTCTTTTTTCTCTAATTTTATGAATTATTTTGAATTCAGTATAGTTAGGCCCATAAATATTTAATTCATTGCAGCTACAGTAGCTAAAGCTTTATTATTAAAAAACCTGTCACATTTCAGTTAATTTTACAGTTCGGGTACAATAAATAATCCAAGGTAAAGTAATTCGAAGTGTAGTTCATTTTGGCCTTGATAATGCAACACTTTTTTGTGCATAAAATGTGGTATTTTCTCTTTAATTCTATCACTTAAATGTTGTCGTAGTCGCCATAGTCTGGTAGGTAGTGTGTTGGCTTATTAGACGTGAGGCCTCGGTTCAAACCCCACTTCAGACATCTCCAGTAAAATGAAATCGGAAAACATTTTCTTCAGTGACTTCCGCTCAGCAGCTTTCTAGCAAAAAAATGCCATGAACAATTTCTCAAGAATCTGTCGTTCGGAGTCGAATTTAGTCGCTCATCCTGAGAAATATTCCTATGATCTTATCATCAGATTGAACTGTTTTACTCTTATTTATAAAGAATCCTTGTAATCCATACGCCAGTCTCTGTAATTTTTGGAAATGCCATCGTAGTAATAACAACACGTGCTGTGTAATACATACCTATACAGACACAAAGTAAATAAATACAATAAATAAATCAATTATAACAAATAATATCAAAAAACAACAACAATATTAAACCAATTATAATTACAGCTGAAGGAAGAACAAATTACACATACACCTATAAAATAAAAATACAATAAAATATTATAACATAAGAAATAATAACAATAATAACTGTAGTAATAATAATTGTAACAGTAGTAATAGTATGACTTTAATTACAGCCGATAAAAAAAAACTCGTGAACAAAATAGAATATTTTGTAGAAATCTAACACGAATTGCGAACAGGTGTTGGCCTTCCAACACGCACTGTTTTGTGTCTATCAATGATTATAATTTAAACAAAAACTAGGCTGACAATAAAATTTTTCGGGCTGGTATAAAAGGTTAAAGTATACCCCTATGTTAGCACTAGTAAAAGTATTTCTTTTATAAAGTCAACCAGGACGTATGGTATCACTCATCATCATCTTAAAGTTATCATTGTTCTAAATGTATACTGCATGTCGTATCACAAAAGAATGAATCGAATACATATGAATCCAAATCGAAAGCTTGAAGCTTACTGCTTAATGAAGGTAACATTAAGTTTTTTCAGCTTCAACTGCAAGAGAATAGCGGCCTCTACGGCATAGATAATGTTTAAAATATAAGCTCGTAGATTTGCAAATAAAATAAAAATACATTTGTTTTTAGTAGTAATTTAAATTCTTTATTATTCCCATAATTCTGTGTACACTGTTCACAACTTGATGTAAACAACATCAATTGCTTCCCTTTGCAAAAAACAATAACAATCACTAAACAATTGTTCGACAGATCTTTGTAACGGAGATCTTGAAACCACGATTACTCTCTTCAAACGCAACGCGTCTTCACACAAGACTGACTGAACTTCATTAACTCATTCCCCTACTTTGCCTTGCCTTTTATACGGCAAAGTAAACAGTCTGATGAATGTTCTTGAAGGTGAGCGTTCGTGACTTCACCTTCTCGAAATCTCTATTTGTAAACATCGTTGTTTACGTTTAGTATTGTAGTGTTGTTGGTATATTTTTGTTTACTTGTTTACCAGTTTTGACACTGCTGTTTGTTGTTGTACTTTTGTTTACTTGTTTATAATATTTTATGCTGGTATTTGTTGTTATATTAAGCCGTACGATAATTTGTAAACAGGTTTGTTTACTGCATTCTTTTATTTTTGTAGCTGTTGTTTATAATTTTAATGTTAAGCGACGTAAAAGCAAAACACCGGCAACTACATTTTTATTTTCGTATCGAAATCGAAAGTTGATGTTATAGAAACTATTTGCTTTAAAAGAGAGCAGAAAAAAACATTCAGTTTCATCAGCTTTAACGGCAAAAGAATAGCCGCATTTACGGTATAGATATCCTCATTCGCACCGTTAGTCTGGGAGCGATAAAGCTCTTGGAGAAAGCCTATCCGGCATATAAGTTACATTAACGCCTGTTTTCATGCAGAGACGTCCGGACAGTTACCAACAGGCTGGCTAATATGGGCTCTAAGCTGCCTGTTTCGCTTGATTGGCAATATGGTTGATATACTAGAAGTAGAATAAGTATTTCAACTTCTGTATTGTCATTGTCTCAAGTAGGTATTTTATACAGTCTGGCTAAAGTTATAAAAGGACGCAGAAGATTTTCTGAATCGCATAGAAAACTGCCTTAAGCAGCGAGATGACCAAACGAAACTCGGTGTGTGTTAGCATTATTCATTAAACTGATGCTATAAATTATCCATTGAAATGCATTTCTGAACACTTATTGGTCTCTTTGTGTGTCTATTTGGATTTGTTGTGTCCGTCTGATAGGATCACAGCTGAGAAGGAAGGGTTTCCGGTGATAGTGGTAACTCTGTAGAGAATAAATTCTTTAAATTGTGATTCATTAAAGGATCCTACAAACACCAATAAAATCCCCATAAATTCTCTATTCTATCGCCGATATCACGTGCTTAACAGGATGTCTTTTTATGATTGCTTTTCAGAATTCAAATATTTTAAAGGACAAAATATTTCATATGATACACTTAACCAATATGAGTGGCAGTGTGGCATAAGTATACGCTGGAGTATTTACAATTGTATGCAGCATTTAGTTTATATGTCAGTGAATTTGTTATATAATAGAATGGCTGTTGCAACAACAATAAAATAAAAATTAAAAAAAAATGAGAAACAGAGAAACAAAAACAAACTAAAAAAAACGTACATGATCCCCAGGTGATATTTTGTGTAAAACGTTGTGTTACAAATCAGAAAAACATTTTGTGTCGTACATGAACTCAAACACTGCGTTACACAATTGCCCTCTCTCTCTGGTTTGCTTGTATGCCAGTGTTACCGTTGCATTGCTACAGTTGTTGCAGGTCGTGATGGTTACAATGGTTACAACAGCTACAGTTGCAACAGTAGAAAGCAAGCGAGGGTGGTTTTTAAATGTAAATGCAGCTGTAGGAGAGTGTCAATAGTCATGGCAGTTCATAGTTTTAACAATGACGATTATTCGACTTGATTTTATTTTATTCGTAACTGTTTCATTTTCATTTCATTTTATTTGTAACTGTTTGTTATTCCTTTTTTATTTCATTTTACTTTTCTCTTTTTTTTTTGTTTTCTTTTCTCTTTGTTTTTTATTTTTTATAAACAATTACGATTTTTATACACCGCTTTGCTTAACTCGGTTCTGTATCGTTTTGTTGTATTCCCTTTGCAGGGTTTGTCGAACATGTCATGTTACAATTATTGCCGTCACAAAAAACATACAACAACAACAATAACAATAGCAGCAGCAAATTAACATGTACATTTAAATAAAACAGTGGAGGGGAACTGAATTTACGTTGAAAAAACACAACAACAATAAAAACGTTAGTATTTGTAACATTAATTGTTGAAATGCTTTTCCTTTTCTTTTTTTGATCGCGAGGGAATTATTTAACGAGAATGCCTACAAACAAATAAAAACTGAATAAATTTTAAGATTAAACTGATATTTTTTTTTTTGAATGATGATGAATCAGAATCAGATTCAAATGCATTGGTAAAGCAATAGAGTGCAGAGTGAAGGAAATAGCAAATCCAATGTACAGTCTGCATTAGACAAAATGGAGGACATAAAGTATTTCAATTAAATCTAAAAGAGCTTGTCTAATTTCAACTGATAAATCGAATGCAGTCGCCGTAGTCTAGTAGGTAGCCCTCCTCCTAAACTGGAGGACATAAAGAACTTCAAAAGAATCTAAAAAACCTCGTCTAATTTCAACTGATAAATGAATTGTAGTCGCCGTAGTCTAGTAGTCTTCAGGTTAACGAAATATGAAAAATATATCTTCGGCAATATCCTCTCAGCAGATTTCTGGCAAAAACTGTGCGAGTTATTAAAAATTGCCATGAAAAGTTTTACAAAAATCTGGCTTTCGTAATCGATTTGAACTGTAGGTCCTGCCACTCATGCATAAACATTAACGTACACAACGTTAATCGTGTGAGAAGCTAGGTTGTAATCTTGACTGAAGAGTTGCAATGGCCACTTATGTTGTGTTAAATCAATTTAAAAAGAGACCGCTAGAAAACGTTTATACAGAAATTCTTTTCAAATTTCCCCAGAGAGGAGTTAAACTCCATCGGTCAGCTGTGAATGACGTGTCTCTTTCTTCGCTTCAGTGAATAATTTGTTAATAAAAAAAAAAAAATCAAAATTAATAAACGAAAAGCTCAAGTTAAATCTGAGGACTTATGGTCCTCAGAAAATTCCTCTGGTAGTAAAATGAGGAAGTTTAATTTTTGGACTCCTTTGCAGTCATTGGATGAAGATGAAGATGCTGAAAATGCAAATAACACAGACACTCAAGTGCAAAACACCAAAAAAGAATTTATTTCACCAATAAAAGTGCTTTCACATAATTGTGAATCTTTTCATAAAATGTTTAAAAACGCTGGTATGACTAAATACTGTATAAAAAAGATTTCAATTGGAATCAAAATAATTTGTGAATCAACAGACACTTTCAACGTTATTGTTACTATTCTAAAAGAACATAACTGTCAATTTTTTACCCATGAATCAAAACATGATAAACCATTTAAATTTGTCTTATTTGGCCTTGAAGGTAAATCTGAGGAAGAATTAAAAAAAAGAATTAAATTCTCTTAAATACAATTGCATTGATGTCAAAAAAATTGAAAAGAAATATAATGAGTATATTGATACTCTTTATATTGTTTACTTTCCAAATGGAACAGTTAAACTCCGTGATTTAAAACAAAACGTCAAATCTCTTTTTCATATGATAATTCGATGGGATTATCAAAGAAAGATTAAAAACAAACCAATTCAATGTCATAACTGTCAAATGTTTGGACATGGAGAAAAAGGTTGCTCCATTAAAACAAAATGTGCTTACTGCTCTGGTAGACACAAAACCAAAGATTGTAAAAATAAAGATAAAGTAAAATGTGCAAATTGCAACAACACGCATACATCAACTGACATTTCATGTCCAGTAAGAGCATCATTTCTTGATATAAGAGAAAATATTCAACGCAAAAACAACCGTTATCCAAGTCATGGTAATAGAATTTATCAAAGCAGAAAAAATATAACAACAAATCTAAATACTTTGGATAATAATAATTTCCCTCAACTTCCAAACTCAAATGCTAGATTTGAAAATAATACAATGGCCTGGCCACGATCTCAAATCAATAATAAGAGAAACACTACTCAAACATCAAATGAACTCTTTACGGTAGAAGAGATAAGTCAGCTGACTTTAGATATAGTGAGCAAATTAAAATCTTGTAAAACAAAAGATGAACAATTTTATGTTATCACACAATTAGCAACAAAATATTTGTATAATATATAAGTTATAATGGCAGCTACACAATTAAATATAATCTTTTGGAATTGTAGAGGCATTAGAAATAAATATTTAGAGCTTTATGATTTTTTAAATACTAATAATGTAGATTTATGTTTTCTTACAGAAACTTGGCTAACAAACAGTGTAAATATACCTCAAATAGGATATTATTGTGTTCGTTGTGATCGACCCGATCGGACTGGTGGAGGAGTAGCAATACTTATTAGAAAATGTATTACGAATTTTAAACCTATATTTGTTAAAACTGAAAAAATTGAAAATGTAGGAATCTGTTTAAAAACTTCTGATGCGATGGAAATAAATTTATTCTCAGTTTATTTTCCTGGGGGTGAGTCAAATTCTCAATCACAGGGTATTTTTAGAAAAGATATTAGGAAACTTCTTAAAACTGATAGAAATGTAATAATCTGTGGGGATTTGAACAGCAGGCACAGAAATTGGATGTGTAATCGAGCAAACACTTGGGGAAATATTTTATGCAATACAGTTGCTATACTTCCTTATACTATTTTACACCCTAGTTCACCAACATATATTCCTACTTCAAGAAACAAAACCCCTTCCATTTTAGATATTGTTGTTTCAAATGTTCCGCAATACATTACAAATCCTATAACCATAAATTCTTTAAGTTCTGATCACTTACCTGTTTCATTCAACCTTAACCTGAGTGCCTCACAAACTGAACATTTGTTTTTCAATTACAAAAAAGCAAACTGGGGATTTTTTAAATCTTCCATTGATAAATCAGTCTCGCATTTGCCCCGTGATATAAATAATACAACAAATTGTAACTCAATTGATCTCAGTGTAGATATTTTAACTAACAGCATTATAGAAGCAGCAGATATTGCAATTCCAAAAATAAAATCCGACTTAAAGTCAAATTCTATAACGCCTCATATTAAACATTTAATAATAACTCGGAATTATTACAGACGACAATGGATGAGATATCGAAACACGTCAGACCTTGTTTCTATGAACATATACAGTACAGAAATTCGTTATGAAATATCTAAACTCAGAAATATATCATGGAATAATAAAATAAAAGATCTTGATAAGGCATCTAAACCATTTTGGAATATAGCAAAATGTCTTAGAAAGAAAAAAATATTTGTACCACCTTTATTGGATAAAACGACTACGCATTATAGCGATGAAGAAAAGGTGAACCAACTTGCTTTTAATTTTTTAAAAAATCATAGAGTTTCGGAAGATTTAGGGGATGAAACACACGTTTCAATGGTTGATAGTGTCAATCAACAATTATCTTCTTTTACTATTGCAACAGATCCAGGGGATTTTGTAAATACCAATGAAATAAGATCAATTATTAAAGAATTAAAACCCCGAAAAGCAGCTGGTATTGATGGGGTTAAAAATTTAATGTTAAAACAATTACCTAATTCTGCTATTCTATATTTTTGCTTTATAATAAATTGCTGCTTAAAACTGCAATATTTTCCAAAAATTTGGAAAACTGCTAAAGTAATCCCGATTATAAAGCCGAATAAACCCCCCAATTCAGTTAGTAGCTACCGCCCAATAAGTCTTCTAAGCAGCCTCAGTAAAATCTTAGAAAAAGTTTTAAAAAGTAGAATTTCAAAATTTATGGATCAACGTAGTATCCTTCCACTAAACCAGTTTGGCTTTAGACCATTTCACAGCACAACCCACCAAATTAAGCGGTTATATAATCACATAAATACCGGTTTCAAAAGTGGAAGTTCTACAATTATGGTTACCCTGGACATTGAGAAGGCTTTCGATTCCGTATGGTACAATGGCTTATTATACAAAATGGTTCAATTTAATTTCCCACTTTATCTTATAAGAATTGTTGAATCATTTTTAAAAAACAGACTATTTTGTGTTTGTCTAAATGATAAGTATTCTGATCTCTTAGAAATCCCTGCCGGTGTGCCACAAGGCTCAGTTTTGGGGCCAATTTTATATATTTTATATTGTTCAGATATGCCGGATCTCAACGGTTGTAATTGCGCTACATATGCTGACGATACTTGCCTATTCTTTTCGCATGAATTTGGTCAAAATATAGTGATTAAATTACAATGCGCGCTAGAAAACTTGGTATCTTATTTTGAAAAATGGAAAATTAAAATTAATGAGGAAAAAACTCAAGCTGTATTTTTTACTCGAAAACGCAAAGCTTGCTTTTACCCCACAACCCAATTGAAAATTAATGGCACAAGCATACCATGGAATGATAGTGTTAAGTACTTGGGAGTACATATGGACAGAAAACTCATATTTGAACTACATGTTAAGAGACAAATTGAAAAATTCAATATGGCTAGGAACATGTTATATCCACTCATTAGGCGTGGATCTCCTTTAAGCAGTGAAAACAAAATCATTTTAGCTAAGGTAGTTTTTCAATCAATAATTCTTTACGCATGCCCAGTATGGGGTGTTTGCGCTGCTTCGCATGTTAAAAAATTACAAATTTGTCAAAACAAATTGCTCAAAATGATGCTAAGCCTGCCATGGCACTTCTCTACCAGAGTCCTACACAACAACAACAATATTAGGTTAATACGTGACAGAATAAATACTGTCACCGAACGTTTTAAAATTTTTTGTGGTTTATCTGAAAATCCACTTATATCTAGCTTATATGACTGAATGTCCCTCCCTATACACACATGCATACACATAACCTTTTGGATGTATGTATGCATGTGTATAAATCTCGTTTACCCCCTTTTCTTAATTATAAAATAAAACATGTTTCTAAAAATATCTTTATATAAATAGACAAATACTTTTGTCTCCAAATAATAAATCAGGGGTTTTTACATTTAAATTTTCCTCTGAAATAACTCTTCTTTTTTTTTTTTCAAACTTAATATACTGTAATAAAATGTTAAATTTCTAAGATGAAAAGTTAAATAAATAACTAAAACTCTGTAATTTGTGTGATAACATTAGGTTAAGCTATTATTTTAAATAAAATACTATAAAAAAAAAAAAAAAAAAAAAAAAAAAATTTCCCCAGAGAGGATAATTTCATTGTCTTAAACTATAATGCAGCTTCTGCAAAAGGTGTTGCTTGAAAGGCTAAGGCACCTTGCATGCGCAACGATTGGACTTACTTACTTATTTCAGTTGGTCATTACAACCCTTTAGTCAGGATTACAACCTAGCTTTACACACCGCCCATGTTGTGTCTGATGATTTTATTCATGAGAGACAGGAACTACTGTTTTAAGTCGAGTCCAAACGGCAGGTTTAAGAAACGTTTCATAATGATTTCATTTAATTTGAGCGTTTTTGCCAGAAATGAATTTTTTTTTCTTGATTTCGTTTTGTTCGAAATGTCTAAGCCAGGAGTTGAACCACGGGCGCTCGTCTAATAAGAAAACATACATCATACTAAACTACGGCGACTTCAGTGATTAGATAGAGACCACAAATCCTTTAAAAGGAGTTTATATAGGAGAGCTCTGTCAATAACGATGAGCGTTAACGATATTTGGTGTCAATGGTGCCAAATATCCCGTCCATCTGGACCATCTGGTCTGCACAGTTGTTCTCATTGTGGAATCATCTTTAACTTTAAATAAGAATTGTTGAATATTTGCCAGTCCATTAGGCTGCTAGATTACTCCCTATGGTTACAAGTCCATACTCCAGCAATGTCGGCATCTCCTTTAGAGATGCCTCGTGTTTTCTGTTCAGCAGTTCAATCTGACAATTTTAAACGGAATATCCCCAAGGTATCGAGCACACATGTGTAGTATCTCAGTCAGGCTTATAATTATACATCAGCCTAAAGCTTTTACCGTTATCCTTTCTTCAAACAATCTGTATTAATCTATTCAATACAAAATATTCTCATTCGATCCATTCCGTTTTGGAGTATATTCAGCAGAAAGAGCTTATTATTTATTTAGGATTTTAGTTCCAAGCCGCCAGTATAGAAAGTTAGCCAAAGCCCTCCTGCTTAGATCACTCTTTTTCAGCCTCAACAGGGTCATGCTCTTGAACGCCTGGACACTACTGAGATAAGCTACCTCAAAAACATAGGTAAGCACTTTGATATTGGTCCATAAGCAAGGCAGCTGTAGACCCTATATGAGACTTCAATTCGAGAATTATAAAGCAAAGCAGGCAACGAGTTAGTAAAGGTTCAGTCAGTCTTGTATGAAGATGGGGTGAGCTTGAAGAAAGTAAGCGTGGTTTGAAGATCTCCGTTACTAAGATTTGTCGAACAATTGTCTAGTAATTGTTTTTGTTTATGAAAAGGGTACAAACAGAGGAATAACAAACAAAGCAATTGTTGTTGTTTACATCAAGTTGTGAACAGTGGGACAGAGAATTGTGCGAACAATAAAGAATTTTAATTAAAACTAAACACAAATTTATTTTTATTTTATTTGCAATCTACGAGCCTATATTTTAAACGTTTTTAAAAAGTAAAAACGTAACTACATGACAAACAAAAACAATTCAACTTATTTTTTTTCTGTTATAAAAAAAAGAATTTCGAAGAAGAACTGAAATTGTTTCGGAAGAGGCTTATCATACATCCATCGACAACAGGTCGAGGCCAGGTTTGTAATTAGCTGCGGCAGCAGCCAACATATTAACATCTGACATTTTGTCAGACTGCTTTTAGCCCTTTTGTTTTAAGTGTCTTTCAACAGCCATGTGTAAGCGAAGTCTAAACTAAACGTAATTGTGACATCTGTGAGACAAAGCCAAAAACGGAATTATTGCAAGCAAAACAATAAAAACAAAAGACTTTTCTTTTAAGAGTCTTCTTATTCACATTCAAACTTATATTTCTACTGGGTTTTCTGTCTGTTTACCTGACAGTCTGTTAATTAGTTCACTAGCGTGTGCTTGTATAAATGTTTGTCTAGCAGCTGTCATAAAAGTTCGTTAATCCCTCAGCTGTTGTCCTTTAAATTGCTTCTTGTTTTTGTTGTTGTTTAAATGTTCATGTTTGTGTTGAATTAAACATTAAAAAAAATGCAAACAAATGAAAAATAAAATGTTAATCACGGCATAATTAAGACTAAAAAAACAATAATGAGAACAACAATTAAAAAGAAAAATTGTTTGAAATGAAAGAATTTATTGCGCGAAATAAAAGTTTTTCTTGTTTGTCGTTTTAAGGTTTCCAGACGGTGTAGAAATGAATATGAGGCACTGATGAATTCATTCATTTCAGCTATTATGGCTTGAACAAAAACCAAACGTTGAAAATGACATGAAAAAGTAGTCAAAAAACAACCTTTATAGACTCTATACTGTGATGTTTAGGTAGCATTGTATTACGTTACATGGCGCTAAAAAGAACATTAAAGGAGACCTTTTTTAGTGTTCTTAATTCATGAAGTATTATTAGACGTTAATGGAAGAGAACAGTCAACGTTTTTTGAAGAAACTTGTGTACTTTCTTACGTACTTAAACAGGAGGGCTTTGACTTACTTTCTATGCTGGTAGCTTGGAATTCAATTCCTACTGCTTTCTTCTTTCTCGTACGATGAGTTGTTCATCTAAATAATGATCTCTATTCGATGAATATATCTTAAAATGGAATAGTTTGAATGTGAATAGTTTGCATTCAGTAGATTAAAATGCAAAAATTGGAATGTGAAGAAAGGATAAGACAGAAATCTTTAAGCTGATGTATAACTGCTCGGTACCTTAAGGATATTCCATTACAAATGGTCAGATTGAACTGCTGAACAGAAAACGCGAGGCATCTCGTTTAAGGAGAAAAACATGGCTGGTATATGGACTTGTAACCATAGGTAGTATTCTAGTTGCCTAATGGACTGGACAAATATTCAACAATTTAAAGTTGAAGTTGATTATACAATGAGAACAAGTGTGCAGACCAGATGGTCCAGAT